>CM073454.1:33272857-34502142 GCA_037074485.1 Delonix regia
CCCGTATTTCTGTATATGGTTGATGATTCAATATTTCTTACTTTGATCTTTGTTCAGGAGAAAACAGAGCGTGATCACAAGAAGTTGCAGCAGAGTTGTGGCTTTAAACCCAAACAAAACGAGGACAAGAATGGTGGACTACAATTGCCAAGCAATGAGATGAGAAAGGTACTTTGCCTGGTCACTTGTCTGATGCTGGCATTAACAATTTGGACCGAAGGCCGTTAAGGTCTTGAAAGATGCTTTAATTCCATAAATAAGTGTCATGGAGGTTGTGAATACATAATTACAAAGCTTGTTCCTTGTCAAGCAACTTTTAGCATTGACGAAGACCTTCATGACCATGTCAATCATATGTCATTGTTCTATAGAGGAACCTAATAGCAAATAGCTAGAGAATCACCTTTATAGTCCTTTCTTGTATGACCTCCTACATGCCCTACTTGGAGATGCTTTTTTCCCTTTTCATTTATGATATATAATTTTGTTCTTATAATATTGTTTTCTTGTATCATTTGCAGACTTCACATGCACAGCCTCAGTCACCAAAACTTGGAAGAAAAACTACTTCTAGTACATGCCATGGCAAAATTACTCGAAACTCCTGGAAGCCTCCCATCCCTTGTAAACGTACTACAGAGAAAATTAGCCAAACAATGAGGGGATCAGTCACTTCACTATCAAAAAAGATCACACAAGAGAATGCTCCTCCAAACATTCAGCGTTAAGAACATAATATTAAGTTCTTTCTTTCTATGAGCATGTGTTTGGAGATCACGATGTCAAAGGTAATGGGCACCTTTGATGACCCTGAGTTCTTCTCATGATTATAAAGGGCTTAAGACTTTATTCTTCAACGATGATTAGAAGAGTTTATGTTGTAGTCTTTCCGCAATTTAAAGTAAGACCTTATTGTCCCTTGTCTACCTGGGAAATTGTATTCTAGTAGTTCCATATAAGTTTTGATAAGTTTTTACCTAGGATCTTTCTGTAATTAAAAATGTAAAGGTGATAAGGATTTGGATTTGGATTTCTATGCTCTCATGTGACATGATAGTCTTATGAAGTGAGATATAGACTACTTTGTATCATTTTTTGTCGTTTTTCTTCGCATGCATAATAAACTCATCTTCGTGAATCATTCATTTGCTTGACGTTCGACAGGAAGGAAACCTTAGCCCCTGATTTTATTATTTAAATGGTATAAAGATGATTTGAATGGAGATTCTTCCCTTGTTCATTGAGTTATTATAGTTTTCATGATTACTACAGAGACTGTCCCGTGATTGAAAGGAGAAGGAAGAGAAACCATAGTAGATAGTACGAGTGAATCACAACCAGATAATGATTACAACTTCGAAAAAGGTAACTCCAATAGCTATATGCAATCGATGGCCTTTTCATTTATTCAGCATAAGAGACTAGCAACATGGGTTAAATTCTTTAGAGACCACTCTCAAAGTAAACTTTTGCACCAGATTTCATATGAAAACTGCATCCTAAAACTCTTCAGGGGAGAAAAAGCACGTCTGGACATTCAACCTTATGTTTCCAGCCCTATACTGCAGTTACATGCTTGCCTCTATCTACAGTACGGACCAGATTAAAAAACTACGAAACAATGAAGTTGAGGATCGTTATCACTCACTTCTATATATACATGCCAAATTCTAGCTTATTGGAAAAAAAAAATATCTTAACCCTTGTAGTTGAAATTCTTCAATAATAGATATAGTTATCTACAAGCTACAAGTAGCTTCCAATAGTCGTTGCACGCAAGGAGGTCGACTATTTGTTGATGAAGCATAAAAGGGACAAACAGATCATGCTATGAATAGGCCTTGATCTACTGCTGAATAATCTGCTGTATCATATAAATAAGTTGGAACTTCCCCCATGAGCCCTGGATCATAATACTCTGGCATCTCTATATTCTGAAGTCCAAAGTTCATATTATAGCACCCATCTGGTAGCCAAAAGGATTTTAAGTCCCCCTCCAAAGGTGCAGAAGCTACCTCACCTCCCAAAAGTAGGTTTTGTTGGTGAAATTCTAGGTCAGAAATACTATTGCGATTAAAGTCCTGTGTTTTCATCCCAAAATTCGAAGTGGAAATGGGTTCTAAACATTGATCATTCACCATAAAGCTCTTGGACTGCATAGAAAAGGCATCTGCATTCTCTAATGAACTCAATGAACCGGCATAATCAGCATACGAAGGCTTGACTTCAATACAGGCAGTAGTTTCTCCCTCCATTGCAGAGGGGTTGGAACTTATTGAAGAATTTACTTGTGATTGATCAGCCTGGACGTGATGCAGCTTACCATGTAATGGCAACTGGCTGAAGCTATCCTTTAATGGAATAAATGACTTATGTTTTTTGAGTTGCATTTCTGGATATTCCCTCCAAGAGTACTGTGTTGGGGTGGCACAATCAAACGCTCTGCTTCCTTCTGATTCTGGAGGTGCAAAAGATTGATCGTGGCCCTTCTGTAAACTTCTGATATTTGTATCTTGAATGATAGCCGTCAAATCTGTTGTTTCATCTTTCGTAGCCTCTGAAGCGATTCCCTTTAAATCACTTTCATGACTTCTAGCATCCACATTCTGAAGTTTTAACGTTCCTTCTGAATATCTATAGCTGTCAATTGAAACATCATTTTGTTGCCTGTTCATTCGGTTCTGAGAACAGGAACTTCCTGCAGCATCTTTTGAAAATAAATCTGAACGCTGAATCCCAGTCGAGGAAGAATTCCGATCTCCATCCTTTTGCAACCTACTCAAGTAGAGCCGATATTTCTGCAAAACATATTTTTTTCTCAATGAGACACCGTATGTTTCAAATTCATTGCTCAGTACGAAACTTCTTTTGTTTTTTCTCTCCCTTTTCTTTTTCTTGATTTAGTTTATAGAGGATCTCCGTTTGAGTATTGATATTTCCCTTAACTTTGTAGGTCTACCATATCAAATATTTTGCCAGACACTATCACAAGCATGATCAGAAATGTAAGGAAACCAGATGTTTATCTGAATGCAGTATGATACAAGTTTCTTTCTCGATAGTCTCTAGTGATAATCTACTAATAGCAAGAAAAAACTCATTACTAGGGTCTAGGATTGAACAAATAGTATCACTTGAGCTACACTTAAAACCAAAAAAATTTTACCTGCAAGTGGCTAGCAACGTTATCGCGAGTCAACCAGGGAACATTCATCAAATCAAGTATTTTCTTGGGTCCAACTTCTGCCAAAGAGAAGATATATGTTAGGAATACTCCCATGCTTAAAAGACATGATGACTATATTAAGGAGATAAGGTTTTTGCTGAATAAGAAGTCATGCTAGAACATTTTTCTTTTTGTGGTAGTAGAGGTCATAATAGATTTATTAGTTATCCTAATTAGTAGTATTCACACTTTGGTAGAGGAAGTTCATAAAAAGCTTACTGTCAAATCCAATTTGATTCACAGCCTTAACAAATTTCTGATGCAGATCTACAGACCAAACTACTCTGGCTTTCTTCGTGGAAGATTGATCTCCAAATACTCTGTCATCATTTTTGTTATCTGCGTCTTTCCTTTTCTTCGTTGAAGTCATATCTTCTAAAGAGAACAAGTTCCCATCATCAAATTGATCTCCATTTCTCATTAGGTGAACGCCCTCAAAACTCTCAGGACATCCAAATTCTCTTTCCTCGTGCAACCTTTTTCTATAGACATGTTGCCATATATTTCGAAGTTCTTTCATCCTTATAGGCTTGAGGAGATAATCACATGCTCCATGCTGAACACCTTTCATCACCCTCCTTGTTTCTCCATCAACAGACATCACTGCACAACATCACAAAGTGTAGTTTGTCAGAGCATGAAGTTTCATTTATAGAGAAAGTTGAATACACTATTGACAGAGAACTGACTGATGACAGGAAGATCCATCTCAAGTCCAACATGCTCGAGAAGTTTAAAACCATCCATGTCAGGCATATTTACATCGCTGATCACAATGTCATATCCATCTTTCCTTTCGCGAAGCAAGTTTAGAGCCTCTCTTGCTAAACAACATGTAGTCACTGAAAAACGGATAATGTCAGAATGAAACAAGAAATTGGCACCGTCATAACAGAGCATACAATAATGTCCTCACTTTCCAAAATTCACTTTCTTCATGAAAATATGAAACTTTTTATGAATGCATAACAGAAGAACAAGCATTAAAGAACAAACAACTTATAAGCTCGATAAGTATTCACTGCAGTTGATTATGAGCCTTGGCCAATTTACTATGTGATTCTCTAACTGTCATTCACTCACTGCAATTTTCACCACATTAATGTTCTGTATTTTCTAGGTTGTACTGATGCACCAGTGCCTCATATTTTAAAAGACCACTAAAAGCGCAGACATTCATTTATTCTGAGCAAATTAGTTACTTCCTTTATTACTTAAAAGAACTAGTCTCAGATGTCACTGCTAGTGCACCAACTACAATTCTGGTTGCATCTCATTTTACATCTTCATCACACACCCATATGAGTAATAGCAAGTTTACATACAAAAATATATTTCTTTTCTAAGTGTTCTGATGCCCCTTTGCCTCTCACTTTAATGCAGGTACCAACTACGGATGTTACCAATGGAGGTGAGAGAGAAGGCGATACCAACAGTATAGTTCCAAAGATACCATCTCAACATCATGAACCAGCAAATTCTAAAGATACAACTACGATTGAAAGATGAGCAGGAACCAAATTCTACAAGGTCCACTGGCTTATTGTCCCCCTTTAGCTTTTCTAGCAGTACGTTGCTTTCGTAAAGTGTAGAGACTATAGAGCCATCTCTCACCAAAGTAATGCAGTTGAGAAAGGGGATTCAAAGAAGAGGAACAAAATTCTCATACTCAAATCTCAATTCAATATTTCGATACTAAAAGGGTTAAGAGGCCCAACTGACTAAAGTCATATTTAAAGGAAAGACATAAGCGAACCTAACCCTAGGCCCAACAAACAAACACAAAAATAAGCTCCTAAAGCTATATTTAAATCCCAAATTAATCCTAACCAACACCAATAGCCCAAATTACAAAACCTTAGTTCCCAAATAATAATAACATCGTCACATGATATAATAACCAATAAATATCTCTTCTTATGCTGCATTATAGAGACTTAAGGCAACAAAGAACCCTAAGCGTACAACTAGTCATAACTCAGCTTACCAATTCAATTTTTGCATCTTGGGAAAAGCTTCTTACTCTGAGAAACCCATGATATGATCAAGTGAAGCTCAAATTAACCAACATACAGAAAACCCAGCAAAAAACGCATATAATCAAACATCTAAGCATTCCTATTCTAAGAAGCATTCGCTTACTACTTCACTGTCATTTCACACGCTAAGAAGGAAAAGTAAGAAATTCTGAAGCATCAAACTGAAATTCAACATGGGCACATCCCATCACACGATAAAACTTCAAAAATGAACCAAATTCGCAAGTCCCCAACTTATAAGCAACAGTCACAGACTCACAATACAAGGGGAAGAAAACCAGAAAGTGATGCACGGAAAGAAGAGGGAAGGAGTGAAAAAACCTTCATAAGAACACTTCTTGAGCATCTTCTCAAGGATCCTCAGCCACGTTAAATCATCGTCGACGACGAGAACTCGGAGGCCGGCCGGAAAAGCATCGCGCCGAGAAGAGAACCCACTTTTATCCATATTTGCTGAACGAATGAAGTATCAGAGGATGATTGTACGGTTCCGAGTCAAATGCAGAGAGGCCTAGAACCACTAAAACTTCAGAGTCCAAATTGGACCTCGTTGAGTATGGGCAAGCATGTTTATCAATTCTTGAGTGACTTTGATATATGGATATAGTACAGTAAATCAATTATTAATAGAATAAATTTTAGGATAGTGGTATGTTCATGTAATTATTCATAATTGATTAAAAAATTGTCAATTGATTCAATATAAAACATTCTTAAGTATAAATAGTCTTGAAATATTATGAATAAACACATAAAATGTTTGTAATAAAAAAAAATTGGTGAAATAGGTGAAAAATATCTTTGAAAGACAAAAAACATATATATATATATATATATATGTATGAAATGAATGAACTAAAAAAATTTATGTGATGTATTTAAATATGTATTTATAATTAAATTATATTATATACTTTCCATATATAAAGTCCATCAATTATATAAAAAATCCATCCATTATCATTCATTCCCACCAATAGCCATTTTAGCCAATGTGGCTGTGCCAAGCATCCCAGCTTTTTGGAATTGGGTCACTTTTCTAATTTCAGTAACACCCTTTCCCATAAACCTTAAAGTAACAAGAGTGGGTGCACTATTTTTTCTTTTATATTATGAATTCGACTAATTCAAAAACAGATATTATCAGACTCGATGTAGTCTCCCAACGTGGGCGCACTGTGGTTTCTCGTAATTGTCTTATGCTGGGAGACTTTAGCGGGGACGGATTTGTCGCAAGTTTCCTACTTTTTAAAGCAACTTATTGAACTTACTGCTTTCTGAAAGCAAGGACTAACATGAGGCCCACAATTTATGGACTAGTTTTATTTAATAAATTATCTTAAAATTTGAACTCTTCATTTCTGGAAAAAAAAAATTACTGTTAAAGGCAGTAAATTTAAAATATTTATTATGAAGGACATAAAAATTATATTTTTCATTTTAAAGGACCATACCCTGAAACTCTGAAACTCTATCCTAAAATTTGCTTTTTTCACGTGTTCCGAAAATTTTAGGATAAGGTCTTTTAATTTGAATTTATTATATTTAAGAATAAATAAATAATTCTAACCAATAAGATTAAAAGAATTATACGATCTGAAAATGTATTTAATAATTTAAATTTAAAAAATTATTTGATTTGACAGTGAATAATTTCTTTCACAAACTATAATAAATCTGAATTCGGATCTTTTAAGGTTAAAAAAATTTCATTGTCAAGTCATTCGAAACAAATTTTAAATTTTTTTCTATAATAAGTATTGTAAATTTGCAACTCTTAATTATAAATTTCTTGAAATTATTTTTGGGGCATAGGAACCCACAGCGTGCAATGAATCCACAAAAGAGGTATGTGCAAGGGAAAATCCAAACGCAGGGGGACAAAACATCAATGTTAGGTCAATAACGAAAATGACACCTGGAATTGTTGTCCTTGTACCATTGGTGCGTGATTTGCACGCATGATTAATCACACTTTTTTTCGATAATTAGAAAAAGGGCTAAGTTAAAAGGCCAAAAATAAAAAAGTTAACGAAGGACAAAACAGTAATATAGGATAGTGGTCATGCATGATCAAAAGCTAGGACAAACTAGGAGAGAGAAAGGTAGGTAATTTTTTTTTTGGATAAATAATCGGACAAAAACGGCCAAAAAATTAGCAAGTCAAAAGTAAAGAGTGACAAATATCATGCAAGCTAACAGCAATAATTAAAAAATAAAATTAGGAATAATATCAAAATACTTAAAAAAATAAATTGATTATGACCATATTTAGTAAAAATATTAACAGTGAAATTTACTTTTCAAAATATGTGAAAATTTTGGACAAACCAATCTCAATCTAACGAATGTCTAATAGAATGAATCAAATGAAAGCTTTTATGTAGATTATCTTATAAATTTTAAACTATCTTAACTATAATCAAAGAATCAAGTTTCACAAAAATAGATCTATACCCATATTCAAAAAACTTTTGAGCCCATAAGTAAATGTCAAAGTTCAACATTGATAATCATACAATTTAAGAGTTTGACACTAAAATTCTTGATAAAATTACCCCTATTATCTCTTAATAGTCATTTACAAGTTGCAGGACATTTATCTAAAACAAAATATTAGTATTAAGCTTGAAGGGATAATCAAGAGGAATCCAATAAATTTGTTAAACAGTAAAAGTTGGTGAAGAAAAAATGAACGATGATAATCTATAATCAAAATAGCTATATACTTTAAGAAATTAACAAATTTAATATTAATTTTTTTGAATATTCTCTATTTCTCATATATCAAATTTTAAGACAAATAAATAAAAAAGGTATAAAGCCCAACTCATTCAATTAAAGATAGGTAGGTAAACATTAATGGATGTTATTGTTGCACTTAATAGAAGAACGTTTGGCAACACTTGGAGCTAATCAAAATCGCAAGGTATCCAATTATGCTTTATAACTTCTAGATCCCTGTACAATAATGACATTTATAAATCAAATCAACTTTTTTTACTGTGCAACTTAGATCGTAACATGAATAACAAAATTACTTTTGGAAAATATGAGTATTTTAATATTTTACTTTTTGTCTCGATTATTTATAAATTTATAATGTTAAAATAATATTCTTTAAATTCAATAAGAATAAAAAAATAATTACTTAGTAAGGTATTTCAAAAATAATTTTGTCACTATAAATGAATAGAGAATCAAATTGACAATGACTTGAAAAATAAAAAAATAAAATAGTCAATCTCTCATTAATTTTTAGGTCACAATCACATCCTATTCTGTAAATAATATTTATTGAGATTGTCAAATCATTTTTTTAAAATAATTGTTTTTTTGTCTTGGAATGTTTTATCAATGAAATTTGAATTGTTAAAGATGAAATATTATCATAACTCCTTTGGGTAAAACATTATTACCGACAAAAAAAGTCAAATCATTAAGATGGGATATATCCGTTCTTGCCAGCAAAGCTAGTTCCTTTGAGGAGAATAAAATTCTTGATGATATTGAATTCAACTTATTCAAGTGAGATATTACCCACCCTCACAATTTTAATATTTTTTTTGATACATATCAATTTAAAATTATTCAGTGAAAAAAATTGTCAAATTATACTAAATGACAAAATCTGGCCTCAATTTTTTCCAACATATTAATACTAAAAATTGTTAATAAAAATATGAATCATTAATATTTTTTCTCTTTCATCATCATATGATTATGTTTCTAAAAAATTATCTACATGTTATAATCTTACTAAACATTAAACAATATAAATTTTTAGAAGTTTGTTTATTTTTATCCTACTAAAATTTATACATTGAAATAAATATTATGCAATTTCATCAAAATTGAAGAAAATTTACTGTAATATATAAATTTTATTAAAAATTATAAAATAATATTCAAACAAAATATAGATGCAAATTTATATAGACAATTGTAACCCTTTTTTTTTTAAAAGAAAGAACATCACACATAAATATATTGAGTAAAATATATTTTCAATCCCTCATTTTTCACAAAATTATCATTTTAATTTCTTATTCATTATAATATCTAAAATAGCCTTCCAATCATTTAAAAATGTCACAATTAGTCATTCATTTAAAAATAAAAAATAAAATTTAGATCTTTGAATTTAAATAGAGAAATTAAATCTAATATTTTTAAAAAAATAAAAAACTATTTGTAACATTTTTAATGAATAAAAAATTATTTTAAACATTACAAAAAATAATGCATCAAAAAATTATTTGTATTAAATAGTACTTTCGCTCATTACAAAAGTCATACTTATTCTTTCCTTTCTTCAAAAAAACACCAAATTTTATAACTTGAATTTAGGGTTCATGATATTGTAAGAGAATGAAACCAAATATTTTTTGAAATTTTAAATATTACAATTAATAAGGAACAAAAAATAAAAATTTTTAAAATATATTTAATCATTTACTAGTACATAATTATTTTGTGTGAAAAAATGGTATAATTTTATAAAATAATGGATTCCTAAAACATTAGACAAAAAAGAGTGTGACAAGCGCATGACATGATGGGGAAATGATGAAAGACAGTGAAAGGATGATAGGTCCAGTTGCAGCGCACAAGAAAGAAAGAACGAGGGGTCATAATAAAGCAATCTGGACACTTGTGGAAAAATATTCAGTAAAGATAGAAATTTAATTATTTAAATTTTTATTTATGATCACATATAATAATTAGTGGCCACCCTTAATTTTAAATAATTTTTTATTTTAAAATTTAAATTATTAACTTTTTAATCTAATAACTGATATTTTATCGCATCAAATTTTCCCGTAAAAGTGAGTGCCGGAATGCTTTGCATAATAAAGGTGGCTTCCTCTGCTTTTACGTACTGCCTCCATTTTCTAGGCCATCATTTTTTTAATTCCACTATGAGCCCTAATGCGCACTTCCTGCTTCTCCTCTCTTGTTGCGTTTTGCTGCGTCGTAGCCAATCACACCCCTCACACGTTGCCTCTCCTTAAGGGTGCTCCACCTTCCACGTCACACACACTGCCCTAGCTGCTGTGACATCGAGCACGGGCATAACCAATAATGATAAAGTTTTTGAACGAGTGCCTTTAGGTACTTATCACTTATTATATAATAAATAAATATTAATTAATAAAACCAGTTTATAAATATTCATTATAATTATTAGTAATAGGTATAATAAATAATTTTAAATTAATATTATTGATTAAAAATTATTTATTATGTGTAATAAATAATCTTTTATTAGAATAATACTCGTTAGAAAAATCTAATCATAATAATATGACCCCCAAAATGTGTTGCCAATTTCAAGAATACAGATTTTTTGTTTGGAATGTATTTGCACAACAAAAAAATTCTTTTAGAAGATACATTTTTTGAAACAAAATAGATAGGTGAATATGATCCAGCCTGTCGTGGTCAGTTATAATTTTTTAACATTTTTTAGCTTTTCTAATTTCTCTTTATTAAACAAAAAATTAGTCATTCTTTTAAAAGAACTATTTTCTTGAGTGGATTGAATATAAATTATTTTTATTAATATAAAACATCTTATTTATTAAATATAAACTATACTATTATTTTTTAACAAAAAAATTATAAAATCAAATTTATAAAAATTAAAAACAAAAAGAAAATCTAGATGGCTCGCCGGGAGAATAGATCCCCTCTAATAGCTAAAAAGGACTGTTCCTCCAGTAAGTGAAACTTTTTTTAAAATATGAAAGTTAATATTTCTTTTTAAAACAGGATATATGAATATTTTATATTTTTATTATACAAATTGATATTTTATTGGAGAAAAGAAGACTAAACTTCCCTGTAAGATGTGTGGTAGTAGAAGTAGTTGAGTCTTCTTTTTTTTTTTCTTCTAATAAAGTGTCATCCTATATAGTAAATATCTTAAATATTAATATATCCTATTTTAAATAATATTGATTAGTAATTATTAAAGAGTATTATTGCATTATATGACATGATATGACAATATTAGTAATTATTATTTGGTATATTATACAAATTCTAACGTTACTCATAAGGCTCGTGGGCCATGTAAAATTTTTCTCGATCCACGCCCGTTTTTAGAAAATTCAAGATATCTATATTTAGCATTAAAGCAAATTAATAGTTATTATTTATTCATTGAGCTCTTAAACATACGCTTTGAAACAATGATAAAAGTTAATAATTTATTCACTTACTTTGAATTTAACGTAATTAAAGGATAGTGGGTATCATCGCATACAATTTTATTTTTTTTTTATGAAATTTCAATTACTATGATGTAATCATTAGCATACGTCAAATTTTGATCTTCAAAATTAGCACTATACCTTAAAAAATAGAAAATCCAAAATTTTTTGTACCAAACAAATCCTCAATAGTGTCCAACTAGCTAGATATTATTATTTTAAGTAACATATAATAGCCATAATCTCAAATATTTAAATATTTAGCTTTATTACATCAAAAGATCAAAACTAAATTGCATGTTTTCTTATAAAAATCTCAAATATTAAATAACATAATATTTCATTAATCTTCAATATATTTTAAAACCCGAAATGTTAGTATCATGAATTCATAATTTTGTTTATAACACAAATGTGCTCTTTATAAATGTTTTAATTCAAATATTATAAAGGCTAAATGTACAAAAAATTTTAATCTTTAAATTTTGACAATAAACCATTTAAATATCTAAATATATGCATATAACTTCCGTCATTAGTAAATCATATGTTAATTTATTAAACAAAATATTGACACGTCTGAGTTAATAAATCCTCAAAGTTTCATTTTTAACCTATTTGAATTTTGAGTTATATATAGATAAATTTGTAAATTTTGTATTATTTGCAAAAAAAAAAAAAAAAACTACTCATACTTTTACCAATGAAATAACTGATTAGCTAACGCCATGAAATTAGTTATGCATAATCACAAATTTCAATAATATATTGTCAAAGTTTAAATGTTAAGAGATTATTTGCAAATAGTTCAAAATTTTGGAAAGTTTTGTACATTTTATCATACTGTAAATGTTTAACTCTTGATTGAATTCTATACGTGTATATATATATATTAAACACTTTTTTAAACGTGCTTTTATTCATTTATTTATTTTTAGAATAAACGTGCTTTTATTAGACGTTGAAGATTTATAGTTTTTGTGGAGTACGGAAGAATTTTGGAAAGGGGAGATAAAAAAAAAAAAACGCTCTGAAAAGGGAAATTCCCACTATGAAATTCTTTATGATAAGAATATGAGCTTGATTGGCTAGTGAGCAAATGGAAAAGAACAACTTTCATGCAACTTCTGCTAAATGGAGCTTGGCATTCCACGAGAATTTTTAAAAGAAAATTAAGAAAGTAAAAAATTTATATGTTATTTTTTATATATTTATATCAAGTTATCCCAATTAATTAATAATATATATACAATTTTTAAAAACATAGAAGTTAATAGTATTAATAAAAAAATAAATAAAATATAAAAAATTATCCATATGTCATTAATTGATTGAAAATTTTAATATAAATATATGAAAAATAACATATAAATTTTTTTCTTTAAAGTAAGGGGATAGGATGATTAATTTTTATGCCTTACTCTCTTTAAGAAAAGTAATAAATTCATACATTGACACTCTATGACAATTTAGTATTTTATAAATTAATTGTGATAAATTAATTTTTAAAAAAATTTTATTTTATACAAGATTAATCTCTTATGAATTTAAATAGAAAGACATGTTTTTTACAAATTTAAATTTATTAAATAATAATTTATTATGATAAATTTATGAATGATTAAATTGTCATATACCTCTTTTTTTTTTTTTTTTGGCCTATAGACATTTTCATTGCTACATTCTTCACTGTTTCGCTTCGATGTAGCAGAAGATGCTGAATAATTCAGTTGGCCACTTGATTTGGGAGAATATGGTTGAGCCTAATCAATCATTGTTAATTTTGGCTTAAGTTAATATAGAAGATTTAAATTTAAATATTGATCACTCTAATATTATTGGGCAAGTGTCTAATCAATTATCTGAAGCCACTTGCTTTCTCCTATCTTTTTTTCAAGGGATGTTTGATTCCTTCATGTGATATAATGATCATTTTGAACCATAAGAAAAAACATAAGTTTTCTTTTTCCTTTAGAATTATGTAATTGTTTAAATTTTTACTTATTTTTATAGAACTAAATATATCTATTTAATGTTGTGACTCCAATAAGTAAATTAAACCAATCGTAACTAAAAATATAAGCATCTTAGAGACAAGATTTACTTAACAGTATAATAATTTATTTGAATGTTTAGTCATAATTACTTTAATTAATTAATTTTTTATATAACGAGTGTACTTAATATTAGTGATTAAAAATTTCTTTAATGTGACGTTTATTTTCAACTGAAAATATGTTAAATATAGACTTGGTAATCAAGTGTAATTCAAAAAGTCTCTATAATCTACTCAATTTCATATTGGAACAAAAATTATACCCTAATGGGAAAAAAAATACCCCAACCTCAATCAGTTTTTCAAAAGAGAATTATTATCTTTTATTATCTATCTAAATTATTTCCTTAGAATAAACATAAAAGTTGTAATATTAATTAATTGAAAAATAAATTACTCAGACATTATTACAATTTTGCTAAAATTACATAGATATTCCTCTGTTTTCAAAATATACGTTTAGCCTTCTTTTTTTTTTGGGTCTAAAGCACCATCCATAGAAAAATAGGTAAGAGATTATTTTATAAAAAAAATAAGTATTTATCTTAAAGGAAGGTATTTAAATGAAAAGACTAAAATAAAAATAAAACACAGTGTAATTTTTTGTTCGGTCTGTATATTTAAAAATAAAATAATAAAATTTTTAATTCTAAATACACATAATTATATTATTATTTTTAAATTAATATTATTATAATTATATTTTTATATTATAATGAGATGTACAGAAAAAATGATACTAAATAAAAAATTTGTATAATTTTAACAAAGATAGTCGGTGTAATTCTCTGAATTTCATATTGTTTGACCATTATATAATTACAAAAAAAAAAAAAAAAAACTCATTTTGGAAACGTAGTTTTGCAAGAAAATTTGTTGCCACGTTACTACCAGGATCATCCCTATCCACTCCATCGTCAACGCATAGCGTAATCCCACAAGCAGTTGATAACCTAATTTTTTTTTTTTTTTTAAAAAAAGGCCCACAGTTCAGCTCGTAAAGTATCATCGTAAGACCCAATGTTCCCTAAAACACTGGATAATTCCTCTACATCAACATTCAGTTTTTTTAAAAACTTTTTAATATTATTTTCTTGATTAAAAATTTTTAACTTTATTCTCTCAATTTTTTCCTTAGATATTTTTAATTTTTGTGTGTTCTCGCTAAAAAATTCCTTTCTAGAAAGCTTGATTGTTTAGTTCACAATAAATCCTCTATATTTTTTTTGGGATAAATTTCAGAAATATATAAACACATAAAAGAAAAAGAGTATATGAACTTATTTTTTTTCTCTATTTCTCTCAAACTTCGCAAACAAAAAATTTACAACAAAAACTTCAGAAAATCCAAATTTCTTTTAATGTAACTTTGGAAATTAAGTTTTGACCTAACCATGATTAGTTACTTCAAAATGAAATATATGTAATAGTTAACACTAATTTAATTAAATTTTTAAAGTGACTAATACCGAAATTTACATTAAAAAAAAAAAGACTTGTATATCTATAATGAATATTTAATACATAACATCAGAGAAGCCATTCATACTGATATTTCCATTTTTCACCACAGAACTCAGGTTCAAAAAAGCTGAGTTAGAGTATAATTCTCCTCTAAATTCCAATATACTAAAACTAAATAAATAAACTGAAACAATCACAAATAAATATATAGTCATGTCATAGGCAAATCTCAATGTAAAATATATGTGACATGCTGATATATTTATTTATGATTAATTCGATATTTTCAAATTATAGCATATAGTTATATACGTAGACATGTGCGTCTTGCATAATGAGAGGCAGTGTTTCCATGTAAAGGTAGAAACGTCTTAAGTTGTCTTTGGCAAGAGTGACCCGATCAATCACATCGCTGTTGCCAATAACAACCCATAAGTCTGTAGGATTCACCCTCTTGAGGCTTCCACGACAAAATGGGCATGAATCTGATCTCACATTCCTGCATGTTTTGCATATTAAATCAGACCAAAATGTCGGAATTTACAGTCAAACAATTCATTAATTTTTCTAACAGTTTTTTAATGAAATGTCGACATAGGGTCAAATTTAGTAAAATATTATTTTAATCTCTTATTTATTACATTATTTTTATGTTGGTCCCTCATTAATTTTTATTTTTAATTTAATCTCTATTTATTGGCATATTTTTTTACTTGATCCCTTGTTAATTTTAAAATTAACATATTTTGTTTCTTAGTCTTAACTAAATAAGAGGACTAAATTAAAAATTAGTAAGAAACTAAATTAAGAATTAATTAGTAAGAAATTGACTAAAATGAAAATAAAAATTAATATAGAATTAAATTAAAAATTAATTGATAAACGAAAAAATTAAAAAAAAATTAAATGAGAAACTAAAATAATATTTTTCTAATGACTAAATGTTAATGAATTTGATTCTTGACTACGAGTCTATGTTTTGTATTGATAGACTTTTGTTTAATAGTTTAAATTTAGTCCCCACTTATTAGTATATTTTTAATTGGTTTTCCACTAATTTTAAAATTAATATATTTAGTTTCTTAATTTTAACTAAATAAAAGGAATCAAACTGAAAATAGATTGATATGTAAAAGATTAAAATAAAAATAAAATTTAATGATAGACCATAATAATTTTTTACCCACTACTAAATGTTCATGACTTTTGACACTTGACGATAGGTTTGTGTTTTGTAACAATTTGTGTTTAGGTTGTCGTTAGACTAACACAATTTTAAATTAATTTTGACCAAATTTGATTTTACATTATCATCATTTATGTTTAACAAAATTTTGTTTAAAAATTAAATTTTATTATTAATACAGTTTATCTAATGCAAATATAATTATTTTTCATTTATATGCAAACGAAGCTTAAAAGATAAAATTAATCTTATAAAAAATCAAATACTAAACTAAATAAAAATATTTACAAGGTAATTACCTGTTTAAATATGCATACGGATCTTTAAACCTTCTAAATGCTAAATCAAACACATTCACTTAAAAGAAAATTTGGGCTCTAGAATGTACCAGTCATGGAAGCAGCTAAAGCACAAGGAATGGCCACAACTAGGGAGAACCATCTTCATGCTAGTTTCCATGCAGATTCCACATTCTTCATCTCTCTCTTGATCTTTAATATCAAAGGCCTTCTCTGGCCTCTTTCTGCTCACAACTTCTGAGCAATTATTATTGCTTCTACGGTCATTAGTTTTTGATGCATTAAACTCGCCTTCAAGTAGCCTCAGCGAAGGGTATATTACAGCTTCAAAGTTTATGAAAATATGTTATAAGTGAAATAACTTAATATAAATCACAAACAGAGCGAGCTGAATAATTTTAAACTAACCCACATGACACACTTTGGTCTTTCCATCTTAAAAATCTATAATTAGGTTCTCATAATTTAAATGATTTAATTTAGTCCCTATTATTATATATTTGGTCAACATTTTATCATATGTGTTAAATTTGCTTCATTATTTATTTTTATTCTTGTTGTTAACATAAATAATATATATTTAAATTAGTATATAATCAGTTATATCATTAAAATTTAATAATATACTTGTACAATTTTAACTTTAAGGACTGTATTAAAGTATTTGTAAACTATAATAAATTAATAACAAATTTTAAACTATGTGGACTAAATTAGAGATTGTCTGAAATTATAAGAACCAAAAGTATCATTTTCTTATTAGAGAAAAGAAAAGAAAAGCGAGGAAGTTAAGCTAAATGCAAGAGTAAAGCATACCATAGAAGTCCTTAAGAGTGGCTTTTCTTTCTTTAGAGGACAAGGATGGCATTCCATCAACGTATACCTAGACAAACAAGGCAAGAAAATAAATTTCCAACTTTATTATATTATTTCACAAATAAAAAATTGTTTACTTTTATATTTTGTGACAATTTAATTTCTTACAAATTAAATGTAACAATTTAGTCTCTTATAAATTTAAATTTATTCAAAACTAATACCTATGTTTGTATTGATAAGAAATTAATTTTGTATAAAATAAAATTTATAAAAAATTAATTTATTACAATTATTTAAAAAAAATCAAATTGTTATAAAATATAAAAAGTAAAAGCTGATTTAGTGCTTCTCTCAATAATAAAATACAATAAAAAGCAAACTTGATAGTGCATATCTTTACATCTTTATAATCAAATTCTCCAGTAAAATCATAGCATAGATAAACATCTATTTAAGCAATCTAATCTCATAATCATAAGTCAAACAATTGTGTTTTAATTGAATTCATATTCCTTTAATTTGTATCAATTAGAAAAGAGATAGAGAGATTCAATCTGAGTAATGAATTCTGGATTCATGAGGCTTACTTGAATATTAAGTCTTATTTCTTCTGAATCTTAAATTTCGAAGGGATTAAAATATATTTGGTATAGTTTCTTTGTGATAAAGGAATTGACGAGAGATAGAAGAAAGGTGAAGGAGAAAAACCTTGAAAATAAGGATGTGGAATAAGCCCAGAAAAGAGGGTAAAGAATCTGTACAACTATAGTCCATCCATTCGATCAAATACAAGAAGAAAGGAGCAAAAGGGCTGTAAGAAAGCTTCATCTGAATATGGTCCCCGCCATAGTCTCGAGGAATTGACGCTGCCCTGCAAAATTTTAAATTTTAATTCTTTTTTTTTTTTTCAATGTCAACGACAACGATACAGTTAAACCTTAAATTTCATGTTTGCCAAAGTCCAAGTTGTTCAACCAAAATAACCTACTCTACTTCCTCAAATTGGAAAAGTCAAAGCATAATTCGCTGAGAAATTTTACATGATCTGAATTAACATATTATAATAATTGTTATCAGTAGCGGTCAATATTTTTTCCTTCTCTAACCCTAAAAGCTTATCATAATAAATATGTCATTTGACTTCAAGGATTAAAGTTCTTGCTTTGTTATAGTTTGATTGGCACCTTACTTGTATAACCAATTATTGGGTAAAATTAGTTATGCGTTTGTTAATAGGTTTTACTTTTTCAACTAACATAGTGACATAAATAAAATTATTTTTACACTTACAGTATTTTGATTAGAGAATTGAAAAGCAAACACTTAAAATTACTATTATAATAAAGAATTTTTCCTAAAATGTATTTCTTCCTGAAATGACGAATAATATATATATATATATATATATATATATTATGAGTAAGATAAGATGAAAGTTTTTTAATGGTAAATTAACTTTTGAAAAATTTAGAAAAAGAAGCGAGAATAATGAAGTGGATGTTATAAAAAGAAGGTGGGTCATATAAATATTCTTACTTTGCTTTTTTGTTTTCTTTTTGTTAACTTTACCAAAAATTTAGAAAATCCATACATGACTTTTTCGAAGGAAGAACACTATAGAGAGAGAAGGAAAAATAAACTTTTTCCTTCTCTCTCTTGTGGTAAATTTTCTTACAAAATCAACTCATCTGCCTAATTAACTTTACCCTTCAAGGGATACGAGAGAGATATAAAAGAAATTAAGTAGTACTTTCAGTGAATATTATACCCTCTTTATGATAATTATCATTATCTTCCTCCTGTTCCTCGCCCAGAAACCCAGAAGACAGCCCAGTTTCTACTTGAGAGAGAAAAAAAAAATAAAAAAAGAGAAAATTTAGAGAGATGGAGAAGAAAACTCACAGGGTATTGGCATGTTGGATGTCAGCTTCAAGAGCCTTGATAGAATCTCTGTAAGAAGAAGAAGAAGAAGAAGAAGAAGAAGAAGACGAACATTTATGGAGCTGCTTTTGCCACATTAAGTCCCAACACAGAAACGAAGAAATTCTCCAGAAAGTCTGAACCTTTGTGCAAAGGGACCACAAATAGAGAGAGAAGAAACAGAATTCTAATATTATTCTATGGAGGGGAATATAGCAGGCAAGAGACGAGAAGGGATATGCCTTAAAAAGCACAGAAGAAAGACAAAGAGATAAAGAAGAAGACGACGAAGAAGAAAGGTTGCTTCAAATTCAAAGTTTCCAACCTGTAAGAAAAGAAAAGGATGCCTTCTCTCTCACACATATAATTTCTAATACCTTTTCCCTTAGCTTCATTAATTTCGTCACCTGCTTTCTGGTTTGGATTATTTGCGTCGTTTCAGAATGTCGGACCTGCAATCTTAGGAGTCGTCGCTAAGCAAAATACACGTACACTACACAAATACACCTTTCATTAAGTATTTCAATTTGCACCTTTGTTCAAATTTTGTAATTTGTTCGAGATATAAGTTTAAAATTAACTTTTTATTTTTATATTTTATAATAATTTAATATTTTATAAATAATTTATTACAATTAATTTGCCATGAATTAAATTGTTAGCAAAATGGTAAAAATTAAGAAGTTAATTTTATATTTTTCCTCATTTGTTATATATTGAGTTATTTTTTTAAAATGAAATGATTATATAATTTTTAATTTGTGAAAAATCATAAATTTTAAAAAAATTATTGGCATAGAAAGTTAAAGAGTAAATTTATTTTATTTTTTATTTATTACAAAATTTTTATTTTAATAATTCACTTATTTAAATGTCAAAAGTAATTTTTTACTCATCGAAAAGTATATTATTTTTAAAAAAAATAAATTTAATCACCTAAATTTAAAATTTAAAATTTAATAAAGAGACTTTTTAAAAATTATAAAAGTAAATGTGATATTTTTAGTGAATAATTAATTATTTTATATATTGTAATAAATAAAAAATTAAAATAATAATTTTGTATCTATAAATTAAGTAAAATATTTTTTTGCCCTTAATTATCATGAAAATGTCTAAATGATTTTTATTTTTCAACATATTTTCAAATGTCTTTTAAATTTAACATTTAAATTTTGATAAAAAGATTGAATTTAATAATCTTTTAAAAGGTTAGAGATTAAGTGTGATAATTTTTAATAAATAAAAAATTATTTTAAATGTTTTAATAAATAAAATATTAAAATAATAATTTTTTAATTTATAAAAAATTTATAAAGTAAATTTCTCTAAATCTGTATTTAAAATTTAAAACGGTAAATTTTTTTTAAATCAAATTATTATGTAACTTATGTGCAGTCCCATCATGCGAAGAGACAATTAAATCTTCAGTGAATCTGTGCACCGTCCCAATGTTATTTCTACCTGAAGAAATCCTACCACAAGCAAGTGCAGGCACTATTTTAATAAAGATAAAATGTCTTATGTCTTTTCTTAAAAATTAGTACACATAATTTTAAAATTTTATGTAATATGTAAATAATTATTTTAACTTTCATAATTTAATAATAGATCTCTTTCTCTATAATAGATTCTCCTCTTGTCAGTAAATCTATTAAATAACTAATCACAAAGTGACGAGTCATATTAAATGGATTCTTAATACTTTATTTTTTATACAAATAATTTCACAAATTTTAGATTATGTACAAAATCTCTTTAATATGTTGTGGGTAGTATAATTATATTATCTTATACAGTACTTAATTTAAATTAATAAATTTTTTATCTAATAATACATTATACTTAAACATAACTTTATATTCTTACTAAAATATAAAGACATTCAAATTAAAAAATAAAGTATAATTTGTTATAACAAATACAATATTAACATAAAATATAGTTTAGCCAAAATATAACATAAAATTTTGTTTTATAAAATACTCCATCATAATATTGACTTGTTGAAAAACTTAAAACATATACCCAAAAAAAATATACCAGATATTTTTTAAAAAAGTTAACTGTTTGAGCAATCAAACTTAAAGTTGAATTAGTTGGTTGGTATTGAGCTTCACTGAAACTGGTTTTGCTGGGTCCTCCAAATATTAATTGTTGCTTCTACTTTTGTTTGGATCTCTCATCTTTTTATGATGTAGCTCACATTTAATGGTGCCAGCTGGTCACTATTTTCCTTTCTCTGGTGAAACTCCTTGCCACTTGCCCCCTTCCATGAATTGCCATTTTCTACCACTAACTTTAGCTTTTCAAAAGTTACACAATTGCATGCTGAATAGTCACCCTCACTACTAAATAGTGTTTGGGGATAATGAAGTTTCCA
Organism: Delonix regia; assembly: GCA_037074485.1. Taxonomy (NCBI): domain Eukaryota; kingdom Viridiplantae; phylum Streptophyta; class Magnoliopsida; order Fabales; family Fabaceae; genus Delonix; species Delonix regia. The sequence continues at coordinate 33,294,468 of CM073454.1, forward strand.
GAGAATTTTACAATATATATTTCACAAGAAGATACTGTCTGTATTAATTTATCATTTAATAATTGTTGGGTCCTATTTGTTTTCAAATATAAGGCTAAGAGAGTAATTGATTTTTTTTTTATTAAAAATATTGATGTTAAATTTGGGCGATTTTTAGGGAACTATAAATTACAAAATTCTAAGCATTATTGTATTTATTTTCCCCTGTGATTAATAAAAGAAACTTAGAGATTTCAGTTTTATTTTGCACAATCATGTTCTTTTAATTCATTCAAAATAGAAATTTGAGATTTTGTTATTAGCTTACAGAAGTTTTTTTACTTTAATTAGTAATTTCAACAACTAAAAATAATGTAATAAATGTTAAAATCTATTTTTTAAAATTTGAAAATAATAAATCTTAATTTTTAATTATTATTTTTGTATGGAAAATAACATTGTTGTTTCTCTTTAAATTACAAAATTAATATTTTTATTTAAAAGTTTAATAAAGAAATAAATAATAGAAGAATTTAAGAATAAATTATAAATTATAGGTGACAGAAAAGAGGAAAAACTAAAATGGTATGTGGTGAATGGGAAGGGAGAATTATAATTAATTATTATAAATTAAAAATATTTATTAACAAGAATCTCAAATTTTGAAATTATTCTAAAGGAGTTATAGATGAAATTTACTTTTTATTCTAAAGGACCTTGCTTGAAAACTCTGGAAATATATAATAAAAGAGTTTTCCAAAAGAATTTTGAAAGTCTTTAAAATTAAAAAAAAATTATAAACTTTTTTTCAATAATTTCAAATTCTAAGATCATTTACGATAAGCATCTTAAATTTATAATTTGTACGTGTAAATTTTTAACTGAATAAGGTGTTCGGGAATTATTGACTACTTTTTGCAATCTTTCAAGGGTTGTTTGGGAATTATCGCTTACTTTTGGTAATCTTTTAACGTCATATTTATCCTAATGTGGCAAAGCATTTGACAGTTGTACTCATAATCTGTTTATCACATAACTGGCTCTAATTAATGCCCGTCACATCATGCACCGAAATACACACACACGCACGCACGCACATTCCATCTGTCCAGTTAAGGACCCAACCCTCGGTTTTTTCTTACCGTACTTTCAATCGTTTATGAACCTGGCCTCTTTGTTTTTATTCATCTAGATGCTTAAAATTTATTTATTTTTATAAAATTCTACGCATCAGGAATGTGATTCCCAGAGGAACCTGTCAGATCACGGGAATGCCTAACAGCTCATTTCTCTAGGGGGACGTCCCCTCACTGCTGAGGGGAACGTCCCCCAACACGCATCCCCCCTGAATATTTAATAATTTGATAAATTTTTTAATGAAATAATAGTATAAAATTATATTGAAAGAAAAGATTTTAATTTCATTTTTTAATATTATTTTTAATGATATAAATATTATTTATTGACAATCCAATATATGTATATCATAGTTTTTAAAATCCTTAAGTTTATTATTTAAGTATATGTTTGTACATAAAAAAAATTAATCAACTCAATATAAATTTACATAAATTTACAAGTTGAACTGATTTTACAATTTTAATTTATCAACTAACTTATAAAGTTAGCAATATAATAATTTAAACTCAAGATTAAATAAGATATGAATAAATTTTTTTTATAAAACTTTTATAATTTATTTTATCACAAGTTTGAATATGTATAAAAAGTAATAAAATTACATTTAATATGTAGTTATTAAAAATAAAATAAATATTATTTAATTAGTTATATTGAATAATTATTTATGTATGACTATCTTAAAATATTCATATTGAGTATTACAAATTATGAAATATGGATAGTTTTATTTGATTAAGTATAATTTGAATTACATTTGAGTAATTTTTTTAATGTATATAGTATTTAAATTATAAAATTACATATTTTGATAATTATTTATTAATCGATATAAACTTTTACATGTCTACGTTACGAATTTATATTACAAATTTACTTCTTTCTTACGAGTTTGCATAAACTTGAAAGTTTAATAAACCTTGATGTATATGTTTATTTATGAACTTATTTATTTGATGCAAACAAAAATTTAATGAAAAATTTGAGGGATAAAAATTGAATTTTGAACCTTTATAATTTATTTTATCATATTTAATATGTACATATTAGATAAATAAATAAATATTATTTAATTAGTTATATTGAATAATTATTTATGTATAACTATCTTAAAATATTCATGTTGAGTATTACAAATTATAAAATATAAATATTTTTTATTTGTTTAAGTATTTTTTGAATTATATTTGAGTGATTTTTTAATGTATATAATATTTAAACTATAAAATTGTATATTTTAAAAATTATTTATTAATCAAGATAAATTCTTATGTGTTTACGCTACAAATCTGCCTAAACTCGAAGTTTCACAACCTTTATATATATATATATATATATATATATTTATGAATTTATTTATTTGATGCAAACAAAAATTTAATGAAAAAATGGATGCAAAATTGAGGGATAAATATTGAATTTTGAACCTTTAAGTTTTAATAAAAAAATTTTAATTTTGTGATAAATAATAAATATAATAAAAAATCTTAAAAGTAATTAATTAGATTTAAAATATTTGCAATTGCTTTTTTTTTTTTTTTCAAATTGAGAAATATTGAATTGTTTTTCAAGCATGATAGTTTCAGAAGTGATTAAGATAATAATTAAATTCAACCATGTTTGCGATTGTCTGAAGTTTAATGTGCATTTATAGCTCTTCATATCAGGTGCATCAAATTGGAATACGAGTTGAATAACAAGGAATATAATTAGTTTCGCGTTAAGACGCACGGCATTAAGGGATAAAATGGTTAAGACATTTTTGCTTTTATAACCTCATGAAAAAAAATATGAAAATAAAGTTAATGAATATAATTCAATGTTCATAAAATGCTTTTGTAAATAATTTAATTTCATTAAAAATTTATTTTGCTCACCTACTTTGTTTTGAATACGTATTATTATGTCACAATTGTAATGTCATTTGAGATTATGATGTAACAGGTTGCAAATTTCTACTTTTCTATAATCAGTTATAGCAATTAGCAAGTAGAATAAATTGAATATTAAATTTTTAAAATATAAATCATCAGTATATTAGTCAATTTGAGAGACATTCACACAAATTTATTATTTATAACAAAACTAAATTTTTTTACATCAAATAAATAAATTCATAAATAGATATATACATATATTAGATTGTCAAGAAATAATATTTATACCATAAAAATAACATTAAAAAATAAATTAAATTTTTTTCACTCAATATAATTTTATATTATTATTTCATTAAAAAGATTTATTAAATTATTAATAAATATTTTTTTATATTGAGTGGGGACATCCCCTTAATATTCATATGTGTGTGTTGGGTCAGCAGTGAGGGGTCGTCCCCCAACTAGAATTTCTCTAGGTACCAGAGATTTTTTAGTAATAGAAGATAATAAAAAATTAATTTTTATTAATATTAAATTAAAAAATAAATTTTTTAATTATCTTTAATTACTAAAATTTTTTTAGTAATTAGAAATCATCCATTTTGGCCCAATAAGCTGTCAGGTCGCACAGCTCATGGGAATCACATCCTCATGACCTTACAAGTCCCTCTGCATCACCCATGAGAATCACATTCCCGTTATGCACAGAAGTTTATAAAAGAAAAATAGGTTTCAAGCATTTGGATAAATAACAAAAAAGATTGCAGAGGATAGGCTCATTAACGATAAAGTAGTACGGTCAAAAAAAGGTCCAACCCTCCCAAGTCAAAGGCCCATAAAAAGAAAAGTCCATTCAATGTGGCTCTCTAATGCAAATTTATTGATATTTAATGCCTTGTTGGCCAGAAAAATTCTTTTAATTAATGATGACGTTATTAGATTTTTATTTTTTAATTGAAATAAATTATACTCTAATGTAATTAGTCCTCAAATTACACATAAATAAGTAAAAAGAATTTTTTTTAAAAAAATTTTGGTTTAAAGCTCAATATTCTTTTACATTTACTTAGGGAAAAAAGGAAAATAAATAAGTGATAAAAGGAGAAATAACAATTATATTAAAATTTCACACTTTTTTAATTGTACAACGAAGATATTTTTGAACTAATTAATAAGCTTACGATATTTTGTTTTGGAGCATGATTGTAATTTAAGACAGGAATAAAACCAGGTTCACCAAAACAGTCCATTGTACATCCAGAAAATGGGCCGAAATAAGCACGCTTATGAACTTTATGGGCTAGATGTTGGGCTCAGAATGCAGAGATGAATGGGCCAGCCTACCTACTCTTTGGGCCTCACCTTTTCTGCCAATGCTTGAGAGAAAATTCTACAAGTCAAAAAGTTGTTTTTGTTGTTAGTTACATCAGAAAAAAGTTTACCGGATATTTTCATTGAGGCCCAATCATAACCTATGGTGGTTATATCTTTGTCCGTAATGGGTTACAATAGAATATAAATAAATTTGTATTAATTTTTTTTAAAAATTTTAATATAAAATTAAAATTGGCTTTTTTAAAAAATTCAAAATTTTATTTTTATCAAAATATTTTTGTCAGGAAAAAGTTTATCCAATGAAACAAACTATGAGTAAAACTTGATCAATTCCAAATTATTAACCTTTTAATGGAATTATACAAATTTTCTTATTGACATAAGAAAAGAAGAAAATTCTATATCCAAAATCAACAACGTAATATCTGATTTAGACAAAAATATTTAAAAGATAAATATATAATTTAATGACCAATAGAAGTGTTAACTAAATAAACACCCCACAACTACAATTGTCCAAAAGAACAAAGTCCAGAGAATTCAGTTTTGCTGTGTTATTTGATCTTAGGATTTTCTTGCCTTAAATAATTGACTATTTGAGATAAATTGATCAATAATCTAATACCCATAAATAAATAAATAAATAAATAAAAATATATAAATATATATATATATATATATATATATAATTTATTACAATAATCAAATTTAAAATTTCTTACAAACTACCCCTAGTTTTTTGTTTTTTTTTCCCACCGAAAATCGTGTTTGATGTCTTGGCTCTTCAAAGTCATGACTCCAAAGTGTAACCGTTTTGACTCTCTGAATTCAGCAACAACGTCAACGACGAGTCGCAGCGTTATCACGATCTGGCAATGTAAACGTCTAATAACTCGTGCCATTTCCGATTTCTAAATCATTTTCGACAAACCAATTTGATTTTAGGGTTTCGGTAATTTTTTTTTCTTTGGTTGGTTAGCTTTGGATTGAGTTTTGGTATGGGATTTAGTTGATTCTTATGATGTAGAGATTTCCTTTTCCAGATCCGAATCTTGTTCTGGAGGCAATTCGGTTATGACCGTTTGAAATGTCTGAGAATAACGAAGACGATCAGCTTTCGGAAGGTCATGGAGCTGCAGAGCAAGGGATAGACGAGAGCATTTCGGATTTTCGTGCATCATTAGCATCCAATTTAGTGGAACAATCAATTGGAGTTAGCCAATTACCATTCGAATCCGCCACTCATACTGATCAAGACGATGTTGCGATGGGCACGCTTCCAGAGAACGCACTCGAAACAACGAATCAGGTAGGATACCAAGTTTTAATGTTTATGATATGCTTTTGAGGTAGAGCTTTGCGTTGCAAACTCCATTTACCATTCGAATCTGCCACTTATACTTATCAGGAAGGCGTTGCGGTGGGCACGCTTCCAGAGAACGCGCTCGAAATAACGAATCAGGTAGCGATGCCAAGTTTTAATGTTTATGATATGCTTCTGAGGTAGAGCTTTGCGTTGCATCTTTTTTGCCAGGCTGGCGCTTATTGAACATGCTGATATTTATAATAAGGTGTTGGGTGGTACTGAACAGGTAGACCGTGATGACGCTAAATCTATAGAGGATACCGCAAGAGATGATATGTTTGTTGATTGCTCAGATGAGCTCAGCACAATTGATGGTAGGCAAACTGATATTAAGGAAGAAACAGAAGCTGGCGAAAATAGAGAGAACCTAGAAGAAAATCAAGGGAGTCATTTTGGTGAATTGGGCAATGGGGTAGGAGATGGTTCGGTGGGGAAGACTGTGGCCGAGAAAGAAAGTGTTGCACCAGAATATAAGGTTTGTCCTATAAGATTAAGACTAGTTTTTGCAGGTCGAATTTATTCTGGATTACTGATCTTTTCTGTGATGCAGGAACAACTAGATATTTTTGCAGAGGGAGTACTTGATCTTCATTGTCAGTTAAAGGCTCTGTCCGGTCAACAGTTATTGCCATATGAAGCTGAATTTGGAGGTGGGAATAAGAAGGCTCAACTGGCTGACATTCCATTGAAGGATATGATGAAAGAATGTTTGGAGTTTGTGAAAACGGCTTCAGAAGAACGATCTAATGCTGAGGTCACTATAAGAAATATTCATGCTATTCTTTCTGAGAAGGATAACCAGATAGAAAATCTCAATACAAAGGTTACTGAATTATTGGTGTCCCAAGATAACTCAGCTCAGAAGAGTTCGGAAGTGTCATCAGATATTGATATTGTAATAGATAGAATAATGTCATCCCTTGCAACAGTAGTTACTCAAGATCTAGTACTGGATAATTCAATTAGTGGGAAAATAATTCATATTGAAGAAGGCACGGCTCTATTAACTGAAAAATATAATAATATTCTGTCTGAAATTTATCAACTTGGGCAGTATTTCTCTGAAGCTGGGTTGGATACTGGGGAGCAGGAAAATGGGAACGTACTTGTTTCTGTTCATAGTGGATTATTGGAGGTCCAAAAAAAGGAAGCAGAAATGGTTGAAAAACTTGGTCTTTTAGAAGACGAGAATAGGAAACTAGTGGAAGAGCTTGACAAGGAAAGGGTGATGATAGGGACATTAAATGTGGAAATTGAAAATATGAAAGCAGAACTTGAGCAGGAAAAGGTTAAATGTGCCAATACCAGAGAAAAGCTTAGTATGGCTGTGACAAAAGGAAAGGCGCTGGTACAGCAGCGGGACTCATTAAAGCAATCTCTGGCTGAAAAATCCAGTGAGCATGAGAAATTTTTGATTGAATTGCAGGAGAAGTCAGCTGAGCTAGAAGCTGCTAGACTTACCAAGGATGAGTTGGTTCAAAGTGAAAATTTGGTTGCATCCCTGCAGAATTCATTACTCCAAAGCAGTACGATCATTGAACAAGTTGAGAAAATCATGTCTCAGACTGAACCTGATAAACCTGAATTTTTGGATATGCTGGAGAAATTACAATGGATTGTGGATGACAGAAATGTTCTCAAGGGTGCCTTCCTGGAGTTCTGCAAACTGAAGGATGCTCTTTCTCGGATAAAGCTACCGGAATCTGTCTCATCATCTGGTTTGGAATCTAAAATAAATTGGCTGAGTAACTCTTACTATATGGCCAGGGAGGATACAAATATTTTGCAGAAAGAAATCTCCACAATTAAAGAAGCAGCCCACAACTGTATTGATTGCTTGAGTGCATCCTTTTTGCTGGAATCACAGGAAAAAGATTACCTTCAATCAGAATTAACTGATTTGAGATACAAATATGAAGAGATTGTTGAAAAGAATCATCAAATTTTGATGGAGAAGGTTAAGATAGTGAAAATGTTAGCTGAGCTTTCTGGCTATAACCTCGAAGATGAAGTTATTGATCTTTCTTCATCTGACACATTTATGATTGTTAACCTTTGCTTTCAGATGATAAAACAACAGAGTGGTCCTTTCTCTAGGTCATCTCATATTGATGCAGATTTAATTGAAAGAATTCAAAGTCACTTATATGTTAGGGATCAGGGACTGATGCTCTGTGAGGATATATTAGAAGAAGAGATGCTGGTTAGGTCAGAGGTGAAGAAGCTCTCAAATGAGTTGAAAATGGCATCAGATGAAATTCTTTTGCTGAAAGAAGAGAAGAGTTCTCTACAAAATGATCTTGACCGATCAGAGGAGAAGTCTGCTGTTCTTAGGGATAAGTTATCCATGGCGGTAAAGAAAGGTAAGGGGTTGGTTCAAGACAGGGACAATCTTAGAAGTCTTATAAATGAAAAGAACTTGGAGATCGAGCACTTAAAGCTTGATTTGCGGAAGCAAGAATCTGTAGTTTCTGAGTACAGTGGCCAGATTAATATATTGTCCAGTGATGTAGAAAGCATCCCAAAGTTGAAGGCTGAGCTTGAAGCTGTAAAAGGTGAAAGGAATCAGTTCGAGCAGTTCTTGTTGGAGAGAAATAACTTGTTACAGAGAGTGATAGAGTCTATTGATCATATCGTCCTTCCCATTGATTCAGTTTTTGAAGAACCTGTGGAAAAGGTGAAGTGGCTTGCTGGTTTTGTCCATGAATGCCAAGGTGCTAAGCTACATGCTGAGCAAGAGCTGCAGCTAGTAAAAGAGGGAGCTAGTAACCTTGAAAGTAAATTAGAAGACGCCCAAGCAACTGTAAAATCCCTTGAACAAGCATTATCTTCTTCAGAGCATAATATTTCTCAAGCTGCTGAAGAAAAGAGGGAGTTAGAACTTGTGACAGCAGAGGTTGAGGAGGAATTACATAAAGTGAAAGAAGAACTTGCTGAGGTTTGTGAGTCAACTATGTCACTTAGAGCTGCATTGTCTCAAGCAGAAAAAGATATTGCTGTTCTTTCCAATGAGAAAGAGCATGCTGAAACTGGTAGAGCTGATTTAGAGACTGAGCTGGAGAGGGTTAAAGAAGAAGCTGCCAGGTTGACTAGCAAACTAGCAGAGGCCAGTGCAACTATAAAGGACCTAGAAGAGGTTGGTGAGTCTACTATGTCACTTAGAGCTGCATTGTCACAAGCAGAAAATCATATTGCTGTTCTTTCTAATGAGAAAGAGCTGGCTGAAAATGGTAGAGCTGCTGCAGAGATTGAGCTAGAGAGAGTTAAAGAAGAAGCTGTCAGGTTGACAAGCAAACTAGTAGAGGCCAGCGCAACCATAAGGGACTTGGAAGAGGTTGGTGAGTCTACTATGTCACTTAGAGCTGCTTTGTCTCAAGCAGAAAAAGATATTGCTGTCCTTTCCAATGAGAAAGAGCTGGCTGCAACTAGTAGAGCTGATGTAGAGACTGAGCTAGAGAGGGTTAAAGAAGAGGCTGCCAGGTTAACAAGCAAACTAGCAGAGGCCAGTGCAACCATGAAGGACTTAGAAGAGGTTGGTGAGTCTACTATGTCACTTAGAGCTGCATTGTCTCAAGCAGAAAAAGATATTGCTGTTCTTTCCAATGAGAAAGAGCTGGCTGAAACTAGTAGAGCTGATGTAGAGACTGAGCTAGAGAGAGTTAAAGAAGAGGCTGCCAGGTTAACAAGCAAACTAGCAGAGGCCAGTGCAACCATGAAGGACTTAGAAGAGGTTGGTGAGTCTACTATGTCACTTAGAGCTGCATTGTCTCAAGCAGAAAAGCATATGGATGTTCTTTCCAATGAGAAGGAGCTGGCTGAAACTGGTAGAGCTGCTGCGGAGACTGAGCTAGAGAGAGTTAAAGAAGAAGCTACCAGGTTGACAAGGAAACTGGCAGAAGCCAGCGCGACCATAAAGGACTGGGAAGAGGTTGGTGAGTCTACTATGTCAGTTAGAGCTGCAATGTCTCAAGCAGAAAAAGATATTGCTGTTCTTTCCAGTGAGAAGGAGCTGGCTGAAACTGGTAGAGCTGCAGCAGAGACCGAGCTAGAGAGAGTTAAAGAAGAGGCTGCCAGGTTAACAAGCAAACTAGCAGTGGCCACCACAACCATCAAGGAGTTAGAAGATACACTATCTCAGGCTGAGAGTAATGTCAATTTATTGAAAGAAAAATGCAATGCTGAGCAAGTTGTAAAAACCAATTTGGAGAATGAATTGAAGAAGCTGCAAGATGAAGCTGAGCATCATGCTGGCAAACTGGTAGATGCCTCTGCAAGTATAAAATCTCTGGAAGATGTGTTGTTGAAGGCACAAAACGATATCTCTGTTCTTGAAGATGCCAACAAAATTGCTAAAGAGGAGATATCATCACTCAGGTTCAAGTTAAATTCATGCCTGGACGAGTTATCTGGAAAGAATGGAAGCTTGGAAAAGAAATCTATACAACTCATTGGACTTCTAAATGATCTTAAGGTCATTATGAAGGAAGACACTCCACTTCCCAGAGTAAAACAATGCTTTGAGAGGAAATTTGAAACTCTGAAGAATGTGGATCTCATTCTGAACAAAATAAGGGACTATACTGTAGGCATGACTGCTAAAGATCCTGGAAGGCAACATACGATGCAGGTAATATTCTTACCTTCCACTTTTGCCCTCCATTGTTTCTTCTTGTTTCATGCATGCTATACTGGTTTCAACCTACGTGTATATGCCCCCTGAGGCTTTACCTGTGGTAGTTTACCCACAAGTGGAATGCAGTCTAGCTATTGACAGATATGTAGATCGTTTCATATGTAGTGAGTGATTAATACATAATGAATTAGAGTGTGTACTTAGTAGATAATTGCATAATGCTTTTGTAGATCATATATATATATATTGTTTTGAAGATTTTTATTGCATTTCTGTGTATATAATTGTATTAGTTTTTCTTGATATTCCATCTTGCTTATTCCAGGAAGATCCACTGGAGAGAAAAGCATTCTTTGATGGCATTGTGAATTTCGATGTTGAAGTGGACAGTGCAGTGATTCATGACACTGATATTGACAACATGATTTTGCTATTTGGAAAGATTGTGAAAGGGTTTCAACTGAGAAACAAAGTAATTGCTGATAAGTTTGATGATTTCTCTGAGTTTGTTGATGAGTTCGTTTCTAATCTTCAGGCAAAACTACTGGAAACTGAGACCGACATAATAAGTATCTTTGAGCACATGGAGACCCTAGAAGAAAAAGTGAATGCCGGGGACAGTTTAAAAGAAGAGCAGGAAAATACTATTGCCACTTTAGAGAATGATATTGCAGTCTTGTCATCTGCATGTACTGATGCTTGTTGTGAACTTGAATCTGATGTTCACAAGAATTCTCTGGAACCAGGCTCCATGTCTGAGATGATGAAGCTTGATGCAGATGCACTAGCCAAGCATCATCAGAACAGCAAATACATGGAAACAGCACGAAATTTGATAACTGCTACTACAAAAGCTCGAACTTTGATTAAACAGTTTGAATTTAGAAGTAAGGAAGTAGACACAACAATTGAAGATTTGCAGAATCAATTGAAAGACACAAGAGCTGCTTCTGAAAAGGTCATAGAAGAAAGAGACCTAAGTCAAAACAGAGTTTTACAACTTGAGTCTGATAAACAAGTATTACAAAATTTATGCAGTGAGCTTAGGATTAACTTAGAGGATTATCATGCCCTTGAGGAAAGATTAAAGGAAAAAGAGGCAGAGATTTCATCATTGTACAGTACTTTGTCAAAAAAACAACAAGGTAAATGTTGAAACCTCTATTGACCTGATTACTTTGGATTACTCATTTTGTTTAATTTGCATATGTTGATTCATTTGTTTTTGATTTGATGTCTTTAATTCCAGAGGCAGAAAACTCCCTCCTCTCAGCATCTCAGCTAAGAACTCTCTTTGGCAAGATTGATGAGATCGAAATCCCTATTGCAGAGTCAGGAGAAGAAGATATGGAACCCAATACTTCGGACCCTGTAAAGAAGCTCTTTTATGTCATTGATAGCACTACTAGATTGCATCATCAAATGAGTTCTTTGTCCCATGACAAAGAAGAACTTCAAACAACCCTTGCAACTAAGGTTCTTGAAATAGCGCATCTAGAGGAGGAAGTCAAACAGCTTAATAGTAACTGGGAAGACTTGGACAAGTTGAAAAATGAATTGTCTGAGTTCACCTTTGCTTTGGAAAAAGTTCTTGGTATGTTGGGAGCCAGCAATTGGTTTGAAGACGAAAATTCTACTGGTCTGAGGGAATTAATACCTGTGTTGGAAAAGCAGGTTATGGCCATTATTTTAGAATCTGACAATGCAAAGTCTAAAGCCCAGGAACTTGGTGGGAAGTTGCTCGGAAGTCAGAAGCTTATTGATGAATTAACAACCAAGGTTAGGTTGCTTGAAGGTTCACTTAATGATAAGACTTCTCAGCCAGAGCTTGTCCAGGAAAGGAGTTTATTTGAAGCACCCTCGTTACCTGCTGGGTCTGAGATCTCTGAAGTTGAAGAGGTAGTCAAAGTTAATTAGCAAAGCTTGATTTGTTTCCCTGATGCAATAATAATGCTGGTTCTTGAAGGTTAATTGAGACAGTGCTTAATTTTATGGCTAAAAACGAACTGCACCACCTGCTAAGTTTTTAACTTCAGTCTGAACTTGTGTTAATTGTTAGGAATGACATATTATAAATTTACAAATATGTGCACATAGGCACGCACACATATATCTGCTCTGCTTGTTGATTCTTTTTAATATCTAACTGTCGTCCTTTATGATTTCTTGGCAAATTGCACAATTTATTGTTTGGATAGCAAAACGATGTCTGATGTGCTAGATCTGGACAACTTTGTTGATAATTTACTTGAAACCTCAAAATGTTCTGTGAACAATAGCAATAATTTGTTATAGTATAGGTATTTAGTGGTTACATTAAGCAGAAAGCATGCTATAATGAACTCACTTTGGTAGAAGTATTTTAGCTTGCCTTTTATACCAAATAGGGTGCTATGTTGACATTAGTATTCCGAAATCCTTGTGCTGATTTACTGGGCGCAATATAGACAGTTTCAGAGTGTTTCCTCCCCCCTCCCCCCTCCTCAATGCTGATAAACCTAAGAGATTGTTTGAGAGGTTGTATTGTCTTAAACATACTGAAAATTTTATTTGTGTTACTTGGTTGGTAACTATAACATGTTCCGTCTTCAATTGTGATGTTGTATAGTCAAATTGACTTGCTTCTCTCCCATCTATCAAGGAAGTTCGTATGTAAAGATTTTATTTCCTTACGCAGGGATCACTTGGCATGAAAGGCATATCTCCTGTTCCCTCAGCTGCTCTTGTGCGAAATATGCGAAAAGGATCTACTGACCATCTTGCAGTTGATATTGATGGGGAATCCGATCGTTTAATCAGCAGTGCTGATATTGATGAGGATAAAGGTATTTAACTATTTACGTGTTTCTCATAATATGATTGCTTAATATCATTGTTGAAGCTTGAAGACTCAACTGTAGACTACTTTGCAGGTCACGCATTTAAGTCTCTGAACACTTCAGGATTCGTACCAAAACAGGGAAAGTTCATTGCAGATCGTATTGATGGAATCTGGTAAAGTGCTTTATTTTCCACATTGAATTTTCTGCTAGTGGTAAATAAAGCAAATTGAAAATTATCAATTGTAGCATTTTACTCTGTAATAGAAGGTGAATCTATTAGCATACAATAAAAGACATGATCGAGGATTGTAAAACAAGGAAAGTATGAGATATTGGATCTTCAAGATCATTCATATCCATTTGCAGTATCTCAACAAAAGCCCTGCAGTATTATATATTCCAAACATCTAAGATTTAATATGGGGGGAAAATGGCAAAATGTAACAGATGAGTTATTTATGATTCAGAAATATTTGAGAAACAAGTACCCTTACCCTCCTCCTAATGAACGATTTCTTAGAAAATATCAAGGACCACTTCAACATAAAATCTTAGGCGGTTAGGCCATTAAGTGGAAGTCTAGGAATGGTTTAATCAATACTTTTAACTGAATAAGATGGATTAAAGACTAAGCTGGGATTCAATTTCTTTCTGCAGGGTATCTGGTGGTCGACTTCTCATGAGTCGTCCCAGGGCAAGATTAGGACTCATTGGTTATTTGCTGCTCTTGCATATATGGCTATTAGGAACAATCTTGTAGAAGAGCTGTGATCATCATCTATCTGATTGCGCAACACTGCATATCCTGCATCTGCAAATTGTATGATAGATATGCTAATATATATATTTTTGTTTTCCTTCTCTCTTTTTGCTTCTTAATGGAGGCCAACATCTTCTTTTAGTTATGTATAGTTACAGTTCATTTGATTCTCTGCAGTCACATTTTAGGGATACAGAGAATCCAATCCTCAATGTTCGGGGATATTTCCCCCCCACATTCTTTGTCGTCCGTCATCATAATGTTATGAAGTCCCATAATTTGATTATGAGATTAGTTTAACTTATAAAATTATGCTAGATGATGATAAATTGTCAAGTGGCTGTACCGTTCGCTTTTGCCACTTATTCATTCCGTCTTGCATATATGTCCTTAGTATAAGATTTAAAGAATAACTATCATTTGGGAAAATAGATTTGTTGGATTATCTCCAACCAACATATATTTTGAAGTAAAATATAATCAATCTTTCACATATTATTAGAAAATTATTGAATATTTCTAAAATATCTAATAAAATTATTCTTATAATTCTATATATTATACCTTTTGTTGGTGTAGTTCTATTATCTAGTAAGTTGTGGTAATTGATCGACGTTTCACATTTAACAATAATAATATTGCAGACAAATGATTTTAGTTGCATATTTTCTCCTATAATCATCACATTTTATAATTATATATATTATTTATATAAAAATCTAAAATAACTTACAATGACAAATCAATTGCCCATATAAAAATTACGCTGATAAGCAATATTTCTTTGCCAAGTTTCTTGGGAAGTTTTCTTTGCGTTTTAAAAAGATATTTTTTCAACCAAAGTATATTTATGTTTAAAAACTTTTTTTCTTATGTAACCAGTAATGTTTAAACTCACGTCTTCTGTTATTTACTCACATTTCTTATCATTAAACTACACTCGGTGGCTTGTCATAAAAAGATTTTATAGTATTTTAACAATAATAATATTGTTGCATATTTTCTCCTATAATCATCACATTTTATAATTATATATATTATTTATATAGAAATCTAAAATAACTTACAATGACAAATCAATTGCCCATATAAAAATTACGCTGATAAGCAATATTTCTTTGCCAAGTTTCTTGGGAAGTTTTCTTTGCGTTTTAAAAAGATATTTTTTCAACAAAAGTATATTTATGTTTAAAAACCTTTTTTCTTATGTAACCAGTAATGTTTAAACTCACGTATTCTGTTATTTACACACATTTCTTATCATTAGACTACACTCGGTGGCTTGTCATAAAAAGATTTTATAGTTTTTTAAGGGGGATTGCTACAAGAAATTCGAGCATTCAACCACTGGGTCCTTTAACTGAAACACATTCATTTCAATTCTTTATATTTGACATTTTGTTTTGTTATTTATAATTAATTTTAAATAATTTGATACTATGATTTTATAAAAACAAAGCATTGAAAATACATTACGATTTAGAAATCTTATTAAAGCATTTATTATTTAATGTTTCAATAAAACACGATATATAAAAAAGTTCGCCTATAACAAAATAACTTAATAGTTTGTAAATTATTTATTACTAAAATAAATTAAAATATCAATTTATAATACTTTAGTAGATTAATGAGCATTTAACATAAGATTATTTTTAATGACAAAGTTAGGTATACTTATAATTTATTTTTAAAAATATTATTTTAATACTAAATAATTTTTCCATTTTTTAATGGTTTGCTTTTATTAAATCATAAAATGGCAGTATAGATTAAAAAAGAAAAGATTATATACAAAGTACACAAATTTGAATGAAGTCTATAGTATCTATTCTAAATTCTTTTTTATTGCGACATAAATCTGTTAACTTACTATTCGATTTAAATTGGGGAAGTATCTCAAATAAATATCTATTCTAAATTCTAGAATTCTGACTTTCAGAGTACCCAAAATATATGTTAAAAAACTCTTCTTTTGAAGAAAGTGATTTTTTTTTTATTAAACATATTTTTTGGAAGAAAATTATTAAGCATATTTTTAAATTTTCTCCCTAATAATCTCGAAATATATTTCATAAAAACATTAATTTCGTGACAGATCACATGTCTTTATAGAATTACCACCTCATATTTATTACTAAATTTGTTAATAAAAATCTCATAAATAAAATTTTTCTTATAAATTTATATTTTTGTTAAAAAAAATATCTATAACAAACAACCATATAACTCCACCCAAATTTCTTTTTCCAAATTTGTCCTCCGTGAACCACGTGGCAAGAAAACGATGCACACGATAAAAGGAATAACCATGTCTGATTGATTACAAGAATCGCGGTTCTGCGTCTCGTGAGCTCTGCTCCACTGATTCTGACTTAGAAGACCGAAAGAGTTTGTTTGAAATTATCATATTTATAAGTTGTTTTTAGCAAACCGTAAAAGGGTTTCGGGTTTCTTTGGAGTTTGAATTCCCTCTTATCAGCGTTAATTGCAATGGTGGTAATGTGACAAGAAATCTATGGTCCAATTCCATCTATTTTGAATCAGAAGCTCATATTATGGCATTTCTCCCTATGAATTGTTGGTGCAGTACTGTAAAAGATGCTCCCATGAAAGCAACATTCTTAGACTGGCGATTGCGATGTTCTACTTTCATGAGTTAGTTTACTTTCTTTCTTTTGTTTATGTTTGCTTTTGAATTTCTTGCCAAATAGATATTTTCATGGATCTGCGCACTTAAACTATCATTTGCTAAAAGTTTAGCTAATAATGTCTCATTGGTTTTTTCAATTAAGGACATACTATTTTCGCTCTTCATACATGAATAGGAGTTAAGTTTCTTCGAAACAATATGTATGTTATCTTCAGAAAGAAGATGAAATAGAACTTATGAGATCACTTTACAAATTGGATCCTAAATTAAAAAGGAACTAATTGGGACTCTCCTCTCAAATTAAGAGGAGAGTCATCTTTCAGGAACTAAATTTTTAGTTTACTTTTAATGAATACATGAAATTATGTCTTCTAAGTTCTAACTAAAGAGAACAAGTAATAAGATATGCTGCTTGAGACAGAAGATTCAGGTGAAAGTATTCCAGAAGTTAGTAATTACTAAATTGAGACAAAGATAAAGAGAGGGAGGGCTATGTTGATTACTATTTACTGCATGCCTTATACGTAATTGGTTGTTTCATCCCTACATCATACTTTATTTTTCTATCCCGCTTTTGTCTTATTCAATCTTGTTATGTGTTAAACATATTAAGATGGAAAAAAATACACTTTTGGTCTCTCATTTATCACGAAAGTACTATTTTGTTCCCTCACTTATTAAAATGTTCAAAATGGTCCCTCACTTAATGAAAAATGTCACACTTGATTCTCTATTTTTTAAAAAATTATCAAATTTAATCCTTTTACCAAACCTTAAACCTTAAATTTAAGGGACTAAATTTGGTATTTTTCTAAAAAGTGAGGGACTAAATATGACATTTTCCAATGAGTGAGGGACTATTTTGGACATTTCAATGAGTAAGGAACTGAAAGTGTATTTTACTCTATTAAGATGCACATGCCAACATCCTAGTGTAATTTTCAGCAGCACTATGTAATTAATTTCCGTATCCAATCCAGTGGATCAGTGCAATCTTATTTTATTTGACAACTTCACCTTCCTGCGCAGAAGGCTTCATTCTTGGTCATGCTCTTCCTTTTTCATGTAGTTTCTTGCTTTTTTTAGTCTGGGTTTTGTTTCTGCATTTTGCTAAAATGATTACGCCTTATGCCAGATAATGAGCTTATTGCTCTTTGGGATGCACACCTGGTCTTACCCCCCAAAACATTCCATGTGAGATTTACTTTTAATTTGCTTATGACAGAAACATTTTAAGCAGCACATACAACTTACAAAGCAAATTATCTTTTCATAGGGATTTAGACATAAAATATGTTCTTTTGCCAAGAAGTCTGTGAGGAAATCCAAAAGAAATGTACAAGAAGCATCTGGGTCTCCAGCGAAAGACAATTATGTTCAGAATAATGAGTTGGACACTTCTCTTAATTCAGCTGGCCAGAACTCTAATCCTATACCTTCTAGAAGTACAGTGCTTCAGGCCTGCACAACCACTTCTGGTCTAATAGCTGCTTTGGGACTAATAATTCGGCAGGTGATCTTCTGTTTATGCATTGCTAGAGTGGTTTTCCCCTTTGTCCTGTTTTTCCATACAAGTAAACTTCTTTGTCCTTTTCTCATTTTATTATAATAACTTCGTCAGCTATAATAATGATGTAAACATGATTGCAAATGAACCTCAAATTGTTTTAGTTGTTCAGCCTTCACAAAGTGTATTCTGGTCTCATCTATTTTTCCTCACACCACATGTTAGTTAGAACTTAGAAGTTGTTATATTGAAATTAAGCTCTATCCTCTAGGGTTGAGTTATTAATTAAAGGTAAAAAGTTTTGAAGGAAAGTTCTCAAGTTTATCACAGCTCAACTGAAGAGTGTAAGCAGTGGAATCTTGCAGAGCACAGGGTGTTATCTTCATATAAGGCTTCATTTAGTTATTGCAACTTGCAGGTGTCTCATATTGCATCAGTGGAAGGACTGCCCGTCCTGGACTGCTCTACAGTAGTATCATGTATTGCACTAACATTTGCTTTTTACTTCTGGTCTGTGTTTCAAACTTCTAATTTATACTCTTTGCTGAGATAGGGTACTTATGTTCATAGAAAAATATTTTGTATCTTAGAGGCTACTTTTAGGAGCTCAATACATAAAATAACTGCTATCATCGTATATGTGTAGTGACCATAAATCAGTCTATATTTGTTAAATTCTGTTTGGAAGTGTTGAATTCAAGTGGTATCACTGGGCAAAATTAATGAAACTATATATGGATTGGACATTTAGGCAACGCAATCCATGAGTCATGGAAGTCAAATTATCTTGTATTGTTCTTATAAAACTTGAAAGCTAACATGACTTCTAATGGACATAATCATGAATGGGAATATTTTGAGATTCTGTTTAATGCAAATGACAAATGTGAGTGTGCTTGTTTCTTAGCAATCACTGTGTAAAAATGTGCTGGGAAAGTTTGTCCTAATGAGAGGGAAGTATCTTCATGGTATAATTCCCTTTGTGTCAACATCCTACGTTTTGACATAGCTTTTAACGAAATTTTCTCTTTTTTCTCCTTATATGCAGTTGATTTTGAGATGTGGCATCTTGAGTTAATTATAGGACTGGTAGTGTTAATATCATCATGTCGATTTTTGCTACTGAAGACATGGACAGATTTTGCTGAGTCTAGTGAAGCAGCCAATCAGCAGGTAAATCAACTCATTGTTTCAGAAATGTGTTTTAAGCCTTAAAATATTTAAACAAAAGATTATTCCAACATGAGAAAACTTTTGTTGCAAGTCTGCTGCTTTTGTCTTTTTTGAGTTTTTGAGTCTTTATAAGTGTTTTGTTGAAATCTGGCGATGATCTGCTTTCCCTTTCAGGTCCTTACCTCACTCCAACCTTTGGATTACATGGCTGTTGCTTTCCTGCCTGGGATTAGTGAGGTAAAAAGAGAAGTACTCTTACTGCTTAATGCATCTGCTCTTGCTTATTTTCCATGATTTTACTGATTTGTGTTAAATTATGTCTTCAGGAACTACTTTTCCGTGGGGCACTTCTTCCACTTTTGGGCATGAACTGGATAAGTATTGGGGTTGTTGCCTTAATCTTTGGTGTTTTGCACCTAGGCAGTGGTCGAAAGTATTCCTTTGCCATCTGGTGCATATCTTTGCACCTTCTGGATTTCTCTCCAACCACTTTTTTTTCCTAGTTTATATTTTCTACTGATATGTAGTCTTTAGAATTTTCACATTTTTTCCCTATTATTTATGTTAAGTCTCCATTGAATTACAACGTAAGCAAACTAATGAGGAAACTTAGTTTGTTGTTATGGTGTTTTGAAGCATTGGTTTCTTGACATAGTATTTGAATTCATAATTTTCACCATAAGATTGTTGGTATTGGTGGTGTTTCAGGGCAACCTTTGTTGGACTTGCTTATGGTTACGCTACAATTTTATCCTCAAGCATTGTGGTGCCCATGGCTTCTCACGCAGTTAACAATCTGATTGGAGGGATTTTCTGGCGGTACACATCAAAAACATCAGAATAGATAGGGGAACTGCTGTGTCTATAAATCACAATGTATATATAAAGAAGAAACTGGTAGGTGATTCATTCACTTGACTCAATTTCATGGTGTTTATTTCATCGTTTTATGATTACCACCTCCTTTTGACAAATTCAAGCCAGTATATTGGTTATAAATTTCTGGGCATAAATGGCTAAATCCAGGGGAATTAGGTAATCCGTAAGAACGGATAGTGTTATGTGAGCAACACCACGTATGATACAGTAATTTTTAAAATTTTAAAATATGAGTATGTGTATTTATGGGGTGTGTGTGTGTATATAAATATATATTAACAAATGGAACTTGAATTTCTTTTCACCTCTTGCCAAATGTTATATATAATGACTAATGAAGGAAGATTATGCCAATAAAAAGGGAAAACCAAAAAACTTTAGGATTGATTAAAATATGATAGAAAAAAATAAAACAAAAGTAAAATGATAAAATAATGTCACAATTAATAAATAATATATAAAAATATTTCAACACAGATTTAATGTCATTTTGGCATACTTTATGATACAAACCCTTTGAAACCTTTAAAAAGTTATGCTAAGAAGAAAGGGAAAGCCACTTGTGAGGGAGGGATAGCAGGGAAGTTTTAGGTGGTTACTGGTTGATATTAATAACTACTTTCCTTAGAAAAAAATTAATTTGAACCATTATTATATCAATACATTTTAATTTATTAGGTTTATTGAGATAGTACAATTATAAAAGATCTTTTTTGACGTACAAAACAGCTATTTCTTTGAAAAACTTTAAAATATCATAAATTGATGGAATTACATTTGACTTTGTCTTTGATCTTGAACGATTTAAATGGTTGAGTAAACTATTTAATTATATATCTTTTTTTTTCTTTTTTTTACTTTTAATTTTGGACTACGTCAAGTTATATTTATAGTTTCTTATTATAAAGTTTAAGTGACAGTTGATTAATTAATTAATTAAGTATTTTTTCATTGACTCTAAAAAATTATCTGAACTTCAAATAACTCCCTATTTAAGAGGTGGTTAATAGTTCATTAATTTTCTCATTCACTCTAAAAATTTCTTAGACTTTAAAGAATTATTAATTTAAAAGGCAGTTAATTAATTCACTAATTAATTACTTTATAATTTTTTTGTTGACTACAAAAAATTCATTAATTTTCTTGTTAATTCTAAAAAATTATCAGAGTTTGAAAAATTTTCAATTTAAAAGGCAGTTAATTAATTCATGAATTAATTACTTCATAATTTTTATTATAACCTACAAAGAATTCAATTCACTAATTTTCTCATTCACTCTAAAAATTTCTCAAATTTTAAAGAATTATTAATTTAAGAAGTGGTTAATTAATACACTAATTAATTACTTCCTAATTTTTCTCGTTAATTGTGAAAAATTCATTAATTTTTTGGTTAATTCTAAAAAATTCTTAGACTTCAAAGAATTTTTAATTTAAGAGGTGATTAATTAATTCAAGAATTAATTACTTCATAATTTTTATCATTGATTATGAAGAATTTATATACCTAAAAAATTTCTCGATACATATATTAAAAAGTTGAAGAGTTATCGCACAAAAAGATGAAGGTTTGATCAACCAAAGTTTTTCATTGGTCAATGGAACTCTTATGTTGAAGGGAGTCTACTTTACTTATTAATAATTTATTTGCTTGCGTGTTGCACAAGTCTTAAAGGATTTTGTTTTATTATATGTCAATATATTTTAAATTAACAGTATTTGGTATTTGTAAGTGTTAGTAAAAAATTATATTTAGTAATATATTGTGACATAATAAAAACACAATAAATTAGAAAAAGTCCATAAGATTAATTATGTGATATTGGTGAAAGAAAAGTGACAAAAATGAGTTAATTGAGAGGGCACCATCATAAACCGTTTAACCATATATTTTTTTTCTTATTTTAATTTTGAACCATATCAAATTATATTTATAATTCCTTATTTAAGAGACGATTAAGAAATTCATTATTTTTCTTGTTTACTCCAAAAAACTTTTAGACTTCAAATAATAAGTTATTGATTTTTTCATTCATTCCAAAAAATTCTTACAATTAAAAAAATTCTCGATTTAAAATGTAGTTAATTAACTTGTTAATTAATTATTTTATTATTTTTCTTGTTGGCTACGAATAATTTACGCAAATTAACAATTTCATTATTTTACTCGTTGACTATGAAAATTTACACACTTCAAAGAATTCTTGAAACCTGTACGAGAAAGATGAAAAGTCATCACACGAAAAGTGGATGGTTTGCTCAACGAAGCCGTCTCATTAGTTGGAGCTCCCACATTAAATAAAATCTACTTTACTTATATATATAATAGATTATTAATGTATGTATTAGATGCCTATGTCAGATAATAATGGGTAGTTATTAAGAAGTTATTTGTATTATGACAATTTGCCTTTATGTTAGCATTAGAATAACTACTTAGCAGTAAGAAGATATATATTGTATCCTGACCATTTATGGAATATCATATTAGACATTATTATGTTCTTAAGTGGGGTTAGTCCTACTTGAAAGGACCATTCTCGGATTAGAGTGAGATACTTGCTTTATTTTATCTTCTTCCTTCTACCTAAATTCTACATCTGTAATTTTGCATCTATCATTTATGGTATTAGAGCCATTGGTCCACAATGGTGTCTACCAGTTCCTCTGCCCAACCTCCTAAACCTTCTATCCCTTCCCCCTTCAATGTTCGTCCTACTATCCCAACCATTAATCTAGATCTTCTTGCCTATTCAATTTCTTCTATAGCCAATTGCCTAAAAGCCTTAGAAGGTTTGCCCGCTATAGTGGCAGCCATCAAAGCGTATACCAATAACCCTTCCCCAATACAGGCCACTACTAGTAGTCGTGACAAGGGAAAAGATCCCATGGGTACCAGGGATGCTAGGTGTCCCTTTTGGTATGAGGGAGATTAGCAAGAGATTGATTTTCCATGGTGGAAAAGAAATCCATTAGCTAAACCTATACCAAAGTAGAATTTCCAAAGTTTGATGGTGGAGACCCTCGTGGTTGGATTTTAAAGGCCGAGACGTACTTTAGGTTTTACCAAACCCCTGAAAATCTTAGAGTAGATGTAGCTGCCATGTATCTCGTGGGAGATGCCTTAGATCTTTTTTCTTGGCTTAATAATGAAAGAACCATTGTTTATTGGGATAAACTGGTTACAGCCCTTCAGGAAAATTATGAACTTGTAAAATTGCAAAACCCTGATGAGTACTTATGTAGTATTCGTCAAAGTGGAACTGTCTAAAAGTATAGGCAAGAGTTTGCCAAAACTAGACCATTGCCTTTTAAGGGTTTTCCTTAATGGTTTAAGAGAAGATCTTGAAACTGATGTTAGGATTCATAAGCCTAGAACTGTTTATAAAGCCATGAGTTTGGCTTTGGAGTTTGAATCTAAACACAATGTCACCAAAAAATCTATGTGGAACCCTTCATCTAAACCTTATACTAGACCTTTTGCCATTCGTGAAAACCAATCCGCCACAACCTCACATACCAACACCACTAAACCCATACCCTCCTCTTCTCAATATTCAAATTCCAACCCAACCCAACACCCTTGGAACCAAGACCACCAAAATAGAATTTCTAGAGGTTTATGATTTAGGTGCAATGAACAATTTAGGACTAGCCATCGTTGTAAGACAGGCACTTTTTCCCTCTTGGAACTTTATGGTTCTGAGGAGGAATTACAACATGATGTAGACCCTCACTTGGGTGACCAGATGGAGGATGATCGCCCTCATAATTTGGATGAAATTAGTTTTCATTTAATTTTGAGACAATTTGATGTTTCTACCACGACATTAAAGAGCATTATCAACAATATAGAATTGTTGATTCTAATTGATAGTGGTTCAATACATAACTTCATTGTTGATCGCTTGGTTGCCAAACTTAATCTCCCTGTACACATAGTCCCTTCTTTTGGTGTCCAAATAGGAAATGGAGAGATTATTTGTTGTCATAAAGTTTGTAAAAATGCCAAATTTGACCATTACACAACATTACTTCCCATTTTCTATTGGGGGCGCTCAATTGGCATTAAGAATCCAGTGGGTGGCATCCCTCAAAACCATTCAAGCTAATTGGTAGGATATGTTTCTTATTTTTTCCTTTAATGGCAAAAAATACAAACTCCAAGGTGTGCCTCACAAATCACCTACTGATGTCACTTTTCAATATTTATCCATTGCCCAAACAGATGCACCACGAAACTCCCCAGATACCTCTGTTCTCGCCTCCCTCTTAAAGCATTTCACTTCTGTTTTTCAAGAACCTCACTCCTTGCTACATTTTCGTTCCTACACACGCTCTATTCCTCTTGTACCAAATGCTAAACCCTCTAACATTAGACCCGACCGTTATCCTTTTTCCCAAAAAATAAAAATAGGGAAACAAGTTTCTGATCTCCTACAAGCAGGTTTCATTCGCCCAAATTCTAGCCCCTATGCTAGCCCAATTCTGTTAGTAAAAAAGAAAGATAATACTTGGCGTATATATATGTTGACTATCGATCGCTCAACAAACTTACCATTCTTGACAAATACCTAATTCCTAACATTGATGAACTACATGGGACTGCCATTTTTTATAAAATGGATATCCGTTCAGGTAAGACATCCCTAAAACATCCTTTTCATACCGATTCTAGTCATTATGAATGTGTGGTCATGCCATTTAGTTTATCAAATGCGCCATTTACCTTCCAATCTGCCATGAATGACCTCTTTAAACCTCATATTAGGAAATTCATTTTGGTTTTTTTTGAGGACATTTTAATTTACAGTTCTACTATTGAGTAGCACCTTTA
The DNA here is from genome assembly GCA_037074485.1 of Delonix regia. Taxonomy (NCBI): domain Eukaryota; kingdom Viridiplantae; phylum Streptophyta; class Magnoliopsida; order Fabales; family Fabaceae; genus Delonix; species Delonix regia. The sequence continues at coordinate 33,319,432 of CM073454.1, forward strand.
ACATATCCAAATCACATTACAATTATTGGCTGAAAATCAATATTTTGCCAGACAATCCAAATATTCCTTTGAACAGACTCAAACATCCTTTTTGAGCCATGTTGTATAGCTAATGGAGTTAAGGTAGATTAGGAGAAAATCAAAATAGTGATTGATTGACCTGTACCCACCCATATGAAGGAATTGAGAGGCTTTTCAGGCCTCACTGGTTATTATAAGCGCTTTGTGAAGGGGTGTGGTATCATTGCTCGCCCACTTACAGACCTCACTAAAAAGAATAATTTTCATTGGTCACCACTTGCTGAAGCAGCCTTGATAAACTTAAACTTTCCCTTACAATTGTTCCAGTATTAAGGCTGCCCAATTTTCTCCAGCCTTTCATTATGGAATGTGATATCTCTTTAGATGGGATTGGGGCTATACTTTTACAAGAAGAGCATCCAATTGTATATTTCAGTAAAGGGCATTCCTTTTCCAACCGTTTCAATCTACATATGATCGTGAATTATTAGCCCATGTATTGGCCTTTTAGAAATGGCACCATTACATTTTGGGTCGCCACTTCTATGTCAAGATTGATCCCTTTAGTCTTAAGTATTTGTTGGAACAAAGGGTGATAACTGATGGGCAACAAAGGTTACTTATGAAACTCATGCCTTTTGATTTTTCTATCATTTACAGGGCAGGCTGTGAGAACAAAGGAGTAAATGCTCTCTCCCGTTGCCCTCAACATGCTAAATTTGTTGCTCTGGCGTTACTGGAAGCACTTGAAGTGGACGCTTATACAAATCAAAATATGTCTGCTCTTGCTTCAGATTTAACCACATATCCTGATTTCCATATGGCTGATAACAAATTGTATTACAAAAATCGGTTGTTCACTCCTAATTCTGACCCTTTGAGGCAGCGCTTTATTTCTGAAAGTCATGGTAGCTTAACAGCTGGTCATGGTGGGTATTTAAAAACACTCGAGAGTTTGTTAAAATTTCTTATGGCCACGACTTAAAAATGATGTCAAACATTATGTCCAAAATTGTTTAATATGCCAACAAAATAAGTACCAAAAATTGGCTCCTGCTGGTCTTTTCCAACCTTTACCCATTCCAAATCAAATATAGGAAGATATTTCTCTTGATTTTATTGTGGGCTTACCTATAACAAATTTGATACTATTTTGGTGGTTGTAGACCGACTTAGTAAATATGTCTATTTTATTCCTTTATCCCACCATTTACTGCAAAAATTGTGGCTGAAAAGTTTTCTCAGGACATTATTCGGTTCCATGGAATGCCTATATCAATTCTATCTAACAAAGATGCCATTTTTCTTAGCCAATTTTAGCAAAAAATTTTCAAGCTTAGCAAAAGTTGCCTAAGAACGGGTACTTCCTATCATCCTTAGTTCGATGGATAAACTGAAGTTGTCAACCACTACTTAGAGGCCTATTTAAGGTGGTTTTCTGATGAACAACCTAAGTTATGGAGCTCTTTCCTTCCTTGGGCAGAATATTCCTTTAACTTTAGTTTTCATAGTTCTATTGGTGCCACTCCTTTCAAAGTGGTTTATGGTTCTGATCTTCCACCTGTTCACACTCTTTTATTTTGGGAGAAACTCGTTTGATTGAGTTAGAGGAACAACTTCTACTCAAAGATGATATGATGAAGCTTTTAAAGGACAATCTTTTCAAGGCCCAATGTGGAATGAAAGCTCAAACAGATTCCAAACATAGATAGCTTGTTTTCAATGTTAGTGATTCAATGTTCCTTCATCTTCAACCATATCGACAGTGCTCATGGGCTAAGCGTTAATATGAAAAACTTTCACCATGGTTCTTTGGTCCTTATAAAGTTTTAAAAAGAGTGGGGGCATGTGGCATATGAATTAGAGTTGCTTTCTTCCTCCAAAGTTTATCCTATATTTCATATCTCTTTATTGAGACCAGCACTGGGTCAAGCAGTATTCACACCTCCTCCACCCTTACCTATTGCTGTAGATTATGAGCTGCTTCTTACCTATGAGAAGGTTCTTGAACATTGCTGAATAAAGAACATTGGTAGTCCAATTCTTAACTTATTAATTCAATGGCAAGATTGTCCCCTTGAAGAAGTAAGCTAGGATGACTATGATATCCTTGCCATTCAGTTTCCTAACTTTCGACTTAAGGACAAGTCGAGTTTCCAAGGGGAGAGTATTGATACGAACCCTTTGAAACCTCTAAAAATTTATGGTAGGAATAAAGGGAAAGCCATGCGTGTGAGGGAGAGATTGTAGAGAAGTTTTTAGGTAGTTACTGGTAGTTATTAATAATTATTTATGTATGTGTCAGATGTTTATATGTCTAATAATAAGGGGTAGTTATTAGGAAGTTACTGGAAGTTATTTGTGTTCTGACAGTTTGCCTTTATGACTTTAGCATTAGAATAACTACCTAGTAGTTAGAAGGTATATATTGTATTTTGAACATTTATGGGATATTTGATTGGACATTATTATGTTATTAAGTAGAGTTAGTACTCATCGAAAGGACTATTCTCATATTAAAGTGAGATCCTTGCTCTATTCTATCTTCTTCCTTCTACCTAAATTCTACATCTCTAACTCTACATCTATCACTTTGTAAGAAAAGTTTCGTATTGTGTAGTGTATTAAATTAGTATCCAAGTATGCCTCCTTTTAGAGTATTTGGTTTCTTATGTTTCATCTAATCAATTTGAGTTGGATTCCTTTAAGGAATATTTTAGGAGTAAAATCATAATGATGTGAGAGAGAGTATGTATCCTTAAGATGGCTTGAAAATTTTAATCCAAATAAACTCTAACAATTACTTGATCCAGTTAATAGAAAAAGGGCGAGGGCTATATGTAATTCATAAATGCTTTCTCCCTTATGTTGATTGTTAATAATTTTAAAACCAAAATTGTCCAAAATTTAGGTCTTTTTTTTTTTTTTTAATACATGGCTATGAAGTGGATTACATTTAGGACTTCTAGCAAACTACCATAGTGTCTCACTAATTTATATGGCATTGGTTGAACCATTGCTTTCTATAAAATTTTGAAGCTCTATATATATGATTTGGGAAGTTTGTGTTTTTGTTTTCTGACTGTCATTCGATTGGGCAAATTTTATAGTTTCTTTTGTCCATTAAACCAAACAAGAGAACAAATTTTAGTCCTTGTCTTTGATGATTAAGAAAGTGGTTTAATTGTCAGTTAATATTTTCACTTTTTAGTTAATAAAGCTATCAAATGTAGCTGGCAACTAGATTACCTTTGAAAGATGATACAACAAGGCTGTTCAAAGATTGGATTGTTATGGGTTTGAATGTGATATAAAACTTGGTAATTAGTTTAAATGGGTTAGGTTGGTCTATTTTTAATTTGCAAAAATTATTTTAAACTAATAAAAAGAGTTTTTTTAAAAATAAAAAATAGAACAAATTAAGATTTGAAATGAATTCATATATTTAAAATTTATTATAAACAAAAATAGATTAAATTAAATTATATAAATTAATATTTAAAAATAAAAATACAACTAGGCCGATAGTAAATGAACACAAAACCCTGTCTGGCCCCATAATTTTGCAACTTATATTTTGACCCAACCCAATATGATTGAGCAAGGTCGGGTTGGTCAAGTGTCGTACTTGATATAATGGTGGAAAGGTAAAAAAGAAGTGTAAATTGATTCTCAAAATAAATTTCAAAAACCAATTTATATGGAGTTACTACCAAAATTTTTTAAAAGGACAATTTTAGAAACCCAAATGAAGACAAAATAGTGGTCTACGAAACTAGAAAAGAGTTTCAAAGTCTATTTGAATATAGGGAAGGTGTTAGGCATCTCACAACACCTATTTGGAAAGACAAATATCCTAAATCAGTCAAGTGAAATAAAAGATATGGCCTTTCATTTATTAAAATTACCCATACTAAAATGGCCACTAAAATAACAAAGAAAAATAAAAGGAAATTAACCAAACAAAAAAAATGGATATTTACAATGCGTGGACTTAACCTAAAATAAAAGTCTAAGGCCTACATACCCTACAATAGAGATTAAAATGCATGTAATTCATTTAAAAAGGCATGTCGATGGGTTGATATTTTTATTTTGTGAAAAAAAAAAAAGAACAATTGCAATTAAACCGATTTTAGTAAACAAAACAATTTAGAATGTGGTTGGTGTGTTTTAAATTTATGAAATTGATTTGATCTCTCTTCTTTTGCTCTCTTCATTCTATATATTTTTTGAAATTTTTTTGGAAATGTGATTTATTGGCACTTAAATTGAAACATCTATGAAAAAGTGAACACTTGTTTTTGGTTTTTGGATTATTAACAAAATGAATTTTGAAAAAATAGAGAAACTTTGAACTCAATATTTTATTTGAAAATATTCAAAGAAAAAAAAAATTTATTTGTTTTTAAAATTGCTTTATTTGAACTTCAAATTACCAAGAATTAAAATAAAACAAGATAAGAAATTGACAAAAGGAGTTTTACCAAAGAAATGATTTTATTTTCATATGATTATTTTAAATTTGATATTTTTGTAAAAACTTTGATTGGACATAGGTCCTTTAAACCTGACTTCACTTTTAGAAAATGATTTTAAACGTACACTTTTAGTATTGGGTAATGACTACGAAGTCGTTAGATTACACATGATCACTCTAGTAAATTATTAGGTGCTCATGAAAACATTGGTCTCACACAACAATCCTAATATTAAAAACCATAAATGTTTATAGGATGTGCCTATAGAAACATTGAACTTCACTTTGTAAGGAATCCTAAAATTGTCTAAGGAGGTGTTAGATCTTACATGGCATTATCAATAAAAAATGTATTGGTGTTTTTATATGTTAGTGTTTGATTAAGCATACATGAGTGTTTATGTGTGTTGGTGTCCAATTAGGTATTCATCATTACATATTGCTTATAAAATTTCAAGAGTACCCCAATTACAATTAAACTCAAAGCAACTATACATCTTAGCCTTACTAGCTTGCTACCAATTTGTGTCATCCTTACTTAAGTGTTTCTTTGCATCTTAGCTTAGAAGTGTCTTAACTATGGTTTATAAAGTTTAAATCACCAAGATCCCATGTAAAATTGGGCAACAAGAACTCACACACAACCAAAACTTAAGCCATGCAAAGATTAATCATGCCACAAATTAAAAAGCAAAAATTAATGAGATGAACATGCAACTTGTGGTGTCAATTTGATGGTAAAAGAGAAAGGAAAAGTGCAATCAATTGACATCAAAATATGGGAGTGAATATACATACATCAACATGATTCATGGCTATAAAAATAAACACAAATAGACCATCAATTCGAAAATAAATATGCAAAAACAGTACACCCAAAAGTGGACAATCCTTCGCACTAAATCATTCAATGAAATCATGCTCAAGAATGGACAATATTTTACACTAATTCATGTAATGAAAATATGCTCCAAAATGGACATTAAATAGGTCATTCATTGGTGAAATTAGGTTGAAAATGGACAGTAAAAAGGATCACACAATAAGGTGAAATTAAGCTTAAAATAGATAACAAAATGAATCATGCAATGAGGTGAAATTGAGCTAGAAAATGAACATAAAATTGGATCCTACATGCAACACAATTAGGCTAGAAAATGAACTGCAAAATGAAGCATATATGAGGCAAAATTGTGCTGGAAAAATGGACATTAAAATGAATCATACATACAATACAATAATGCAAGAAAACGGATAGCAAAATAAGACATATGTGAGGCCAAACTAAAAATTACACAGCAAAAGGATTATATATAAGGCAAAAATGTGCTGGAAAATTGGATATCAAAATGAACCACATATGGAGCGAATGATGCTTGAAAATAGACAATCAAGTAGATTATACATAGGGTGAAATTGGGCTGAAAAATGGCCAGCACAAAGGATTATACATGCAATGGCAATTTGGATTATACATGCAATGGCAATTTGTCAAACACCTTGGAATCAAACATCACAACACCAAAAACAAAACTATGGCTGCCAAATCTACACATAACCAGCCAAAATTACAACCAAAAGGACGAATAATTTACAGCAAAAATCAAGTAAAGATTGGTCATAAGAATTAACTATGATCATTTCCTGTAGCGCCTCTTTTAGCACCCTTTTTCTTCTTCTAGCATCCAGATCTCCTTGAACCAAGATGATGATAGCCAAAGTCTCCAAATGAGGTGTGAGTCTCTTTAAAGAGTCCAGGGTAATGTGTGAGTGACTAAGGGAAAAGAGAAATATGAAAATTATCTCCCAATTGCCAATGAAGTACCTATCAAATGAAATTTTAATGCAAAGGATCAATGTAGCCTAGATTGTGTGTTAAGTAAGAAATAAATTCTGAAAAAAAAAAAATGACATGCAAATGCAAATGAAATTGGGTAAGAGGAAATAAAAGTGTGTCACGTGTGAAGTGTTAAAAAGAAATGAAATAAAATTTTAAAAAATTAAATGAAACGCAAGAAAAATGATATAAAAAATCATATAAGGGTGACATGTGAAGTGTAAACAAAAAAAAATTCTAAACAAATAGATCAAATACAAGTGAAATGCAGGTAAAATAAAATGAGAGAATATTTTAGAGTGACACGTGTAAACTATATAAAAAAATTAAAAAATTAAATCAATAATAGAGATTCAAGATGGATCATAGGTCATAGGTTATGAGTTTAAGAGCATCCTTGCTTTGAGTGGGCTTTTGGACCTCATAGGCTCCATCTTAAATGGACCTCCTTTAATCTTTTAGGTTGTATTTTAATTAGATCTCTTTTGTTTTGCTTCATTCTTATTTTTATGTTGGGCTCCAATTTCAAGTATATTCTTTTTTATTTTATTTCTTCCTTTTTATCTCTTTGTTTTGTTATTTTATAATTTCACACGTTATCACCTTTTTTTTATTGTTTTTATTTACTTATTTATTTTTCACATGAATTCAAATTTATTACTATTTTTTCATATTTTCCTTCTTTTTCAATTTTTCATTTCATTTTATTACTATATTGATCTTTATTTTTCAACTTTGATTTTGTTATTTAATTAATTGTTTAAGGTCTCTTAATTTATTTCACACTGTTCGGACAAATTGTAGTGTTTACATTGGGTCATTAGGTCCTTTGTTCACCATTACCATAAATCCAAGAATACCATTTTCTTTAATTATATCATAATTATTATTAAATATAAACATATTTTATTTATTTTAATATAATTATAATAATTAATTACACAAAAATTAAAATCATTTTTTAAAAGTTGAAAACTATTAATTAAGTGACTATATTACAAATTTATTTTATATTTAATAATTATTAGAGTCTATATGGGACAATATATAAGAAAGAGTTTGATAGCACAAGATTTGATAAAAGTTTAATAAAAGAATATGATGATATAAGACTAAAATATATTGTTTTATTATTTTTTATAAAATTAAGTCCTAATAAGAAAAGTTTGATTAATAATGTAAATTGTATTAACTAAAATTTACCATATAATTTTATATGTATACAATATCTCATAAAAATGATACAATCTTCTTTATACGGCACCTGAAATTTTATTTCATACCATAATCAAAGTTTTTGATGATGGGTAAATTGTTCGGTGCCTTTGAGTGTTTAAGGGTACCGGTGCATCTACGGGATGAACAAGTGAAATAATGCCATGTGTTAATTCATTTGGGTGGAAGAGGAAACGAAAAAAATCATGAAACACACGCCAAAGATTTTATATTTATAATATAACCCCTGTTGATATTTATTATATATTAATGCTTAACATTAATAAGGTTTATATAATAGCCACACATTTTATTTATTTCAATTTCAAACTCAACTTAATTTATTTTCTTTCTCATCTATTTTTTGGAAAGCTTTGCAAATATTTGAAAAAAAAGGTCTATTTTCATTTTCTTAATTACCAAAAGGTTTTCAATTTCTATTTCATTTGAATTCTATACTTCAAAATAAGTTTGATACAAATTGTAAGTATCTATATAATGAAAATTTATTATATTTGTTAGTGTAAAAGATATAAATAGAAGATTTTTAACGTAAATTAATTGATAATTTATGAAATAATTAATTTTAAAAAATAAAAATTCGCTGAAAAGAAAACTCAACTATTTTAGTCCCTCTGATAATTATTATGGTTCTCTTTCATCTATCTCTTTCGTATATTTATACCCAAAAAAAAAAAAAATTAGATACCCTTTAGAAGCATATATAGTTTAGTGTTGTTTTTGTAACTTGCGTTGGTTCATGTTTGATTTTATTTCTATTTAAATAAAAGGAAACTAAAATTATAAAAAAAATCTATGAAATAATTTAATAAAGATTGGATATTTTGATTGATTATCTTATTATTAATTACTTTATTTTTTCACATATTATAATTATATTGAATAGTTTTATAATAAACGACTAGTAATTGTACATAATATTTTAGTTTGGGTATATAAATCTTTTCACATGTAATGTTTGTGTAAATACTTTTATAAAAATATTCATAATATGTATGTTCAGTATAATTACATTTTGAATGTGATCTCATTCTAATACATGTTTATTAGATATGTATACATAATTAATTATGAATTCATCTTTTATATACAAACTCATAAGACAGGAAGACGTTTATTTTCCTGCCACAGTTTTCATATTCAAATTATATAGTAACCACATGTTTCGTACTCAAAATATATATTAGCCAACATGTTAGCGTTAACCATGTTACTCTCTCATAATTTTCACTTGAAATTATTTAAAATATATTTAAAAGTTTTAAACTACTTAAAAATTTTCAGTTAATAAAATCTATTTTAAGCCAAATTGTAAAAAAAATAAAAATATATAAATTTAATAGGATAATTGTATCAATTTATATAATGTCATATCTTTTCTGTATATAAATTATAATATTAATTAAGTATTATAAATATAATTATAAGACAAGGTTGTAAAAAATATAAAAAATTAGAATTTCTCACCGAAATTTAGTCGAAATTTTTTACCCAAACACAATTTTTTTCAAAACTTTGGAGTGTTTTTATAACTTTATCATTATTATTTATCTTTCCATCTTGTTGAGGGCACTAAAGAATTGACCATAATGTTGTCATTTCGGGTCCAAACTACAAAATAAGTGATGACCTTCAAAGCTTTTTATATTTAATAATTCAAATGTGGATAAATTTGATAAAATATGAATTATTAAGATAAAAATATAATAGTTTAGATTTTTAAAAGATTGTTAAAAATTATTTAATATTTAATAAAATTTGAATTATTAAATAAAAATTTAATAATTTAAATTTTTTTTAATGCATAGAGTTCAAATTCAAAGTACATACATAAATTTTCAGAATTTGATCATCTAAATATTGGTGAATTTAATAAAATATAAATCGTTGAATAAAAATTTAATAATTTAAATTTTAAGATGTTAAAAATTATTTAATAATTATTAAAATTGAATCATTAAATAAAATTTTAATAACTCATCTATCTTTAGATACGAAAATCAAATACAGTTAATTCAAATTCAAAATATGCTCACAAATTTCTTATATTTAATAATCTAAATACAAATAAATTTAATAAAATTTAAATCAATGAATGATAATTTAAAAATTCATATTTTAAATAGTAGATATGGTTAGTTTGGATTTGATTGGTCTCACGTGAGCTTATCGTTCACACCTAACGTCACATGATCATAGTTATAAACTCATGGGTTTTGTCCCTATCTATACTTTTTGGATATCTTTAAAGACACTTTTATACCATACTTATATCATTATGTTTTCAACATATTTTTTTTACAATAACTTTGTTTTGAATAACAGTATCTAACCGTAATTTAGCGATGCATCGCTATTCCGATAAGTTCCGTAATAATTTTGAAAGAATTTTAAATTTATATATAAAAGTTTGAAAAATATTAAAATTAAATTAAAATATAATAAATTATTTTAAATTAATAAATAATTAATGTATTTTAACAATCTTAATGATTATACAGATAGCATCCACATGACATTTCACAAAAGAATTTACTAAAATATCATTACATTGCCCATACTTTTGAAATGGCAAATAATATTACGTAGAGAGGATCTCTTGCTGTACAACAACATGAGTCGTGGTATTATAGTAGGTTTTACATTAATCTATGAGATCTACATGATCTAACAATTTTTACTGCACAATTAAATAGGTTGAACAATAGATAACCCAAGCTCAATATTAAGGGACAAGAAGATGGTAGAATGTGTAATTAAATGCAGCGAGTCCTAGTAGTGGCTTCTTCTCACTCTTATCAGACTGGTGCACTGTTGTAACAAATTAATTTTGAAAAATAAAATTATTTTTTAAAAAAAAAATATATATATATATATATATATATACACACACATATACACATACATATAGGTTTGCAACTGAATGCATCTAAAAAGGGTAAATAAGTATATAAAAAATTTGTGTATTTAAACACTCAAACTAACAAAATAGTTAATTATGCTCAAAATATAATTAATTAAAATTTTTCAAAGGCGAGTTTATAAGAGAGATTAAAAAATTGTTAGCTGTAAAGTTGTCAGTAAATTGGATTGTTCAAAGAAGAAAAATGATTTTAAGAAATTAGTTAACTATAAAATTTACATTTAATTGGAATGCACAATTGAAAAATACATAATTAAAGGTAAGAGAAGCACAAAGAATTATTTTAGTTCAGCTAAAACAATACTTACATCTAGTACTCTTGACTCTTTTAAAGAATTTTCCATTAAGAAACAACAACCATTACAAGTTCAAAAAATTTTCAAATTTTTACTCTTAAACACAAGATTTTCAAATTTAACCTCAAACTCATCTACAATAGCTCACTCTTACACATTCATCTTCTCTCTAAAAGACAAAGGTTCATATAGCAAGGAAGAATAAAATTTTTGAACTCGTATAGAAATGGATTTACAATAAAGGCTTACTAGATGTTCTTACGAAGCAAATAAACTAAAAACTTACCTCAAGAAAGATAAAATTGCTTTAGTATTTTTCAAATCCATTGCATTGCTTCAAGAGGCAGCACTCCTTTACATAGCTTTCTTATAAACTAACTGTTGAATGTACTAAATGCTGCAGATCTTTATCATTGTAGAGTTGATTAGATTCAGCTCCTTTGTCTTTCATGAACCTCGCAATCTCGGCTCAAAGGAGGCAAAGATTTATTGGAAAAATGAAGACCTCATTAATGGTCATTCTTGTTAACAATTGAAGGAGAGAAGATTATGTTGAAGATATGGGAAGGAGGCCATCAAAATCAAGTCAACGTTGTCTTGCTTTTTCAGATGATCTTCACATGTTGTACTTTTCACTTAAGATCTAATGAGCTGACATTTTGTTTTAGATAGGAGAGATGGACTGTTCAAAAATAGGCTGAGAAGATTCAGACTAATTAAGTAACTTAGGTTAAAGTGGATATTTTTTTCATTTGGATTTGTCATAAATCAAATTGAGATTGGGCCTATTTTTGGGTTAACAATCTCCCCTTTTTAATGATAACACCAAAGGAAAAAATTGCAAGAGCTACCCCTAAAACTAAGATATATCTTGTTTTTATAGCATTGGTATGTGACAGCCACATTCATTCTTAAACAAAGAATTCACAATCAAGACATTCAAGATCATATAATGGCAACAACCAATCATTCAATTAATAATAATCAAAGTTAATGAAAGTCAAAAAAAGGCAAAACAAAAGCTTAAACAACCGTCCTAAAAGATAAGCATTAAAAAACAATTAATTGAGAATATATAAATAGTAAAAACAATTAACTAAACTTTCTCCCCTTTTCTTCGTTACTCTAAAAGAAGGTAAATAACAAAAGGAAGGATCATCACAAGCCAATGCCAATCCATATCAGAGGAGATCCCAATCAGCGTTGTAACGAATTAAATTTTACTTTATCTCATGAGTAAGACCTCGTATAATTCCTTCATAGATAGAATATATTTTAATTTAATGTTTTAAAATAAAATATTTTTGATTTAATCTTTTACATATATATATATATATATATATATATGTGAATATTATTTATTTATTTTTTATAAATAAAATTATTATAAAATTTTTTATATTTTTAAAATTAATATTTTCATTGACATTTTTTATAATAATGTTTAAAATTTAATTGTCTTTCTGTTAAACTTTTTTTTTCCTAGAATTTACTTACCTTATAAAGAGTTATCTATTATAACTTATAGAATATATTGTAAAACTTGTTATTTGAATATTTGTAGTTTTAATGAATTTAATTAGAGCTTGTTAGATAATATAAAAAATGAACTTGAGTTTTAAATCTAAGTTTATATATTTGTAGTTTATATATATATATATATATATATATATATATTGGACCCTTACCTCAAACTTGTTATTTTAGTCTCCCACTTAGTGAAATGCCCAAAATGGTCCCAAACTTATTAAAAAATATCACACTTAGTCCTTCAGTGTTTAAATAAATATCAGATTTAGTATTTTAAATTTATAGTTTAGGATTTAATAGAGAGACTAAATTTGGTAATTTTCTAAAAGTGACAGATCAATTGTGACAATTTTCAGTGAGTAAGGAACAATTTTGGTCATTTCAATAAATGAAGGACTAATGATAATTTTTGTGATAACTTATGGACCAAAAGAGAATTTTCTCAAAATTTATTTTTTCTAATTTTTATAAAAATTTTAAAATTCCCGTGAGGATCTACAAGATTTGCTTGCCATGAAAAATATAGATAGGGAATAATTTCCCTCGATGTGGGGAATGGCGCTGAGGGCGAGGAGGCAACTATATTACCTTTGGAAGATTATACCATAAATTCAAGAATACAATTTTTTTAACTTTGTCATAATAATTAATAAATATAAAACATATTTTATTTATTTTAATATTTTTATTATAATAATTGTAATAATTGATTACACAAAAAAATTTTAACGTTAAAAAATAGTGAATAAGTGAATATAATAAAAAATTAGTTTGTATTTAATAATTATTCCTGTCTAAATTAGACATGACATGATATTGAGCCATGCTTTTAAAGCTCAAATTTGAATTTAAGGCTAAGAAAAGTTTGAGACCATTTATTAATTAGACTTTTTTCATTCAAACTTTTATTTATATTTTTTGGACTATACTTATGAGTCAAATAGTTTTTGTAAGTTATGATCAAGTCTATTTATTACTCAGAGTTTAAAATAAATAACATAATTAATTGTTATTATTACTTATAAAATTATATATAATAAAATTGTCAATAGAAATAAGTTATTATAGTGGCACAAGTTTTTTATATAAGGGATGTTAATTTTTATTTTTTTATTAAGATATCACGTTACATTAATTTTTTTAAATAATAAATTTTTTATTTAAAAAATATTTATTCAAATTTTTTAATCTCAAATTGAGTTTTTAAAAAATCTAAAGTCAACCCTATTTACAAATTAAACTTTCTTATTCAAAATTTATTTTTTAAAATAAATTTATCTAATCAAACAAATTTTTTCGAATTATAACCGACTCTAATAGAATGATACACTATGTAAAAAAGTGTTTAGCAGTACAAAATGTGATAAAAAGATTAACCACATGCGCCATCATTCGAGTTGAAAGAGAAGACATTTTCATATGAATTAAAATATGTTATTTTATTAATTATTTTATATGATTAGGTTTTTTTAAAAAATTAATTAATAATATATGTCGTATTAACTAAAATTGATTGGAATAAAGTACATGCAAAACCTAAAATTCTAGGTTGTACTTTTATCATAATCAAAGCCTTTGATGATGTTGTCATTTTATAGTATCATCACTGATCCAACCTACAAAATAGGTGACGAATTAGGGAATTAGTTGCATTGTGAGGGTCCATAAATCACAGTAGGTATGGTTAGTGTTGGGTTTGATTGTTCTCACGTGGCTATATCATTCTTACCTCTCTTCACATGATCGTAGTTATAAGCTCATGGGCCCAGTTCTTTAATGAATTTTGTCCGTATCTATACTTTTTGGGACAACTTCAACGACACTTTAACATTATACATATAAAATTGTGTTTTCAAAAATATTTTATAAAATCAGACTTGCTTTGAATTGCACTATTCAATCGTGATTTAGCTATGCATAGCTAGTACAAGAATTTTTGTTAATTTTTACTTTTAATTTAGTTATTCTCTTATCAATTCATTTTTAATTTAATTATTTACTAATTTTAAATTTAGTACAATTAGTCACCTTCTCTTAATTAAATGAGATTAATTAAGTTGGGAATAAACTAATAAAAAATAAAATTAAGAATATATTTATGAATGAAAAACGCGTGCATTAACCACATGTGGTAATAATTGTTATGTTTCAAATACATGTGCTTGTTAGAGATTGGACAGTTCATGTTATAACATTGTATTTAAATATTATTCATACTTAAACTAGGAGCATTTGTTTCGTTAAATTTAGGAGGGAATTCAAATTCTGATTAAGAAATAAATGTTCGTGTAAAGAAGATACATTTGATACTTGCTAGAATGTAAATCTAAAAAATAAAAAGGATAATATTTTTAGATTTGAAAATTATCATCCCTAAATATAAAGTATAAAGCATAGATTATATATATATTATACGTTAAGACCTTCCAGTCCATAAAGAGGCATGAAAAACTATGCATGACATTTAGATGTTAATTATTAAGTTACTTAATTGAAAAACAAGTAAGTTTCTTTCACTACATGGAATAATTAGGTCGTCCAAAAAAATAACTATTTATAAGCTAAATTGTATAATTTCTTTTTTCAAATTTTAGGTCATGTAGCTCCTAAACTTCAACACTTAGCTGTAAATTATTTTAAAATTGACCGTTTAAAGTTTCATGTTTTGTACAAACACCTCACTTTGACTTTAAATTAAATGCACATAACATCTTAATTTTGGTTCACATATAAATATATTAAATATGTTACTAATTTATCTATTTAAGAATTTTAAAATTTGGTGAAAATCTTTTAAAATTTGTTAACTACTTTAAGAAATTCAAAATTTGATAAAAAATTATATGAGTGTGTGAGAAGTGAGAAAATGTGTGAAAAAAATTTTAGAATAAAATGTGTCTTTAGTAGTTATTATAAATTTGTGATAAGCAATAAAAATTTTTTTTAATTAAAGTTCATATTCTTGATTATTGTATTTTACATAATAATTTTTTTATTTATTGTATTTTTATTAATAAAATAATTTATTAAAATCTACTTGTATATTATTTTTAAATTGATTTATTATTAAATTTTAAAAGTAGAAAAATTATCTATACGTGACCTTAAGTCAAAAGGTCATATACAATCTAGCATTAATTTATATTTATCTAAATTTTAGATTCGTCGTAGAAAAACAGTTTGTCAGTAAAGGCACCCACCAATAGCACTTCAATCATTATTATAGTGTCCGTACTTTTTAAATGATGAAAAATATTGGATAATTAAATTGTTAATTTTATGTTTCCCATAAATAATTTGGTGGAGATTAACGCACTACAATTGCACATAAATATGTTGTGTGTGTGTGTGTATATATATATATAGTCGTTAAAACGTGTTCGACTCATCGGGTTGTACCAGTTTAACTCATTTAAGGGGCAAATTGGGTTGAAATTTTTTTTTGAGAATTCATTTAGTATACTTTTATCAATTCGACCAGTTTAACCTGCGAGTTAAATGAGCCAACCCGCGGGTTAAATAGATTCTTTTTTTTTTTTTAATTTTTTATTTATTTTTCATTCACTCAGTCTAGCACTCTAATCCATTGTACTTTTCTATTTAAAAAAATTAATCATAATATATGTATTGTATTGTGTTGTCTTTATTATTTTGTAATTTGCTAGATTTAAATATTCTACTCATAATTATATTTTTATTATTAATAAATCATTAAATTATTGGATTATTCTATTTGTTTTAATTCGTTTACACTTATTTTTTATTTAGTTATTTATTTATATTAATATAGAAATTAATTGATTAAACAAGACATATACTTAAAAAGGTCACATTTAAAATTTTATAATTTTTTATTTTATTTTTATTTTTTTAAAATTTTTTGATGGGTTAAACGGGTCAATTTGTTTAATTCATCAAGTAGAGTGAATTGAGATTTTTAATCTATCATCTTATAGTAGATTGAATAGGCTAACTCTAAATTGAATGGTTTACCTCCAGTGACTCAGATTATATTATATATATATATATATATATATATATCTCTCTCACAAGAAGTGTTACAGCAACTTCAACCGCCCTTCGACGCAGAAACAACATCAAGCAGTTAAGAGACGAACGAAAAAATGATAGAACGTGTAATTACATGCAGCGACTCGTCACAATGGCTTCTTTTCACCATCGTCACGTGCCTCGGCTTCCTCAACTTTCTCAAGCACTCAATCTCCCTTCTTAGATGGATCTTCCACACATTCCTCCGATCCGAGAAGAACCTCATCGGAAGCTACGGCTCCTGGGCTCTCGTCACCGGAGCCACCGATGGCATCGGAAAAGCCTTTTCCCGCAGGCTCGCCGGCCGCGGCCTAAACCTCATCCTCGTCAGCCGAAGCTCCGACAAGCTCCGAACAGTTTCGGACGAAATTCGAGCCGAATTCCCGGACACAAATATCAAAACGGTGGAGATCGACTTCTCGGGCGCCATCTGGGATGGAATCCGGCGGATGAAGGCGGCGATTGAGGATGTGAAGGATCTAGGGATTTTGGTGAATAACGTGGGGATTACGTATCCTGAAGCGATGTATTTCCACGAGGTGGAGGAGGAAGTGTGGATGAGGATTGTGAGGGTGAATGTGGAAGGAACTACGGCGGTTACGAAAGCGGTCGTGAGGCGAATGATGGAGAGGAGAAGAGGTGCGATCGTGAATATTGGGTCTGGAGCTGGGATCGTTGTACCTTCACATCCTCTTTATGCCATTTATGCAGCTTCAAAAGCGTAAGAAGCTTCATGTCTTCTCTTTCTTTCTTGCTCTGCTTCTTCATTTTTTACCGTATACGAAGAAGTCTTCATCTATCCTAAGAAATTAGTAACAGTAGAATCTTAAATCTTAATTTTTACATTTTAAATGTTCGATCAAACACACGTATATTTTAAAAAATAAATAAATAATAAAATTAAATAAAATAATATATATTACTCACTACTATGTTATTATTTATAAAATATGCCCATAATAGAATTTAATACCAAAACTATTCAAATGTTTGCAAGAGCCTTATTACTAAGTTATTCTTATTATACGGTGTATATTTTTACTCCTCTTATATCACTTGTTTTTACAATATTACATTTAGCTGCAAGATTTTATTATTCTCACTCATTTATGCGTTGGATGCATATGCATTACATATATAAAGGTTTCTTGTTAAAAAAAGATTGATTTTTCTTAAGTAGAAACTGTTTATTAAGTCATTTATAGATCATACTTACTGACTCTTAGTGTCGAACCCAAATTCTAGTTAGGAAAAATACTAGTAAATATGATTTAATAATTAGTAAAAAAGTATATAAACACTACTAACTTAAAAAAAAAAAAAATCTTTATCATGTACCAGCATTTATAGTAATTTTTTTAAGTAGTTAATGCATACAATGTTAATTATAGATGATATTTAACATAAATTATGAACCAAAATATGTTGCGGTCTCATGAAATCAAATGATAAGTTATAGCATATAGTGATACTTATTTTGATTAATATAGTTTTATATTAATTACTATAGCAAGTATCAAATATGTATTTGCTTAATGTAAAATAATATATTTTTAATTAGTAAAATTTAAAATATTTGATAAAATTATTACTAAAATAAAAAATATATTCCCCAATTTTTTATATATAATTAGTTAAAAGAAAATATTTAATTTTTTGTAAAGTAAATTTATCCTTAAATTAGTTTGTGCATTAACTAATATTAAGTCCGTCTAAGAACAGCTGCTCTTATGCTAGCTTGGTCCAACTAAGAGAATAAATTATCTTGAGTATTTGTCCAAAGTATACTTAATCATCGGATCAGACTTGAATTTGAGTTCAAAAAAATTTCTAACTCGTATTTTAATTAGACTTTTATTTATATTTTTGACACGAGCTCATCGAACCAATTAAGCTTTTTTAAAAAATGTCAAATCAATTTGTTATTTAATATTTAAAATAAATAACATAAATAATTGTTACTATTACATATAGGATTATATATAGAGAAGTTGTACATATAAATGAGTTATTGCATTGACATAAATATTTTAAATAAGAGGTATTATTTTTTATTTCTTTGTCAAAATATTACATTACATTATTTTTTTTATATAATAAGTTTTTACTAATAAAAATATTCATTCGAGGCGGGCTTTTAAAAAAGCCCAAACCTGACTTGTTTTTATAAATCAGGCTTTTCTATTTAGATTTTTTTTATTCAGATTTTATTTTTTCATGCCAGACTCAAATGAATTTTTTAAGTTATGATCATACATATAATCCTAAGTTTTGAACTTTAGCTAAAGTATATATACTCCTTCCACTCTACATAAATCTAATATAATTTTGAAAAAAATTAAGTTAACAATTTTTTAACAAGATAAATAATATTAAAATATAATTTTAACAATTACATATTCAAACTATCTATATTATAGTCGTGTTTTGATTTCAGTACAACTTTATGAATATTTATATAATAAGGAAGAGGGTCGTGTGGTTAAATCATTTTTTGAGTATATATATTAGTGCTAAACACTATTTACACAAAAATGTCTAAATACAGTGGCGATGGGTAGGGGCTTTCATGTGTCATGACCCTAATTTAATTGACTAATATATATAAGTATGTGTAGGAGAGTATGTGATATTTAGTTTTTGACCCCATATATAAAGATAAAATTTCATGTGGTCTCTTACATTATTTACAAAATATTAAATGCTAATTTTTTTTAAGAAAACAAATTAAAATTTTTTCAATGTATTTTTATGCTATCTTTTTTACTCCCTTATGGGTTTTTCAAGTTAATTCATCTTAGTCGTGCATTTTAGCTCTCTTTCCTTTTTATTTACTTGAGGTATTTCATCATTCTTTCGTATTCACTTAATCATAAACATATATTCAACCTAACCTAAAAACGTTATCAGTATTATTCACATTTCATATCTTAGCAATGGATTATCTTATTTTTTTTAATCCTCTTTATTAGAAGATTGGTTGCTATAATAATATTTGAAAAAATAAATATGTTCGGTTTAGTTAATTTTTATTTTAACTCATTTTCAAATATTTTTGTTGGAAAGATAAATATATTTATGCACTGTTATTTGATGTCTGACATTGACTCTTGATACATTTAAGTAATATATATTACTTGACTAAATATTATTCTTTTTATATAATACGTTAGTAATAAACTTTTTTAACATATTAAATATCTTAATAAACCTTAGCTCCCCTCATTTTTTATTCCAAGCCCAGCCAAAAATACGTGCGACACTGTGGCAAATAATATAAGTAATATTTTTTATTAAATTTTTATAATAAATTATAGAAATATTGTAACAGAGGATCAATTAAAAAATAAACAAAAATTATGATATCAAAAATTTTTTTTGCAAGATGCATAGTGATGGATATGTATACCTACTGCCTACTAGCACTCATCTGTTTGGCATGTAATGAGTACAACTAGCGAATAACGGTCCCTACGGCAGGTTGCTTTATGATGCAATGAACACTGTTGCACATTCACTACTTACAACTGTACATTGTACGTTGGCAGTTAGAATTAATTATGTTTTAAAAATTTTAAATTTTATTTTAATATTTTATATTATTTTTCTATATGAAAGTTTCTAGTTGTGATTTCAAACTTTACGTTAAATGAATTTAAGTGTGTAAAAATAAAATATTTGAATTACTTGAACATCATCCTGATTTTACTAAAGTCTTTGGTTTTAAAAATTGTTTTTTATAAAATCATTTTTTAACTTTAATTTGTTATAAAATTACTTTTTCAATAAAATTATTTATAAATGAGTATTTTTTAAGTTAGTTCTTCATAAATAAAATTATTATCAATAAATTTTATTTATAAAAAATATATTAAAAAATATTTATATACATATGTAAAAGATTAAATCAAGAAATATTTGAAGTCTTACTCATAAAATGAGTAAAACAAATTACTAGAGTTAAGTACACGCATTTATATCTTTATTATCAATTATTTTATTTAAAATAAATTTTATTTCAAAAACTTACATATCATAGTATATTTGTGTTATAAACAAATTACAATAATTTTTTTCCTTATATATATATATATATATATATCGAGGTACTTAAAATTTTCATTTTGCAGATTATCAAAAGAATAATATAATTAGTACATGATTCTATAAAAGTTTATCAAGTTCAGCCTTCAAGGATATAAAATCCTCGTATTATTTTTTGAGTCATTATATGCTTTATAATATATTAAATGACACTAATATTGATCTTGATATCACAAAATGTAAGATGCAATAATAAGTAAAATTCTTACGTGTGTATATATATATATATATATATTCAATATACGATAGTTGAAAGTTGTTTTAAAAATATAATACAATTAACATTTAAAAAATTAATAAACCATTGTAATGTAATTTATAATTTATAAAGATATGAAAGTATCACCTGATATTTCGAAGAGTAAGTTAATCAAATCTCTTTTAAATTTCGTTCAGATTGCATAAATTAAAATAAATCTAAGAGATAATTTAAAAAATAAAATAAAATAAAATTAGACTCTGTGATTAAGTACTAACATAATGATTCTATGTTTTTAAAAATATTATATTTTTTATTTATGATACAATTAATTATTAGATAGAGTATGATATATTATTAAAATATTTTTATATTATAATTAATGAATATAAAAAATTATTACTTTATATTTAATAATTAATTACATTATATATACAAATAATGTCACCATGTCTGATTACCTACGAAGAGAATTGAATTATACATGCAGCTATGTGAGTCAATTATCAAGGTCCCCTGTACGTGGTGTATGGACATCTTGGGATCCACGTGCAGTCTGATTACCTACGAAGAGAATGATATATTATATTTTTTTTATATTATAATGAATGAATATAAAAAATTATTACTTTATATTTAATAATTAATTACATTATATGTACAAATAATGTCATCGTGTCTGATTACCTATGAAGAGCATTGAATTATACATGCAGTTATGTGAATCAATTATCAAGATCCCTGTACGTGGAGTATGGACATCTTGGGATCCACGTGCAGTGTCAGGTACGAGTCTGAACTTCAAGCTTCACACTTTCCTTCTTCTGCTAATTTCTTCAACAAAAATGCACCACCACGAAGAGTAATCGAAGATAACGATACATATATATACACCTGTATATATAGGTACCTCTGTATGTTGCAACAAAGATGGTGGCGAAAGTAGCGTCTATCCAGAAACCTTCATTGTTCATTGCAACGGCAGAAGATTATGCAGAAGCAGCGATTCGCAGAATAGGGTACGAAGCACAGTGCACTCCTTTCTGGCCTCACGCCCTTCAATGGTTCTTCGCCTCCCTCCTCCCTCACTCTCTGCTTGACGCTTGGCGTCTCTCCGTTGCTCTGCACAGAAAAATGCCACCGTCTAAGCCCACACCTTCTTCATCACTAAAGCTTTGTTAACTTGAGGAGCCTTGCTCAATCTAAGTTCCCAAATCCCAATGCTCAAGTCAGAGAAAACAGAGAGATTTCAGAGGCTTAAGTACTGTGGAGATAGATTTCAATCCAATCTGAATGCAAAAAGCATCCTCTAGGGCAGATTTTATGAATAATCTTATTGTGATTACTGGGGAAGAACTTAGCCAAGAGTCTGTACACATACCGCACAGACCAGAGTTCCCTATTTTGCTCTGTTTGAACTTGTGTCTGTCTCTCTACTCTCAGCCTCAGGACTTCTGCAGTCACAATAGTAACAGAATTATTTGTTGAATTCATAGTGTGAGCGAGAGTACTTTATGAAAGTAGAAATAATTCAGAGACTCAAGGCATTAAAATTTTGGGTTATGATAAAGTACACCCTTTATTCAAGTTTAATGAAAAATGCTCATTAAAACCCCAAGAGGAGTTCGTTACTGTCTGATTCCTCATGAATATGTGTAGGAACCAATCCTTACGGAAAACCATTGCCTATTTTCATGGTCAATGCCTCAGTAGAAAAAGTAAACATGAGTGTTCTCGTCTGATGACATCTCTTCAAAATAGCGGCTCTTGAATGAGACTCAAAAAAAATAAAGGTTTAGAGTTTAAGGTTTAAATCAAGTCTTAAAAATCAAGACCCAATACTAATAATGCACAATTGACATAGTCTTCTTTATTTTATCTCGATTATTAGAGTAATAGAAAAATTATAAATTATTATTTTAAATTTGATCACACATCTTTTAAATTAATCTAAATTGTAATTGTTCATAATCATATTAATAAGGCCTAAATAAAAGTTGTTGCATTTTATTAATTTTCTCCTTAAAATATTGTCCATATCCTAATTCAGAAAATTTTGTATTTATATATTATATTGTTCAAATATAATGCTAGATATAAAAATTTCAAATTCACTTCTTTACTTTATTATCATTATAGACAATAAAATTGTAGCTAAATCAAGACTCTATAAGTTAATAACTTAGTATTCTACCTAATTGAGTTTTTAAATTTTAAATTGAGCAAAGACACTATTTTAAGGAAATAAACATAGAAGGTAGGATATGTGGGTTTTATTAGGACTGTGCATGACTGAGATCGACTCAGTCAACTCGACTAGATTTTAGGTTTGGCTGGATCATGCACAACCTTTGGTAATAGGGTTAGTATATAAATCCCGGTCTCAAGCGGGCTCGGGTTTGAGCCAATACATTGCCCTAGCTTGATAGATTTTTTTTTTTCATTTTTTTCTTTTTCTTAAATTTTTTTTGGTTTTTTTTAATAAAATTAATGATATTTTAAAAGAAATAGCTACTTTTTTTTTTTTTTTCATTTTTGTTACATGTAAATAATTTTTATTGATATAGGATATCCCATTTATTAAATATAAACCAAAATTTCTTCCTTTTTCTAAAAAAATTATAGATTTAAATTTGTAAAATATATAAAATGAAAGAAACAAAACTGGATGATCTGGTTTGACTTGACCCAGCCCAATCATGTATTAGGTTTGAATAGGCTAACTTTTATGACTGAGCCACATTTATTGGCCTGTTAGATACTCAGATTGGGCCCAAGTTAGGGTTAAACTCAACCTGACCTGATGTTTGTTCACCCTTAAGTTTGATACTTTAAAAACTCTTACTTAAAAGTCATAATTTTGAACTCACCCACAACTACAATTTTATATGAGAAAAGTTTGAATTATGAAGGCGAATGAAAAATGAAAAAGATGAAAAAGTGAAAAATAAGAAAGGAAATAGGGTGAAAAAAAAAAAAAGAAATGTAGGGAAAAAATAACAAGAAAAAAGAGAAAAAGAAAAAGAAAAGAATGGAGAAAACATAATTATTTTATTTTTTTGTGAACGTTAAATACATAATATATGTATAATAGTAAATAATAAAAAAATTATATAATACATATATTAATTTAATAAATTCAAAATTTTGAAAAACATTAAAACTCCGTACCATAATATTAATTTCAAAAAGTGAAGGGTGTTAAGTGTAAGGTGGAAGTACCCAAACCATAACTTAAAAGAATGTTTCATATTAGACATAGGTAGGGCTCACTAATGGGGTATGTTTTTCTATATCCAAAGAGAGTATAGTTGTTAAAATTACGAATCAATGTTAAACTTGCCTATTTTATATTTTTAGATGAGAAAATCGATTTAACTCAATCTTAAAATTAAAATTAAAGTAGATTCAATCAAACTCAAATAGAATCGATCAAACTCGGGTAGACATGTTAAGTCTACTTTAGTTTGACTAGAGTTAATTAAATTAAAAAAATTTAAGTTTTTAGCCCAAATATGAATAATATAACATTCTAATAAACTTTTTAAAGGACAATTAAATAACTTTAAGTTCAATCCAACTATTTCAACCATTAAACATAAAAAAAATATAACTTATATTACAAATATAATAACAAATAACGTATTATATTGCGATTAAATGGTTAATTTTACTTTTAATTTTTTTAAATTTTTTTCCATTGCATAACTTAAAATACATTTATATATATATATATATACACACACACACACACACACACACACACACACACACACACACACAAACTCAAAATTTACTTTAACTTGTTTAAATTATTTTCGCTATTAAAATTACTATTAGTTTAAATTTTAATTACTTTTAATTTCTAAATTTGTAAGTATCATAATGGTAAAACTTGCTCCTAATTTTCTTTTAATAGATTTAAAATCAACACTTTTAAGAAAAATTTTTAAACTTAAGCTCTACTTAATTAATTATAATTGAAAGTTCTATGATTCAAGTATATTTTCCTAATAATTTTTTTTTATCATTCCCAGTTCTATAATTTAGATTATTACAATATTATTTTGTGTATATATATATATATATATATATATATGAATTTTGATTTTGATTTTTTAAAATTTAGTTATGTTTAATAACTATTTATTAATAGTTTTAAACTATTACGATTCTATATTACAAGTTTACATTATAAGTTTATACTCTCTTTACGATTCTGCCTAAACTTGCGAGTTTGACAATATTAGAAGAAATAATAACACATAATATCAATGCGTATGAATTCATTTTTGTATTTTCACCTACTTCTCTTTTTGATATATTTTTCTGAAATGCATGGTAATAAAAAATTCATCAACACGAGTCCTATGATCCCAGACTCCACCCGTTTAAAATGCAGCATACTTTTATTACGCCACAAAGGAAAAAAAAATTTAAAACAGAAACTAATAAAGAAGACATAATTTTGAAACAACTTCATTTGTGAATTTTAATTTTGAGTAAAAGTGAGTTTGTATTTATATGACTGTAATTTATGAGTAGAAAGTTTTATTTGAAAACCAAAATTTTGCATTTGTACATCATTTGATGCAAAACCAACTTTTTTTATTTATGCATAATTGAGGAGAACAAAAGTAATTTAAAAAAAAAAAATAATGCTACACCAAATTTGTTTGTAAAGCAAATTTTTTCTTGTGTTAGACCCAAACTAAATGTACAAATAACAAAAATCTAATGATAGAAAATGCAATAAATTTATAATCATAAATATCTAAGCTTAAACTTTTAGAACACGGAAAGAAGTCTTAAAAATACATGCTTCACTTGGAAAAGAAATGGATAAAAAATTCGCTTAATGTTGAAATAATATAACCTATCACATTATAAAAGAAAAAAGACCTAGCAATTTTATTACGAGGATCCCTAGGGCACTGGTAAAAAAAAATTTATTGTGTATAATAATAAATGTTTAATAACTAATTTATTGATTAAAAATCATTTATTATATCTATTAACAATAATAATAAATCTTTATCATATAATTATATTGGTTAAAATTATTTATTGTAAACGTTAATAAAAAACTATTGATAAGATGTAATAAAATTAATTAATAAATATAATACAAAATATTTAACAAATAAAATTAGCAAAACTCTTTTATAATTGAGCTAAAATGTTAAAGATTATAGCCTACTTGATGTGAAAAATGTGAGTGTGGGACTTTAAAAGACCCAAACATTGTTGTGGCAGGTTCCCAAACGCCATAAGTTCGTAACTACTTCTGAATTACTATATGATGTACAATCTGAGCACGAGGCAGACTCAAACCAATTACAGAGTCTGCGATTTCAATGCGCTGCCCATGAGGCCATTATTGCGATTATCCAAATCTTTATTTTGGTAGTTTTTAGCTCATCTACTTCGTCTTCACCCTGCAGTAATAAATTCAATCTCTTTCTTCCTCTGCTTCATCTCATGCAAGCTTCTTCTTCCCCTTTATACTAAGCCTTGTTCATTCCTTTCTGTCTGTGTCACTATGGAATCCTATTTAATCGATGAGCTGAAGTGAAGACCAAACCTTCCTAGGTTCTTGTGCTTTTCGCTTTGGGTTTCCTTTTGCTTCTGAAATTTTCTCTAGCTTTTCTCAGATGGGTCTACGTCAATTTTCTCAGACCCCCTAAAAATCTCAACAAATACGGATCCTGGGCACTTGTCACCGGACGCACCAACGGTATCGGAAATGGTTTTGCCTTTCAATTGGCTCGCAAAGGGCTTAATCTTGCCTTAGTGGGTCGAAATCCTGACAAATTGAAAGACGTTTACGATTCGATTCTTGGAAGTTCGGGAAAACCCAGATTAAAACGGTCCTGGTTGATTTTACCGGTGATCTTTCCGAGGGTATGGGTAAGATTCGCGAGGCGATTGATGGATTGGATGTGGAAGTGTTGTTTAATATTAAAATATTGTATAATATTTGGGATTTAAATCTGTTAAGATATTATATAGGGTACACTTATAATGAGTGCTCATTAAATAAGGGTAAAATAATAATTATAAGAATTATTATTAAACTCTAACCCTAGTTAGTTTTTTTATAAATAGAGGTTATACTATTATATAAAAGATAACTCATTAAGAGAGAGACTTGAGACACTCTGAGTAAAATATCTGCGAGTATTCTACAGTCGTATTTAAGAGGAATTTAGGATGAAAAAACTCGAGATATATCCAATACACTGTTGGTATCTCATTCGATCCGTGATTCTAGCTAGAGTTCAATAAACTTTTGCAATTAAAATAAAAATGTAAGTCTTCTATTTTGAATTTATGAATGTATTTATTATTATTTTTATTCCCTTCATTGGTATCAGAGCATTGAGCTGGTTTTCTAATCATTTACATATTTTATTGAGATATGAGATTTTCATTGGGGCTATTTGAATTAGGGTTTAAGAAAAAAAATGATGGAATGTTTTTTGAAAAGCATTTACTTCTGCGTTTTGAAGATGAGCCTCTCCCTCATTTCAAGCTTCCTCTTCTTCTTCGATGAAACTTTCCTATGCCGACGACCACTACATATCAAAATTCCTCATTGCCATTGGCGATAGTGGTCACTGGTGATTCCACCCCTCATCAGCTAACCTTTTGTTGCCGGCAACACACCTTCCGAGACTAAGAAAAAAAAAAAAACCTTACCTTACGTCTTCTTTTAGCGGTCCTTGTTGCTACGCGGTGATAGTGGTTGCCAGTAATGCCCTAATAGCAAAAAGCTGTCGGCACCCCTGAGCCAGAAACACTGGCCCACCGCTGGCAAGGACGAGAGAGATAAAGTGAAAGAGTTTTCTTGACACGTCTCACTGGATCTTGAGGAGTTAATGAAATAATCAGAAAACCAGTGTTTGTTTCCTCAGAAATATATATAAAAAAGTGATCTGCTCTACTGAGTGGGACTCAGGACTCACAAATTT
Organism: Delonix regia; assembly: GCA_037074485.1. Classification (NCBI taxonomy): domain Eukaryota; kingdom Viridiplantae; phylum Streptophyta; class Magnoliopsida; order Fabales; family Fabaceae; genus Delonix; species Delonix regia. Next base: position 33,347,082 of record CM073454.1, read on the forward strand.
GCCAATCATTGGTCTCGAAGACTTGTTGTAGCAATGTAGCCTTAAGATTTTGGCTGCACTTAATGCTGGCTTCCTCGCCGGTAGATGCAGTGTCTATAAGTGGATGGTCGACGAGCTGTAGTGGTGGCAGTAGTAAAGCAAGGATGAGGAAGGGGAGGAAGACGTGGAGATGGATCTAGAGCTTTTATTTTTGAAAATTTAGAAAGTTTTAAAAAAAAATTCGAAAACCCTAACTTTTTTTTATTTGAAACCCTAAATTTTTTTAATGGGCTTACAGGGTTTGATCTGGGTTCATTGCTAAAATTGTTTTGGGCCTTCAAAAAATTTTTTCAGGAAGATTAGGCCTATTAAAAGAGTTTTTTAGGGCTATTTTTAAGAGGTTTTTTTTTTTAATTGGGTATGTGACCCATCCAAAAATAATAATTAGAAACCTAATTGTTAAATCCCTAATTAATGAACATCTAGATATGTTTTAAAATATAAATTGTGTATTTATATTTTAACACCAAATAAATGTAATTAATTTTTTTTATGAAAAATTAATTTTTTTATATCCCAATCAATTTCAGTCAAGTAATATGTGATTACTTGTCATTATGTTAATTAGTTTAACATATTTATTAATGAATGTTAATTTAGCATTACATAATTGATCTATTAATTTGTTGATTATTTTAACACATTAGTTAACAAATGTTAATTTGTTTCGCATTTGAAAAATCATGATTTACAATTTATTTGTAGTATGATTAGGACATTTAGTTATATTTTGATTTCATTGATTTACACCTTGCATACAACCTTAGGATGATGATTGATATTTCGTGCTCTTTCGACTCTGGGTTATGAATGGGTTAATTAGCTTAATCATATGATATTTAGTGTCATAATTTGTAAGCATGATGAATATTAAATCTTGCATGGTTTTTTTATTATTTGATCTTGATTTAAGTCTATCTTTCTTTTTATAAAGAATGACTACAATTTCTAAAAGTATTTTTGCTGAGCTCAACAAGGGGTTGAAGCTAAATGGCGACAATTATGAGATCAGGAGTACAAAATTCTAGTATCTCCTGGAAGTGCAAGAGGCTTTTAAGACTATCAATAATGTCATGGAAGAGCCATAAGTTAAAAACACGGCCCAACATAGGCAGGACTGTGAAGCTTATGACGCTTGGAAGAAAAAGAACTCCACTACTCCTATTATGTTGCTGAGCACCATGGATGATGATATCCTAAGGGAATTCATGGAACACCAAAATGCTATGGGGCTTTGGAATGCTCTAGGAACAAGGTTTAGAACTATGTCCGCATCCAAATTGCGTTCTCTGATGATCAAATTTAACTCATATAAGAAATGCCTAAAACATTCAATGAGGAAACATCTAAAGCTGATGTCAAATATAATCGTTGAGCTAAAAGATGCTGGAAACGTCTTAATAGACGAGTAGTGAATTCAAGTTGTCATTCACTCTTTGCCTAGTTCGTGGGAGCATATAAAGATGCATCTTACTTACAATGAAAGAATCACGACTTTGGAAGATGTCCAAAGGCACCTTGAACTCGAAGAAAAAAGGCTTGAGTCAGCCAAGCTGATACTTGAGTTGCACATGGCAACTTCAGGTGAAAGACGTGGTTCAAAAAGAAAAAGCTGGTTCTTTGTTATTTCCCCAGCCCAACCTAAGAAAAAGTCAAAGACTAATCAACATGGCAAAAAGAAGTAGTGAAAGGTGAATACAGCAAAAGTTAAGTGCTTCAATTGCCAAAAGAAGGGACACTATGTGAGTGATTACCTTGAGCCTTTGAAAAAGGTAACCTACATTGCTTATGTTAGTGAACTTTGTCTTTCTAGCCCTATTATGCTTCCGGTGAGTTTCCTATAGAACATTCTAGATATATGTGGGCAACAACACTAAGGTTACTATTAAAGGGATTAGAATATGCAGGTTAGTCCTGCGTGGTGGTTGAGACTTGCTCTTACATGATGTCCTTTATGCGCCTCAAATTCGTTGGAATGTTATTTCAATTTTGGTTTTACTGAGGTTAGGCTATGATTTGTATTTCTATGACAATTATGTTAATTTGAGTTATGACTCAGTTTTTTATAGTTTTTGTTATGTAACTGGAGGTTTTATTTCTATGGATTTGGATGACGAATCTTATATCAATAATAATGTTAATTTTTTCATGTTTACCGCTATATGATTATGATCACAATATAAATATATAACATGTTAGACTTGGTCATATTGGCCAACAGAGAATGCAGTAGTTAGCAAAAGAGGGTTTGCTTCTCGGCATTGAATGAGTGAATTTGTCTACTTGTGAATTTTATCTAGTAGGAAAATTTGCAAGAAAACCCTTTAGTGAAGCAACTAGAGCCAATTTTCCACTACAGTTAATTCATTTTGACATCTGTGGGCCTATAAATGTTAGGGCCAGGCACGAAGTAAATTATTTCATCACCTTCATTTATGATTATACTTGTTTCGATTATGTCTATTTGATTTTTCATAAGTAAGAAGCATTGAGTTGCTTCAAAAACTATATGACCTTTGTTGAGAATCAATTAGATAAGACGATTAAGGCTCTTCAATCCAATCGAGGTTGAGAATATTTGTTAGTTTAATTCAATGAATTACGTAATGAGAAAGGTATAGTTCATTAGTTGACTATTCCAAGTACTCCACAACAAAATGGTGTTGCGGAAAAAAGGAATAGAACGGTCCTTGAGATGGTTAGGTCCATGATGGGACAGGCTAATTTGCCAATCACCTACTGGGGTGATGCATTGATGTCTGTAGCTTACGTATTTAACCATGTGCCTACGAAATTAGTTGCTACCACTCCATATGAGTTATAGACTGGGCAAAAGTCTGACCTAAGTGTTATGAAACCTTAGGGATGTGCTGCCTATACACATGATTCCTCTTATAAGTATGGAAAATTAGGCCCAAGAGGAAAGAAAAATATCTTTATTAGATACTCAAAAACCTCATAAGGTTATGTGTTTATAGGTCAGTAAGACAGTGGAGGTGTGACTGAATTTGAATAAAGAGATGTCACATTCTTAGAGAATGAATATCCTAAGAAGGGTGAGGTAGGTCAAGACCTATCCTTATTTGAGATAGAGGATCTAAACGCACTAGGACCACTTCATTTGAGTAAGAAGATAATAACAAATGATGAATTAGTTTCTCATCAACAACCTTCTTTATCATTTGATGCGAATGAAAGTGTTCCTGAACCAGTTGCTCCAAGTGGGAGTGACCAAATAGATCTCATTCCAAGTGGGAGTAGGACCAACGTTATTAATCCAAGTGGAAGCAATATTGATATAAATGGGAACAATGAAGTAAGATTCAATGAATTATAACTGAGACGTGGTTCATGTAAAAAGACTCTTTGCCGCTGATATGAGATTGAAGGTGGCAAACTTTTTATAATGTTTCTGCAAATTGAAGATGAGCCAAGAAATCTAAAAGAGGCTTTCTTATTCCCTTCTAAAGATAAATGGACTAAAGCTATGGAAGAAGATGGAGTTTATGAGAGTCAGCAATGTTTAGGAACTTGTTGATCTTTCAGGGGGATGCAAAGCTATTGGGAACAAGAAGGTTCTCAAAATCAAGAAAAAAGCTGATGGTACAATTGAAAAATTTAAGGCTTGACTAGTAGTAAAGGGGTATACACAACAGGAAGGAATTGACTATGAAAAGACTTTTTCTCTTGTTGTATGATTTATCTCTGTTCGCTTACTTCTAGCTATAGTGGCTTGTTTAGATCTTGAATTACATCAGATAGATGTAAAGATTGTCTTTCTCAATGGAGAATTAAATGAAGAAATTAATATGGAATAACCTAAGGGTTTCATTAATGAAGGCTAAGAATAAAAAGTTTGTAGACTTTTGAAGTCTATATATGACCTTAAACAATCTTCAAGGTAGTGGTATATTTGTTTTCATAATGCAATCATCTCTAGTGATTTCATTATGATGAGTAAAGATAACTGTGTATATACCAAAAGATCTAAAGACAAGTATGTGAATATAAGATTATATGTTAATGAAATACTCATAACTGGAAATGATATGGAGCTGATCAATGAGGTAAAGACTTAGTTGTCATCTCGTTTTAAGATAAAGGATGTGGGTGAAGCTGCATATATTCTTGAATTAAGATGCCAAGAAATCATTCTAAGAAATTCTTGTATCTCTCGTAAGAGAATTACATCAAAAAGATTTTGGAATGTTTTAGTATGGAAAGTTATAACCCTGCTGACACTTCTATCAGCACAAGCCAAACCATGAGTACCAAAATATGTCATAATACTGCCATGGAAAGAGAGCCTATGAGCTGAACTCTATACAGGAATGCAATCGGTTGTCTAATGTACGCTATATTGTGTACTAAACTTGATATCTGTCAAGCATTTGGCTTGGTGAGTAGATATCAAACCGACCTAAGTCCTAAACATTGGGAAGCTGTAAAAAGGATCTTAAGATATCTGAAAGAGACTACTGATTATACACTCTACTATTAAGGCAACAAAGATTTATGATTGGTAGGATACACTGATGTTGATCATGGAGAAACTTAGATGAGCGAAAGTCTACCCCAAGATACATTTTCATACTCAGTGATGACACCATATCATGGAGTAGTAAGAAATAATCTTGTGTATCTTTATCCATGATGGAGGTAGAGTTCGTGACCCTATCTTCAGCAGCCCAGGAGGTTGTTTGGTTGATGAGGTTCTTGGATCAATTGTTATGCAAAGTAAAAAACATTGAACCAATGTTAGTGTATTGCGACAGTGAGGTTGCAATTGCATACACTAAGGATCCAAAGTACCATTGTAAAACCAAACACATAGATATCAAGTATCACTATGTGAAGGACATGGTTACATGCAAGACTATGAATGTAAAGTATGTGTCTACACATAAAATGCTGGCAGATTCACTGACCAAGCCTATTTCTATAGATATGTTTATGAGACTGTTAGGTCTTTAGGATTATGTATAATTTAGCATACTTCATTTGTATTTTTATTTTTTCTATTGTTCACAGACATATATGTTTTGATGTTCTTTGATAATCAATAAAAGTTTAATTTCTATGCTTACATATCTTTATTTGAATGTTGTATACATTCTTATTTATTATTGAGTATGTTAGGTAGACAAAAGGGTTAGTCTTCTCACATAAGTAACCGCCTCAGTGTCTTTGTGACATTAAATATGAGACAATATTTTTAGAGAAATTATCAAGAGGAATTTGAGAGCAACTATACTTAAAATCATTTTAGTCTCCTGATTGATGACATAGAGTCATTAAAATTAATTTGATGAAATAAGTTCATTATTTCTAGTCTACCTTAGTTGCCAAATGTGAGTTCAAGACATTGCGTAGATCTATGAACTCAAATTTAGACTTGTGGTGTCTAAAATATCATCTGTACAACATTATTTGTGAAATAGATATACACTTCACGAGAAAGGGAGGAATGCTATAACATATGTTTCATACCATCTGTGCAAATGCTGACCATATAGGTTAACATGAGTGTGATCTCAATTCATGATTGTGTGAAACCCATGAGCCTTTTCGCTGGCTCTATATTTATACCTTTGGACTTTGATAAGGTATTTGAGATGCAGCTTGGTGTATACTATCTTAACATGTTACTTAAGGACTATGAGTAATAATTCAATCTGGCAGGACATGTTTAGAAAAATGAACTAAGTTTGTGTTGATAGGATCGTGAAAATAGGAAGATCATAAAGAGAATCTCATTATTATGTATTCATCAATATACCAATGATGACTTGTGTGTCATAATTATGAATACAAGATATTATGATAGATGAGATCATTGAGAGATATCTGAATGTGATTCTTATGATTTAGGGTGCATGCATACTTTATGATCTACATGCACGTGCATTTTTTATGAGAAGCTATATATTTGTAACTGATGTATAACATTGATGCTCTTATAGTATGCTGGTCGCACGGCCTACTTTCCCTGTATGAACGACTACAGATTATAAAGATAGTGTTCTATTGATTTACCGGGAATATGTTTCTTGGGTTTAGAGCGTATGAGCACTCCTATTATGTGTGAGTGGGATATGTTAGAATATAGTATAATATATAAGGTTTAAATCTATTAAGATATTATTCAAAGTTCAACCATAAGGGATGCTTATTAAATAAGGATAAAGTAGTAATGATAAGAATTACTACTAAACCCTAACCCTAGTTAGCCTTTTATAAATAGGGGCTAGACTATTATACAAAAAATTACTCATTAAGGCAGAGAGACTTGAGATGCTCTGAGTGAAATACCTGCAAGTATTATGCAGTCGCATTTGAGAGGGGATTTAGACTGTGAAAACTCGAGATACACCCAATACACTGTGTGTATCTCATTCGATCAGTGATCCCAGTTAGAGTTTGATAAGCTTCTTCAATTAGGAGAAGTATGTAACTCTCCTATTCTAAATTTATGAATGTATTCATTATTATTTTTATTCCCTTCAATTAACAATGTGGGAATTTCGTATCCTTACGCCAGATTCTTCTATGAAGTGGATGAAGAGCTCTTGAAGAATTTGATTAAGGTAAATGTTGACGGTACTACAAAGATCACACAAATTGTTTTTCACGGCATGCTCAAGAGGAAGAAAGGAGCAATAGTCAATATTGGCTCTAGAGCAGCCATTGTGATTGCTTCAGATCCCCTTTATGCTGTTTATGCTACCACAAAAGCGTAAGCAATCAATTGCTTCCACTGATAGAATAGAAAGTTTGTATTTCACCTTTAGGCACAGACTTCGTAGGTCTAGTTTTTGGTTTGATATGCTATCTTCTAGCTATATGCTAAAATGAAGTGCTCTTTTGATCATTTCCTTAGGTACATTGATCAATTTTCTAGAAGTCTCTATGTTGAGTACAAGAAAAGTGGGATTGATGTGCAATGTCTGCTATTGTTTTCTTGTTTATGGTCGTGTTTCAGACGTTCCACTTGACATGACTTTAGGAAAAGCATTTGAGTCTAAACTCGAATTCAAATTTATTGCATTTAAGAAGATCTGTACCATTAAATTTGTATTCAACAACAATTTAGATTTCAATAAATATAAAATAGTTTATAATAACTTTTTAAAATCTAAACTATTAAATTTTATCTAACAGTTCAGATGCTATCATATTCACATCCATTTAAAATTTCAAATTCATGTAATTCATATTAGTCTTTTATTGCTTTCAAAATGTTCATATATTTTCTTCATGCCTTCAAATGACTACATTTTGCAACAAGTGGGAAGAACATGACCATTATTTATCACCAAGATATGAATGCATGCATCATAGATGTCTTCTAGCTTCACTACTTGATTATGAAGAGCGACCGTTTAGTAGATATGTTCTGTAAAACATTTGTATATCATATAATTCATAAACAAATATATAGGAATGTCAGAAGCGAGTCCGATTAAAAAAAAAATGCTTGATACGTTTACATTTTGTACCGAATCTACCTAAAACATTTTCGATTATGAATTATTATGTGTAACATCCTGGGATTCCACTAGCTATTTCCCTCTCCTTTTCTCAATTTCCAAATCTTCCCTTCTGATTCTGACAGATTAGATGCTGCTGACCTAAACATATAAGCTGCAAAAGAAAGAGCTGCACTTTAGCTGACTATACATGGTAGAATCTGCCATGTTTCTGGTAATTTCTGATGGAGGTTTTCTGGAATGATCAGGTTCCACTATACGTGGCGACGAAGATGGCTTCAATAAGGAGATCTTCATTCTTTGTTCCATCAACAGATGCATATGCAAAAGCAGGAGTGAGATGGATAGGGTATGAACCTCGCTGCACGCCATATTGGCCTCATTCCCTTCTCTGGGCATTGGCATCCTCATTGCTGGACTCCATTGTTGATACTTGGCGCCTTGGTTTTTGCCTTGGCATTCGGAAGAGAGGGCAACTCTGACACAAGGAAGTAGGAAGAATGAGACTTGTTATATCGCAGAATGCTCTCTCCTGCAGAATGTTAGTACACTAAATATTCCAAATGCTTGTTGTATGTTTCTGATTTTCATCTTACTCTGTCTCTGTTGGTAGCAGTTAATGGTTTAACCATATTCCTTTCGGTCTTCAATCTTTGATTATTCAAGAATTGTTGTGTACGTCAAGAACGAATATTCTTGGGTAGGCTCAATCCATAAAATATAAGTGTAAAACAAATCATGAAGAGATATATGTAAATGTGTTAAAGGTAAGTATGACTCAAAAGCAATAATTTAGATCTCCTTATTTTAAAAAAATATGAGATTATATTTGATTATGGTAGAGTGTTAGATAGAAATTTAATAGTTCATATTTATAGATAAAAAATATAACTGTATAAAGTGATATTAATTTAATATAAATTGGATTATTAAATTTTTATCTAATAATTTATTATGATAAAATATAATTTTATTTTTTGTCAAAACATGAAGAGATTAAAATTAAATTTTCTTTAGAATCATCAATCACAAAGATGCTATTTCAAGATATATAAATGAACTCGACAGTTTATGATATTTAGAGAATACAACAAAAGAACAATGATCAATTTAAAACTCTTAACAAAGTTGATACAAAAATGCTTATTTAGCCAAACAAGTTTCCATTACTAATGAAAAGAACCTATGGGCGAAACCCTTTGAAAAATTACATGACATGTATAAATTGTACACAATCTCACAATCTGGCTGGTATATATGATTATAGTCCTTGTATGGATTCTAGAGTCAAAATACACTTTCATGCAAGGATCCTTTACTAAAAGTCAGATAGAATGAATAATGATAAAGGGAAAAAAGATTTTTTTTTTTGTTTGTTATGTAATTTTATTTAACGATTTTTTTTTTTCAAACAATCGAGAAGGAGAATCATTGATTTTTCAGTATTTCTATACCCTTCATATTTTTAGGTTCTTCCAACTTGAAAAGTTTCTAAAAGCATAAATCAAGTATTGGATTATTAAATTATTTGTTACTTGGAGACAATAGGTTTCTGTCCCCTTTATCTATAAAAGGAAGTTATAATCACTAATTAAAGCTGTAATTGTTAGTCTTTAAGTTATAAACAAATGTCTGAAATTCGGAAACTAGTGGAATTTAAACCTTTTGTTCAAATTTAAGCTCTTTTTGTACTTCTTAGTCTTAAAGTATTTTTTCTCCTTTTCTCCCCCTAGATTTGGATTCCTTACAGTTTGGGTTGGCTAGGTAACTTCTAATTGGAGAGATATAATGAGACAAGAGGAAGTGAGTGAGAAGAAACCTTGTACACGTGTCTATTTTTTGAGTATGAATCCGTACAACATATATGTTATAACGTTTTCCGTCACATAAATCTTTTTTTTCTTTGTTTAAACATTTTTCTGGGTGGACAATAGCTGTACAGCATCCGTTAATCCACTTTTTTGCTTTTTTGTATCATTATTATTATTTTTTTTTTCCATAATTGTACCCTTAGATCCACTTTCCCTCTTTAGATAATTCGTTATCTTTTTCCTTAACCAAATTCAGAGCCTTTAAAATATTTTCAATGAATCTACTTTTTGTTTTCCTTACATATACTTAGTCACTACTTGCATTCCAATATGATTCTTTAGAAATTATTTTATTTTGAAAATACTCTAAATAATTACAAATTAACTTACAATTGAGGACCATAAGTTTAAGGTATTTATTATGAAGGCCCTTAAAGTTCAAAATTATTTTTAAAGGCCCAATGATGAAGTTGTTTTTAGTTAGAAAGATCTTGATTTAAGGCTATGTTTCAAGGTTTAAGAGATGATAGAATGAAATGATCATTAATGGAATAACATAGAATAAAATGAAGTAGAGTGGAATGACTTGAGTACATATTATTTGGAAGTTTTAATAAACAAAAAGAGAACTCCTAAAAGTTTTGTTTGAAAATTACAATTAAATGAATAAAATAGAATAATTTATTAATTATTTTTTTTAATATTACCCCTTATAACATAAACATATAACTAATAATTTTATCTTTGTTCAATACATGAAACAAAAATATGACTAATTCTTCTGTCCATATTTTTTTTACTTTCTTTTACTAATTCTCATATTTTATCTTTATTTTGATTTCTCAACTCACAAAATGCAACATAATTCTAAAATAAAATTAATATATATATATATATATTTTATATAAACAACTTATAATATGTAAAAGTTACTTATTTTAAAATTTTTTTAAATAAATAAATTTAAATTTAATTAATGATTCAATAGAAGAAGGAGGCAACGATTAAAATTATTATTTGCTGAAGAAAGGAAATTTTTAGGAAAAATGCTTTACAATGTAAACATTGGATAAACTTGTAAGTTTAAGAAATTTGCAAAGACATAATAATATTTTACTTTCTTCCATTCTTGACCCCCAATTTATAGGGACAACAAAAATAACATTTTAAATAGCTATGGAAAGTCTTAAAGGCCATTTCTTACAATTCTATTTTATCCTCATAAAAATATTTAAATATGCATTCATTCCAATTTACTATTCTACTCCTTGCTATTCTCTCACTGACATTCTATTCAAATATACTCTAAAATATTGAAACCTAAAGTTGAAACACATAATGAAAGGGTTCTAGAATTTAAGCCAGAGTTTTTTTAAGATAAAAGAAAATTTTACTAATTAGATTCTTTAAATTAATTTGAAAATTTAGAGTCTTTTATAATACATATGTTAAATTCATGATTTCAACGATAATTGTTTTTTAGTAAGTAACAATACAAATCACGTTATCTAATACAAAGAGCATTAACAATTTGTTAGGCCATGTTTTATCAATTATTTGTTAATAACCTTAAGATGATACACAATGCCAATTATAAAATATTGAAATAAAATTAAATTGAAATAAAATTTATTTTGGAGGACAAAAGAGTCATTCCATTCGTTTATTTCCCACTTAAATTCTGAAGGTAATGCGAGCCCAAGTGTCACGCCTCCCTCTAAAACTAAATCCTTGGTTATGGTTACCGCCAATCCATAAACCCCCAACTAAACCTCCTTCACCCGCCGGCGTCCCACCGAATGGCTCTCCAGAGTTCAGCCTCCGATGGCGGAGCCGATCGCAACACGGTGTTCATCGATACCAACCTCGACACTCACATGGCTATGCTTGTTTCCGACGCCGATACTGTTTCTGATCTCAAAAGTAGTGCTCCTCTCTCTCTCTCTCCTTTCTCATCCTTGCCAATCTCTTTCCTGTAACTTGAAGCTGCCCTTTGGCCTCAATAATTTGATTCTGCATTTGTTTGTTTTGCATTTCGATTCAACAAACTAAATCGATTCTGGATTGGGTATGAGTTCATGGGCGGTGGGCCTTGCTGACGATTATGCTTTGAGGTTTTGTTTTTGTTTTTTGTTTCTTCTATTTCTTCGTCAATGGAATTAAATGTGGATATATATTGACTCCCAAAAGAGTGCAACTGGAAACTTAAAGAGTAGATAACGAAAACTAATTCAAAAAACCCCACCACTGCATTTTATCTGATTGCTTAGACTAATCTATGGACTTGAAGATAGACTTTAAATAAATACAAAAGAAGAAACTACCATGCATCGTTGCTCTCAGTAATTCCTGCCTCTATTTGGATATAAAGTGATGGGATTATTTTGAATCGCGTTGTAGGGAGAAAACTTTTAAGAGTTACAGTCACAGGTAATCAGTTGAAGTTAACTTTATGTTGCTATGGTTTCTGCGTAAGTTGTGATAAACATTTCTTAATGGTCTTTGTGCCTAGAGCTGAGTTTATGTTAGTATGGCATGACTTCCTTGCATTTCTTCTAATCCTTGTAAAAATTCTGACCTTTTGTTCAAATGATATACGCTTGCCTCTTGCATGCAGAGAGAATTATGGTAGAACATCCATTATGCTTTCCAAAGATTGGGCATGTACAGATCCATGCCATAAAGGTAAGCTGCTTAATCCTGTTGGCTCCACTTCTGTTTAAATCATGGTTGTTGACTAAATCATCTTATTAACAAAAAGTGTTCCTATGTTAGGTAAAGCGCAAGGGATACTTTTATCACCTATCTGATTCCATGTTGGTGAGGAGTGCCTTTATTGGGTTCAACAAGAGCTGGTTTCTAAGTGTCGATGCTTCTGCATTAATGGAGCATGAAAAAAACCAGATTTCAAATTCTCCTGGTTCCAGTAACCAGGTGGTCTGTCATGCCATTGCAAATAATGCTTCAAATGGTGATATTGATATTCCTCTCAGTTGCCCTTCTAGAAAGGCGTCTGACATCAACTGTATTGATTTGCCACAATCAGAGAATAGACAAGATGAGAAGGAAGAAGTTCCTTTTGTTAGCCCATGTGTTTCAGAACATAGTGGAAAAGGAGTTGCTGATAATATGGAGACACGAGTCAAACCTTCTGGCAATGATGACACTGTAATTCCATCACCTGGTTCAATTCCTGAGAAAAAGGACCAATGCTCCATACGTCAAGAACTTCCAAGTTCACGTGTTGAATGTAAGGTAGATGGATTCAGTAAAGGAAATAAAGATGAAAGTAATGGATGTGAGGAAGAAACCTTAAAAGCTGTGCCAAGTGCAAAGAAAAAACGCAAGAGTATTAGGAAAAAAGAAGTGACGGAACAGGTTGATGTGTTTAAAGAGAAGAATGCTTCTTTTCTGGGACCTGGTAAATCAACAGTCCAGCAGGGTATTATGGTCCCTGAAGACCCTTCTGAGGATGCAAGTAGAGAATTTTCCAATGGGACAATTATGGGAGAAAATAATATCACTCATGAACTTTGTTGGAATTCTAAGAAGACAAGTTCTGGAGTACAGATGTCAAATGAAACATTTAAGGAAACTGAAGCTCCAAAGGAGGAAGCTGAATGCAACAATAACAACACTAAGAAAAACATTGATGCTGAATGCAATAAGTCAATGAAAGAGGCTTCTGAACCTGGTTCTACTGTGAATAAAAAGCAGAGGAAAAGGAAGAGATCTTTGAATCATGGTTTAAAAGAAGAGATGCTGAAGGTAGAGAGTGCATCTCAGAAGGATGAAGTACACAAGTCTAACGAAGAACAAGAGAACATTAAAGAACCAAAGGAGCAGGCTGAACTTAATAATGGCAAATCTGGGGATGGGATTGAAAGTCAGCACAATAAGGTATCTCAAGAGCCTTCAGATACTGGATCTCCTGCAAAGAAAAAGCAGAAGGGAAAAGTGAGAAGTGGATATGAAAGTGCTTTGAAGGAAAAGAGGTCTATGATTGGCGATTCTAATAAAGAGACCTTGAAGCCAGAGAATGCATCTCAGCACTCTTTGGAGGACCTACCAAAGATTGAAAACCGCGATGCTGATCATGGTTTAAAAGAAGAGATGCTGAAGGTAGAGAGTGCATCTGAGAAGGATGAAGTACACAAGGCTAACGAAGAACAAGAGAAAATTGAAGAACCAAAGGAGCAGGCTGGACTTAATAATGACAATTCAGATGGCATTGAAAGTCAGCACAATAAGGTATCTCAAGAGCCTTCAGATACTGGATCTCCTGCAAAGAAAAAGCAGAAGGGAAAAGTGAGAAGTGGATATGAAAGTGCTTTGAAGGAAAAGAGATCTATGATTGGCAATTCTAATAAAGAGACCTTGAAGCCAGAGAATGCATCTCAGCAGTCTTTGGAGGACCTACGGAAGATTGAAAACAGTGGTGCTGACCAATCAATTGAGCATTTTGATGATGCTTATCAACTGAGAACCAGTGTACTGGGTTCAAAGAGGAAAAGGAAGAAGAATTCATCAAATCATCAAACAGCTGCAGGTACTTCTTCTAGGAATGATGATGAAGTAGAGCATTCCAGGATATATGGTGAAGGTTTTCAGGAGGAAATACTCAAAGATGGTCAAATCTCTAAAGGTGATTTTACACTGGAAATAGTTGGGGAAAAAAAATCTATTGTTATTACTTTTTCTTGAAACAAACTAGAAGTAAAAGAGAAAATTTTCGTTAAAATGAAAGAAACTTAAAATATCTGTTCCTGATTTTAATGCTAACCTTCTGTTTTTTGTAGATGTCAATGTTAGCAAAAATGGTGGTGACAACTTGGACGAGAATGTTGCCCTTGAGCATTGTCATTTAAGTGAAGCTGGTCAGACAGTGCGAGCTGAAGAAGGAAGAGAAATATCACTGCTGGATGATCCCAAGCATTTGCTCTCAGAAAATTGCACACTATCCCACCAGAATAACACAGATGAAAACATCAGAGAATTGACTGTGACTTCAGAGGTCCTGGAGGCAAATAAAACTACTGAGCTAGGAAAATCAGAGAAGAAAAGAAGGAAGAAAAGAAACGCTAAGGATTCAGATGAAGGACCTTTAAAGACAGAAGATTTTAGCCGTGTAGATGCTTCTAAGAGTGATACTTTTTCCAAAGAATCTCATAGAGCAATAAATTGTGATCCTACCTCTGGAAACATAAAGACAGAGGAAAACCTTTTAAAACAAACAGAAAGGGAAAATATACCTCCAGAAGAAATGAAAGGGGCTTATCTTTCTGCTACTGATGGGGAAGTAAATGACATTAATGCTGGTTCCTTGGAAAACAATGGTAAAGCTGAAGCTCATGCTGAAAATGTGAGTGAGAAAAAGAGCAAGAAGTCTAAGAAGAAACAAACTCCTACCCCAAGGAGTGCATCGGAAATGTTAACAAATGATCAAGTTCCTGATCATAAGGAACCATCACCAACTTCTGACAGTAGACTACTTGTAGAACCTTCATCTAAAAAAACAAAGAAAAACAAGTCAGCAAGCACAAAGTCCACTAATAAATCAAGTGGACCAATTTTAGAACCTGAGAGAGATTTTATGGGCTTTGAACCTCCCTGTTCTCCATCAAAGGCACGCAAAGGAAATTACAAATCCCCTTTTGGAGCTAATGACACTGCTATAGATTCAATACCTTCATTTATAGATGAAGGCAATAACCACTTGGAAGCTCCCTCCAAGAGTGACAAGATTAATGTGGAACAACATTCTGCATCTAGGCAACAGCAGCGTAAAGATATTGTATCAGATGACATTCTTGTTGATGAGAATGGTGCAGATATTGAACTGATGGCTGGAAAAAATGCGAAAGAGCTTGAAGTAATGAAAGGAAATACTCGTACTGGGAGTTTAAGATCCTCACAGCAATTATTGTCAAAGGAGGATGATAGACTTGGGATTAACCCTGATAAGAAGGTTCCAAAGGTAAACATAACTGGACAAGATGCACAATTGTCTAGTCAGTCTAATAGTGTCACGTCCACCATTGAAGAAAACAAAAGGCCTCAAGTAAACATATCTTCTGGGAAAAGTACAGATTTGGAGAAAAGTGAAGCTTTTCCTGTATCAAATTCTAAGCTGAAAGGCCCCAAGAAAGTCGTTCAAAATAAAGTTGGAAAAGCTTCTGGAAATAACATGGAGGGAGCTGTGAGTAAAAAAGAGCAAAAGAAGAGCTTGTTAGCTGGAACAATTTTCAAGGATGATAGTAGTGGCACCTCTGAAGATGAAGATAAAAGAGTTAATGATTCCAGTTCTAGCACTAAAACTCCATCAGATAATTCACTGTCATCTGACTACTCAGATGGTGATAGCCATGCAGGTGGGAATTCTCTTCGAAGTTTAAACTGACATTTATTTTAGTTGAGAGCTTTTATGGTTTATCAGCTAATACATTGCATATAAATATTCTTTATTCCGTCTGCGTGTGGCTGGATCCTGGGTGAATAAATGAGTTTCTATTTGCTTTGATTAGGAGTTCATTATTTTATCATTCCAAAATCCAACCTTCAGATTTCTGTTCTCATCAACTGTTAATATGTATTAGGAGCTTGAAAGATTTAATAGATCTTGGGAAGTTGCTGCCCTCTCTTATCTTTTTTTATTTTCTTCTTAAATTTAGATAAAAAGATTGAAAATTTAATGAGGAAATTTGTGTCGTTGGTTTTGGGAATGCTTAGGTTATATGCTAGAGGTGTTACTTTTTAAGTTAAGGAAGATGTAAGGTAGTAAGTTCTTGGTATTGATTTATAAATTTTTTGCACCTATTGGCATAGTTTATATGGTCAAAGTATCTTGTTACTTCATCATTTTCTTTTTCTTGATAAAATGGATCTTGTTATGTTTATGTTTAGGAATTTTGATGTCTATGGTTCGGACAACAATATTGAAGCGAAGATTTTTATTCTGGGCCGACAATTTTTAACCAAAGATTAATATGGCTTCATTCATAATTTTCTTCATAAAAGTGATGATGGTGGAATCTGTAACCAATTTCTTTTCTTTATGATTTAAATCAGAACAGGTTCACATGGCAGGAAAAGACTGGAAACTGGTGGAAGAAGTTCCATAAAATCACGGTGAGTTAATGAATTGCAATCATGCAGCTGAAAGTTGGCAAGTCATTGCCCATGAAAGTTTAACATTTTGGGCCTTCTCTATGTATAAATATATGTGGTGTAATGGTATTCAAATATGCTGAAAGTAGACGAGATATGTCAAGGTTTGTCATCCATATTTGTGTGTCCAGCATAGCATAGATTCAATTTATGCAGTCAAGATTATAGCGCTATTTGGATAGTTTATTCAATGAAATGAGCCTTTCACATCCATTCTCAATTCCTTATTGGACAGATCACCTTGTTTTGGTAGACTATTGCTTGGGCAGGGTATTTATGGTATTTATTGCTATATCCTGGTATGCTGCACAAATGTTTCATAATGAACAATTAATTTTAGGGGGAAGAGTTTCTGCCCAGAAATTGTTTAGTGACGAATAGTCAAAACATAATTTGGAGTTGCACCATTTACTTGTCTGCATCGTGGCAGAATCTATATTGTCCGAGTCTGAGTCCATCTGCACTCAAATCAAAATCTACTGCGTATACAAGTATTAATGGTGTAATTTCATTTAGTTTGCAACTAATGAAGTTCATATTTGAGAGTTGAGATTCTCAACCTCCATGTTTTACATATTGGTCTTTCTTTTTACATTATTCCATGTTTTAGGGGATTCTCAATGTCTTGTGCTTCACGTATTCTGATGCGATCAGTATCTGAATTTTTGTTTTTGGGCAGCTTGTCAGACACGAGGGGAATGCCCATTGATAGCATTCTTAGAAGCTCAAGCAGGTATAAGAAGGCTAAAATGACAGCCTCTCAATTGGAAGAAACTGAAAGTCAAGCAGTTGATTTCGTTCCAGACAGTCTGGCAGACACATAATCTCGAGATTCGGGTCCTTCTTCTACATTTATTCTTTCTACTGTTGTCTCTGTATCCTCATCACAGCTGTGAGATTTTGTTCATGAGAGATATCATGTGAGAAAAGTTTACCAAAACTCTTTTGTCGGAAAAATTTTCCTTTTACATAATTTCCGAACAGAAAATTGAGTTTGGCTTGCTGTTTAAGTTCAGATACCTACCATGGGTTGATTTATGTCTATTAGTTATAATTTTTCAGTGTTATATTAAGTAGAGGTATGAAGAAGGGCCTTTAGTTGAAGTTTTGGAAGAAATGTTGTATGCCAATGTCAAAACGACATGAAGTATTTCTATGCAATTTAATGTGAAAATTTTTTTGGACCTAGTATCTTCTGTAGTTCTGACGGCTTCTTAGTTGGGTGTATAAAGCATGAGCATATATGTCTTGAAACGTCAAAATTGTTCTCGAATGTAATGATAATTGTTTATGTCTTTAGACACTGATCTCAGCTACAATCGTCAGAAGCTCCTATTTAAAACGTTGATTTGATTACACACCATTGGCAAACCTTGATAAAGAAGAAAAATGAAAGTGGAAGAAACTTAAAAACCTCCCCCATTTAAATTATGACATAAATTGACGTGAGGAGTTATTGCTCATACACCCACTCTCGTCAAACCAAGGGCAATAGCTCCACATAACTTTTTTCCTTTTATACTTTCTTCAAGAAAGAAAGGATAACTCATGACTTTGTCTAGTAATGCTAGGAGCAAGAAAGCTATGGAAAATTTACAGAACAGCCTACAGATTTTAGAGCAGATCAAATTTCAATGGAGGGAGAATGTGATCATTGTTGCTAGGTTTATTAACACGAAAGAGGTCTGATCTTTGAAGAGATTTTCATTCCTAGAACTTCAACCTCAGGGTGTTATTTCTGGGTGTTTGATGTTATTTTTCCGGCATACGATAAATAGACGTCTACGGCTCAGAATCTCTAATTCCAAGTGGAGGCAAATTCATCAAATAATGGGTGAAGACAGAAAGGAATAACATTATTCTCATGAAGGCTACACGAATATCATTAGAAGATAACAGTATCATGCATGAGTGGGAGCTTCAAAAAATTACTCACAAGAATCGAGATGGGGATCATTTTAGCGATAAATTCTACCAACTCGTCCTCTTGTAGGCTTAAATTATTAGTAGGAAATGAATTTAAACAACCTATAGAATTAGAAAATGCATAGTAAGAGAAGCAACCAAGACTAAGAACAGAAGGAAAAGTTGATTTCAGCATTGAGCACCGTACAATACATGCACAAAGACGAAACTGTATAATTTATACATGCCACAAAAAATCCCCCATTATCATCATCTTCAATCTAAACTTACTGAGACCTCATTCTGTTGAGCTGGTTCAGAGCAGGCTGCAAAATGTTATACAACACCCACAGAATCGCTGGTGCGACCACAAACAGCAGAAGCTGACCCCTATTGTCACTGGCAGCCTCAGCAATCGTAGCCATCTCAGCAGCCGAACTTTCTGGGGTCCACCCCACGAGCCCTGACCCCACCAAACCACCGAGCCCCAACCCAACGATCAACCCTTTGGTGCTACGCATGCGGTTGAGCTGGTTCAGTGCTGGCTGCAGAATGTTGAACAGAACCCACGCTATGGCTGGGATTATGGGTAGCAACAGAGCAAGCCCTCTGTTATCTCCTTCTGCTATTTCAGCTATCTGTTGGGCCGCCATGGCGGCATCGGAGCTGCTCAGGGCGGCGAATACGGCTCCAGCAATGGCGGTGCCGGCGATTGTAACTGATGGGTTTGTAGTAACGGTGGTTTCAGCTAGTTTTGTGGAGGCTAGGCCCTTTGGGAGGTTCTGAAGGGAGAGGAGGGAGGTGGGTTTGGAGATTAGCTTGGTGGGGTTGGGGAGTTTTGGTGAACTGAAGCACTTGGCGTTGGTCATGGCCATTGCTGCTACGGTTGCAGCCATTGATGGATCTGTAAATCAAACTCTGTGATGTGAAGACTATAAGCTCTGTGTTTCTTTCTGAGTTTCAAGGCCAAGTGATGCAATCGCAGAGAAATGAATGGAGGAAAGTGGAATATAGATTCAACGTAAAAAGCTAAGGCCAAGAGTGAAAAATGAGATCCAATAGAATTGTGGTTTGTGGATTCTTTTCTTATCCGAACGGTGTGATTGGTGAGATATGGACCTCATGTTCCATACCCCACCCTTCCTTTCTTATCATTTTTGTTCTAACTCGATGCTTCTTGGATCGCATGGCCAGCTCGAAAAACGACATTCTAAACTGAAATTTGAAGGTTCTGGAAACGACATGTCGTATTTTGAATAGAAATGTATTGGGTACAATGTACAAATGTGCTAGAGTAATCTGGACCTTGGCAGGTCCTTGCCTTCTTTCCGTAAAAACTTTAAGCCCAAATCATTTTCAGGCCCTTTTTCAACGCATCTTGCCAATAGTGATTAAAAATAAAATAAAATATGCAAATGACAAGTTTTTATTGGATTCAAATGTTAGTATTTTTAATTCAAAAAATTATGAGATCATTTAAAAGTGTTGATTTCATGTTGTTGGGAATATTATGTTTTTAAGTTGTGATATAATCATTATTAAATATATTTGATAATTAATTATATCATAATAAGTGAATATGATGTTTTTGAAAATATAAAATATCACTGATGGTCTAAAGTAGAATATGAAATTTATTATATTAAAAATAAATAGATAGAATGACTTATTTTTTTAAATGTAAAAATTGAAGTTAATATATATATATATATATATATATATTCTATTGTTAAAAAAAGCTTCAGAGAATATTTGCTTCAGGAAATATTTGTAATTTTTATAAAATGGAATATCCGATAAAAATAAATCAAGTTTAATCACGTGACACAAATCAATATCACATGAGTAAACGTGGAGGTACTGTTATCCATTGAAAGCATTGTTTATGTTGCATTGAATTTGGAACACAACATGAAAAGTATTAAAAGTTAGGTACATTTGAGCATTTTACTCTTGAGGAAATTATAGTTGACTTCCATATCTAACAGTGATCCAAACTTCTTTTCAAATATTTATTTTAACGTTATTTTTAATAAAAATGTTAATATTTTTTTAAGTGTAGTACTTAATGATAATTTTTAATTTAATTAGTCATTTGATGATGAGTGAGGATTAGATAATTCATGAACTAGTTTTGTTTTTCTCTTCAAAAAATAAATTCATAATGAATATAATATGCTGACTACGTAAATTAAAACAAATTATGAATTGTTTTACATAATAGACATGAGTCATGTCCTTATATGCTTATGCTTTTTATTATTAATTAAATTATTTTACACGTGTTAACTGAAGTAGAACCTTTTTTACATCAGTAATAATCTGGTTTGACACGGTGACGTGTTAAATTTTCTTCTTGATAATCTCTTCAAGAAGCTTCCTCTGCTCGATTTAATCACTATCAGCTATTTTTATAATTTTATTATTGTTGATGATAATTGTTCATTATATTTTTCTTCTAAAACTCCTTTCTTTTTGTTTTTATCTTCTATCTATTTTAAAAAATGTGTCATTTACCTCAATTCCGTATCCTAGTGAGCTATTAATTTAGCGTGATCAATTCTTTTGTTTTTATTTGTTTAAACATTTCCACATTTTTAGCTTCTTGACTATTTCTCTTTCATTAGGTTTTTGATATGGTAGGACTTTTGACATTGTAAATGCTCATGAATTTATTTATTATTTATTATATATAAATAAAGTAAATTTTTTTAATGTGAATATATGTTGAGTAAATTAACTTATCATGCGTCAATAAAATAATAATAAAATTATTAATTTACATAAAATTTTTATAATCAACAAAAAAATAATAAATTAATTAATCATTTTTTAAATTAAGAATTTATTAGAGTTTAAATATTTTTTGAAATCAATAAAAAAATTAATTAATTTTATTTTAAATTTTATAATAAGATATTGTAAATATAATTTAACATAATTCAAAATTAAAACTAATAAAAAAGATAATATCTAATTAAATAATTTATAATAGTGTCCTCTCAGTAAATTTATTGTCATTGTTTTTTTTATCCAATCTCATAAAATTAATTTTATGTACTTCTCTAATTTATTATATTTTATTTAAATCAATATATTACTAAGTTTAAATTTTTACTAGTATTTTTAAATATTATTAATTTGAAATGTATTAACATGTTACATAACAAATTAATTTTTTTAAGACTCATGTAACCCATAATTTAAATATATTTCCTACTTAAGTCACTAGCTCTCACGGTCAATTTTTTAAATTAAATAATAAATTACACATGATTATAATTTAGAAAAAGTTATATACATTTTTCTATTTTATTTTTCAATATAAAAATAGCATGTCCAAAAATGTCAACACAAATATAATTTTACAAAAAAAGACCTTTTTTGGTCATCACGGTGGGTCCTTGTCCGTTCTATTAAACCCAGAAACACGGGAATCCAAGTTTTGCGCTCTAATATCTCACAACAAGAGCACCCAAATTGCAGCTCTATTGCTCCATGGATACCCAATCTACCTATATTCCTCTGCTATGCTCCGTCTTCGTCACACTCTCCCCAATAGTATCTACTAGCTAGGGTTTCTCCTTCTTCTTCTTCTTCTTCCATCTGTAACAATCTCACAAATGGCGACTCTGCTACTGTCCACACCGAACATAGCCTCTTATCCTTTATCTTACCGGGCGACCACAACGACCGGCCCGCTCCTCCATCGGCCTCACCACCACCACCGCAATTTCTTCCATTCCAGCCACTTCCTTCGCGGTTCGCTTTCCGTCGCGACGTTCGCCTTCAAGCCTGGTTTCTTTCCGGAACCTCATGGCGCCGAGGAGCTCATCAAGGACGTGCTTAATCGAGCTGACGCTTTTTTCTACACAGTCGCCGATGCCGCTGTTTCATCTTCCGATACGGTGACGACCACCGCCAAACAGAACAACGACTGGCTTTCCGGTATTACCGGTTACATGGAGAGCGTTCTCAAGGTTTGAACTCTGAGCTGAAGACTTTACTGGATTTGATTTTGTAATAATTGTGAAATTGTGTTGCAAACATGAATTGAATAATCAACGGAATAACTGAGCGTAATTCGATAGTTTGAGAGGCAGTTCCACGTTTGCCTTTTAGCAGTTCTCGTTTCCATTCTTAGAGAATGAGGATCACTTCAGGATTTGAATTATAATTCTGTTCATTGATTCCCTGTGTATGGCTATGCCGAGTGTTGAAGCTGCTTGTAAGGGGGTACTAAAGCCTATGGCACCGATGGCTAGCGATGTTGCTGTTGCAGTAATATGTTTATTTTCTTTTTAATGTTTTGAATTCAGCAAATGCAAGATATCATTATTTCCAATTTGTTATCTGCCGTGCGATTCATTCTCATTGCCATGGAGATGCCTTTTAATCTTTAACGCATAATGCAAATTTTTGTCAGATCTTACACTTAATCACTACTTCAGCACCTTGCAGATTGCTATTTAACGATCTCAATCAATTTTCTTCAGCAGAAGAATTTTTTAATGCGTGCATTAAATTCTTTCTCTGATAATACATGTTATCTTCATGTACGCATTTGTAATAATCAGCAAAATTTGCAAAAGCATTTTTGTTTTTAAGCCAATATCAACTGTTTTCTGATTCTTTTTCCTTTTAAGATTATTTGAGGTTTTAGGAAGTTTTGTTTTATATGCATGCGTGACTAATGGACCCCAATTTAGGAGGGTATGTGCAAGAGACAAGAATAGGGCAGTTCAGAGGAATTGACAATAAGGAAAACTTTAATTGGCTGGTAGGGCGTGTAGAAGAATCCAGAAGGGTTGTGGGAACGTGGAGGCTGTTAACAGGTTATCTAGAAGGAATTGGTTAGTTTGGAGGTGTTCAAAAGGGGGCTGAGAGGAAGTTGGGAGTAGGCTGAATTTTGGAGAAACATGTCTGAGGGCTTGCCTTTGGAAGAGCTTGGATATTTTTCATTGTTTAGTTTTTTTTTTTTTTTTTTTTTTTTTAATTTTCTGTGTTTCTATTGTAATTTTCTAAAAGGGAATCTCTGGTTCCCAAATGTGACATTTGGTGACCCTTCTGATACTAAACTTTACTTATGAGTCTATTTTTGCCTTCTGTCATCATATGTTGTTTAGGTCCAATACTGACATGGAGAAGTAATTTAAATTTTCAGGTACTCAAGGATGGGCTTTCTGCTTTGCACGTACCATATGCTTATGGTTTTGCAATTATACTCCTTACAATTCTCGTTAAGGCTGCTACATTTCCATTGACAAAGAAACAGGTTTGTCCTTGTTGAAACGCAAATCTATGGTGTTGATGATCTGAACATGAGTAAATATCCAATGCAAGTTTTTTCTTATGGTCTTGTGTCTTGTGTATCTGAATGACATACATTTTTTAGCAATCAGTCATATTTGATTTTTTTTTTTTTTTTTTTAATTAGTTTTTTTTTTTTTGCATGTTTTGCTTCTCAGATTAATTTATGGTTATAAATAATGGTGCTATTGACATTAACAAAGTTCTCAAACCATAATAGGCAATGTGGTTTCCTATTTCGTATTCATTATCATTCTGATGCGTAAAATTGAATGATTTGCTATAGGTAGAATCTTCCTTGGCTATGCGGTCTTTGCAACCTCAAGTAAAGGCTATTCAGCAACGGTATGCTGGTGATCAGGTATTTTATTTGCCCTCTTTAATCTACTTTCTCCAATGATACCTCTTTCATAACTTATAATTGAACTACTATGGGATTGGGGAAACACCCTTAAATAACTTTAGGATATTTAATTGAAACCTTGTAGTCATGGAAGCTTTAAATCAACCTTATGTTCGTTTTCATTCGGAAAATTGAACCAGCCACAGCATTGCTTGATAGAATTTCAATACTATTACTTCTTTTGGTAGCATTTCAATGCTGCGTGTATCCTCTGTGATCTTTTTAATTGATATGTCAAGTTTTGTAACTTGTCTTCTTGCAGGAAAGAATCCAACTTGAGACTGCCAGGTTGTATAAATTGGCTGGCATTAATCCTTTAGCAGGTATTCATGACATAATTTGAGAATAACAAAGTTTGTATATAGTATCTATCAGGATGAGGTTTCTTGTGTGTAATCTTGGAAGCTTGCTCCTATAACTTCTAATCTTCGTCAAATATATATAAAAGTAAAAGCATCATTTTATCTTAGATTGGCTAGAACTCTTTTAATAGATTGTACCAAGGAAGGCAACTAGTGACCCTGTATAAAGCATATCTAATGCTTATGAAATTAAAATTGGTAATTTCTTTATTAATCTTTCCTATTTGTCTTCTTTGTCCAGGGTGCCTGCCTACACTTGCAACAATACCTGTGTGGATTGGACTATATAGAGCTCTTTCAAATGTGGCCGATGAGGTATCTTGCTTATTATGTTGATTTGCTAATTTATAATTTAATTTTCACTTTTTGGGTGAGTTTATATTGTGCTACTTTCTATGGCTAATTTACATTTTGGTCAAATATATAAAGGGACTTCTTACAGAGGGTTTCTTCTGGATACCTTCCCTTGCTGGTCCAACTACAATTGCTGCTCGTCAAAATGGAAGTGGTGTTTCTTGGCTTTTTCCATTTGTGGTGCGTATGTCACTTATAAACTTAAATTTACATCTTTCAAGGATTTTCATGTTTGAGTATTTTGGGTATCCTTTTCTGCTTAACTTCATTGTCAAGTCCTTAAGATGGGATTGTCTACAAATTGTATTTCTATATTTTTTTTAATTGTAAAATGCTTTGGGTTGGATTTCGATAGTCTGTTTTATTATTGGTTCCTTTACTCTTTCTTATTCTTCAGGATGGTCAACCACCCCTTGGATGGTCAGATACATTGGCCTACCTTGTATTGCCTGTTTTGCTGGTTGTCTCTCAGTACATCTCTGTCCAGATAATGCAGTCATCGCAGGTTAGTCATGTTGCATGCACAATTCAATCTGATACTTGCAGGTTTTTAACTTTATTTTTCCTCCTCCCCTCAATGGGAAAGGAAAAGAGGTTCCTTTACGTGTGTTCACATGTACGTAGCTCAGTTACTCATTATTTTCCATTTTAACTTTCAGGCTAATGATCCCAACATGAAGAGTTCTCAGGCCCTAACTAAGGTCCTTCCCTTAATGATTGGTTACTTTGCTCTGTCAGTTCCTTCTGGTTTAAGCCTTTATTGGTAAGCACAGGTAGAATCCTTTTGATTTGGCATTATTTATTTCACTATAATGTTGTCCTATACTACTCATGTATTTACATATTTTGCTTAAGTTGTGCAGGTTCACAAATAATATATTGAGCACCGCACAACAAGTATGGCTTCAAAAACTTGGGGGAGCTAAAAACCCAGTGATTCAAGTACGTGACGACACAGTGAAGGATGACTTAGCGCAGATTCAGAAGTCAGTCTCTGAGCTAAATTCCCCAAAAAAGGAGGCCAGACTAGGTGAGAAGTTGACATCAGAGGGGCCAAAACCTGGTGAGAGGTTAGTAATTTTAGATAGCCACACTCATTTTATAATTTACATTATATTCTTCGTGTCTTGTAGCACCATTCCACTGCCCTTTCTGTTGCAGATTCAAGCAAATAAAGGAGCAAGAGGCAAGAAGAAGACAACAGAGAGAAGAAGAAAAAAGTAATGCTGAGGAGGCATTGACTAAAGCAACTAAAGTACATGAGGCACAGGAGAAAACGGTTAAGGTGGGAAAAGAGGCAGGAGATGATTTAGTAGTTGAAAAGTCTGAGGCGGAGACTGCCAATAACGATCCATCCACTTCTGGCATTGTAGTGAATGGCAGTCCATCCAGCGAGGACTCAGGGAGACATCAGAGTGCTACATCTACATCTCAGACAGAAAATAATGATGGTTCTTCTAATTTCAATCTAGGAAAGGTATGATTGCATATACAATATAGGACTCTCTTTCTCTCTCTCTTTTTAATTTGTTAAGATATAAAACACATTACCAATATGGTACAAATATGCCTGCTGATTCCTATTGCGTAACATATTAAGAGGAGGCAGATGGGGAGAAGTATCAAAGTGCTTTTCGCTATTTCCTTTTCCTTTTGTAAGGATTGTATATTTTGATTAGCACCTCAAAAACAGGCATAAGTCCACTCAAAGCGCATTGATGTGTCCTTTATTTTGACAGTTTGCTTGGAAATTATTCTCATTTATTTTCATAGTATTGTTAGAATATCATGCCTAACATGCTTCTCAGGTATTGTGATAGTTGAGAATATGGCAATACATCAGCGTACTAAATGATATTATATTCTACAATCTATTTTGCTGGTTTGTATGGCAAGAAAATATTTGGAATTTGGGTTTTTAAATTTTGGTACTTATTCTCTCTGGACCAAATAGGAAACATGTTTTTATCAGTTTGAAGTTGATGATTTCTTAGATCGCAGTTTCTTATCAGCCTAATACATATATCACAGGAAACAGTAGAAGTATACACAACTACGGCTGCCACGGACAGCAAACCTCCTGCCGAAGGCCCAGATCATGTGACTAAGGATTGAGCAACCAGAAGATAATAGAAATTCTGCTGTATCATGATTAAGTGGCCCATTAGCCATATAAAGAAATTTTTTAAACCTCAGCCTCCCTGTGCATTTTGAAATCCTGGTTAACATTGTACATCAGCGTGACGGAAATGGTAGTATTAGAAAGAGTTAAGGTTTTTATAATCGCAAAGAGAGAGTGGTTATATTTGATGGCTAATTTTGTAGCTTTGTAGTTTGAGTTTGTATTGTATGTAATTTTTTTTCCTTCAATTGCATTAATAAAAAAAGAACTTATAAATCTTTATCAGAGACGGACGACTACCTTAGTCAACTTGTCACCTTAGGTATCGTAATAGCCTTGGTCATGTTGAGGAGATCTTTTGGCTCAGGAATTTCCATGCCTCACGGTATTGGTCAGTGACCAGAAAATGTACGTTGGCTTATTCGTCATTTGCCGTGATATTTTGGATCATTGACATGTACTAATTTGGATGCTCCAAAATATCGGGATTTAGTTCATGTTCGGCCATGCTCAAGAGCTTGGACAAGAAGTTGAGGTATTTCTCGAGACAGTGGAATATACAAAGGAAAGAATGATGGCTTCCATAGTTTTCAAGTAGTTGAATACTCTACCACATTTCATAGGTTCTCCTCAATCACTTTATGCAAATAGCTTTTGCTTGTTTTATTCGTCCTTTTATTATTCCAGGCCATTTCCTGCATTGGATAGTTAAAAGTCCTGTTTTGGCTGGTTCCTTGAGAGTTGCCTCCGTTATGTGTGCGGTGTAGTCTGTAACTCTCTATCCTAAACAATTTGGTTGAACAGTATGGTAGACTCAAGTTGGGAATGCACTTTCTAACATTAATTGGGTACCTAAATTGCGTAAATAAGCTGAATTAAGTCTCTGACGGATCATTGTGTTCCTCTTTCCCTTTCCTCTGACGCTTCTCTTTGGGTTCATCGCTAGGTATTATTAGAAGCAGCCACTTGTTAGTGTGTTTGGCTTTGGCCTTACGTTGCAGTGCAAGCAGCCGAAAGCTAGACCTCTCCTCAACTTGGAATTTGCCAGCTTCACCATGGGCCCATACATGATATGAAAGCTGGTAACCCTGTGAAATCGTACTAGTCACTTGGACTTAGGCAAATCTTGAATTTTTCAGGGAGCCCCTAATTGTATTTACTTAGGAAGGTATAAATGTCGATTAGCATATGCGCTTGGAAAACATGAGTAGTCTTAAACGGCCTGTAGATCTCCTGTAGTAGCAGGAGATTCTACAGTAATTTTTGGATTATTGGATTTTGATCCAATGGTCCAAAATTTATCATATAATTTTTTAAATTTAATTTTAATAAATAATTTAATAAATTTTGGATTTACTAGAGAATCTCTAATAGCTTTGAGTTACTGAAAAAAAATCCTAGCTCGTCTTAAACGGTGGAAGGAAGGTGTCGCTTTGAAAATTAGAGTCCGTATCTCAGACACAATCCAAAATAAATCAATCAAACAGAACGAGCCCAAGAAAAGATAAGAAGTTAGAAACTCTACGATGAAAAATAGCAAACACGTAATCGTCATTTGCGTTGGACAGGGTCAATGTGTCAAGCCCCAGAAAGAGGAGGCAAGTTTGAGACAATGTAGAGCATAAAACAGCAAAGCCTAATGGAAATGTCTAGCGCATACGGATTCGCCATATTGTAACTTAGAATGAAGGACTTAGAGCATGATAATTAGACTAAGGTGAGGTTTTGTTTGCAGATAATCAACAATTCAACATTGTTTCTTGAATTGGGGACAGAACACAGATGAATGGTTCGTCCGTGATTATCGGACACAGACCGACAAGCTTTATCTGCATAACCATGCCAAACATTCTGGTATTTCACTCGCCCATGTCCAGCTGGCGCACATGCACACTATCAACCACCATGCGCTTCTGCCACGTTCGCTTTTGACGTTTTTCTTTTCCACTTTTGGTCAAGAATTTGTTTTTCTGCAGAGAAACTATATAATTTTAGTCTAATTATAATGATATACCATATTTAAAACTTAATACTTCAGCTTCTTAAATTATTATAAAACATATAAATATTGGTAAAATATTTAGCATATTTAAAATTTTGAGTTCACCGTATATTTAGTTATAATATAAGAATATAATTATAATATTATTAATTTAAAAAATAATAATATTATAATTATATTCTATATTATAACTGGATACATAATACACTTAAAATTATGAAATACATCAAAGATAACACTATAAATATTATATGCGTTAAAATTAACATATAAAAAGGCCATTGTTTTTCGGTTTGACCGGAAAAGGTCATTGTGATAATTTATATCTCGATTATTTTAATGACTTTTTTACTCAGTTTCTGACGTCCAATTTTTCAGATGTAATTTTTAACTTTAGTTTTTTTTTGGGGTGATAGTTTAAACAGTAAATGTCGCATTCAAAAATCTGTTTATTACAATTGTTAAAACGCAAGAACTTTATATGTTGCTTTCTTTTTTAAGACAATAATTTTTATTTTTTTTTATATTTAATTATATGTTCTATGTGCATATAGACTAATATGAAGGTAATATGTTTAATATCATTTATGAAATAGTTCAGTTTTGGACAAATTTTTAAAACACACACATACAAATTTATATGAGAGGAGTATTCTTATTAACTTCTTTTATACATGATTCTTGGTATATAGTCCTATTTATAGGCATAAAGATAGACCTATAAGTTACATTGACATAATTACACATTAATCAACATAACTGGCAATAATTTAAGGGTTATTGGGAATATGAACTAAAGAGTCACTCTTTGGGGTTTATGGATATTCACACAACCAATTAATTTATAACACTCATCCTTAGATGTCCATTAATAAATAATGTGTCTCATTAAAACTTTACTAGGAAAAATCCAATGAGATAAAAACCTAGTGAAGGAAAAAGAGTACACAATATTTGTTACGCTTATTATAAGCTGCATCGTTAAAAAATCTTACTAGAAAAAACCCAAATGATCAAAACCTTAATTAAGGAAAAAGAGTACATTGCGTCTTTTACTCCCCCTAATGACAGCATCATTTAATGTTTTCAAATCTTCACTTCCCAATATTGTTGACTAACTTCTCAAATATGATTGTTTGTGATGACATAGTAAACAAATATGTTAGATTGTCATATGCACGAATTTGTTGCACGTTGTTATTCTTTTGAAGATCATCAATAAACAAAAATTTTTGTTGAAATTTTGTTGTCGTATCTCCTTTAATGTACCTTCCTTTTAATTGATCTTTACATGCTGCATTATCTTGGTATAATATTAAACTTTTCTTTAAGAAAAATCACACATCTTCTAGATATGTTGGGTCACTAACTTAGGCCATATACTCGAATTGTCTCATTTATCAATTCAGCATAATATGATGAAATAGTAGCTAAAATTTATTTTCTAAAGTTTTATGACATAACTGTATTCCCCCCCCCCCCACACACACACACACACACACATATAACTTGTTTGGGATTAAGCTTTATATATATCAAACAAATATTTGCATCTACATAGTTGGTTAGTGGAGATCTAGAAAATTTGAACAAAATAAATTAATATCAATAGCACAAAAATATGATATTTAAGGACCAATAAATTCTTTATCATCTTTTTGAGATTGTAATGAATCTTTATTTATATATTAAAAAAATCTCACAACCATTGGGATACTTAATGGATGTGCTTCATCTATGTTAACTCTCTTTTCAATTAATGAAAAAGTATGGGCAAGTGCAATCATTTATGATTTCTTTCAAAAATTTTATTTCTTGCATCTACAAATGCCTTTCATAAGTATATTAAGAGCTTGAATTTCATGCTTCAGGCATCTCAAATCCTTCAAGGATTTTCATCTACATAATATCATGTAATAATTTTGTGATCACATTTGTCAGACGCATAATATATAATTCATGTAGTGCTAAACTAAGTAATCATATCAACCATAAAATAATATATTCTCATAATCAAATGCCAGGTTTTTTAAAAGCTTTGTGTAATAATTCATGATATATCATTCTTTATTTATTTTCTCATGATATCATTTGTATCCCATTGGCTTTACATCTTCAAGTGTTTAGACTACAAGTCTAATTAACTTTCACATATTAATAATAGTGCGTCCTTCTACTTTGGCCAAGTGCTTATGTATTAGTAATTCTCAATAATTCATAATCCTCACTTAATTCCATAATAATATGCATTATATTATTATGTTGTCAACTACTATTTCTTTCCAAGTTCCATATTTTCTTGTAATGACATAACTTATTAAGATCTCTTCACATTACTACTTTCAGGTACCCGAATCTCTTATATAGATTTAATTATGTTAAGGTCTCTTCAGGAGTATTTACCTCCTTGATTTGACCATCTTAATTATTTGTTCCTTTTCACTTTCCAAAATTTTCATGGAACTAGTCATTAATACAATTGGAGCATTTGCAACTAATAAGCACTTCCATCACCCCCATTTGGGTTAACAAATGCATCTAGTAGGTCATTTGTTAAGTTTTTAGTGAACCTTTTTATATTCACTTGTGGTATGTGAAAATCACAACATAAAATACCAATGATGTTACATAATATTTTACTTCAGTTGCCTATTTTCTCCCTATAATTTTGAGATAACCAAATAATAATGGTCAAACTATGTCATAAATATATCTCCATTGAATATTCATTCTAACATTTTCTTTTAACATCGAGTGAGGACTTATCTTTGAGCATTGTGGTAGAGATGGGTAATATTTTGGCACATAACCCAAAAACTTAATTTTATTGGGGAGATTTTTCAAATATAACTTGTTGGCTTGATGCATATAGTATGCTCTCAAAATAATTATAGAGCTTTATGTTTGTATAAGAATTTGTCTAAAAATATAATTAGAGGCATCAAATAAATATTCTATTAGACCATAAAAGTATGAAAAAAATAGGCAATTTAGACTTCTCAACAAGTATCTTAATAAATTTTTAATCATCAATTGTGATATAACTTCACCAATACTATCAATGAAAAATTTCCTTATTGTATAATTTGAAATTTGTGCACATATACTCTTGCAAACTTCAGGTTGCAAGTTGATAACAATGACAAGCATTCTAAAGCTGCATCTATTTAGAATATTTCAATACTCAATATTGAATGAATGAGCTCATTATCAATTAAATATATTTCAGATATACAAGAGATATAATTGCAACCTTGACTGGTGATGGTCAAATGACTAATTTGCCCTTAAAACAAGTAATATAGGAAAATTCAGTAAATAAAGAATCTTCAAGTTCTTTAGTAATAAATTATGAAAATTCTCAATTTTTTTTTTGCATCATTGACTCGTGATGGCATAACCGGTTATGCCAAACATTTATGAACTTTTAATTCACTTTCTCATATGATATCATCAAATTTATATGATATCATCTTTACGGGAAGATCTATATCTTTTTCAATATCTCAGTCCATGTTTTTCATAATCAATCATTATGAGAAATTTGTATGATATCAAATTTGCATGATATCATCTTTTGGGGAAGATCTATATCAAATTTGTATGATATCATCTAATAATAATCATTTGCACCTCAATGATTTCTATTAGATTTTTTAAGCAGAGTGATAATTTCTCCTTCATGTTTGGACTTAAGAATTGGACTATGTTTGGATGGATCAATTCTATCACTGAAACACAAATCCATCATAACAGGACTAAATGAAGTTTGTGATTTGAACATTCAATTTTAATATCATATATTACAATTTCAATTTTGCTGTCATAATGTTCTTTCCTTCCATTTTGGTATTTACAAATACCAAAAAATTTGACATACAATACTTGTGTCTTCATGCTTATGTCCACAAATGTTGATAGCATTTCATATACATGTGAAATCTCGTTAATGTTTTTCATTATTCCACTTTAGGTGGAAATTATGACAAGTCTTCATTGTATTGTCATCCATGGTCAAATATAATGAAATATTGACATTTTCTCCAAGAAATGTCTATGTGTGATATATGGTATTCAACATTATTTGCTTAGAAATTTAAAGATAATACAAATTGCTTCTCTCTTTCTTCATATTCACTACATGGAATATGCAAACAAAAACCTATGTACCAATTTGCTTCTGAAAATTGGTGTAGCACAAGTAATGGATAGTCTTGTGATATAATACATTATTCACTTCAGGGAATACATACACTAAACTTTCATTGTCGATATCTATACTACGCAATATTATATAAAACAAATATAAATAAATTCAATAAATGTATCATCATTTTAAAATTGTTCCTATATTGGTCACATTCTTTTAAACATATTTGATAATAGTAAGAAATAAAATAACATATAAATAAGTAATAAAAATACACACTTTTCTTAATACAAGTGTCACAAATGTGCAACTAAGGTACTTTTTTTTTTTTTTTTAAGTGTTACATATAAGTATTTATTATAAGTAGACAAGAAGTTAGAATTGACTTTTTAATCAATATAAATTTATTATAATTAATTCATTATTTATGCATTACTAATGACATGAATAATATGTGAGAAGTGTAATTAAAATAAAATTTTCATAAACTACATAAATTGTCATAATAAAATATATTACAATAACAATATCTCCATTAAACCTTTTATAGTCTTTTAGGCTTTAAAATAACGTTTAAACTTTTCATATGATGTCTAGTCATATTATAAATTGTAATAATTAACCATAAAAATAAGTTTATATTACTATCCATGGTGAATTACTTTTGACACCCTTTTGGCTCATGGGTCATAAATGGTCAATATTGCTCATAAATATGTTGAAATTGAGAATTTCTAATACAATTTGGTGGCATGAAATACATAGTTGTCTAGGGTTGCACAAATGACTGGTGGCCCTGGCCCGACTAGGTTGAATTGGGTCAGGTCTAAAGAAGCCCTGGCCCGACTAGGTTGAAAGTTGGTAGATAAGAGTTTCAAGAAGCACCAGGCCGGGGCAGTGTGAAATTTTTATTCACCCAGCCCAGACAGGCCCGATTAATAATATATATTTTATATTTTATTTATATTATTTGATTGATTTATTTCTTTTTAAACTTTGTAAACTCTGACTCTCTCAGTCATTGAGTCTCCTCTCTGCATCTCAGAAGAACTCTTGCCTACTGTTGCCTTTCACTGTCTCACATCGTCACTCGCATTGCCACTGTCTCTCTGCTGTTGCGTTGCAGTCGTCCACCACCATTTGGCCTTCTTTGCTCATCTGTCATTGTACGAAGGCGAGTCTGCCTGTCTAAGTACATCTTAAAGTGCTCACTCAACTCGTTCCCAGAGTACATCTCTCCCTATCTGAGTCTCTGTTGCCAGTCGTCAGTCGTTGGCCACCCTTCAACCTCCGTTACGTGTGGAACCAACTAGGAAGTTGCTCAAGTTAGCTAGTCATTGTGGAGATCAGAATCGCGTACTGGATTGTTCTTGCCTTAACTTAGTGCTGCATTGTTCTTGCTTATTATGGATAAATTTGAGGCAAGTTAAGGTATGATCTTGTTCTTCTCGGCATCCTCTGTGATTATGGACAATGTACTGGATTGATTAGTGCGATAAATTTGAGACAAGTCACTAAATTTGACAATGTTTTTTACAACATATTGGATCTTTTTCTTGCTTATTGTGGATAAATTTGAGGCAAGTCATTAAATTTGACAGTGTTTTTGATAATGTATTAGATCTTGTTCTTGCTTACTGTGGATAAATTTGAGGTAAGTCACTAAATTTACACTCGTACTTATAGAATTTTCATTTTAGATGTTCCCATCATTTATTCCTTCTTGGTTATAAATTGGTGAAAGAACTGTGGGTACACTGGTTGATTAACGAGTTGTTTTAAAGCATTTCAATTAGTTTGTAAGGGAAAGCATATGCACTAAGAAAGGTTGCTTTGAAGAAAATGTACTTACTATGTGCTTGAAAAATCAAGCCATCCTATGATATGGATTTTAAAATTTTTACTGTTAATTGTTCTATATTGAATGTGGGTGTGATAGGTTGTTAGTATACGGTGTTTTGGTGTTAATTTGTGCTTTCTTTCTTTAATTGGGGATTGTGGATTGTTTGGGTTATGTTTCTATAGGATCATTGTTCCGTATTGAATGTGGGTGATGGGTTGTTAGGATAAGATGCTTTGGTGTTAATTTATGCTTTCCTTCTTTGATTGGGGATTATGGATTGTTTGGGATGTGTTTTTGCAGGCTCATTGTTTCGTACTGAAGCTTTGTAATGTTTTGCTGAGTCAATGGTTAGCTTGTTTCTTTAGTTTCTTTGCTTTGGTAGGCTCTTTTCATTTTCAAAGTTGTGAAGAAGTGATACTGATAATTTCAAAGCCCAATAACTGTTGTAGTATTAAACTTAAGCTGCCTGTATATATGTAATGCTAAGTCATTTGTGCAGACTTCCAATTTAATATGCTGTTAACTGTTCCATTATCTTACTAGTTGGCTAGATGGATTCTAGTAATCAATAATCCTCAGGAGAAGGCCAATCCCAAGCATGCAACGTGCTTTCTTCCAACCCGAACTTGATAGCTACAATACTTGATGACAATACCATAGCATTAACATCTGCATCTGTATCTGTTATAGAGTCTAGTGCGGTAGGTGAGAAGAGAAAACTTCCTCCACAAAAGTTTGGTGTGTGGGAGCATTTTACAAAGCTCCCATTAGAAGAGACCAATAGGGACGTTCGAGCTACTTGTAATTACTGTGGGGCTTCGTACGCTTGTAACCTTAACAAGCATAGCACAAACTCCCTTAAAAGACACCTAGGAAGATGTCAGAAGCATCCCAATAGGGCTCATGAGACATCTCAATCTATGTTAGCCTATCTGACCCCACTAGGTTCATCTCAACCAAGAATATTAGTCCTACACACGTATAATGTATATGCGTGTCGAAAAGCTGTGGCTAAATATATGATATGTGACGAGGAGCCATTTCGAGCCGTGGAGAGGTATGGGTTTAGAAGTCTATTAAATCAATTTGAACATATATTTCCTCCTCTCATAAGAATGATCGTTGCTAGAGATTGTTACAAAATCTATCTTGAGGAAGGTAAAGATCTCAAGGCTTTCTTAAAGAACTCATGTAATCATATTTGTTTGACAACTGATTGTTGGACATTAATACAAAACTTCAACTATATGTGTCTCACAGCTCATTTCATTGATGAGTACTGGAGGTTGCAAAAAAGGATCTTAAATTTTTTTCCTATTGAAAATCATAGGGGTGACACCATAGGAAAAGCCATTGAGAAATGTCTGCTTGGGTGGGAGATTGAAAGGTGTTTACAATGACGGTTGATAATGCAAGCTCTAATGACACAACAGTTACTTATTTAAAGAAACATTTGAAAAGTTGGAATGGGTTGGTATGTGGGGGAGATTTTTTACATGTAAGGTGTTCCACTCATATTTTAAATTTAGTTGTAAACGATGGGTTGATGGATTTGCACGATTCTATTACTGCCATTTGAAATGCAGTGAGATACGTCAGGTCTTATCCTGCGAGATAGCAAAGGTTTAAAAGTTTTGTGGAGATTGAAAAAATCGAGTCAAAAAGTTTAGTGTGCTTGGATGTTCCAACTAGATAGAACTCCACTTACTTGATATTGGAGCATGTCGTAAAGTTCCAGAGCATATTTGATAGAATGGAGGACAAAAAGGAGGGATTTAATGCTCATTATAAAGAAGATACGTGTTGAAAAGGTCTGCCCAATGCTTTAGATTGGAGTAATGTAGTTGTATTTGTGAAGTTTTTAAAGGTGTTTTATGACATGACATTAAGGTTATCTGGATCATTGCATATGACAACAAATACCTGCTTCCATGAAATTGCACATGTTCAGACCTTGTTACTTGCAAGTTTTATGCCTCATTATCCAGTTATCGGGGAAATGACTTATAATATGAAAAGTAAGTACAAAAAATATTGGGGTTACTCAGAAAACCTTAACATGTTGCTTGTAATAGGGGTAGTATTGGACCCTAGGTACAAGCTTGCATATGTGAATGCCACCTTTGAATACATGTACCTTGATCCTGAAGTATGTGAGAGCATGAAGAAAAGGGTTAAAGATAGTTTGTATCGCCTGTATGAACAATATTTTGATGCGGTTGTTCCAGAATCAATTGAAACCCTTGGAGATTCAAGTGTGGCTTTAGACACAACATATTTTAGAAGTTTAAATGACCCAGACGTTTTCCCATTTGGTCTACAAGATAAATGGAAGTCTTTAAAAAGGGTAAAGCTTTGTGTAGACTAGAAATCAGAGTTAGAGAATCTGGAAGCTGAAGTACTTAATGATGAATCTGTATTTAATATCTTGGCATAGTGGAAAGAAAATTCCTTAAAATATAGAGTACTCTCTCGGATTGCACACGATGTCTTAGTCGTGCCAGTGTCTATTGTCGCTTTTGAATAAGCATTCAGCACTAGTGGGCAAGTGCTTGATGTGTTTAGGAACTCATTGTCACCGAGGATGACTGAGGCACTTGTGTGTGCCTAGGATTAGCTAACCCCTCGAGACTCCAAGTTTGATGATCGTGACTTTGACCAGTTTAAAGAATTCAAAAGTGTTGCATCTGGTAAACTCTTAGTGAATTAATATCTAAAGTTCTCTTTTCATTGTCAAGAATTAAAAATTAATATCATTTTATTTGATTTCTATAGATGTTTCTGGAGATTCAAGTGTTACACGGGATGTTATGAACATTTATTGAAGTTTAGTGTTTTTTTTTATTTGTAGTTTATGACTAACTAACTATCTGTGATGGATCCTAGCAGTATATTTCTTAATGTATGTTATTTCTGGCTTATGGATAGAAATGTTATTGGTTTTCATTTGTACGATATCAGTAATTTTTAAGGCCATATTTTGAGGCCACTTTTCAGGAGTTTCATCATTGCTTCCTTTGTTTGGCAAAATGAATTGGAATTTCAGCGACAATTATGGTGGGCATCTGCTATGTTTATAAATTTCTGGTTTGAGTAAATGAATTCAATTTCTTGAAAATAATTAATATACTTTCTTCCCTTTCATTCTGTTTTTCCTAGTTTCATTAGCTGGTGGTTTAACATGTATTTTTATTCATCTATATAGAAAAAAGTTTGATAATTTTTAAAAGATAAATTTTATTGTGATGCTGATTCTTTTTTGTTGTATGGAGGCAGAAATAAGCTCTTAGCAGTGCTGTTGTGCAGACTATGTATGATTGCAGCCCTCTGGAGTTGTGTTGATTTCCCATCAGACTGTCAATTTAGTGATCAGTCCCAATATATAGCTTAATAAAAGATTAACTACGAATATATACGGTTGATTGAACATGGCATTGCATGTTTCACGTAGATCTTTCATGCTCTTTCACCTTTGGTTTTGTATAAGCTTTTCTTTACCATCTAGTGGTGGTGGAGCTTTTGCTCTTCCTCCTGTTGTATCTTCCAAAAGAGTAGTTGTTACCGATATGTTTTTTTGTCTAGTTATCTTTAGTTTATGTTTGTCAATTAAATTTTGTTGTGCTAAAAGCTTTTTTGGCTTATGCTCTATTTCTTTATTTAAAAACTCTAAGACACAATTCACATAGGAAGTTTAGTTTAAAGTGGTAATATAAGCTTGATGTTTTTATGGTTCATCAATGTTTCTATATTTTTAAAAATAATTGCACATATACATATTAAAAATTTGTATGCTTAAGTTGTACTATTGGACTTTGGTTCTAAAAATTGGGAGTTGTAGCTTTGAAAGGTATTCTTTCAATTCCACCATTTGCTTGCTACATCTCTCCTTTTCTTGCAACACTTTGCTTTGCTAGATCATTTAATCGTTGTTCACTTCCTTGTTGGATATTCAACTACTACTATTGCTTAAAATTCAAATTTATTAATTTTATGCTGTAATGACAGTGTAGTGCTAAATTTCATGGCTTTTTAGGTTTGGGCATGGTGACTCCACTTAGTTGTGGAGTAGAAACAACATGGAAGCACCTAATTGATGGGAAATATGGGATAAGGGCATTATGTCTAGAAGATCTCAAAATGAATGCTTTCAATAGAGAAACCCAATTGAATACATTTGATCAGTTGACATCAAAATTTGCTGCCACTCTGCCAATTAGAATCAACCTAGGTGAATTCAATAAGGAAAAGTAGCACAATTTTAAGGCAAGTGAATGACCCAGGCTTGTTTTTCTAGTTTGATCATATTCAATTGATGTAGCATGCATGATGACTTTTTTATTATAATTTTATTGAGGGATTTTAAATTGTTCTGACCAACTGTCAATTTAGATGCTCTTGCAGTAACAATTTTTTTTTTTCTTTTAGCCACTAAGTATATGACAGCTTAGTTGCAGTAGTAAAACTGGGTAAAGAAAGATAGAAAAGAAATGAAAATACTCTTGCTAGCTTGGGCCCCATGTGTCCCCTCCCTCTTTCCAAGCAATTTGTTATGCTTTCTTGCACAGCTTTTCCTAATTGGGGGCATCTATCACTTCATTTTATATATTTTTTTTCCTTCATGAATTCATAATCTTATTTAGCCTATAAGGTATGAAGCGCAAATCATACTGATTCCAATACATGGCATGGCATGACATAGACATTTACATGTTGGACTTGTCAAGTTGCATAGATATAAAATTGTTGAAAGTTAGCATGTTTGTACTTTATATAAAATTGTTGTAGAAATTTATTTCATTGTTATAGAAGTTTGTAGCCATCACATTGGGTGGCTATGAATAAATCCTAGTTGTATCTTGTAAGATTTTGGATTCATACCTAGAGATTGCCAATTTGCCATTGTAGATGTGGATGTTGTAGTTCACGTTGTTGGGCCATTCCAACAGGTTAGAGTGTAGTGTACTTGAAGCTGCCATAAAGACCAAGATGAGAATAAGGTAACCTACATGTTCAACAATCATTTCTGCCTTAGTCTTTAGTATCCCCAATCTATTACAATTTCTGCATGTGTATTTGCATATTTCTTGCCTTTAGATAAACTTACTTATCTTTTGTTTATTTTCCTTTTTGGTATTTTTATTGGCACAGACAACATATATTGATGTTTGTGATGATACCAGCTATGCAATCCATGCAAAATCATTATGGAATAGGGCTGTAACTGCAAATGTTCCAGCTATTACAACTAAAGGAATTTACCCTAGAATAAGTAATGGTGCTTACTTTTGGCTTGTGAGCATTATTCTAATGTTTTGAACATTAGGCATTTTCAATTATTTTCATTACTTTTTATTGAACTTTGATATATTGACCCTGGTAATAGGATTATGTCAAATAATGTGACCTGTCATGCCAGTCTTTATAATAAGAGTAAAAAGGAACTGTGTGATAAAGTATAATTTTGTAAATATTAGTGAGTGAATCTTGGTACTACAAATATAAGAGTAGACCCAACACGACCCAGTCATCCCAACCCAACCCAGCCAAATCACTGGGTCATGAGCTCGGGTCCTTTTTTTAAAAATGTGGTGTGATTTTGGGCCAGGCCTCAGGTCCAAGTGTGGCCCGGCCTGGCCTGACCCATGTGCAACCCTATAGCCATTAAGGATGTAGTAAACAAAATTTATAGTCAATTTGCTTCTTCACTAGTCATCAAAAGATGATACACATCTTCTATGAGCATTATCCATTTGAAGCTAAATTTGTTAGCTTTAAAATAACAAAAAATGATTGGATTGCTGGCCATTCAATCATACGTAGCCTTTTGATTTTTAATATCAAATTAATAATCATATTACAAACATAGATAAAAATATTGAATCTATAAATAATATAGAGCAAAAACAAAAATTCTTACCTTCTTATCTTGTGGTGACAAAAATGTCTAATAAATTGATCATCCACCAAAATAATTTTTAATAATTTTTCAATGAGTATTATCAAATGGATGCATGACCATGTATATAGGAAAGAAATCATAAGAAAAATTCTTTGCCAACATGTATAATATGTAATATTTATAAAACTAAATCCTAAAATGAATTCAATCATTATAAGATCATTTTAACAACATAATATCTTAATAAAATAGAGGGATGAAGAGATTACGTCAAATCAAATAAACAATGAACAAATTCGATTTGAACTGTGAACTTAGAGCAAAATCATGTTGATAACATGTTATGAAACTAATGAAAAATAAAGGAGAGAATAAAAGAGGAAATTGAGATGAGAAATGAGAGAAGTATTATCATTCACTTCTTTTGTACATAATCCTTAGTATAGTCCTATTTATAGGCATAAAGATAGACCTATGGTTATATTAACATAATTACACATTAATCAACATAATTGATAATAATTTGGGGATTATTAGGAATATGAAACTAAAGAATTACTCTTTGACGTTTATGGACACTCACACAATTAATTAATTTATAACATATATATATATATATATATATATAAAACATTATTAACTTGCATTTCATAATAAGAAATGAAAAAGAATTAAAGTTATTGAACTAATCAATGAGCTAAATATTAATTAACTTTCAAGAATTACATTGCACATAATAATGTCGTTAACTATGACCAATAGTACGTTGGCAAAAAAATAATAATAATAAAATAAAAACTATGAACGATGGGATTAAAAGTCTATTTTCTTTCTTAATGAATGAATTAGCCATATTGTCAATATAACTTCTTTATGAAGAAAAGCTAAAGTCTTAGCTTTTTGAAATGGAGAGTGAAGCTTCTTTGGTTGCTTTTGAAAACGCATTGGATTTTTTCGCCGTTAAGGGAAAATTCATTGGATTTGGTAGGTACCTTGTTTTAGTAATTAGCCAATATGTTAAAGCAACAAAATGTTAACAACGCTTCGCACAAACCAAACAGTTATGGCAAAAATATTATTCCTCTGATTCTGATTCTCTGTATGAGGAACTTCTTTTCTTTTTTTTTGCTTTTTCTAGTTTTCAAGCTGTTTCCAGTAATTTAGTTCATATTGAGAAAACTTACCATTGGATTTTAGAATTTATTTTTATGTGTCGTTGCACAATCTAAAATCAATTTTAACCAAACAAAATTTCCCTTCGATTACTCATTTTGAAAAAAAAAAAAAAAAGATAAAAGGTAATGTAATTAAAGGCACCATATATGAGTCTCACAGTCAATATGCTAAATTTTCAAATTCTTTGATTTTATTATTTCTCTCAGTATAAACATTTTTTTTGGTCGAACTCTCGGTATAAACATATATAGAGATATTATTGCATGTGCTCATATAGAATCATTAATCAATGTTTACTACATATAATTTAAATGTATTTTATTATGCTATAATTATATTCTTTTAGTTAGAGTCTTTCATATTTAATGAAGAGAAAAGTATAAAATTAATCTCTACTTTTACATTATG
This sequence comes from Delonix regia, assembly GCA_037074485.1. NCBI lineage: Eukaryota > Viridiplantae > Streptophyta > Magnoliopsida > Fabales > Fabaceae > Delonix > Delonix regia. The sequence continues at coordinate 33,389,523 of CM073454.1, forward strand.
TGATAATTTCGTTTTTTACAGATTTAAATTTATAAAAAATTAATTATTCATAAATTTAAATTTATACAAAATTAGTCATTCTATTTGAATTAATAAAAAGTAATTTTACATAAAATAAAACTTAAAAAAATAATTTATCACAATTATTTATAAAAAAATAAATTATTATAAAATATAAAAATAAAACATCGATTAAATATATTTTTTTTCTATGAGTGAATTTCACTAATAATGTTTGAGGCCTCATTTTTTAAGTCATGTAAGCCAAACAGAGTAATTAATTAGTAGGGAGTTTCTTGAAAGTGACTTTTGAAATGTATTATATATAGTCATAATTATAGTTAATTTTGTTATATAATTGATTAACTATTATGCATTCCCTAACATGATTTACCGCACGGATGTATAATTTTTTTTTAAATATATTATTTCTCCTTTTTATCTTTCTGCCTCATAGATATATGTAAAGACGAAATAGGCATCGGCTACCAAAATTTATTTTTCTCCAATGGCATTATCACTCCTCCATTATTGGAAGGCACTGGGACGGTCTTAATAAAGCCGACCAATGATCATTCAACACGTGTATGCCATAACCCTATCTAAGGATTTTTTTAAAAAAAAGATTTCTTCATGATAATAATGAATGCACGGTTGCTGATCGCGATCGACTAAGAACGATAAATTGCGTATTTTAGTTAAAATCATATTACTAAATATTGGATTTGGTCAATTGTTCAGCTACATACGCTTTCCTGCATGAATTAATATTGTAATTTTTTATTCATGCACACATATTTTAATTAAGTAATTTTTTGATTTTATGAAATATGTTGAATTGTAATTAGAATTAAAAAAAAATATTGATGAAAACTGGTAAAAGATGTAACTATTATGCTTTTTCGTTTGTTTCTAATTCTCCTTTAACCTTTCATAAAGCTCAATATTGATAGAAGAGGAATGTAAACTAAAACTACGATTTATGATGATGCTATTTAAAGCTTGAAAGATGAAATCCTTTGATTACGTACCGAGAGATAATTGTGAAGATGCTATTTAGTATATGCAGTTTTAATTGAAAATAAGTGAGACCAACGGCAAGTAAATGGTCAAACTCAAAATCATTGTATTTTTGCAGTATTCAATTTCATTACCGTTCCCTAAAACATGCAGAAACATCTAATGACCCCAAAATGCAATGCAGTGAAAAAATTACGTAGAAACCAGAAACATATATATATATATATATATATATATACTGAGTCATATTGTAAGGTCATAATAATAATATTATTTTTTAAGTTTATATATATATATATAACCAATGTATATATTTATACTTAACAAAGTTGCATTCATCAACCTTTTTATGTGCCAACAAAAAATTAACGCCACAAAATTGAAGGGCTTAAAAGAAAAGAAAACTAAAATCTTATTGTGGTTAATTATAGATGCAGTAATTTTTAATATAGTCTTTCATAGATAATATATTTTTTAATTTGATTTTTTATTAAATTACTTTCTTAGTTTGATCCTATGAAGATAAGCATTTTTTATTTGATTTCTTATAAATAAAATTATTATCAATAATATCTTTAAAAAAATATGTTAATTTTTTAAATTATGAAAGATATTATTGATAATATTTTTTTATGAGAGATTAAATTAAAAATTATCTATATGTGACCTACCAAATTGAAAAAGAAATTTTATGAAGGATTGAATTAAGAAATGAATGAACTCTCAAAGACTCAATTGAAACATACAATTTTACTATGAATGACATTTAAAAAATATTTATTCCATCGATAAAAATTTTAAATGAAGTTTTACTCGAAACGTGTGTGTAGATAAATAAATATTAATGGTAGTCTTTAGCTCCATTTTTTGAGGAAACTTTTTTTTTTTTGAACTATATAGTATTGGAATATTCCCCTTTTTTGAGGGACTGCTAAAATTCAGAAAACTATTGTCCATCCTTTTCGTTCACTAATCACTACTTGAATTATTTCATATATTTCCACTAAACGAAAAATACATAAATGAAAATACTCAATTTAAGTCATTTAACTTATCTTTCAATAGAAATAAAAATAAATTAATAGTTACGTACAAGTGCATAATAGGGTCAGATCCTACGTGTAAAGACCAAGTAGACCTTGTGAGTTTTGTTAGTATAAATTAAAAAGGGGAAGAAGGTCACGCAATTCTACAATCATTATAATTATAATCCACTGGCTCTCCTAGAAAATAATATATAATTTTTAAAAAAATTGAACTGTTTTTAACATTTTATAATTTATTTTTTATATTTTAGAGTCTATTATTTTTTAACTAAATATCATTATGTATAAAAAATAATCTAAAATATTAATATATATTTATTTATAAAAATAATTATTTTTTAATTTTTTAAAAATAAATTTTATAAAAAAAATTGAGGGTATCTACTGGAGAAAATCTGAGGGGATTCATACTCCTAAAATTATAACTCTTCTAAACATTCTAAGATTAAAAGAAGGAAAAAAAATTTTGGTGGATTTTTAATTTTGAATACATTAATATACTTAATTATAATATAAAGATATAATTATAATATTATTATTTTGTGAGTTAATATTATTACAATTATATTCTTATATTATAATTAAATATATTAGTGCACTCAAAATAGTAAGTATATTAAAAAAATATTTGTTCATCTATTTAAATAAAAAATAAAAAATTCATTTCTATCTGTCCATTTGCATAATTCAAATTTGTTTTAAACTTGAAGAGAAATGAAAAAGAAAAAATTATAGTTAAAGACTATAAATTTAAGATGTTTATTATAAAAAATTTTAAATTATATAAAAAGATAAACTAAATTTTTTTCCTCTCCCAAAAATCATGCTTTAGTATTCAAAAACTAATACTCTTTTATTGTGAGCCTTTATGTACTTCAAAGTGAAAATATTCGATCTTTTAAGTCCTTTAAAAAAATATGAAATAAATATTTTAAATTTATAATCCTTAATTATAATTCTCAGATTAAAAATAAGAATTTTTATCATATATTTTTTCTTTTTTCTCTGTCAAAAAATATCCCTCTTCCCTGTAGTTTTTAAACGAAGCAATTTGAGTGAAATCACCGTAATATTTACTTTTTCATTGGTTTACTGCAGAAGGCGACGTGATACAGGAATATTTTTCCCATAGCCAGACGGGTTGCTTACGTGTAAAATGCCCGCAATGATCTCATCCTAAAATTACACGTCATCATCACCTTGGAGAAAGGAGAGAGAGACGCATCCCATATAGCTATAATTTTTCAATTCATCCACTCTCACAAATCAAAACCTCCCCATTCTCTCCGTCTCTCTCTCCTCTCCATCTTCTTCAAACTTGAAAGCAACCCCACTTTCAGCTGTGTGTGTATATATATGAATTTGTAGATAGATAAATAGATATAGATATTGATCAAATACCCGCCTTGCTGCTGGTTAATGATCCAAATTTCGCTACTTTCGGTTAAGAAAAACGTGAATTTCTGTGCAATTGTTGACGGATGCAGACTGATATTCTGGAATCGTGGATGTCCCTGATATGTAATCACCGTATCCAAGTTTTTATGCCTCGGTCTGTTGACGATCATAATCCACTCATCGCAAACTTGTTAAGCATGTGATTTAGATTTTTATTTTCTAATACCCATTTTCTTGTTGCGTATTCAACAAGTGTACTTGTTGATTGGATTACTGATAATATTCTGATATGGGAAAAGTCAAAAACGAGGTTTTCTTTTTCATTTTATTTTTATTTCTTCCTGCATCGGGTGCGATTACAATCTCTATTTCTGGGTTTTCTGCAATTGAGGATGATTTTGCAGGCTTGATTCGTTTTGATTGAGATTATTTCACTTTAATGAGTTATGATGAGTTCACGTGAATGAATAGACTTTACAACTCTGATTTCGAAATTCCTTTCCTTTTGGGTATAGAACATCCCATCGTGTGGGAATAGTATACTTCTTCTCAAAGTTTCCTTCTATGAATTCGCCTTGCATTAGCGTTTTCCATCTTCGTTTTTTTCCATGCTTTTCCTTCATCTGGGTTACATAAACCAGACGTTGTTTAAAACTACAGGTCGTGATTTTCTTGTCTGGCTCTGGTTTTTATGGCTTTTTGATTCTTCTATTCTATGGTCCTAGTGTATGCCATCTGGTGCTTTTATTTGGTATGTAATACTAGATGGAGACAGATTGTCTACAAATCAGCTTTTTTTTCCAAAAAAAAAAAACTCTGTGTCACATAATGAGTTTCTATAAGCTTGTTTTTCTTTGTAGGTTTGAGACCTGAGATTTGCTAGTGAATTGTATTTTGAGGTACACACTTTTGCAATTTAGAGGAATATCTAGAATTTCAGATACTATAATTAAAACAACTGAAAAATTAATGTAGTAACAAAATTTGCACATATTTTCATCGTTCCCAGAAGTTTAGATCTTTTCTTCTGCAAAGTTTGGGCACTGCATAAGGTCAGCAGTGCCCATGGATGCCACATCTAGCGGAACCCCTACTATTCAATACCATAACATTCCTGACCAGTCAATTACTGCCATTGTTGCCACACCTCTTCCAACATTTCAACGACAGCAACGCCATTGCTTTGGGGACTCTATTCCAGGGGAATTCCCCTTGTCAGCTAATCCCTCCATTGTACTTCATGTCCTTACAACATGTAATTTGGATCCTGAAGACCTTGCTAAACTAGAGGCAAGTGCTATATTTGTCTGCATTTCAACTGTGAAGTTGTTCTTGAATGGCATTACTAATATTAATAATGCTGGTTTGAATCTGGCTGCTGCTGCAGGCAACATGCTCCTTCTTTAGGCAGCCTGCGAACTTTACTCCTGACTTCAATTTGTCCTTATCGGAGCTTGCTGCACTGGACATGTGCCAAAAGAGAGCCATTTTTAAGCCGATGACAACAGAACAGCAGCAAGAATTGAAGCAAATATGTGGAGGTTCTTGGAAACTGGTTCTGAGGTTTTTGCTGGCTGGAGAAGCATGTAGCAGGAGGGAGAAAGCACAGGCAATAGCAGGTCCTGGTCATAGTATTGCTGTGACATCAAAAGGGGTTGTTTATTCATTCGGATCCAACAATTCAGGACAACTTGGGCATGGCAACACTGAAGAGCAATGGCGACCTTGCCCTATCAGGCTAGTTCATTTTGCCATACCTAAATCCTTGCAGGTTAAAATTGGTGAGTGAACTAGTTGATTTAATATAAACATAACTGCGTTATGTTGCAGATCTTTGCAAGGAATTCGGATTATACAAGCAGCTGCTGGGGCTGGGAGGACAATGTTGATCAGTGATTCTGGACAGGTTTATGCCTTTGGGAAAGACTCCTTTGGGGAAGCTGATTATGGAGCTCAAGGATCGAAAATGGTTACAACTCCCTTGTTAGTTGAGTCTTTGAAAAACATATTCGTGGTTCAAGCTGCAATTGGAAATTTTTTCACAGCTGTGTTGTCAAGAGAAGGCAGGGTTTATACATTTTCTTGGGGTAGTGATGGAAGACTCGGTCATCATACTGATTCAAACGATCTGCAACCTTATCCTTTGTTAGGAGCTCTTGAACATATACCGGTGGTGCAAATAGCTGCTGGATACTGCTACCTGCTTTGTCTGGCTTGTCAACCCAGCGGAATGTGAGCTTCAACTGTGACTCCTCACCTTAAGTGTCAAAATTTTGAGAGAATTTTTCATTGTTAGTTATATGCTAATTAAGTAATTTTTGGATGCTTCATTTAATTGCAAAAATATTTTTTTGCTATTCTGTTTTTTCCATGGACTCACAGGTTCTTTTAAGTGCTACAGCTTTGTAAATAAATCATTAGCCTTAAATCAAATAGTTTTTCTCATGTAATTTGAATCTTATTGTTGTGAATCTGAATTTTACTGATCACATGATTCTCTCTTGAATGTATAACAGGTCAGTATACTCTGTTGGGTGTGGCTTGGGTGGAAAGCTTGGACACAGTTCGAGAACTGATGAGAAGTACCCTCGTTTAATTGAACAGTTCCAGCATTTAAATCTTCAACCCATGGTAGTTGCAGCTGGTGCTTGGCACGCTGCTGTGGTGGGACGGGATGGCCGTGTGTGCACGTGGGGGTGGGGACGCTATGGCTGCCTGGGTCATGGTAATGAAGATTGTGAATCCGTACCTAAGGTGGTGGAAGCATTGAGCAATGTCAAAGCAGTTCATATTGCTACAGGAGATTATACAACCTTTGTTGTGTCTGACAAGGGTGACGTGTATTCATTTGGTTGTGGAGAATCTTCTAGTCTTGGGCATAACACCGGAGTTGATGATGGACAGGTCTGCTTTGCTTTTTCACTTTAACCTATTTTCTTGGATGATTCTATCGGAAGCTCTACCTCTTTAGATGCTCTACCTCAAGAGGTAGAGCTCTCTCACCATTAGATGCTCTTTGAGATTCTCACCATATCATCTGAAAAATTACAGTGGGGATCTCTAGATAGGTCTAATGGTGAGGAACCTCAATCTCTCAAGAGGAAGAAATCTCCATAGCAGTTTTCTGTATTATCTCCTTGTTATTCCACTCTTTAGTCTTCATGAGACTTGTAGATGGGTTCCAAAATGTGAAATTTTCAGTTTTCTGAATGGGGCTTTGCATTGAAAGTCTGTCACTCATTTACCCTTTCCAAGGTCACATTATACATTATTGCAAAGTTCGTTTTAGACCGTGGATGATATTTTATAATAGAACAATTGGTTTTTTACTTAGTATAGCATATTCTATTAGAAGTTATCTTTCTTAGTCAAATATCGGGTAGACATTTAATGAAGAACTCTTATTCCCTAAGGTTATGTCAATTCTATGAAGTTACTCATCTATGTCTTGTTTGTAAATGCACAGGGCAATGGGCACTCAAATGTTCTGAGTCCAAAGCTTGTAACTACACTCAAACAGGTTAATGAAAGGGTGGTTCAGATCAGTCTGACCAATTCCATATACTGGAATGCTCATACCTTTGCGCTCACTGAATTGGGGAGGCTATACGCCTTCGGTGCTGGCGACAAAGGGCAGCTAGGAATCGAGCCTGTTGCCAACCAGACTGAAAGGGGAAAGCCAGAAAGGGTTGATATTGATCTCGATTGATTATTTATGCATGCCATCTTCTTAATTTATGGTCACCATGCATCGCATAGCATTTAGTGTTTAAATTCCTTCTGTGTATTCTGTAAATAGGGAATCAAAGAAAGCATCATGAAGGTCTGAGGTAGGTTAAACAGCTAACAAGGGCCTATGTGCTGCATTAATTATGCTTGTTGATATCATCACTCTTGGGCTTCAACTAGTTGTTGTTAGTTGATACATTGCTGAAACTTCATTTACTGCTTATCTGCTTCTAGTTGATCTCATAGATCATTTGCTTAGCAGCAATTTGGTTGAGCCTAGGCTTTTATATTTTAGTGGCCATGAAAGAAAATGTTACTTGCACAATAAAATGTCTTCATAACCTTGACAACTACTACAGCTGGGTATATCCAAGTTCAATTGTTTGTATGGAACTCAAATACAGTAGAGCTGTGAGAAAAAGATTAATTGTGCAAGTAGCATTATTCATAATCTAGAATGCACAAGGTTACTGTGCTCTCAATTGTAGGATTACTTTACGATTACTTGAGTAATATTTCCTAATTATTTTCTGTAGGGTTTTAATAAATACATAGGAAGAAATTGTTTCAGTATTAAAAAGTATTCACTTGTTCTTTTTTTTTTTCACCTATAAGAGTTTGATAGCAAAGTACTTAAAAGTTATATTTTGTCCAACGGGTAAATGAGCGTATTAATTTTATTTTCATTATAATTAGGAAACACTTAATTTTATAATTTTAATAACACAAGTTTTATAAATATAAATCTATGGCTAAATTTGTTTACTTATCGTAAATTTATGACGTGGGACTCATGTTTGAAGATTCAGTTCTCTTTTACTATTTCTGGTAATGTCGTATAACATTATTTAGTATCTGGTGGACCACTACTTCATAATTTAGTATATGGTGGACCACTACTGGACCACTACTTCATAACAGATTTTATTTCTTCGAAAAAGTAAATGTCTTCTTTGCCCTTATCTTCTTTATTTGATCGATTTATGGACCAATTTATGCTCAATAGAATAAGATTTAATTTTAATACTATACAATCTTAAAATTGAAAGAGAGAAAAAGATAAAATGGTGTAGGATTAAAATATTTCGTATTTATTTTTTATATAATCAAGTTTAATTAAGATAAAATATATAATTAATAATATAAATTTAGGTAAAATTAAGTGGAATTACATGATTTAAACGTTTAAAGTTTATATAATTTAATCTATGCACTAAATATTTTATAAAAGATGCATCATATTATATAAATTTATACTATAGAAAAATACTAAATGATACATTAAATTGGGATCTCATTCAAGCAACTCTCGGAGCTTTCAACTTCCCTCAACCTATGATTTCCTTAATCATGAACTTTGGCCGAAAAAACACAGAACTTTGTATCACTTCCTCTCCATACTCCACCGTAATGGAAGAATATCCCCTTTCTTCTATCCCTCTTGTCGTATTCATCAAGATTATCTGTCCTCTCCTACGTTTTCCCTCTCTCTCTCTCTCTCTCCTTTTTTCTTTTTTGTGTCGGCAGTGGATTTCATATTTCATCAATCTTGAGGTCAGTGTCATATTAGAGTCCCGTCAAATTTAGAAACACTCCATTATGTCACATTTGACATATGGAGATGACTGCACGCTGATCGCCGCCAGTAATTAGAATAACTTTTTTTTATTAATGTAAAAGAGTCTTTAATTTTTGTATAAAATATATTTTTAAAAATTAAAAAATAATTATTTTTATAAGTAAATATATTTTTAATATTTTAATTATTTTTTATATATAATAATATTTAGTTAAAAAATAATAAATTTTAAAATATATAAAATAAATTGTAAAATATTAAAAATAATTTATTTTTATTTATTTTTCAATTACATATTATTTTTTATAAAAAAATTTAAAATATAAACATATATTTATCTATAAAAAAAATTTATTTTTATTTTTTAAAAATATATTTTACATAAAAATTGAGGCCTTCTACTACAAAAAATCATTATTAAAAAGAATCAGAGTTTAGAATTTAGAATTTAGGGTTCATGATTCTGATATGACTATACTTAAATCCAGTGCATTGTAAGAATTCATTAAGTGAAAAAGGAATGTGGGTGGAACCCATCGAGTCAAATCTCACGTTAGTTGAACTCACCTCTTCCTTTTTCACTTTCAATCTAGAAAAATATAGATTAAAGACTCACTCGTTAGTGTTGAACATTAATTTGATTAATCTAATTAACTTAATCTAGTTTGGTTACGTCAAGTCAAATTTAATTAAAAATATTTGTATTTTTTAATTAAGCTGGGTTGAGTCTCAACTAAACACAAAGTCTGACTTAATCATTTACCAAGTCAAGTTTTAAGTTAAAAAAATAAAACTTAACTTAAAATTGAGTCAAGTCAATCATGCAAAAATTCAACCCAAACCAAACATTGTACATTTTATGTATCTATTTTTCTTAAAAATTGACATATTACGTAAGATCTAATTTCACAAATAAAAATATTAGCTGCACAAGCAACTTTTAAGAATGGGCCAACTCACCTAGACATGTCTAACACCTTCTTGTGATTTTCAAGATCTTGATCTTTATCATATTACTATCTTTAGTATTCAATCATGATCCTAAATAGAAATCTACCAAGATTGTATTAGGATTGCAATTTTAATTGTCTAATCCTATGGTCTTACATTATTCCAATATTATAATATCCTAAAAGGATATCTTTTCTAAAAAATAAAAATCATATATCAAAATAGTGTTGACACTACTCATAACTACGCAATACACCGTAAGGAAGTTATGAGCTGATCCTTGCTACCCAGCATGTATGCTATGGCACAGAGGATTAATTAAATATAATGAATTGAAAAGAAAAAAAATTTGCCTAGATGCTGTCCAACACATAATAAGTTGACCCACTTTAGAGATGAACTCCACTTGAATAGTAAGACTCACTCATTATGTATCTATTTTTCTTTAAAATTTAGAAAAAATTGATAATAAAAAAATTAACATATTGCATAATCTAATTTCACCAATGATAATATTATGGTCTTGGGCCTTACAAGTAATCTTTTAAAATGGGCCAACTGACCCAAACATGTCTAACACCTTCACCATCATGATTGTCAAGATCTTGATCTTCACATTTTTATATATAGGATTCAATCATAATCTTAAATAAGAACAAAATCTACCAAGATCATATTAGAATTTCAAGTTGTCTAATTCTATGGTCTTCCAACATTTCTCCAATATTATGATATTCTAAAAGTCTACCCTTTCTAAGAAAAAAAAAATCAAATATCAAAATAATGCTAGCACTACTCATAACGACACAATACACAAGGAAGTTATGAGTGGATCCCAGCTGCTCAGTATGTATGTTATGGCATAGAGGATTAATTAAAAAAATTGAAAAAAAAATTTGGCTAGATAGCATATATGTTATCCAGTACATGATATGGACTCTAAGTTGTCTTAATATGTCATTTGTGTTTGATGTAAATTTGATCAAATCATTAACATACATTTCAATTTTTCTTAAAATTGCACTGCCCTGGGATCTTATGATTCAATTTTTTTTAGCCTCTTGATTGATCTTATTTAAATTTTTTATCTTAATAACTTCATTTCCTAAGACTTCATCCATCTGCACATGTTGGTTCATGTGGAAGGACCAAAATGACCAAGTCTTCTTTACATAATAACCTAGCCATATTTAAACGAAGGCTTTGCCTATGATTGGACAAAAGTCTGGCATTCATCACAATGACACATCTTTATGTTATCATTGCCAAAAACTGTGGTATTAGCTGCTATTTGAACCGCGACTAATAGGAGAACCGCAAGTAATATGTCTATGGTTAAATATTTAAGTGCAATTTTTGCTAATCGTTGGGAAAAGGAGGCTTTACCTATAGTTAAGAATTGCAGTTAAAACCATTGGAATCAGCTGTGGTTTGTGCAAAACCACAGCTAATTCATATGAAGATTTACTTGTGGTTTTCCATTAATCGCAATTAATGCACGGGATTATTTTGAAAAGGCAGTTGTTTAATCCGCCGCCTATAAGTATTTTTTCAAAAAATTATTTAAATTTTATATTTGAATTTTTTTCCCCTGCTCAATCCCTATAAGAAGCCACATTTATAATATTGAAACAAACAACAACCATTGCCAACATCCATTCACAACCACAAGTTGCATAGTTATAAATAGAACAATGTCATAATAAAGCAAAATTTTAAAAAGTATTACATTTAGTTATAACTTTCAAAATATGGTCCTAATTAAAACTATTACAAACTCAAAGAAACTACAACAGCTCTAGGTTAGATTGGTGAGAAGAAAAGTCAGCATGTCTGCTTCAACGATCATGCTGCTACAACATAAGATAGGGAAAATATATATAAGATATTCATCATTGAACTTATACTATAAATGAACTTTAAATTATAAATTGAAAACATTACTAGTGATGGTTGAAATGCTGTAAATTCTAGAGGCACCTAAGCATGGCAATTTTGCACAATGTAACTTATTATTGCATCAATATTGGAGTCTTAAAATGCTAAACTTATTTTCTAGTTTCGTATTAGAAAAACTAGATGAGGTCGTTCCCTTATAATTGCAAGAGTGTCGTTAAATACTTGAAAAGGACATAGACCCAACCCTAACCCTCGAACATGACCATAATGCTCCTAACCACCTAAAGCAAAGGCTAGGGAATCCTGAGTGGATATTACTTCTGATGCAGACATTAGATTAGATTCAAACTTAGTAATATTTTCTTGTGTCAACTAAATCAATTTGAGAAATACATAATAAGAACAACAACCAACAAGAAATGAAGTCCAAAAACTTTACAAGAGCTATATAGACCAATTATTAGGAATTAAAATAGATTAACATTTACACTGACTGCTTGAGCTTCCTCGTTAACAAATGACCCGTCGACGTGTTTTGTGTGACCATCCAAACTTCTCCTCTACTAATTGGGTGATCATACTCTAAATCCTATTATTGCTCATAAAAATTACCACATAAACAAGGAAACAACAATAATACAACATGATTTCTAAAGATTGAAGTTACTATCTAAGCCTTTTTGCATGCGAATGACTTTGATCCACCAGTGTGGTGTATCGTTTACTTCTTTCTATTGTCTTTATTCTTCAAGAAGTTTTGCTAATCATTGGGAAGAAACATAATATAAGCCAATCTAAAATGAATACCTTAGTCTGGAGATTCAAGCCAATGGGAACCTTAGCAATCAATTCATCTATAGCGCATATGTTATCATTTGTCCTTTCCGATAGTTCTTGTCTTCGGTCTTTCCACTTCATTCTAATAAATTTCAAACTATAATTTTTATGCATCTCATAGTCAATTACAAATTTAGCCTTCAAGATACAATAGTATAAGATTAGCCATAATACCTCTAGAAAGTATATTTATAATAGTTTAAAAGTATAAGATAATACCTGGATAGTGTTTTTATACATTGAATCTTTGTACTTGTATGGAACTTTCTTCCAACTGGGGAAGCTTATAGGAAATAAATTGAAGTCTTTTCCAAGATGGCCTAAGAATCTATTCAATAAACCAGCCCCATTACTAGTTTGTTAGGTCATGTCAATCCAATGCAATTCAATTCTCTACCCTTGAGGAAGTGACCAAACATCATAGTGTGTGAGTGAGTTTTGCTTAATTGTACCATCCCAATCTTTTAGTGCATTAGAATGAAAGCATTTAAGTCAAATACATTATAATACTTTGGCTTACTTACCAGCCACATCAACCAACCAAGCCTTCTTGTGTGAAGGTTTATATGTAGGCTATGAAGATGCCCTCGTAGCCTCACCCTCGTGGTATTCATCCTTATCGTCATAGGTAATTATTTCTAGTGGTAATTAAGTATGTGCAGGAGTGTTGATAGCTAAAGGAATGCTATGAGTAGTCAACATCTGCCTTGAAGAGCCACCTACAGCGTACAGTGGTGCTAGAGGACTACGAGAGGGGCATAAACTATTCTTCTTCATTGTGTAAAACCATTTCACCCTTAAGATTCCTACATAAATTTAAAATAAGCTAACATTATATATACAGTAAGACAAGGTCATAATTAATATTAAGAATGTAATGACAATAGCAAAAATTACTTTTTAACAAGGTATAAATAATATAAGTACAGCTAAACACCTTGTTAATGATATATAGTCTTCTCCTTTAGGAAATAATATATCTAAGTTTTAACGCTCATATGGCTCATTTTTGTAATATATATCACCATCATCTTCTATCATTTCATATAAGTCACGCAGCTTAAGATGTACAGGTATGCTCTAATAGTAAACTATTTGAGCGTCTAATGCTTGGATGTATGACTCATCATCTTCATGGTTACCTATGTGTATCAACCGACTAATATTTATAAATATAAAACCTAAGTCATCAATTGTAATTCCTCTAGGGTTAGTTGTGTTGGCCCACATACACTTGAACAAGGTAATTGTAAAACGACCATGATAGTTTAACTTAATGATGTCAAACAATTTCCCATAATAAGGCACCTAGCCAAACTACATATGATCATCACTACTACTTAAGTAGCTCCTTGTTCCAAATGTACCAAAAACTTCACTATTTTGTGCTTTTAGCCTTTGGCCTCAGTCTAAACTATGAAACTTAAACTTGTTAATATTATATGCACTATAATGCTTTGTAAGATCAATTGGTCATATGGTTAAATATTTGAAATCATTTGAATGAGCTCTAATGGTGTCATTTCTTATCTGAAAAGGCAAAACAACTGTGACAACTATGTTAAGGATGAAACAAGTATCCATTGGTAAGTGTACTTACATGACTAAAGAACTATTCAACAAATTCTCTATGAACCTTCTTATCTATCTTTGATAAAACCGTGTACAACTCCTTAATTATCTATGTATAATATCACCAAATTCTCTAATCAGACATAAATGATTCGTAAGTATGTAGTTTAAAGTGGATGTATTTATTAGAGAAAAAGATAGACTTCACTTACTAAAGGTAAGGATTTACTTCTCTATAGTTAGTCAATATATATTGATGAGCTTGCATCTTTTCCATTGGAGATAGATTAAAGTATAAAAAACCACTAACTAGTTTTTTAAATGGTGGGAACATAGACGGCACATCAGTTGAACCAACATCAAGGTAATCATTTGCACGACATGGTCAGTTGAATGCAGTCTTAATTCCTTCTAAATACCTAGAGCAAAAAACTAGGATCTGTTTAGCCATGTAGCCCAGAGCTATGGAACCTTCTAGTTGAGCTCTATTCTGTACATAAGATTTTAATTTCCCCAAGTTCCTAATGTAAGACTAATAATTAAATATCGAAGTGCCAACTAAAATATAAAGTAAATTGTATATCTTTACTTTCAAATGGACACATCCATGGATATTGGACAAGACCTCCCATTTTAGCTTCGTTGACGACATGTATAATCAAATGGACCATAACAGTGAAAAACAAAGGTGAGAATACCATAGTTGTCAAAATTGTAAGTCTACTCGTTAAATTCGTCGATTCTTCGTTTTTAGGTGAGGAAATCGATTTAACTCGGTCATAGAATCAAATTGGTGTAGACTTGACCAAATTTGAATAGAATCGGTCAAACTCAAGTAGACTCGCCAAGTTTGACCAAAGTCAACTAAATTTTTTTTTTTTAAAGTTTTCGGCCCAAATATGAATAATTTAACATTCCTATCAATTTTTTTTTAGAAAAATTAACTAACTTTAAGTTCAATTCAATTATTTCAACCATTAAACATAAAAAAAAAATTATATTACAAATATAGTTACATTATTATGACTCTAATATATTCTACTTGCAATTAATAGTAAATAACGTATTACATTTGATTAAATAGTTAACTCTACTCTCAAATTTTAAAATTTTTTTTTAATTGCATAGCTTAAAATACATTTTATATATATATATATATGTATTTAATATTTACTCTAACTTGTATTACTATTAAAATTACTGTCATTTTAAATTGAATTACTTTGAGTTTCTATATTATTAAGCATTATAATGGCAAAGCTTGCCTTTTATTTTCTTCTAATAAATTTAATCTTAATGCTTTCCAAAAAGCTTTTAAACTCAATCTCTACGTAATTAATTATAATTAAAAGTTCTATGATTCAAGTATATTTCTTAATAATTTTTTTTATCATTTCTTAGTTCTATAATTTAGGTTATTATAATAGTATTTTATATATATGTATGCATTTTTATTTGTATTTTTGAAATTTGATTATATTTAATAGCTATTTATTAATAGAGTTAAACTCTTACGATTCTACGTTATAATTTTACATTATGAGTCTATAGCCCCCTTTACGATTCTTCTTAAACTCGCGAGTTTGACAATATTGAAGAATACCATTTTTAAATGACATAGCATCATGACAACTTTTTTATGAAGTTGGTAAGTTTATTTATATTCAACACTCTATTACACAATTCTTAAAAAAAAAAAGAACACAAATTAGTTAAAAGAACAACCACTTGCTTGGGGAGTGTCCTTCTCACAACCCATTAGCTCCTCGTGGTCTTTTGTTGAGCAAGGTTGGCACCTTAGAGAGGGTAAATTTAGTGCAATATAAATTTCGCAAACTTTAAAAGTTCTTAAAATAGGTTATCAAACTTGAATCAATCAAAATAAAATGTGTAATTTGAAAATGATAAATACAGAGCATTAAGAAGATAAAGGAAGAAAATAGACACAGATATTTATCCTAGTTCAACTTCTATCCAAGCTTACATTCAATCCCTAAGAAAACTTTTGGGATTTTCACTATCTTAGTAATCAAATACAACAATCAGGGAAAAACCTTTCCATAAAAACAACAACTAAGGAGAGCATCTCCCTCAACCCAAGCACTATTTCTTTAATACCCTCAAAGAATAACCTTCCTTAAACTTAACCAAAAAGACGCTCTCCTTCAACCTAAGCACTTTTAACTTGAAATCCTCAAGGAATAGCCTTCCTTGAATTTTTCACTCTCAAAGAAGAAAGAATTTCAGATAAATAAATTTTCTGAAACATAGTATTTAGAACAATGAAGCACTAATGCAATAGATAGCTGATAAGAAGATAATTCATATGATATAAATACTCTTAAATGTTTTTCCTTATTAATTCAGAGTTCATAGGTCATGTATATATAGTTGGAAGTCCAATAGATCCGTTGAGAGTGATAGAGAAGTCAGAGTTTTCAAAATATATTCATTGAGAATTAATGATAGCCTTTCTGCTAGTGCCCAGTCGACTGCTCTCTATGTCCAGTCAACTGGTCCCTTTTTTTCTTTGTTAAAATTTCAAATCTAGACCCTGACAATCAATTGTTGGCCAGTGATCAGTCAACTAGTCTCTCACATAGAGCTTTCAGTCAAATGGTCCTGAGGCTACCAGTTGATTAGGTGTAACCTGGGTATGGCCAGTCAATTGCTGGCATGTAGTCAGCTGACTAAGGACTTATAGAGTGCTCCTAACTAACTTAGACCCAAGTTGACAATAAACCGAGACTTGAAATAGGCACACAAGTCAACTAGGTCCAAGAGACCAATCAACTGGTACAAAGGCTGACAGCAAACTAGCAAGAAGCTAGTCAACTACTGAGCTACTACTAATCAACTGGAAACATTTAGACTTCCCAAAATCAACATTTTTTAACTTTTAGGACTCAGAATCAATTATATAGCAACTTTAAACATATTCTATTAGCTTAATATTACTTACAAAGGTTCTTAAGACATGATAATACAATAAAGAATATCTAGAACCTATGTAATACATTGAAAAACTTTCATACATTATTTGTAATCATCAAAACCTCAATGTCTTCAACAAATAGGTTTAATAATCTTCCCATTTTTTATGATAACAAACCTAAAAATGTTAGTTCTCCAAAAAAGAAAATTTTTCAAGCATATGTGTTTCTTATTATTAAGAAACATTCAACATTCAACAACATCATCAATACTTATCCAAGCATGTTCATTCAATAGACAAAGCATAATATCACCTACGGCATATTCAATAATATCCAAGAACATTTATTTAATATTTCAAAATCTCAAAGTAAAGAGTAATAAAGTTCAAAGTATCCAACTAAAAGTAGTTATAAAGTTCAACAAACTGACAACTCCTTAAAATAAACTAACAAATCCTATTTCTCTCCCCTTTTGTCACATCAAAAAAGGAGGAAGAGAACACCTAGTCCTTTCTCTAATCATCCGAGCCTATGGAAACTGATCATGGAAACTTTATATGCATCAAAATTAGCATCCATGTCAGCTACTATCCCCTGAAATGTTTACATCTAAAGAATGATAGTATCCATCCGCTGATGGAGTGCTCAAATCTCAGTAAGTAGAATAGGCTTAAGGATGGTCACATTCTCTGTAGGTGTAAGGGAATGATAAGTAGGCACTAGAAGTGAAGGTGGTGCTGGAGCTAAAAAACCCTCTTCTTCCTCTAAAACTATTGATGAAGGAGGCTGTGATAATGCAGATGGACTTGTAAATAGAGCTGTTGGAGGCTTCCAATCTCTAGGGATTTTCCTAATCCACTCTCAGTGTGAAGTCTTGGTAAAGCCCAATCTGCTCATGTTATTCCACCTAATCCCTCGAGGAGACTGACCGAACCCTCATTGTTAGGGTGTCAAAAGCTAATATTGGATATGAGAATGCACTATAGTGATGTAATCTGGGTCATGTTCACTTTAAGGAGCCAAATTTATTCCTAGGCAATTTAAATGTGAAATATATACAGAAATAGGGAAAAATCAGGTTTTGCCTTTTTCTTTTGAAATTAGGTCGAATGCAATTTATCTATAATTTTTTTTTAGATTTTCCATATGAGATATGAGTTAACAAAATGACTAAATGAGGGAGTGGAATTATAATGCAAATAATGATGAAATGCCCATTGGAGATTTGATTTGGCCTTCCTAGCTTCATAAAAGAGAAAAGGGAGTTTCTTTTGAAAATCAATTCTTTCGGTGGTTTGAAATACTATTCAAACACTAGGTAAGTTAATTTGTTTATGAAACCTTTAAACCCAAAAGCTCACAACAACATTAACTACCCTTCTTGATGCACAAGTGAGAGATCAATGCAAAGATGTATGAATAACTTGAGCAACTTAACCAAGTATTACCAAGCTACCACAATCAATTATAAGATATCTTGGATTATACCAAACCCAATAATTCTATAATCAAGTGTAGCAATAATCCTTACAAAATACACATCAACGCATAAATCCCAAAATCCAATCTAACATATGAAATTTTATAACATAGTAATTCAACTTATCAATGTAACCAAAATGATTTAACCAAAACATAATGATTACAATAAGGAAATGATGGAAAAGATTAAGAAAACTCCCTAATTGATTCTCCAAGCTCAGGCTTCCTCAATTCTTCTCTGTGCAAGTGATATCTAGATGCTCATGATTGAGAAGGATGCTTCACCAAGCTCCAAAACACCAAGAACACCCATGGAAGTGCAGAAAAAAAAATGATGGAAAGATGAAGAAAATAAAGAAAAAAGTGATTGTAGATGAGTTCTCAGCCATTCCTCCACTTGTTAGATGCCTCCATTCTGTAGAAGCCCTAGTATTTAAAGGGAGATGAGTTAGGTTAGATCTTCCAATTGGATTTGGATCAAAAATAAAAAATGATGCAGGTTAGGTAGAGTTCACCACGGCGAACTACACAAAGAAAAAGGGCACACAATTGGACTTTGCCATGGCAAACTACACAGTAATCACAATCGTGTTCCTTTCTACAATTTTCTGACTTTCTAGTCCTTGATTGTGATTTCTTCCTACTTAGTCTTTGAATATGGCCTGTAATGCAAGAATTCAAATATTGTAATATCTCTAATTCAATTAATTTAAGTTAAATTAGTGGAAAAATTACAATTTTATACTCAAAAAGCACATGTTCTAAGAAGCTGCCTTTAATTCCAAATTACCACAAGATATTACCAAATCATGCATTTTAAGTTCTTTAATCCTCATAAAATCCCATGATTTGATATTAAATGGTATGGTTAAAATGGGTAAGATCAATTCCACCACACTTAAACCTATGCACTCCTGAGCAAAGCGATTAAGTAAAAAGGAATCAAGGCTGTAATAAAACCAGTATAAACCCAACAAGTTCATGATATGGGAACAACAACTCAAATGGTCACACTCTTCAATTGGCAATAATAGTAAGCTAAACATGCAAAGTAATTAACCAAAATGTACAATTGACCAATGGGAAGTAGTGTTTCCCTTAACTTACCTAAATTGGGTTGTTTCTCTCAAATCCACTTGACAAACATCTTACCATAAGCTGCAGTAATTCTAAAATCTCCACTATGAATGTAAGGAAGTAAAAAACCAAAAGGACTTAGGGGTTGTAATGTTGGATTAGGCTGGATGGAGTGAGGATGGAAGGAAATGAGCATGTACCAAGCTTTTAAGTATGTCTTCCAAATAGTAACTTATATCAATATTTTAAAATGCAAACTTTCATCTTCACAACACTTAAGAGAATGCCTTGTTTCTAAATATTCTTTTTTAATGGGTACTATTTTATTTCCAATATGATGACCTTTTTTTTTGTGGCAATCCATATTCACGAAGATAAAAGGCATAAATGTAATGTTATAACAATAGCAAGTCATTTGGAACTTTAATCATATCATGCATGCATTAGTATTTGTAACGAGAAAGGTCCAATTAGGTTAACAATGGAATAAAATGTATAGGTTTGTGTTTGTAGATAATGGGGTATGAAAGGAATGCCTTTATCCTATCCATTACATTAATGCATATGAAGCTTTAACCAAGAATTAAGGCAAATTCTAGAGAATGCAAAATCAAGTGGATATCACTCAGATAAGAACAATAAATCAAGCCTAAGCAACTTCCAACAAGGCTAACTCTCATGATCAATTGCACACTAAATTAATTACCATGCATAAGTGGCTTACAAAGATTGTAAGTCAAAGAGTGAAGATCATTTAAAGGGTTTCAATCACCATGAATGAGTTAGGAATCAAAAGGCTTTAATGCAAAAATTGAAAATCATTTCTACTATCATAAATAAATAGCAAAAATTTAAATGTGGGTTTATTTCTCTTAAAAACATTGTCAGCAAAATAATCATTTTTTTTATTCTGGTTAAAACCCCTGTATCCACAACATACAAAATTCTACAAAAATTCAGGCCAATTTATGCAATTTATCAAGGAAAGGAGTTGTAACTACAACATAAACTAAAATTCATGTAACACACGAACTGAAATTCAACTTTCAATAATCAAACTCTCCCCCACACTTAAACTTGGCATTGTCCTCAATGCACAAGGAGGACAAATTAAAGAAAGGTTGGAGGACACATAATCAAACAATGAGGGAAAACAACAATGAGCACAAAATATAATATAAACTGTTCACCATAAGGGAAATAGGCTATCAGTAGCCTAAGTACAACTATTATCAGAAATGTCAAACTATGCAGTGAAAGTAACAAGTTTGAACAATAGTAAAAATAAAAATAGGAAATAAAATAATAGAAATGATGCAATCTAAGTGGCTCCATGTCTGACCACTCCTCAAGCTGGTTATCTCCAGACTTGTCACCATTAGGGTCTGCACTTGGGTTGGCTTCAGTATCGTGAAGCCTATCATCAAAGTCAGGGGTATCCATCTTCCTCCTGTAGTGAGCCTCTTTCTCAAACTGTAATTTGAGCTAGAGGATATCCCGTGATAGGGATGCCATGGTCACTACCAGGCTGTTGTCGTCACTCTCTTCATGTGCCTGTGTCTATTCAATGACTCTTTCTCCTAACTCACTGCCTTCTTCCACCTCCATGGAGTCCTTCTGGATATCAAGTCCTGCCCTACCTTTAATATTTACTACTATATCATATTTCAATACCGATAGGGGTTGAAATTTGATGTCAGTATCCAAGTTAGAAACTCCAACTGCCTTATACATTTATGAAATCATATGTAGAAAGATCAAACTTTGACCTTTCCATTTGCTGTTAATGACTTCAAACAGATTATCCAAAATCAAGTCCTCTAATCCCACAGGTTGATCCGTCATCAAAAGTGCAGTTTTCTAAGGGACCTAGCTAAGGTGTAGTGTAGGGCAGACATTAAAGGTAATAAAATGGAGTCAAGTTCTAGTATTTCTATTAAGGTCGCTATGCCTATGGTAGCTTTGCCCTCTATGAGGCTGAATCCATTCAGTGGTGTCATTTCCTAAGGTAGCAGTTATATCATCAAAAGGAAAATTTGGTGGATCAGCTAGAACAGCTTTATATTGGCAATAGGGTGTATTAAGCAGCCTATAAAATCTTTTAATGGCATTAGTAGTAAAAAAATCTATTGGCGCCTCCCTAAAATGAATATTCCTAGGGGAATAAAATATAGCATAACTATAGAAATGTCACACAAAAGTTTAATTTCCCTGACCTTCGATTAACCTAGTAAGTCTAGCATTTTGTATTAGGATGTAGAAGGGAATATCCCTATTAGGCATAAATCGTCTCTCTTGCAAGAGTCATTTATTATTAATTTGCGCTTGAACTTCCTCATAAGTTGATTTAGGTAGAGCACAGGATCGTTTGGGAGCCACTAAACTACAAGACACAACATAAGAAATACAACAAAATTGACTACAAATCAATCAAAGACTAATTCGTACATCCTATTTCTAACCACTACTCAATCAAAGGCAAAAGACAAAAATTGAGAGAATTACCAATACAGTCAATAAGGATGTGGATGAAAGATGAGCATTACTGGTGGGTGGAGGGCGAGGGAAAATAAGAACGTGATTAGAGGCCAGTGAAAGGATTTCCTAGGTAGGTTTTTTTTTTTTTTTTTTTTTGGTGAGGTTGTGGATTAGGGTGAGAAAGGAAATAGAGAAGGTGGTGGTCAAGGGATGGGGGACGGCTACCAAAAAGAGAGAAGGGATAAGGGTGGCTGGCAGATAGGAAGAAATCAGTGGTTATGGGGGAAGGGCTTGCCAACAATAAGAGGCACTGTGGGCAAGGAGGAAAGACAACGGAAAAGAAAAAAGAAGGGAGTTTGACCGGTGAAGGGAGAGAAGAGAAGAAAGTAGAGAAAGAGAAGGGATGGATGATGAAGAATGTTACGACGAAGGGGAAAAATTTTTAACCTATATGAGTAAAATTTCTTTTTAATAGGACTGGCAATGTTTGCTGTAGCAAAAAATGTAGTTCGCTATAGCGAATTACACAAAAAGGCATGGTTTGAAAATTTTCAAATTTCGCCATCACAAAAACCATGGTTCGTTGTGACAGAAAAGGTAAAATTTTGACATTTTTTACCGCAACAAACAACATAGTGAGTTGGATCCCAAAATAGGCAACGTTCACTGCGGCAAACTACACAAAATGCAGGCAAAGCACCTGGATTACAAATAAGTTCATTTCAAGCTGGATAGAAGAATCAGAACTAATGCACAACAAGTATTAAGGATCATGGATCAATCAAATGGGAAATTATTAAAACAAATCAAACTATTCTTACTCTATTAAAGAAGTTCCCTCTCCTACACTTATCTCTCAAACAAAGTTCACCAAAATAATCAAAAATATAATCAAAATTATAAGAATTAAAATTATAAGGACAAGTGGAAGAAAGAAACAACCTGGGATTATGACGCCAGTTCTTTGAACTTTTCCTAATAAAGCTTCAGAAGGTGACCATTCACCACTTGTTTCGTTCCATCAATGTCATCTGAGAGCTCTATGGCACCATAAGGGTGAACCTTTATGACAATGAAAGGTCCATCCCACCAAGTCTTCAGCTTGCCATCCTTGAACTTGAATCGAACTTTGAACTTAAGCACTTTATCTCCAGCTGTGAATTGTTTTCTTAGGATGCCTTTATCATGAATTCTCTTTATTTTCTTTTTGTACATCCTTAAGTTTTCATATGCTTCAGTTCTCAGCTCTTCTAAATTGTGAATCTGTATCTTCCTTTCTTCACCAAAGGTTTCCAAACTCAGATTGCACTTTCTTATCGCCCAATAGGCTCTGTGTTCTAACCCCATAGGGAGGTGGCATGCTTTCCCAAATACTAGGTAGTATGGGGACATCCCTATAAGCATTTTGAATGCTTTCCTATAGGCCCATAGTGTATCCTCTAACTTTGTTCTCCAATCTTTCCGTGATGGTTGCACAATCCTTTCTAATATCTACTTAATTTCTTTATTGGAAACCTCTGCTTAGCCATTTGTCTACAGGTGGTAGGTCATAGAGACTTTATGCGTCACCCCATATTTAGCAAGTAGGCCATTAAAGAGTTTATTGTAGAAATGGGTGCCTTGATCACATACTATAGCCCTTGAAACTCTAAACCGACTGAAAATATTTAATTTTACAAACTTGGATACGGTTTGAGCATCATCTTTTCAGGTTAGGATGGCTTCTATCCATTTTGACAAATAATCCACTGCCAACAGTATATAAGAAAATCTATTAGAGGGCAAGAAAGGACTCATAAAGTCAATACCCCAAACTTCAAAAAGTTCACAAAACAACATGCGTTGTTGTGGCATTTCGTGTTTCTAGCTCAATCCTCCAAAGCGTTGACACTTATCACAAGATTTATAGAAATTGAAGGAGTCTTTAAAGAGAGTTGGCCAGAAAAACCCACAGTTCAAAACTTTTCGAGTTGTTTTCTTGGCATTAAAGTGCCCCCCACATGATAAGGTATGACAAGCAGATAGGATGTATTCTTATTATTCCTCTGGTACACATCTCAAGTTGTTGTTTCATCTAAAAGATTTAAGCACAACAAGTAGTTGCAATATACTTAACTTCAACAGTGGATCATGCCACACTATTTTATTTCATACTAAACCAATAAACAAGAGAATTTCCAAAGAATTGTCATGTTCCATCGGTGTTTTTTCTATTGGTTTTACAACTAGCAAAATCTATATCTAAATAGCCTACCAAAGTATTAGTGGACCCTTTGGGTAACCACAAACCTATTTGAATTGTGTCAGCAATGTATTTAAAGATTCACTTTACTGCAGGGTAACAAGATTCTTTAGGACAAGTTTGAAAACGGGCACACATTTATACACTAAACATGATATCTGATCTACTTGCAGTTAAGTATAAAAGGGATCTAATCATACCTCTACATTTTAAGATGTCATATGGTTGACTTTTTTCATTTAAGTCCATTTTCATTGTAGATCCCATAAGAGTGTTCTTTACCAGATATTTTCATATTCATACTTCATGAGCAGTTCATTGACATACTTAGATTGACTTGCAAATGTTTCATTCTTTTGTTATTTGATTTGAAGACCCAAAAAGAATGAGTTCCCCCATCATAAACATTTCAAATTCTCCTTACTTCTTTACAGCAAACTCTTTGCATAGAATTTCATTGAAAGCACCAAATATAATATCATCCACATATATTTGAATACTTAAAATATTATGTCATTTCTTTTTGAAAAATAATTTTATATCAACTTTTCCTCTTGAGAAACCATTTTCAATTAAAAATGAGCTCAGCCTTTCATACCAAGTTCCTGGTGCTTGTTTAAGACCACATAGAGCTTTTCTTAATTTGAATACCTAGTTTGGAAGATTTCAATCCTCAAATCCCAGGGGTTGTTCAACATAGACTTCTTCCATTATGTAACCATTGAGAAAGGCATTCTTTACCTCCATTTGATATAAATTAAAATCATTTGCACATGCAAAGGCTAGTAACATACGAATTACCTCTAGTTTAGCCACTGATGCAAAGGTTTCATCATAATCAATTCTTTCTTCTTAAGTATAGGAGCAAGTCCACATACTTGACTTCTTTCAAATCAATTTAATTCTTCTTGCATAGCCAAAACCCAATATTCATCTTTCATTGGTTTATCAATTCCTTTTGGTTCAATTTGAGATAAGAATGCTTGGTGATTATAGATATTTCTAACAGAGTTTCAAGTTGTTACCTCTTTGGAGACCTCACCAATTATTTCCTCTAGTGGATGATCCTTTTTGAAGTTCTAGGCCTTTGGAAGATTTTGAGTGATATCTTCCTCTCTTTCTTATTCAAATTCTTCTTGCAAGGAAGGTTGTTAGTCTGTCTTGGTGGATTTACTTTCATTCTTGATCTCTTAAACTTCTTGTTTATCTTTTATTGTAAGATTATTAAGTTTGGCCACAATTTCCTCACAAGATATATTTCTTGGTTCAAGAGGGTCTGATTCATCAAAGTTTACATGAATAGATTCTTTAACAGTCATAGTTTATTTTTTATTATAAACTTTAAATACTTTACTAGTACTAGAATACCTAAGAAAATTGCTTCATCAGATTTTGCATCAAACTTACCCAAGTTTTCCTTTCCATAATTAAGCACAAAAAATTTGCAACCAAACACAAGAAGATGAGAAATATTAGGTTTCTTACCTTTGTAAAGTTCCTAAGGGGTTTTCTTTAAGATTGGCCTTATCATGGCTCTATTTATTGCTAACATGGTATATTCATTAGCCTAGAAACACTTAGGAATGTTCCTTCCATTGAGCATTGGTCTAACCATTCTTCTAAAGTCCTATTCTTTCTTTCTATAACACCATTTTGTTGTGTTGTTCCAGGCGTAGAGAAATTATGCTCAATTCCATTTTCATCATAGTATTCTATAAACAAATTATTTTCAAATTCCCTGCCATGATCACTTCTTATTTTATAATGGTCATTCCTTATTCATTTTGAATGAACTTCGCTAATTTCATAAAAGCCTTAAAGGATTCCTATGAGATTAGAAAAGTGTCCAAGTGAGTCTAAAGTAATCATCTACAATGACAAGTACATAGTAGTTTCTTCCAAGACTCATTGTCCTAGATGGCCCAAAAAGATTTATGTGAAGCAATTATAGAGGTCCAGTTACAGAGACAATTCCTTTGGGTTTGAAAGAACTTTTAGTTTGTTTTCCCTTTTGACAACCATCACAAAGTTTATTTTTATCAAATTTCAATTTAGGCAGTCTCACTACAAGATCCTTCTTAGCTAGTTTCTCTAGTTGACTCATATGAGCATGAGCAAGTCTTTTGTGCCACAACTAAGTTTTGTTATTAATGCTAATAAGACATTTTGAATCAATAGAAAGGGTATCATCTAAATTAATAATGTAGACATTGCTAACTTTATATCCTATTATTATGGTTTTCTTTTTTCCCATATTTTCAACTAGACAATGTTTTAAATCAAAGATGACTCTCTTATTTTTCTCATATAATTGACTAGTACTAAGAAGATTATGATTCAAACCTTCAACAAAAAGCACATTATCAATAGAAGTAGAAGAATTCTTACTAACTTTTTCTATTCCAATGATTTTTCCTTGTCCACTTCCACCAAATGTGACATTCCCTCCACTCTTTCACGGAAGATAGATGAACTTGGATTTATCTTCAGTCATGTGTTTGGAGCATCTACTATCTAAGTACCATTTAGCTTTAGTAGCCTTCATACATACTTGTAAAAATATTAAGTTCTATTCTTAGGTACCAATTTCTTTTTGAGTCCTTGAATGTTAGTTGTTCCTTTAAGAGCCCATATTTTTTTTCCCTCTGGATGTTGTTCTTTCTATAAGACCATATATATGAGTCATGTCCTTTCTTACCACAATAAAAATAAGTAATATAGGGAGTACTAGTCATGACAATTGGAATAAAGAAGTTCTTGTGATATTTGTCTTTTGACAGGATTATCCCTAAGACTTGCTTTGTTAAAAACACATTGTTGTTTTCCAAGCAGAATATTTAAGTTATTTATCCCTTTGTGAATTTTGCAAGGGTGTTTATTAAATCTTTCTTTTTTTCTTATAGATGTTCACAATTATATGAAAAGTTTTTTATTTCATTTTTAAAGGAAAAATGATCTTCTTTAAGGCTAACATAGTCATACTCTAAAGTTCCAATTTGCTTTTCTAAAGAAGCCTTTATTTAAAGTAAGGATGTAATTTCTCTTTTTTCTTTTTCTAGATCACTTTCAAGAGATATAATTTTCATCTTTGAAGAATTTTATGCTTTTACTATCTTAAGAAACTAATCATGTAATTCATCAAAGGCATTTTGCAATTCTTCATAAGAAAGGAAAGAGTTTACCTCATTGTCTTCTTTAGCCATCATATAAAGATTAGCTTGTTCATCTTCTTCTTCATCTGAGTCTTAATCACTTTCTCCCTAAGTAGCTAATAGGTAGGCCTTATTCTTTTCTTTTCCTTTCTTTTTATTTGTATTGTCTTGCTTTTTTATATATTGAAAACATTCCCATTTGATGTGTCCAAGTTTTTTACATGCATAGCAAATAAGATCTTTTGCTTCCTAGCTTCTCCTTATTAGTCATCTTTCACTAATTCTTCTGTTGTTGAAAATTATCTCAAATTTCTTTACAAAGAGGCTGAGGGTTTCTTCATCAATTCCATCCAGTGATTTATCATCACATTCTTCCACATCTTGACATATTGAAGTTACTTTGAGAGCGAGACCTTTCTTCTTCTTGTCTTGTTTCTCAAGAAGTTATTTCAACCTTGGTTTATGTTCTTGGATATTACCAAAGAGAGTTGTAATAGATTTTACTAATGGTCCTTTAGCTTCCACAATTGCAATCACCTTTGGTTGTCATTTTATAAGAAATGACTTCATAATTTTGTAAGCTTAATCTTCTTGTAAGCATGTCTTCCGTAAAGCTGCCAAATAATTTACAATATGAGTAAAATGTATCTACATTTCTTTAATGGTTTTTCCTTGGTTCATTTTGAACAAGTCATATTATTATGTGAAATTATGAATCCTCAATTCTTTTACACTAGCTATTCCTTCATGGGTTATTTCTAAATGTTCCCACATCTCTTTTACACTTTAACAATTTGATACTCTAAAGTATTCTCCTTGACTAAGTACACTAGTGAGAATGAGTTTAGCATTATTATTTAATAAAAATTTTCTTCTATCTGTATCATTTCATTCACTTTTAGGTTTAAATAAGGTCTTGCCATCTTCTATTTTGATAAGCACGTATAGTCCATCCTCAATAACTTCTCAAATGTCAATGTCAACAGCTTTAAAGAAAATTTTCATCCTTAGTTTCCAATATGTGAAATTCTTACCATTGAATCCAGGAGGTTTTGTAATAGATTGTCCTTTAGGCAACACATTATCACCAAGACCTCCCATTATACTCTTGAGATGAAAGTCTTTAATCAAGAGCCCAGGCTCAGATACCACTTGTTGAACAAGACTGGCACCCAAGAAAAGGGTGAATTGGGTATAATATAAAATTTGCAAACTTTAAAAGCTTTTGAAATAATTTTTCAAACTTGAATCAATAAAAATAAAATGTGTAATTCAAAAATGATTAATGCAGGGTGTTAAGAAGATAAGGGAAGAAAATAGACATAAATATATATCCTGTTTCAACTTCTACCTAAGCTTACATCCAGTCCTCAAGTAATCTATTAGGGTTTTCACTATATCAATAATCAAATATCATAATCAGGAAAAATTTCTCCCACAAATATAACAACTAGGGTGAACCTCTCCTTCAACGCAAGCACTCTCTGCTTGATACCCTTAAGGAACAACCTCCCTTGAACTTAACCAGAGAGACACTCCCCCTCAACCCAAGCACTCTTAGCTTAAAATCCTTAAGGAACAACCTTCCTTGAATTTTTCGCTCTTAAAGAAGAAAGAATTTCAGATAAATAAACTCTCTGAAATAGAATATATAGAATAATGAAGCACAAATGCACTAGAAAGATTATATGAAGATAATTTTTATGATATGAACACTATTGAATGTTTTTCCTTATTAATTTAGAGTCCATAGGTTGTGTATAACTAGCTAGAGGTCTAATAGATCCATTTGGAGTAAGAAGGAAGTCAAAGTTTTCAAAATATATTTATTGAAAATTAATGATGGCCTTTCTACTAGTGCTTAGTCAACTGCTCTGTATGGCTAGCCGACTAGTCCATATTTTCCCTCGTTAAAATTTCAAATTTAAACCCCGATAATCGACTACTAGCTAATGGCCAGTCGACTGTCTTCTCATAAAGAGCTCCTATTTGAATGGTTATAAGATTTGTAGTTGACTAGGCTTTGACTGGATATAGCTAGTCAACTGTTAGCTAGTGGCTAGTCGATTAGAGACTCATAGAGAGCTCCCAGCAAAGACCTAAGCTGGCAGTAGATGGAAACCTTAAAGAGGCATACCAGTCAATTGGGACCAAAAGGCCATTCGACTTGGACCTCTTTAGAACATCCCAATCGACTAGAACAAAGGCTGCCAACAGACAATCAAGAGGCTAGTTGACTACTAAGCTAATACCAGGTGACTAGAAATATCCAGAGTTCCCAAAATCAACCTTTTTCAACCTGTAGGACACAGAATCAATTATATAACATATTTAAACATATTCTATCAACTTAATATTACTTACAAAGATTCCTAAGACATGATAATACAATGAAGAATATCTGGAAGCTATGAAATACATTGAAAACCTTTCATACAATGTTTGTAATAATCAAAACATTAATGTCTTCAGTAAATAGGCTTAACATCTTCCATCCTGTCCTTTAACTTTTACATCTTTTTCAAAAATGACATTAATATTTTGAACTTGTTTGAAAACTTCTTCACCACTTATCTGCTCAAAGGGATTTCTCCTCTCTACTTTTCCATTAAATCAACTTCGAGCCAATCTAAATTTATGTCATACAGCCAGAAAGCATTGATGACCCATAAGAATCAAAAGTATTCACACTGACATTCTATAACTTTGCTAACTCTTCCACTAGCAGTTGTAGATATACATCAATGTCATTTCCAAGTGCTTGCTTACTTGGAATGATCATAAAAATAAGAAAAGAACTTTGTTTCGTACACATCCATGGTGGAAGATTGTAGGGTATCAGTATCTCTGGTTAAATTTTGTAACTAGTGTTTAAGTTGCCAAATGGATTAAACTTATTGGTAGATAACCCAAGACGTACATTGCAAGGATCTAAAGCAAATTCAGGATGCATTGTGTCACATTTCTTCTATGCTTCAAAGTCTTTCAGATGCCTTAACATGCAATCATTACTCTTTTCCACCATATGCTATTTCATGTGCTTAGCAATCTTGGAAGATATAAACAACCTTTGTAAACGTGATTTTAATGGAAAGTATCATAGAACTTTTACATGTAGTTTCTTCTTTTTACTAGCACTTGAAAAACTGTAGCCCTTCGATTTCCATCTAGATTTATTGCATTTTTTACAGCTATCCCTATCTGCATCCTCTCCCAAATACAACATACAATCATTAGGACATGCATGAATTTTGGTGTAATTCAGGTCGAGTTTGTTGATTGTTTTTTTTTTCATCATAAAATGATGGTGGAATTTTAGCTTGTTCAAAGGCATCTGCCAACAATTCTAGAATCATTGACATTGCTTATCAGTTATTTTACATAAACACTATATATGATATAATTTCATTAAAAATGATAATTTCAAATACTTTTCACACCCTTCAAACAAACATTGCTAACCATCTTCAATTAACTCTAACTAATTCTGATTATCATCTGGCATCAATTGAGATGGTGATGAAGACGTTAATTCAACTTTTTCCACACAATAGTTACCAAAATGATGCCTGAATGCATCATTAACCATGTTATGTATAGGGTCATTAACAACCACCCTGTCTTGAACCACATGTGGCACTATAGGCATTTCAACTGTATTTTCTATAGTACTTGTCTCTCCATGTGTTAGCCAAATAGTGTAACCTTATGGAAATGGTTTAATAATCAAGTGGTCAAGTACTACCTCTCTATTCTACCATTTGTTAAACTTGCATTTAAGATACGAACAAATTATCCTACCCTTAACATTACGCTCAGCAAATGTGAAATCCAAAAATCCCTTTAAACCTTTTATATACTCAAGCAAGTTCCAAGCTTTTCAATCCAAGTTTTGTCCATGTCTCACAACAAACTATTTTTCTCTAAACCCTAGTAATAGTTAAACGTAAGACCAATAATTAATATCATCATATTTTAACATGCCAATAGTATTTCTATTTAATTTGTACAAAGGAGAATGTAAAGTTCAAATAAAATTAAACATCAAAGATAGGAAAATATAGATAAGTCATTAGAGTAAATACAATTGAATTAATTTGGAGACAATGTTGTCATTGGGTGAGGAAAAGCCCAAAAGGTCCATAATGATATCTCTAGCATCCAACACATGGACAATACAAGCCCATAGCTATTATTTTAAGGTTTAAAAAGGAAAAATAGAAATAAGGATTTAGGTAATCTTCTGTAGTTTGGGAAGGTATAATCCTAAAATTGAGAGAAAATGTAAAATCGTGTAATTTAGGGGTTCAAATATAATTGAAAAAATTACAAAGAGATAGCAAAAGTCCAAAATGAGGGATGAGCATCACTCTCTTACAATTATGAAAGATAATAATTAAACGTTACCTAGTTTGAGTATTATGTCTCAGGTTAGTCCCATACTATTCCTTTTCTCATAAAAATAGATTGTAGGTTTGTAATCTTGTTGCATTCCATTTCTCAAAAGTGAAGACAAACTTCCTTCCAACTCTATTAGACTTTACAAAGATAATAGAACAACAAATTCTATCAATAATCACACTTCCGAACTATCATATCAAATGAATATAACTTTCAAAATAAAAGTGAAGATAAACAACCGTCCAACTCTAATTATCATTGTTAGGGCCTAACAAACATAATTGAATAACAAAATTTATCATATCCAAGCTTCTTAACAATTATATCAAATAAATTCCAAACATATACACAGAAAATTTACACAAATAAATTCCTAACAAAATTTACAAAGATTAAAATATATCACGGAAAAAAATAATTTTTTCCATACAATATTCGAAACATACATTAAAAAAATGCAAAAATATAATGAAAACTACAAAAACGAAGTAAAAAAAATACCTTAAACTATGGTTGGTGGCGGACAGTGGCAGCATCGTTTGAGGCAACAGCAAGCTAATGGTAGCAACTAGCAAGGGAAGGAAGAGTGCGTTAGTTGTTGTGAAATAAAGGGAAAAAAAATGTGGGAATATTTTCCTTAATGGTGGCCGGCAGAGCTCATGCTGACAAGAGGAGGTACAGGTGGGGTGGGGTTGTGACAGCGACCTAATAGCGACACAAATTTCGGCAAGTTCTAGGCAAACAACGATGGCAAGTTCAGCAAAGGAGGAGGAGCAAGCAAATTTTTTTGAAGGACGAAGTGTGCAACGACATTGAAGGCTAAGGGAGGAATGGTTTTTGAGTTAAGACAGCAGGTAATTACTAGCGGTTTTACTAAAACCGTAGGCAATTACCTACAATTTCAAGCAGACATTAGCGCCGCTTGTTAACCACAGGTACTTACCTACGGTTAAAATGTTAACTATAGTTAAAACTATGTTTTAACCACGGTTAATGGTATGATGATTTGTAGTGTATGCTTGACATCTTATGAAAGCTAAAGTCTCTTATGCTAAAAACAAGAAACCAATGTCGATCAGAGCTTGAATAGCCATTGGATGATTGGTTAATAAGTCCACGGCCATGTTGTTGAATGAAAATAATCAATTATATTCTTGACTGAGCTATATAAGTAACAGTCATGAGAAGAAGAAGAATGTGAATGGTTATTCAGGTAGGTCAAGGTTACATAAATTTATTTTTTTGTCTAGTAAGTGGTAAGATTAATATCCACGCACTATATATATATATATATATATATATATATATATATATATATATATATATTTGCATGTATACCAACGTGCATGTGCATATGTTTCTATATGTGTTGTCTATTAATTTGAATCTATTGCATCTATCTTTTCTACAATTAAATTTTACGATCTATGACAAAAAATTATTTAATAATTTACATTTAAAGTTAGGTTATTAAAATTGATAATTATTTAAAACTGAAACGATAAATTTTTAAAATTAAATCTAACTACAAATAATTTAAAATTTTGATCCAACATTTTAAATATTTTACTACAAAAACCTGTGTAAAAGAATCCAAATATAGGTGATTCGTTTACGTTGTATACATGCATCTGCACACATATTTATGTCTATAATTAATTACTCATGTGTACGAGTGGTTGTACGCTTAACTATATATTCATGCATTTGTATATACGTGTTTGGTTACAAATTATAAGTATACTAAAAAGATGGCACAAGCCCTAATATCAATGGCCTCCCTTGCACTACGCAGCACTTCTCTCGCTTCTCATCTTCACCATCTGCTATATAAACAAGCCTCTTTCTTTCACAACCTCAACCACAACCGCAACCATAAAATTCAATAAAGAATAATTTCTTTCACATTCGTTCTCTTTCCCTTTTAGAGAACTATCTATTGATCTTTCTACCTTACCAATGGCACGTCGTGTTGTGGTTCTGGCTTTGATTTTGCTCGCCGTCTTTCAGGCCTACGCCGCCGACCAGCCCAAGGTTGATCCGGCTGCCGTCACTAACTCCGACGCTGATCTCGCTGAGCCCCCAACCGGAGGCGCCATCGGAGTCCTTGAAGCCGCCGATGCTCCCAGCATTGTGCGGGCTGCCCCTATCGGCGGGCCCGTGCCTCCTGGTGCCTTCGATGCTCATTCCAGCGATGGCTCCACACTCCAGTTGTCGGCCGTCGCCGGAGTCGCCGCTGTCGCCGGCTTCTTTTACTTTTAATTGAGATTAAACTTTTATGTAGATATTGTAATCTCATGGAGCCTTGTAAAAACGGTAGAGGAAACCATGTCTGTGTTTCCATTAATATTATTATCTAAAATTGTTCTTTTTAGAACAATTTTCCTATTTCTTGTCTGATTTTTTTATTATATATATATATATATATATATATATATGTATATTGCACGCACACACAAGACTGGTAATAACCTCTTCAATAGTATATTGGAAGTTATTAATTTTCACTTTTTGATTTTGAACCAAAAGCACTTATTTTTCAAACTAAAATACAAAATAAGTATTGAAGTATGCAAGTCATTTTATAAGGATGATCACTAGTAGGATATGAGATGAGTAATATAATCCATATCCCAAGATTAAGGAAAAAAATATTTCTTATTCTTAGATCCATATGGCGGTGTGTAACACATTCAAACTGTTTCCTATATCCATTAAATTCTTAAACCTATTTATCCATTAAGTTTTCATACTTAAACCTATTTATCCGAAGAATTTTCAAAACCAGCAATTTTTTCTGAAGTTAACTTGTCTACTCTAAATTTATTTATATAAAATTGGTAAAAGTACTCTTTCATCCCAGATGTTTGGGTCACTATCAATTTTGTCCTAAATATTTATTTTATGTCAATTTCATCCTACAAATATGCAGAAGTGAGGACATGAGTGTTGAAAGGAAATTCCTAAGTTTAGAATTCCTGTAACTTTTTATACGAAAATCAAAAGCCAAAACGTCTTCGTTATTTACATTTGAACTAGCGTCTATACACGTTCTAATTCACATCCGTAGTTAATGTTTCAAGTCAGAATAATTTGATTTACATTCAAATCAACTTTAGTCATTGATGAAACAATTACATTTTCATGGACCAAAATATTAATTTAATGTAAAAAAAAATTTTTAAGCATCACTAGAAAAACAGAAAAAGATGTTATATATAAGAAAAGAAAAAATAATTTGATTTAAATAAATCTTAAAAGCCAGATAAAAGACAACATAAACATTGCATCTCAGAATGGCCTATAACCCACTACGTTCCAAAAGAATCTTACATTTCTGAAGTAAACAAACACAAACACAGCACTAGATGGCAACACATAAGTGAAACATTAAACCAGGGTTGTTCACACAACTGCCGAGTCAAATTTGGCAACATCCCATGACCCAGCTCAAGGTCCTTGGATCAAATCTGATAGATTCAAGACATAACCAGACCCAATTACATGGACCGGATCATCCAAGATTTTAAAATTTCTTATACATTTCTTATTAATTTAAATTAAAAATAATTTTTGAAAGAAAATTTAAAAAATTATAATATACATGTAATAAATAAGATATTTTATATTCATAACAATAATTTATATTCAACATAAACCAAAAAGATTGCTACTTCATTAAAAAAATGACCATATATATATACATATATATATATATATATATATGTATGTATAAAGAAAATTACAAAAACATATATGGCCAAGTTGAGCCAATATGGCCCGAGACCAATTGCTTATATGATAAACTTAATCTCGCGCCCCAGGTGATTATGACCCGATTCCAAATTCCCCCCCTCGTGAAGGGAGTTACAACATCGAAACTACAATGAATTAATAATCCATAATTTTCAAAAAGATTGATAACGTCAGAAACATCAAACTCAAGAACAGTCAGTCACTCAACTCCCAACACAAAACCATGCCAAAATCCCTCTTAAAGATACAAATTTAATCAGGGAAACCATATGGTCTCTTGGTATATAGTAATAAATCAACCCATCAGGATACTGTGTTTACACATAATTAGTCAGTAATTAGATGGGGATATAACATCATCAATTTTCAATATCATCTTGACTACTTGAGTAGCAAGCAAAATCTGTTGCTGCTTTCCAATCAAAGTTTCAAAGACATTTTGCTCCTGCATGTCATTAGTACCAATGTCATTGCAATCAATGCCGAAGTGGGGATTGCTCTCCTGAAAATGGAAGGCAGAGTTAGGGTTTGTACCATAACATACTCAAAAATAGTCACAGATTAAATAGTTATCATATACATGTAAGACAGTCCTAAGTACAGTAGCCGGGCTCAAAGCAATCATCAAGTTTGATTTGATTTACCTTTATTTGCTGAGACTTCACAGCAGATAGAGTTTCAATTGGTTGGAGACCACTGTTTTCAGCAAGGGCCATTGGGACAGAATCCAATGCGTCCGCAAATGCTCTGATAGCATACTGCAAGAGAAAGAAAATTATCAGTAATTGATAAAGCAACATAAATAACAAAGACAACAATAGAAAACACTCATACCTGTTCTACTCCAGGATATCTATCTGCAGCAGCCTCCACGGCAACAGAGCAAGATATTTCGGCTGACCCACCACCATATACAATAGAATTGTTGCGAATGAGATTCCTAGCCACACACAAGGCATCATGAAGGCTGCGTTTCGTCTCCTCTATGATCATTTTGTTACCTACAAAACAAGAGAGCTTCTATTAGTTTGTAACGTTGCCTTAAAAACATTAACTTATCAGTCTCCTCAGAGTATTTTAAAGAAGTTCCACGCTTAAAGCAATATTGAACAACAGTTCAGCACACAGAATTTTGTTTTCTCCAAACAGGTAACTCATTGCATGATGACTAATCAAATTTAAAATTATATACAAACCAGTTGGACAGAAAAATGATACAAAGTACATGTCCTCACCTCCACGAATGAAAATTGTTACAGCCCTTGAGTTTGCACAATGCTCAATATACAGCATCCGGTCTTTTGTTGTACCAAATGATTTTTCTCGAACCAGACCAGCCTTAAATATAAGACAAAGTAATGTAGATCATAAACAAATGCACAAAAAGAATATAAACCCTCAATGTACAGCATGCCTACCCAACAGTTGAAAAAAATGGTACCAGAGTTCAAAAATCAACTATCAAGTTTTCTCGAAAAAGAAAGTATATCCTTCAAATTCTTACTAATTAATACCACATATGCATGTAAAATCAACATGAAAACATATCAACTTGACACAATAACAGTTTCTCCCCATTAAAAAGAAAGGGTGAAAAAAATTCTAAATCAGACCATAAAAGAAAAACAATTCAATCCCAACAACAAGAAAAGAGCAAGTATTGTTGACAAATAAAGGGTGACAGGATACCGTTCCCAACTTTTCTGGAGATAATTCCTGGAACCTAGGCACAATTCTTCCTCCTGCATTTACAAATGGATCATCAGTATGGCCAATAGACAAATATCCTAAAATACTCATAATTCATATATGAAGTACAGTTATCTTGAAAAAGTTATCCTTAAAGCATGAGAATCTTAAATGAGACAAACCCGTTGCTATTGCTATCAATTCCAACTCTACACCACCAACCCATCTGACAGCAGGCAAGTTCCTGTGCATTAAGAGATGATTTGCTTCATCATCAAAACCCCACTGGCAGATAACCAGGGTTGCACCTACGTCCTTCAAAAAGTATAATACTACCTTTTCAGTAAGTCCAAACAAATTCTAGCAAGAAAAAAGTCAAAGAACTGTTGATAACAAGCAAATTTTTATACAAGTATTTTATGTTGAATTTAAACCCCAACGAGCTGATACATAGCCCAAGTAAGATAATTAAGCATTCATATTACAAGATTAATAAAAGAGAGTGAAATCCTTGAGCATGACAAATGGAAACATACTGTTAACAGACAAATCATGAGATTAATAATAAAATGCTACCTTGCATTTTCGAACCATGTCATCAAAGTACTGCTGCTCTTGCTTCCTTAATGTCTGGAACTTCTCCACTGTATCAATATCAACCTTATGCTTAGTCTTTGGTTTTGGAGGCTCAAAGGGGCAAGTCAAGATAGCAATTTTAGCATTTTCAATTTGCTTTGGCATTTGTGGATGGCTCATATCCTTGTCAACAACAATTCCATATATCAGCTCGGTATCCTCCAGTTTACCCCCAACTTTTCCTTCTACTTTAATTAAATCTAGGTTAACATCTTTTCGCTCTAGATCAGCAACAGCAAGCACAGCTTTGACAGCAATCTCAGCCAAGCTACGC
The DNA here is from genome assembly GCA_037074485.1 of Delonix regia. Lineage (NCBI taxonomy): Eukaryota > Viridiplantae > Streptophyta > Magnoliopsida > Fabales > Fabaceae > Delonix > Delonix regia. Next base: position 33,427,677 of record CM073454.1, read on the forward strand.
TTGCATCGATTCACACTGCAAAATCAAGATGATCAATTCTACTATTACAATTTGCTGTTTTCTGATATCACTAATTTACTATTCTTTAGTTTGGTGCAACAATTATATCATGCACTGCATTAGTTGTTATCTGATGAATCACAAAATGGATTAAATTGCACTCACATTTTTGAGGACAGGGTAGTCATACAAGTTTGAACCAGAGGCTCCAAATTTGTTGCTCCAAATTCAAACTTATGAGCTACATGCTCCAAATGTTCAAAAGCAATTTTGGATGCAGATTCATAGCCCTCTGCAATCCTAATTGGATGAATTCCTCGTTCTAATAGCCGCTCAGCTTGTTCAAGTAATGCTCCAGCCAATACAACAACTCCAGTGGTGCCATCACCAATTTCATAATCCTGACTCCTAGATAGTTCAACCATCAACTTCGCAATTTGGTTGTCAACATCCATCTGCTCCAAGATTGTTGCACCATCATTGGCTGTAAACTCAAAGTGTCATTCTTAAGGAATCTTGGTCTCAAAAAGAATGCAAAAGTCATAGATCATACATGTAGACAACTAATAAATAATTACCTAAGATAAAAAGCAATCCAATTTACCACGGGTCATACATCATATTATTCAATTTTGAAGGGATGCATCCCAAGACAGGGATGCGGGGACCAATATTAGGTAACCATTAACCCAGAGGTATACTAAATGACATCAAATGAATGAATTCTGCCACTACACTTTTGACTATTCAAGTTGAACTATCACATTTGGAACCTTCATCTGATACTTCCTCAAGGTGAATCATCCAAAATGAGCATATCACTTTGACTTCTACGAAGGTTAGTGATTCATTTAGGCTTTAGCCAATATAGGCTTTACCCATGTCAATGAGAACTAACACACTCAATAACTTGGTGGTTTTCTAACGTCAAATTCAAATTAATAATATATAAAATTGCCCATATCTACAAAGTTTAACCCGAGCGTATAATGGTTACAGTTTCATTTCGTACAACACATAGATCTCCAAAGAAACCTGCTAAGTGTGAATACAAATAAATTTACAACTGAATCACACTAATAGGTCAAGTCATTGTTACGTATCGAAATTACAAAACCAACATAACCCAATAAAAAAAAAAATAGAAGAGCGAGAAACTAATAGATTAAACTCCCTAAATTAAAAAGCCAAGAGAGAGAGAAAGGGAGGAACTCACTAATGGTGACATCGCCATCGGGGCTCTGAAGAATCTTGTCCATGCCTTTGGGTCCAAGAGAGGTCCTGAGAATGCGAGCAACTGCTTTGCCAGCAGAAATGTTGGCTTTCTGAGCATCGAGGCCCCTCAACCTGGTCTTCTCCTCCTGCTCCTTCAGGATTATGAAGGGCCTTCCGAACTCGTCGAAAGCCAATGCCATTTCTCAAAGACAACGATCCCTTTCAGTTTCACTCTCCTCTCAGAAGCGACTCACTGGGGAGAAGCTTTGACACAGTACTGTAGTGCGTGAGCCTGTGTTGCCGAAGGAAGGAAAAGCCCTAACTTCTTATTTACCCTTTTTCAAGCCTGAGCTTAGAGTGACATATATATTTGGGCTTGAGTGCGAACTCGCTCGCTGGATCTGAAATCCCTCGCCTTCGCTTCTTGCTTGTGGGGTTTTCAAATTTATAATTCTTCACAAAATGGTAATTTAATTTACATATTTCGAATTAAGTGTACAGTTTTTTTCATTTTACGACTTTTCATAGTCTTTTATATCTTCAAAATTATTATCATGTAATTTTTATCAATGTTTTAGAAATTGAAGTAGTCATGAAATTTAGATAAAGAGCCATTTACGAAATCGAAATGTTTTCCTCAATATGTGTAAATATATATAATACTTTACTATTAAATTAACGTATTGTAAGAGTGCATTCATCAATTTCTGTCACTTTAACACTGACATGCAATAACAAGAACTAATCCATTTAATTTATGATTTACAATTTTTTCCCTTGAAAATAATTATAGAAAATAAATAAATATAAGTTCCCCAACCTTTCTTTAGAAAAAATAATAACGAACGTGCTATAATACTAAAATTAGTAATAAACATCCCTCCGGCTAATCTTATTTGGAGGTAATGTACAAATTGATCTTTGTAAGATATATCTCTTATTATTATGTTATTGAAATTAGGTAGCTTGATACGCAAATTTGATTGGACTGACTTGATCATAGTAGGCCAAATAAGGGGAGAAAAAAAAAAGAAAAAAAAAAACAAATGCTGATGGGGCTGAATTTTGAATTTTATTATACTCTATTTGAGTTTTATAAAATGTCTCCAAAGTAAGGCAGATAATTTTTGATAAATATTTAAGTAGTTTAATAAAAAATTAATTATCTGAATTTTTATTATTAATTATATGAGATCATATTATTATTTGTAAATTGAAATCACTACATTAATTTGCAATAATAATACTACTGTAATAGATCTGGGTTTTGTCTCTCAAATAATGTTAGTTTTTTTTTTTTCCTTCGAGTAATTTCTGTCTTCTAGGAGTCATAGAACCACAGAACATTAAGCTATCATAATGTGGGAAAACAACATAGGTGCTGACCAAATTATTATATGTTTTAGCTATTGATTGACGTAATGATTCCCTCCGATTAGGTTTTCTTTCTATGCCATATTTGTTTTGGAGTATGAATTTTTTACAATTTTTTCAAGAAACTGTGCATTGCTGAATTACACAATTTTTTTCTCTGAATAATTAAATTAAATCTTAAAAATCGCATGGACATAATTATTAAGATTAATTTAAATTATTAAATTGTACATTTCTTTTAATTTTAGTCGTTAGATTTATATATATATATATATATATATATTTAAATACACAGAATCTAAATTTATTTCTTTCCTAGTGGGAGCAATAGCTAATTGGATTTAATAAAAGTTTAATATTGAAGGGTAAGGATAATATATAATAAATATTTAAATTTTCTTAACAAATGACAAAAGGTAATTGCATATCAAATACTAAAACCTTGTCATATGATATATGGTAATGTTATTATTTGATTTTTTTTAATTTTCTTTTAAATAATGTGAGATTTTACTCGACCAAATTACAAATTAGATTAAATCGAATCAAACTAAGTCCTACGCATACAAAAAAATCCAATACTAAAACTAGCCCTTTATGCTGTGAATTGAACACAAATTACATTTTTCTGGACCAATTATATATTTACGATACAATAAAAAAGAATTAATCCATTAAATTTACAATTTACATTTTTATTAAAAGTAATTAAATTAGTAATATCATTTAAGAGATAATGCACGAATTAATGTCGATTAAATTTTGGTTTTTATGAGAAAAAAATTATATTTAATTTTTTATGTCATTTTTCTAATAAAACATGATAAACATATGATTTATTATAATACTATTGTACGCGTACAGTTATTATAGCTATATAATTTTGAATTCAATTATACACTTTTATGTTAATAATAAAACTTGATAACAAAAATTTTTATAAAAAAACACTGTATTTAAGTATAATCATTTTTAAAAGTATATCTCAAACAATTTAGTTCCAACAAGCTTTGAACATAAGACAAATAAACCCAATTGAATATTTATTTTATTTTGAATGACAAATTAAATTAGGGAATATCATGTTACAAATCTTAAATGATTAATTTGTTTGGTCCCTTATTTCACATATCAAAGAATTGAAAAAAAAAAAAAAACATCTTTTAGAGACTAATTTGTATATATTATCTCAACTAATAATAGTTTATCAACCCTTAATTATAGTAACTCTTATCATAATCTTACCTTAATTGGACTTAATATTAATGGCTTCCCTCACACTTCGCAACACTTCTCTCATTTCTAATTTTTCAATTTTCTATATAAACAAACCTCTCTCATGCACCATGTCAACCACAGCCATAACAATAATTCTAAATAATAAGAAAGAATAATTTCTTTCAAAGTCGTTCTCTTTCTCTTCTAGAGAACCATCCATCTATCTCCAAAATGGCACGTCATGTTGTGGTTCTAGCTTTGGTTTTATTCACCGTCGTGCAAGCTTACGCCGCTGACAAATCTAATGTTGCTCCCGTCACTAACTCTGATGCCGATCTCAGTGAACCCCCTACTGGAGGTGTCATCGGAGTCTTGGAAGCCGCCGATGCACCTAGCATCGTAAGTGCTGCCCCTATCGGCGGGCCCGTGCCTCCTGGTGCCTACGATTCTGCTAATGGTCCCGCATCTAGCGATGCCTCCAAGCTCCAATTCTCTACCACCGTCGGAGCAGCTGCGCTTGTCGGCTTCTTCTACTTCTAATTGAACATAAAGTTTATGTATACATTTCAATCACATGGAGAATTGTAACGACGAGGGAAGAGGTCATATTTATTGTTACATTTGTGTTTTGGACCCCCAAAAAAATCTTTTTTAATTAAAAAATAAGATTAATATAAAAAGATCAAAGTTATTTCTAGAGATAATTATTATAATCTATATATTTGGATCCATATCCAAGTGAGCAACAATTATTATTGTCACTCAAATACAAATTACAAAAATTGACAATCCCACATGGATTTTATTTTATTTTTTAAAATTAGTCCATTGGAATCCTCCTACGCAATTGGTGAATTGAAAGTTTTAGGAGAAAATGACCATTTTGCTCTATCACTTTTTGCTTTAGTGCTAATTTGGTCATTCATAAATTTATAATGTCAAAATAGTCTAATTTAGTATTAATTGAAAGCTGTCTCTTAAACGGGTTATAATTACTTTAATAAGAAACTATTTTTTATTAATTTTATGATCGTTTTGACACATTAAATGTGTAAAAGACCAAAACACAGAAGCAAAAGTGGAATGAAAATAATCCTTTTTCTCTAAAATGTAAGGGAAGACGTGCATAAGGTGAGAGGACTTGAGGGTAGAGGAAATTTAAGGCCAAGGGTGGAGCGCATCAGGATCACTTACTGAAAGTTCTATTATAAACCACATGGACCATTGGATTATATTCAATGGTCAAAAGTAGGACTACACAAAATTTGTGTTCGGCTGGCTTTGTTATGGACCCTAAACTTGACCTAAGAATCACTTCGAGTATATTTTGAGACCACGTAACCTTGCTTAACCTAGATAGACCTGGACACATACCAAGTCAGGTCAGTTAAGATTAGGTCCAAATGGTTTTATTAAATATAATAATGGCCAAATGGGTTAGGGTTTACTTTTTACCAATGATGCTACTACTGCCAAAGACATTTAGAGAATAAACAAAGTAGAAAACTGATGAAGGCATGAAAGAAAGAGAGAGTGAGTGAGAGAGAGAGAGATCAAAGATGAAGACCGCAACAAAGGAAACGGAAGAAGGAAGGAGAGATCAAATACACCATGCATGGATGAAGTTGAAGAGCAATGTTTGAGCAGAGAAATTGAAGCACTCACTGAAATATGAAGCATCACTAGGCAGAGAGGGAGATCAAAATTGGAGATGTTACTAGAACATACCAAAAAGCTAAAATATGAAGTAGTGTGAGGGCCCATATCGAAGATAAAAAGTATTGTTTAGGTTGAGAGATTAAAGAGATCGAAGTTACAGGGGATGGATGTTGAAGATGCAATTTAGGGAAGGGAACCCCATAACTCATTTAGTAGGACTAGGCTTGGTATATCGAGTTAATCCTATGCAACCTTATTTAAAAGTGGTTCAAATTTTTTTTATTCTAATAAAAGTTAATTTTTTTTAAATGATAGATTTATTAATATTTTAGATCTTTTTTTACATATAAAATGATATTCTATTGAATAAAAAATAAATTTAAGATGTGAGAAATAGACAATAAATTGTTAGAAAATGTTCATTTTTTCTTTTCAACAATATTTGTATAAAAAAATGAAATATTAATTAATTTTTATGCATTGTCATAATTTTTAAAAAGGAATTTACTTTGATTAAAATAAAAAATTTTGAACCACTTTAAACCATTAGATTTGATCCCATGATTCATGTGGTTTACTCGAAAACCTCCAATAGCTGAGAGCACCCGAGGTGATCCACATTGGGAGTGGGGGTGTTTGTGTATGTGAGATGTGGTGAGATGAGGGAGTGTGTGGGGTCTAGTAAAGGGTGGGGGAGCATGAGGGGGCATGGTTTTCTTTATTTGATATATTTTAAAATTTTAAAATATATTAAAATATTACATTTGATTTAGATTTGTAAATTTCATGAATTAATTTATTAGTATGCTATTATAATCAAAATAAAATCATAATTTCATAGAATGCATATTTCTTTATTAATTTTTATTTCTATTGTTTATTTGAATCCTATTACTAAAAACTATATTTTTATTTTTCAAATCAAAAAATAAAAATTGAATGATAGTTTGTTTGGCTATTTAGGGCGTTTTTTTTTTTTTGGTTGTTTTATGGTGGCTTAGGTTATAGGTAATGTTCACATATTTAATATTTCATGAATGAAGTTTTTAGACAATTTACTATTTTAAGTGGCCTAATATGCCCCTTCATTGCATGTTAACACCTTTTATTTTGTAGAAAGTACACCCACGCGTAATTTAAGAAAACAATGCGTAATTAAATGCATAGTCAACCAATAATAGAGTAAAGTAAAATACATTGTTAATCCTAAAACTTTAATTCAAGTTTTATTTTGTATATATTTTTATTAAATTACACTGGAGATTCTTCCTATTTCAAATTGCATACCTAACTCTTATCAATATTCTGATACATATTATGTGATTCATGTTTTAAAAAAAATTGATGAAGAAATATGCATACTATAAAATTATGACTCTATTTTGATTATAATAGTATACATTTAATTCAATAAAATTTCACATCAATATTAAATATAATATTATAATATATTTTAAAATATAAATATCTAAAATAATCAAATAATTAAAAACGCACCCAGGCTCGTCCACCCGACTACTTGTCCCCACATGGTCCCCCTTATCTCACCACATTTTACATGCACTACCTCATATTCCTCAAATTTCTGCCCACTTCCACATAGGGTGAACACTAACCCAAATGCTCCTACTAACTTGACTTTAATGTAATATCCATGAATTTAATAATAATAATAATAATAATAGATAAATTAAATTATTTTAAGAGTTGAAGAAGGGGAGAGAAATATTTAAAAGGGATACTCAAAGGGAAACTCTGGTAATACTAAATGAAGATGCAGATAAAATTTTATTTAAAATAGTAACCAAAGTAAGTACCTAAACCTTACCCTGTGTATTTCTAGTACTTATAACTCAATAAAGTATAATAAAAAAGTATCTGTAAGAAAAACTTTGATCTAATAAGCACAATATGCTCCACTCATATTATTATAAACCCCTAATCATAACATATTATCTCAACTTAAATTAATTTAATACCCTAATCATATATAGTATCCCCACTTATATTATTTAATACCCGAATTGTATCTTAAAAACCCCATCAAAACATCATCTCCCTTTGCATATTGTCCAGCTTTGTGTTCTTCACTATGCTCACTGGCCTTTTGCATTTCTTGCCGCTGCTCGCCACCATTCAGCCTCGTCGGTGGTCACTCATCTTAGGCTAAGTTGGATTAAACAAAATTTAAAAAATTTATATTTTTTATCTAACTAGGCTAAGTCTGTCGTCATTCAAAATTTGACATGATATTAATTTTTATTTTATTTTATTTTTTCATAATATCTTTTTATTTTCTTAAATCTTAATTATTTTTCAATTTTAATCTTAATATTTTATTCATTCAATTTTCTATTTTAAAATTTTAAGTTTTTTTCTTTTAATAACTTATCTTTCTTAATAAAAAAATTGTAAATAAAATTAAAAATTAAAAAAAAATACTTAACTCGACCAAGTCAATTAGACCAAGCTAGGTTTAAAGATAAAACATAAAAAAAAGAAAATAAAAGAACTCGATTATATAGTCAGGCCTTACAATTTTATACATGTTTATTTTCGGAGGCACTTTCTAATAAATTTTTTTTTTTCATAATGGTTATTTTTAAATATTTATCTGATGTAAATTATCTCTCTTATTTGAATAGAATACGAATACTCTACCTAGTGCATTTATTAAGCATTTACTTATTAAATGCTCCCAAAATAATTAATCCTATGCTAATGAGAAGATTACTATCATTATAAAACCACATACAAAGCCCTCGAAGAAACATTCTAAGTTCAAAGAAAGCATCCACACATTAAAATCCTCTTGGATCTTTTGTTAAATAATTATTTTTATTATAAAAAATTACAGTTAAAGACGAGTTTAAGGTATTTTTTATAAAAATGCTTTTAATTTTAAAATTATTTTGAATGATTCAAGATTAAATTATTTTAAAAATTATTTCTTTATAAAAAAATATTTTGATTATTTCATAGTATTTAATTGTAATTGTTTCTCTTTTTTTTCTTAATATCATAAACATATATCTATTTAATTCTTTGGTTTCCGCAATTAGAGCAATATGCTTTGCCGAAATATCCATGAAGTTGCATGGCGAGACTTTACTATATTTGGAGATAAATTCATTGTATTGATTAGATCTATAAAATTAAAATGACCTTTTATTTATTTATTTTTTATAATACATTTTTTCATTTATTAATAATACCTATTTGACTCCTTGAGTAAGAATAGGAGCCTAAGCCACCCCCCCTTTTTTTTTTCTTTTGACTCCTATAGTTTTATTTAATTTTTAATTTCATCCCTATAATTTGAAAGTTTACAATTGAATTTTTATAGTTTAATATATTTTAATTTAGTCTATATTGTTAAAATTATATTAAATGTTGTTTATGTAATATTCAAAGTTAGTTTATTTGTCTATGTAATAAAAAAAATTAATTTGTATTATTATATACTAATACATCTTAATTTACTGGTTTTATAGAGAAGACATCATCATAAAATATCTTTTATGATGTACGAAGTAGCTTTCATTGATATAATTTTTGAAGAATTATAAAATATTATAAATTGATGGAATTACTGTTCATTTTGAATGATCTAAATCGTTGAATAAACTATTTGATCATATATAATTTTCTCTTACTTTAATTTTGGACTATACCAAATTACATTTGTCGTAATCGACTTTTCAGTGGAAGGAGAATAAAAAGGGTTTAAATTGATTCTAAAAATTAATTTATAAGAGTCGCCACCAAAATTTTTAACGAAAAACTTTGAAAAATTAATTTAAAATAAAAAGAAAAAGGTAAAATGGTCTGTGAAAATAGAGAAGGTTCAAGAGTCTATTTGAGTGTGGGGAAGGTATTAAACACCCTACAACACTCGTGCATAAGGACGGTTACTTTAAACTAGTCAAATGAGATAAAATATGACCTTAAATTTATCTCAATTACCCTTTATTGACATGCATGCTCGTTAAGTAGAGAAGACAAAATCAATAATAATGAAAGCAAACAAATAAATATTTACAAATGGTGGACTTGACCAAGGATGAAAGCCTAGAGTTTACGTACCTTATGATAGGGATCAAAGTCTACGTAATTCGAATAGAAAGGCATATATGTTGGCTAGTGATTTTTAATTTTTGCAATGAGAGGAGGAGAATTTAAGTTAAATAGATTTTCATAAACAAAACAGGATTAAAATTTGATTTGTGTGTTTTGATTTACAGGAACCTGATTAATCTAACTCTCTTGATCTCTTCATTTTTCCTCTTTTTAATTATTGTTTATTTTTGAAATTTTAACATTTTTTTTAGATTTAAATGAAATGATAATAGAAAAAGATTTTTAGGATTTTTGGGAGTTTATATTGTTTGGAATTGAAGTGAAATTATAATGAAAAAAATATTTTTGAATTTATTTATTTTTTAGATTTTTGAAATTGGAATTTATCGTTGGAATTAAAATGAAATTATAATGGAAAACCATTTTCAAGATTTTTGAATTTATGTTTTTTTTTAGATTTTTGGATTTTGGTTTTAATTTGAAAATGAGATCATAATGAAGAAAAAATTTCTTAGGATTTTAATTATGAATAATAGATAAAATAAACCCCCCCTTTTTTTATATTTTTTTGGAATTTATTTTATCTTTGTATTTTTGAAAATGGGCATTAAATGTCAAGGCCTAAGGAGATTTAGGATCCCATGCAGCCTCTGCTAGTCAACTTTTGAGTGTTTGAAGAGATCAACAATCTCAAGTGGTAACCCAAGATATGGAAGAGATTATTTGGGATTTCGTGGGATTTTTATTTCTATCATTTTGATTTTAAAATCATATGTTAACTTTTGAAGTTTAAAGATTTCACAGGGCCCCATTAGTCCACTCCCTTGGTGCCAGATAAGAAAACCTCACGCGACGATTATTAAAGCGAGAAGATGGATTATTCCAATGACCCAAAAATTTTGTTTTGAAGTTTTACCAGATTAGATATTATCCTTCGAAGCCTAAGGAAAAAAAAAATCTCACATGACTTTTATCTAAGTGCCTAAGGAGACTAGTATTCTCACATGGCACTATTGAAATTGGAACCAAATAATAACAAGAATGGTGATAGTGATAGTAATACTAGTAATGAAAAAGAACAAATAAACAATAAAATAAAGTAAAATAAATAAACAAATTTAGTAATTAATTAATTAAAAAAAAGACATTGAAAATATAAGAAAACAATGGACTAACCCACATCAATTTGCCATGCACGTGTATACCTCTTTCATGCATTTACATATATATGGCCTTGGTATACATACATATATATATATATATATAATAAATAATAATAATAAAAACTTGTTGTCATTTTTATGTGTACCCTTTTTTCTCCATGCACGTCAACAAAGACAACTGTGCTGAGTACTATGCATCTTTGTCCTGCAGCACTAAAACCAGCAGCAACTAAAGCATTTATAGTAGCATCAACATTCGCATTAGGCAGGACAATTGTGCAATTTTTTTGTTTACTCCCATATTGGATTAAACATGTTTCCATTTAGCTGATGTTCTTAAATATTTATGCATACCAACAACATTTGAACCAACAAATGATACAACTTTGATGTTGTCATCATCACAAATAGCATTCACAATATCGTGGGTTCCGTGAACAATATTTAAGACACCTTTAGGCAAACTAACCTCCAATGCTGACTCTGCAAGCATTATAGAGGCACCTAGATCTTTTCTGATGGCTTTAGAACAAAGGTATTACCATAAGTGACTACCACTAGGAACAACCACAAAGGAAACATTGTAGGAAAGTTGAAAGGACATATCCCAGCAAAAACACCAAGTGGTTCTCTAATGCTGTAAGTATCCATTCCATGTGATACATTGGAAACATATTCCCCCTATTTGTAATGTTGTCATCCCGCAAGCATGTTCCACCACCTCTAAGCCACGAAATACATCTCTTTGTGCATCCTTCAATGTCTATCCTTGTTTAGTGGTCATATTCAAAGCAAGTTTATCCATATTTCAACGCATAAGCTCCTGGAGCTTTAGCATAACACATTAACATGTTGTAATTGGAGTGTTACACCACAACGCGAAAGCCCTCTTAGCTACAAATACCGTAGCCTTAAACTCATTATTTGTAGTCAAAGGAACTTGTGACACAACTTCTTGTCTTGTAGGGTTTACAACATCGATGACGGTCCCAACGCAACAGGTGTAGCAAAGCAGGCTAATGGTAGCATGCATGGCGGATATAACGTCGACCACCTAACTCTACCATGTCCTCCGCCATTGTTTAAGTTGCTCCTAAACTCTCCATCTAGTCTGTTTCATTGCCATTATTTTTTTAACTTTGAGATTCTTCTTGGTCCTTCTTGCTCAAGAACTTCATTCCACCAAATGCAGTAGGTGCAAAGTGAGCCGATAGTGGGTATGTGTGGTCTCGGTGAGCCAACGAGCATGTGTGGTGGTCATAAAGGCAGCCACCCAACTCGACAGGTGTAGCAAAGTAGGTCGGTGGGCATGCATGGTGAACGTGACGTCAACCAGCAAACGTAGCAGAGTAGGCCGACAGTGGGCATGCATGGCGGACATATCATCGGCCACTTGATTCTGTCACGTCCTCTGCCATTTGCTCATGCTACCCCTAAACTCTCCATTTGGTTCGTTTTGTTATCATCGTTTTTCATCTTAGGTAGCTTCTTTGTTTGCCCTTCTTGCTCGAGAGCCTTACTCCAGCTCAGAAGACATGAAGTCCAGGTACTTGAGGTTGTTGCAAGTAGAGAGAAAAGATCACAGCTCGGTTTTGTCCTATTTCTCGAGATTCTCAGCATCTGTCATTACACATTCCAATGCACTTCTCCCTCCTCCATGCTTACCTTTCCCAGCTTTGTTTCTTAGCCATGGAAACAGGGGAGTTCAGAGATTATCCTCCCTCCCCTTTTGTTTCCCTTTTACTCCATTCAAAGGTTACATGATGTGCCTCAAGGAAGTTCAGATTGAACAATCTCAAAACATAAATAAATAAAAAAGAAAAGATAGAATAACTAGCCATCTCAAATGATAAGTTTGCATGCCACACTCAAGAATACTAGGTTTGATTCACCACACTCTAGAATAGAAGAGGGAGAGTGATAATAATGAGAGATTATTTCACCATTAAGTTTAAAAGAACTTAGATGAGAAATTCGCATATAGGAAGCTAAGCCAATTTTCAGAACATTCAAGGTTGCATTTCTCATTGATAACTTCTGTATTTATAACTAAGAACAACCCTCAGGACATAAGTCTAAGATTCATCTAATTCTCACCTAATTTGGAAAAACATGCATAGAAATATACCTAATATAGACTTTTCTTCTAATGTAGCTCACATAACTTATCTAACTTAGACTTTCAAAGAAATATAATTCACTTAACTTAGACTTTAACCGACACTTATTTCAACTTTCATCACATGTATGATTGACTTTTGATAATTTACTCATTATAGCATATGGTCAAATTGCCCCACTTAAACTTGGGCTCCATATAAAAGTTGGACTTGGATCCTAAATGGTCTGATTCCATTTTGAGTTACTAGACAATCATGGTCTAAATCTTCTTAGCCATAAAACGTGTAATCGACCCAGATGGAGCTCTTTGGCCTAAGTCAGCCTTTTGTTCAATTTGAGGCTCATCATTCTCCTCGGGTTCGAAAGGATTTGTCCTCAAATCCAAGTCTTCATTATCATTTAAGTATGGTGTCACATCTTTTACATTGAATGTGGTAGAAATATTGTAGTTTCCTGGTAAATCAACCTTATAAGCATTATCATTTATTTTTTTTCAAAATCTTGAATGGACCTTCTACCCTGGGCATTAGTTTTGACTTCCGTTTGTTGGGAAACCTCTCCTTTCGAAGATGAATCTAAGCAAAATCACCTGGCATGAACTGAACTTACTTCCTTCCCTTGTTTATTGCTTTTTCATAAGCAACATTCTTCTTTTCAATTTGTTGCTTCACATTTTCATATAGAGCTTTAACCATTTCAGCCTTTTTCTTTCCATCGATGCATAATCTATCACTTGAGGGTAGCGATACTAGATCAAATGGTGTGATAAGATTAAACCCATAAACCACTTCAAAAGGAGAATATTTAGTAGTACCGTGAACACTTCTATTGTATACAAACTCAACAAACAACAAACATTCATCCCAATTCTTCATATGCTTACCAACAATAGCTCTAAGTAAGGAAAAAAGTGTTCTATTGACTACCTCAGTTTGCCCATCAGTTTAAGGATGACAAGTTGTGCTGAAAAGTAATCTTGTCCCAAGCTTTTTCCATAATTTTTTCTATAAATAACTCAGAAAATTGGCATATTGGTTTGACACGATACTCTTTGGAATGCCATGTAATCTTACAATTTCCTAAAAGAACAAATCCGTTATATAAGAAGCATCATCAGTTTTGTGACAAGGAATAAAATGTGACATCTTCAAAAATCAATCTACCACCACCATAATAAAATATTTGCCCCTTTGAGTTCTTAGTAATCCAAGCACAAAATCTATGCTTAAGTCAACCCATGGCTGATCAGGAGCTGTAATAGCCTATATAAACCATGTGCAGCCTCCTTGCTCTTTGCTTTCTTGCAAGTTGCACATCTTCCAACCACTCAATGCATATCTTTGATCATCCTTGGCTAAAAAAAATGTTCCTTGATCGTCTCTAAAGTCTTCTTTTCGCCAAAGTGTCCTACTAAACCTCCCCTATGAGCTTCTCTTACCAATAATTCTCTGACAAAGCAATTGGGAATACAAAGTTTAGAACCTTTGAACAAGAATCCTTCATGCTTATAGCAACCGTCAGTAGCACCTTTTTCACATGCCACATATATAGTAGAAAAATCAGGATCTTCTATATATTGGCCCTTCATTAATTCGAATCCCATCAACTTGACATTCATTAATGGGATTAAAGCATGCCTTCAAGACAAGACATCTGCAACCACATTAGCTGCTCCCTTTTTATATTTGATGACGTAAGGAAAAGCCTCCAGATACTCTACCCATTTAGCATGTCTCTTGCTTAACTTGGTCTGGCCCTTCAAATGTTTCAATGACTTATAGTCGGTATGAATAACAAACTCCTTGGGTAACAAGTAGTGTTCCCAATTCTATAAAGCTCTGATCAATGCATAAAACTCTTTATCGAAAGTTTAATATTTCAGAGTTGCCCCATTTAACTTCTCACTGAAATAGGCAACGGGATGCTTCTCCTGCATAAGAATTGCTCCAATTTTGACACCTGATGCATCACACTCAATCTCAAAAGTTTTAAAGAAATCAGGGAGTGCAAGAATTGGTGCTGAACACAACTTCTCTTTAATGATTTCAAAACTTTGTTAGGTCGTCGCACTCCACTTAAAGTCACCACCCCCTTTATTACAATTAGTCAAAGGCGCTAAAATAGTACTGAAATTCTGCACAAATCTTTTATAAAAGGATGCTAATCCGTGGAAACTTTTCATCTTTGAAATGTTTGTAGGAATAGGCCACTCCTTGATAGCTCTAACTTTCTCCAGATCAACTTTAACTCGATGCCGACTAATTATAAACCCAAGAAAAATAACTCAGTCTTAGCAAAATTAGCACTTTTTATAATTGCCAATTAATTATTCTTTTCGCAATACTTCAAAGACCCTCCTCAGGTGCACTCCATACTCTTCCTAATCTTTGTTATAAATCAAAATGTCATCAAAATAAACCATAACAAAATCTCCAATAAAATTCTGTAAGACATGATTCATCAAACGCAGGAAGGTGGTTTGGGTGTTTGACAAACCAAATGGCATAACCATTCATTCATACAACCCATGCTTTGTCTTGAAAGTTGTCT
This sequence comes from Delonix regia, assembly GCA_037074485.1. NCBI lineage: Eukaryota > Viridiplantae > Streptophyta > Magnoliopsida > Fabales > Fabaceae > Delonix > Delonix regia. The sequence continues at coordinate 33,443,057 of CM073454.1, forward strand.
TCCACTCATCCCCTTCCTTCATTTGAATCTGATGATACCTGCTCCTGATATTAATCTTCAAAAAGATTGTAAAGCCATGTAGCTTGTCAAACATGTCATCAAGCCTAAGGATAGGATATCGATACTTCACTGTGATTTTGCTTATGACCTAGCTATCTATACACAGCCTCATAGTTCCATCTTTATTTGCCACTAACAAAGCTGGTATTGAATAAGAGCTTATTAACTCTCTCACAATGCCTTTTTCCAGTAACTTATTTACTTGACATTGTAACTCTTTGGCCTTATTTGGATTACATCGGCAGGCTGATCTAGTAGGCAAAGTAGCACCTGGAATGAGATCAATTTGATGCTGAATCCCCCTTAATTGGCGGTAATCCCTTCGGCATCTCATTTGGAAACAAGTCAGTGAATTCTTCTACTAACTTCTTAATCAGCAGAGGTATAAAAGCTACCTCTATTGGCATAGCTTCTTTCACTATTAGCATCAATATTAGATTAGTTGAATGCAAAGCTCTCTCAACTTTTCCTTTAGTTCCAAATAAGTGCTCCTTTTTCTTTTCCTTCTTTGCTAGCTGATCTTGTAGAACTTGTTGAGGACTAAAAGGTGCTAAGATAATCTTCTTCCCATCCTTAGTAACAAAATAGGTGTTTGTGAACCCATCATGAATGGCTTTACTATCATATTGCCAAGGTCTTCTTAAAAGCAAATGACCAGCATTCATTGGTACTATATCACATACAACTTCATCTTTGTATGACTTGCCAATAGAAAACGATACCTAAACTTGTTTAATGACTTGAATTTCTCCTTGGTCACTCAACCATTACAACGTGTATGAACAATGGTGCTTTATAGTCTTCAAGTTTAATTTCTCCACTAATGTTGTTGAAGCAACATTAGTATAGCTACCTCCATCAATAATGACACTACAAACCTTTCCACCAATTGTACACCTAGTATGGAATATGTTCTCATGTTGATCATCTTCTACCTTAGCTTGTAAGTTCAAAATTCATCGAACTACAAGTAACTCCTCTTCATCTGGATACTCTACAGTACATTTGTCATCTTTCTGTTTAGTTTCTATTTCATCTTCACTTTCAATTTCCTCTTGTGCTCCTCGAACAATTATCGCTCTTCGATTTGGACATTCAAAAGCAATGTGTCCAAAACCAAGACATTTGAATCACTTAATTTCTCTGCTCTTCTTTGAGTTCTTTACATCATTAACCTTGTCTTTTCCTCTGGATGTATCAGCAAGGTTGCTAGAACTTGTCTTTTCCTGTCGCCGTTCATTCCACTTTGAGACATCTTTGGGTGTTGAAGAGGTTAAGTTTGTTCCCTTGAAACTAGTATATCGTGAGCTTCCTGCTTTAGTTGCTCTTCTTCTATGTTGCTTTTCCACCTTAACAACAAGCTTAATTACATCCTCAAGTGTTACATAAGGTTGTAATTCCACTGCATTTGCAATTTCCTTATTCAAGCTTCCCAAGAACCTTATAATAGATTGTTCCTGAGGCTCTTGTATCTCACACCACATCATCAACATTTCAATCTCTTTAACATAATCTTCAACAGACATCATCCCTTATCTAAGAGTTTGTAATCGGATATAGAGCTTCTGCTTGTAATAGTCAGGAACAAAGCATTTTTGCATGAGTCTTTTCATAAGCCTCCAACTCCTGATCTCCATCTCTCCTTCATTGTGCTTTTAAATTCTCCCACCATAGATTTGCAGAATCAATACATTCAAGGGCAACTAGTTTGCATTTCTTAACTTTAGAATAGTTGTGACATTCAAACATCTTATCCACTCGTTGCACCCACTTTAAATATTTCTTTGGTGAGCTAGTACCTTTGAATGGTGGAATCTTCAATTTGATGTTATTTCCCAAGTCACGTTATTGCCTCCTTTGTCTATGTACATCAACTTCATCTTCCATTTCTGGATCACAATTAGAATTAATAGAAGCTTGATGATTACGTTACTGTAGAGGTTGTTAAATAGTCAATCTTGCAATTGCCTACTTTAGATGAATTAGCTGCTCTCTCATTTTTTGTTGATTTTGTTGTATGCCTATAATCTGAGCTTGTTCTAAAGAAAGCCCTCTTGGAACATTGGTAGCGTTGTTATCAGCCCTATCTCACTCTCACTCTAAGCACTCTTCTTAAGTGTTTCTCTCCCTGACCAGTAAGTGTTTCTCTCTTTACTCACTTTCAACCGGGGCTCTGATACTAAAAATGATGTGCCTTAAGGAAGTTTAGATTGAACAATCCCAAAACATAAAAAAAATAAAAAAAATAAAAGATAGAACAACTAGCAATCTCAAATGATAAGTTTGCACACCACACTCAAGAATACTAGGTTTAATTCACTACACTCTAGAATAGATGAGGGAGAGTGATAATAATGAGAGATAATTTTGCCACTAAGTTTAAAAGAACTTAGATGAGAAATTCGCATATAGGAAGCTAAGCCAATTTTCAGAACATTCAAGGTTGCATTTCTCATTGATAACTTCTATATTAATAGCCAAGAACAACCCTCATGGCATAAGTCTAAGATTCATCTAATTCTCACATAATTTTAAAAACATGTATAGAAATACACTTAATATAAACTTTTCTTTTAATATAGCTCACCTAACTTATCTAACTTAGACTTTCAAAGAAATATAATTCACCTAACTTAGACTTTAACTAACACTTATTTCAACTTTCATCACATGCATGATTGACTTTTCACAATTTACTCATTATAATACATGGTCAAATTGTCCTACTCGAACTTGGGCTCCATATAAAAGTTGGGCTTAGATCCTAAATGGTCTGATTCCATTTTAAGTTGCTGGACAATAATGGCCTGAATCTTTTTGGCCATAGAACGTGTAATCGATCCAGATAGAGCTCTTTGGCCTAAGTCAGCCTTTTGTTTAACTTGAGGCTTATCACACACCATACACACAAGCATGGCATAGGTGCACAGAATTTCATTTAGGATTTAACATGAAATTAAAAAAACAAAAACAAACGAAAATGATACTGTTGATATACAAACACAAATGACTACCCTGAAAGAGCGTACACACAACCCCATGTCATCTGCCTAAGACTCCAAGAAAACTACAGGGATGCAACATGATGCACTCAAACACTGGTTATGTGGTAAGATGAATCCACCCTATTTGAGCAACTAAATGAATGAGTTCATGACCCCAAAAGAAAATAAGAGAATGAAATGCCTTGTTTCTGGTGGTAGGTGTCCAACCTTCATTCTTTCTCTTCCTGTTCTTGTATGCTAATCCTTTCCTTTCTCCTTCCTTCTCGTATCTCCTCTCCCTTTCTCACCCTCTGTTTAGCTCTGTTTTATACCTCCAAAGCTAAAGCCAATCCTTTCTATACCCTTCCATCAGCTGCCTTTCCTTTCATGTTCTCAAGTTCCCTTTTCTCCTGCTGCCTTCACCTGAGCCCCCTTGTTTTTAATGCAAAAGAGGAACCAGACATGTATGCAGCTCCCGTCCCTTTCATGCTTAGCATCCCTTTGATCTTCTGCTCTCCACCCAGCTTACATCTTTTCATCCTTCCTTCGAGCCTTTTGAGGTCAAAGTTTTTCAAACTTAACTTTCACTTTATTCCCTCTCACTCCTGGCCGAGAAACAGAGCTCATTTCGATGTAAGTCTCCTTCGAAAGCTTGTGCAACAATTCCATGTTAGGGTGCAGTAATAGGCTTTAAGCTGGTGCAGTGAGCCACTTCTGACGATTTCTTGTTTTTGTTGTCCTTATTATTTTTGTTTTATTGTTATTATTATTTTTTTAGCTTTTCTTTAACTGCATTATTTAATTAGTGAACTAAAAAATTTTCTGACTTCCCTTTGGATTTTTTTAATCTTTAACTAGTTTATTTTTATTGTTTTCATTTTCATTTTGTGTTTATTTTCAAGATGTTTCTATTGGAAGCCCATATTATGCTAATTTTATTCTCCTAGTCTTATTTTCCTATTTTTTTGGTTATTTTGCTCTCACTTATTATTATTAATTTTATTTATTTATTACTATTATTATTATTATTATTATATATTAGCTAATATTATTTTTGGATTTTGAGTTTATTTAATTATCTCCCATTATTTATTTTCAATTTCAATTTGTCCTCAATCGAGGATGTCTTTAAGTCTTAGTCATTTTTAATTTTTCTCATTTGCTTAGTTACTAATTGATTGGTAAATCAATTAAATAATCTTGTAATTAGGGATGGAGTATTCACAATATTTATAGTCCCTTATTATGAAGTTTAAGAGACTATTATTTACTTAATTCATTATTTTTTGGTTGACTTTAAAAATTGTTTGAACTTCAAGAATTTCTCGTTCACTCAACAAATTTCTCATACTTCGAAGAATTCACAATTTAGATGACAGTTAATTAATTACTTCATAATTTTTTTTTTGTTGACTACGAAGAATTAATACGCTTCAAAAAATTATCGATACATATATTAGAAAGGTGAAGAGTCATTACACAAGGAGTTGAGAGTTTGATCAACTTAGATGTCTTGTCAATCAATTGAGTTCCCACGTTAAAGTATTTAATACACTTCAATAAATAATTTTTTATTTCTTTATAAAAAATATTTTGATTATTTCATAGTATTTAATTGTAATTGTCTCTCTTTTTTTCTTAGTATCATAAACATATATCTATTTGATTCTTTGGTTTCCGCAATTAGAGCAATATGCTTTGACGAAATATCCACGAAGTTGCAAGGCAAGACTTTATTATATTTGGAGATAAATTCATTGTATTGATTAGATCTATAAAATTAAAATAACCTTTTATTTATTTATTAATAATACCTATTTGACTCCTTGAGTAAGAATTGGAGCCTAAGCCACCCCCTTTTTTGTTTCTTTTGACTCTTATAGTTTTATTTAATTTTTAATTTCATCCCTATAATTTGAAAGTTTACAATTGAATTTTTATAGTTTAATATATTTTAATTTAGTCTATATTGTTAAAATTATATTAAATGTTGTTTATGTAATATTCCAAATTAGTTTATTTGTCTATGTAATAAAAAAAATTAATTTGTATTATTATATACTAATACATCTTAACTTACTGGGTTTACAGAGAAGACATCATCATAAAATATCTTTTATGATGTATGAAGTAGCTTTCACTGATATTATTTTTGAAGAATTATAAAATATCAAAAATTGATGGAATTATATGTGAAGTTGTTGTTGATTTTGAATTATCTAAATCGTTGAATAAACCATTTAATCATATATCATTTTCTCTAACATTAATTTTAGACTATACCAAATTATATTTATAATTCTTTATTATAAAGTTTAAGAGATTGTTATTTATTCAATTCATTATTTTTTTGGTTGACTTTAAAAACTGTCCGAACTTCAAAGAATTTATCGTTCACTCAAAATTTCTCCATAATTTAAAAGGCAGTTAATTAATTATTTTATAATTTTTCTTATTGACTACAAAGAATTAATGCACTTCAAAAAATTATTGATATGTGTATTAAAAAAGTGAAGAATCATCACACAGGAAGTTGAAGGTTTGATTAGACTTCTCTTCAATCAATTGAGCTCCCACATTAAAGGGAGTCTACTATTACACATTTTAAAAATTTTATTTCTACCTAAGGATGAGGATGATCTAAATATTCATATTCAATGAATACTTACAAAAATTTACTCCGAGTATGGGTATGAGAGATACGTAAATGGCTAGGTCTAAATAATGTTAATGGTTCTAAGAGTTTTTCCTTTTTTTTTAGGTGATTTTATATCAATTAATTTTATGTAGACGTGTTTCAACTTAAAAGAAAATTGCTTATTTAAAATATCTTCGCTTAAAGAGATTTTAAGAATTTAATGATTTAATAGGAAATAAAATAAAGATTTAATTCGAATTTGTTACCTGCTAAGGTTTGGGTTCGGAAATAGAGAAAAATTTGAGTTTAAGAATAAAGGTTATAATATTTGATGCATTATCTTTATAGAGGATGGACAAAAAACTGTTTTTTAGGAGAGATGTCTATTTAAGACAAGTAGATGCAGTTGATTATTAAATAGACTTTAAATTTTAGAATTACTCTAAAATAACTTAATATCATTTTATAACTTTTCAATAAATAAAAATATTCTCACTCAAAATTACTATCATAGTTTGCTTATTTATAAATTAGGTTTGCTCTAATTACTAAAAATTTTTGTATTTTTTACTAAGTAATTTTTATTCTTAATTAGTTAGACTATCAAATAATTTATGGATTTATTATTACCATAGATTGCATTACTTACAAATCACGTTCGCCTTAATCAATATTTTTGCATTTCTTACTACTTATTTTTTATTTTGTTTAGACTAAAAAGTAATTTATAGATTTATTATTATCATGGTTTGCATTACTTACAAATCACGTTTGCCTTAATTATCAAATATTTTTTTGCATATTTTACTACATAATTTTTACTTCTAACTGGTTGGATTAAATAGTTTATGAATTTATTATTACCATACTTTTCATTACTTATAAATCACATTCATCCTAGTGATTAAATGTTTTTGTATTCCTTATCATGTAATTTTGAAATTTAACTGGTTTGACTAACAGGTAACTTAAAAATTTATTACTACCATAATTTGTATTACTTACAAATCACATTTGCCTTTGTTACCTAATTTTTTTAATTTTTTACCACATAATTTTTATTATTAACTGATTGGACTAACATGTAATTTATAAATTTATTACTATCATAATTTACATTACTTATAAATTACATTTGCTCTAATTACCTAATATTTTTACATTTCTTACTATGCAATTTTTATTCTTGCTTATTTAAACTAACAAATAAATTATAAATTTATTACTGCCATAATTTGCATTATCTATTAAATATTTTTACATTTCTTACCACGTAATGTTTTTACAAATAAGATATTAGGGTTATTAACGAGTGATTTTGTCAATTATAAAGTCATTAAATGAAATTAGGTCTTTCAAGATAATTATAAAATTTAAGATATATTTTAGTAATTAATTGCATCTATTAATCTTAATCGAAAATTTTTTATTTTTCTTTTTAACTAATATGAAAAGACAAAATTACGTACCATTCATCATTTTAGAACTTTAATCTGATGTTTCCTATTCTATCATTTGCCACATTAGCATTAATTTGTTTTTGCTTTCACATTATTTTTGTAGTAATAACTTTTCCAAGTAACGTAAAATCCAGTGTTTCAGATATTCTATTAAATATATTTAATATATATTAAAAGTAATTTTTTTTTCATATATGGGAATTTTGTTTGATCTATGAGAAAACTCCTCTTTAATGTTTTTTAATTTTTTTTTCACTATAATTTCACAGATTCATATCTTCTATTAAATATTTTAATATATATGTAAAATAATATTTTTTAATATGTAGGAGTTCCATTGATCTAAACTCTTCTTTAATTATTTTCTTATTTTTTTGTGCTATAATTTCACATCTTTTTAAAATATATGTATAAAAAATTCTTTAAAATATAATTTTTTTAAATTAATAAAAAATATTAAATTAATTAACTATCTCTTAAGTAAAACAAAATCCAATGTTTCAAATCTTCTATCAAATATATTTAATATATATTTAAAGTAATCTTCTTTTAATATATGAGAATTTTGTTTAATCTATGAGAGAGCTCCTTTTTAATTATTTCATTATATTTTTTTGCAATGATTTCACACATTTCTTATATATGTATAAAATTTTTTAAAATATGAAAATTTATTAAAATTAATAAGAAAAATATTTAATTAATTAACTACCTATTAAATTAAAATTTTTAATTCTAAATATTATTTGAAGTGAATAATAAAAATAATAAATTAATTGATCACTTTTTGAATCGATAATTATTTGTATGTTAAAATTTTTTAAGAGTCAGCAAAAAAAATTATGAATTAATTAATTATGCCTATTAAATTTTTTAATAAAATACTATAAATAAAACTTAACGTAGTCTAAAATTAAAGTTAAAAAAATAATATATAATCATTTTACATCATATATCATTCTTAGTTAGAAGTAAAGTCAAATATAATTCTATTAATTTTTTAAAATTTTTCATATAAATGACAATAAAAACTATTTTATTTGACAAAAAAAATTTCTTATAACATACTTTTTTAAATGAATCTATTGTTATTACTTCTATTTTATTAATATTATAAAACAAATTTTTATACTCTCTTCGATATATTAACTTTTTTTTATATTATCATACATCACTAAATATAATTTTTTGCTCACGTCTGCAAACACTATTAATAAAAAATATATAAATATATAACAAAACAAATTAATAATACACGTAGAAATAAAGAAATCTTTACTTAATTTACGTTAAATATAATACGTAAACTTAATTTTATCATAAAATATTATCCGCAGATATTAATTTATTATATTACCTAAATTAAAGGATTTTCTTTAGGAAGTGCATCTTTTTACTTTTCAACACATTGAGTGAGTAACGCTAATTAATATCATTAGATCTTCTAAAATCTGCTGGTAATAGATCCTTAAAATGAGGAAACGTGCGTGTTTCGTCCAAATTCGCACCGATCACAGTTAATATAATGTAATAAACCCAAATATATTTTTTTCAAGTTTTTTTTTTTTTTTTTTTTTTTCTTGGGACAGGATAGATCCCTTGTGTTTTAAACTTCGATGCTGTGTTTGAGCTTGTCTTCCTCGCTTTGGACCATTTTCATTCCCTTCTTTACCAACAATACCTAGGGTTTCGTTTCCGGCGAAATCTCCGATTGAGCTTGCTCCTTTGTTAAGGAAGGGGTTGTTTTATTACTTATCTACTGTATGTATGCTCGTTCTTGATAGGTTTTCCATGATCTTGCTCTTTCGTTCTGTGTTGTTATTTGCTGCTTAATTTCCCGAGTCCTGTTGCGAATGGCGGGTTCACATTATTTCTTTGATGATGGGTTGTGTGAGAAGAAGGAGAATTGAAAGATTGGGTGTTAGAGATTGAACTGTTCGGCCATGGTTCTTCAATGGGTGGGCTAATTTGGGGATGAAATTTATCTTGTATGCTGATCACTATGATTTTACTCTTCTTTTCTAATTCTGTTCGAGGGAAAGTTAATGTCTGTCAACCTATAAACTTTTCAGGTCTGCTCTGCTGATTCTGGTATCTGGGCTTGAAATTTAGTTTGCTAACATGTCGATGAGTGAGCGCAAGACGATCGACCTAGAACAAGGATGGGATTTCATGCAGAAGGGCATCACAAAGCTGAAGAACATTCTAGAAGGGTTGCCCGAGCCTCAATTTAGCTCCGAAGACTATATGATGTTGTATACGTATCCGTCTCTGCGCTGTTTGGTTGTTTACTTGTTTAGTCTATTATATATTTACTTGTTTGATTTCGTTTTGCTCGAGGTAATTGCATATTTTCGTTTAGGCACTGCTTTTCCTTAAATCATGTTGCAGGACTATCTACAACATGTGCACACAAAAACCTCCTCATGATTATTCCCAACAATTGTATGACAAGTACAGGGAATCTTTTGAAGACTACATCATATTAACGGTGAGTCACACTGCTGTCTGCGCATATCGTGGATGAATTGTTTGATTTAGCTTGCATGTGTTTCGTTATGTTATGTATTTTTTCAGTTTTGCCGCTTTCCTATGAGGATAATGCTTGATTAACCTAATAATATCAAATCTATATTGTTGATTCCATGGCATTGAATTTGACATAGGTTGCATGAGCAGGACTTAAATGGCTTATTGCCATGTCCTAACACCCCCAAGGACACAAAGCCACGATACAAATCATTTAGATTTGACCAACTTTTCTTATTCTTAGGAGAAGGCACATCATGTTGTTCTTACAAGATAAAAATCATAGAAGATCAAAATTATGTAATTAATGTGGTTTGATATTGATTATATCAAAGTTATTTAGGGCACGCATAAACAGCATAGTATGTAGGAAACACTCCACTGTAATTAGTGCACATTATGTTAGGTATGTCAGATGTATTTAATACGATTCTGAATTACAGCAATATACTAATGAATCAGCTAAAATATATGAACAGTTAAATTTACATATAAATTGAAAAGTCATTCTTGTTTTACAATATCGCATATGTAGCAACTAGCAATGGCTGCATAGCCATTGCAATAGTATATGTAGCATGTAGCACTTCCTATAACTGTGCTAAATGGAAATTGCTACCCTATACATATTTCATAGTGCCAAACCTTTTAGTGGATTTCTGCAACATATGGCTCACTTTTATAACTATGGATTTGTATTTCACTGCAATCTCAATTTTGTCTTAAATGTTATGAGGGTTTTGTTTTTCATTAACCATTAGTAGGGCAAGAATTTTCCTATGGCTAGCTTTCATAGCTATGGAATTGTATTTCACTGCAATCTCAGTTGCGTCTTAATCGTTATGAGGGTGATATCATTCACTAATCATTAGTAGGGCAAGGATTTCTGTTATATAAGGATATTAGTTCAAGGTATTTATAGCTTGGACTCAGCAGAACAATTAATGTAACAGTGGACTTCTTCCATCTTCATAAGTAATTGTTCTTTTTCTTAGTTAGTTTGGAACTGAATCTTTCCACTGGAAGGTTCCACTCTGTCCGTATATTAACAATTTTAAATTTGGTAATAAAACAGTAGTAAAAAAACTACTAGCTGAATTTTTTTATGTGATCTGTTATTCAATAAAACCTATATGTCCTATAAAGCATTCATTTGCAAAGTAGAAACATAATCCACAATTTATAAAGTAATAGCAACATAGCATTGATTTTTGAATGAGCTCCATATATTGAGTGAATCTATAAGGAAGCGGATGAAGGCATTTTCCTTGATATTATCCAGATCAATTTATATTTATGTAACAACGAGGCACAAAATTAATATCAATATGTAACTAGGTTTTGTGTTTTCCAGTAGATATGGAAGTAGAGGTTAGCACTTCAAAATAGATACTGACATTTTCTTCGTCACTAAATAATGCATTCTGTGCTAGCGTTGTTGCTGCATGTGATTGGGTCATCAGATCAAGTTTTCTAATAATGAGTATTTTAAAAGGAGTGAGTCCTTATGGATATTTATTATGTCACTTCCCATATGGTTGTAAGGCAGTTTCTTCCAGGGTGATTTGTCGTTTTCCTTATAGAGTTACTCTTGAGGATTTTATTTTGGGATGACTCCCACGTAATTCATACTTAGATGTATTTTAAAAATCATTAGATAGGTCTAACATTTTATGATAAGTTGGTTCCTTCTGGGAAAATTCTAGTACAATTTAGCCATGGAATATGCTATAAGTGTGCTTATTTTAATTTATATTCTATTTTTGTATATATTATTTGTTACAATGTTGTTTCCAACATTTCTTATGACAAAATGCTGTATTTTTGTTCCATTTAGGTATTACCTTCTTTGAGAGAGAAGCATGATGAATTCATGCTGAGAGAGCTAGTGAAGAGGTGGGCAAACCATAAGATTATGGTTAGGTGGCTCTCTCGTTTCTTTCACTATTTAGATCGCTACTTTATTGCTCGGAGGTCACTTCCACCTCTTAATGAAGTTGGATTGACTTGCTTCCGCGATTTGGTAATACTACATCTACTCTTTGTGGGGTGTTATGCAATTCTTTCAATTAGGACAACCTTTGCCGTGCTACTGCTAAAGGCAACTTCTTTACAAATCAATTTTATGGGCTTCACTATTAACAGGTTTACAAGGAACTAAATGGGAAAGTGAGGGATGCAGTAATATCTCTTGTAAGTATTCCTGCATAATTTAGTGAGGTTATCATAATTGCAAACTTTTTTAATTGATCAAATCTTTTTTTGTTTACAGATTGATCAGGAACGTGAAGGGGAACAAATTGATCGAGCCTTATTAAAGAATGTGTTAGATATATTTGTTGAAATTGGAATGGGGCAAATGGATTACTATGAGAATGATTTTGAAGCTGCTATGCTGAAAGACACTTCTGCTTATTACTCTAGAAAGGCTTCCAACTGGATCCTAGAAGATTCTTGCCCTGATTATATGCTCAAGGTATGGTCTCTCAGTCATGCTTACTGTAACTTGGTCACGTTATATGGTTTTTATTTGCTTTGGTGTTTGTTATTACAGGCTGAGGAGTGCTTAAGACGTGAAAAAGATAGGGTTGCTCATTACTTGCATTCTAGTAGCGAGCCAAGGTTACTAGAGGTTTGTTGTTGACTATTTGGTCTACTACTATCTTAAAATGGGTCGTCTCTTGATAGGCAACTTAAAGAAGGCAATTGTTAAAGAATATCATGAAATTTTATGGTTCAATTTTGAATTTCTGAACTTCTTCAATGTTTATTGTTTTTGTGGAAAATTACTCTTTTAGAAAGTTCAACATGAGCTGTTAACTGTGTATGCAAGCCAACTCCTTGAAAAAGAGCACTCTGGATGTCATGCTTTACTTAGAGATGACAAGGTATTGGGTAAACTCTTATTACTTATGATGCTTTCAATTGTTTAGAAGCCTGCAATGATGTTATATTCTTGTGTTTTCCTTTAAATGCTTAGATTGAAGACTTGTCAAGGATGTTCAGGCTCTTTTCTAAAATACCTCGGGGGCTGGATCCTGTTTCCAGTATATTTAAGCAGGTTGATACCATTAAGCTTATCTTTCTGCTTTTCCTCCCCTTTTGTATGCCAATAAGAAATGGGATATTGTTAGGTTAGCTATAAGATGTACTTTCTCCTTTCATGTTTTAGCATGTTACTACAGAAGGCATGGCATTGGTGAAGCTAGCCGAAGATGCAGCAAGTAACAAAAAGGTCTGTTCCCGAATGAGTTATTCTTCTGTTCATTTATATTTGTACTTCTGAATGGAAAGCTTATGTTTTCCATTGCAATAATAGAATAATGACTAATACGCAATTGTATGCATTTGTGTTAGATGTTCATTGTTAAATCTCAAAATTGAAGAATGTTCTTATTATTTATTTTTTAGATTCTGAACTCTCTTCTAATTATTTGTCTATGGTGGACTTTACATGGAGAAAAAATTTTTAAAATACTAAATGTAAATTTTCAACCTGGGTATACATTATCTTTTATGTTCAAAACTCTTGGTTGTCCAGTCATGATATCTATCGCGCATTAAAAAGGTTATACAATAAGAGAATGTAAATCACATCTTGTTGTAAGATATAGCAATAAATTGATAACTTAACAAACATAATATAATATATGCACGTGCCTATAACATGAATAGATGAATAGAATACCCAAAATAAATTTTTTAAAACCCCACTTAACTGAAACAATTTTTTATAAATCTTAGATAAGTTGTAAATAAGTTCCTAAATTTCTCCAGGTTTATATATGAATCATTATTTCCCGAGATTGTTCTTTAATGATCAGTTATTGATGGGACTCCAAAAACTGAAACTGACATCTTTGACCTATAATCCTTGAATCTGAGATTTAATATGGAGCAATGGACTATCAAAGTATTTTGGGTAGCAAAATGTTTCCGCAAGCTTACTAATGTAGTCTATCAAAGTTTATAAGGTGCAAGTAAGTGTATTACTAATACTGAAAATTTAACTACTGCATACATAACTAATTGATTAGATGAAAGTAAACCGCACTCCAAATATAATAAGGAATTCCTTTACTGTTTAGTGCTAATTAGATCTAGCCAAGTATTCAGTATCATTGAAAACCAAAATAGCCCAGGAGCCACATTCTTGACAACCAAGCCCTTGCAACTCCTATTTTAAACATTCTGATAAAGTTGTGCATAGTGCCAGCTGACCTTTCTATTTTTATCTTTTTATTAATATGCCAACAGGCAGAGAAAAAGGATATCGTCGGTATGCAGGAACAGGTAATCTCTGGAACTTTCTTTCTGCTACAATTTAGCAACTTTTTCATGTGTGGGAGAGGGAACTGAAACTGGTTTCTCTCTTCAGGTTTTTGTTCGGAAGGTGATTGAGTTGCATGACAAGTACCTGGCATATGTGAATGACTGTTTCCAGAATCATACTCTGTTCCATAAGGTTTTTATCAGACAGTGACTTTGAAATTGTTATGTTAGATAATTTTATTGTTGTACAACTTAAGGTTTTCGTCCTCTAGGCACATAAGGAGGCTTTTGAGGTCTTCTGCAACAAGGGTGTTGCTGGAAGCTCAAGTGCGGAACTGCTTGCCACTTTCTGTGATAACATTCTTAAGAAAGGAGGAAGTGAAAAATTGAGTGACGAGGCAATTGAAGATACTCTTGAAAAGGTCTCCATTAATCTACATGTACCACATGCTTCCATAAACTTGATGCTTGACTTTTATTTATTTATTTATTTATTTTTTTGGTTGGTCCATTTGCAGGTGGTCAAGCTGCTTGCCTATATTAGTGACAAAGACATGTTTGCTGAATTTTATAGGTATACTAAAGGAGAAAGTGAAATTTCTGTGATAATTAAGTTTTATTATTGCTTTTTAGGGGTGTTCTTTCATCTTCAACTACAACTTCTCTTTATTTTAGATGTTCAATAAGTACATCAGTTATGAGCAACTGTTTACTAAAACACTTCCGCTATTGCTTTTGGTTGTTTCCCAGAATCAAATTTAGTGTTGCAACTAAAAGCCTTTTTTTCTTTTCATTTTACTCATATGCTGTGATAGAATGTTAATTATTGAATACAGCTAATAGGTAAGATAAGAGGGATAATTAAGAGAAGAGGAAAACAAAGAGAATCACGGTGTGATAAACTAAAGAAAATGGAGTGTGCTTATTTTACTGTTGTTGTTGTTGTTGTTATTATTATTATTATTATTATTATTATTATTATTATCATTATTACGGTTTTGTATCTAATAATTTATAATCCTATTCCTCTTATTAGTTCATCTAACAAGCGATTCAATGAGAAAAAGGCTGTTGTGGAAATGTTGAGACAAAAAAGTGAAAATAGAAAGTTATTTCCCTGCTCTCTTATCAATAATAGAGATACCAAAAAGATCCTTTAGAGATTATAGTATGAAAATATCAGAACGTTTTATCATGATATTAATAAAAAGGAGTTTGACATTAGAGCATATTGCAGTCTTCTGCAAATATTTGTAGTGCTATTTGTAAATTTTTACCTAAGAGTAAATTGGTTCCAATAGGTGCTCTTGGCTTATTATTACCAAATGCTATTATCATGAATTTATAACTGTATAAGAAGGCTACTTAGAAGCTGTCTCTTGTGGTGATATTTGAAATAGCAGAATCAAACTGTTTCTGTAAGATATTTTGAAAGAATACTCATACAATTACGTGCTTGATCGCTTGCAGGAAGAAGTTGGCTCGGAGGCTGCTTTTTGATAAGAGTGCTAATGATGAACACGAAAGAAGTATTTTGACAAAATTGAAGCAACAATGTGGGGGTCAGTTTACCTCAAAGATGGAAGGAATGGTCAGTCTGCCCCAAGTCTTTATGAGTTGAGTTGATGCACAACATGCAAGTACTATGGTTGGATGTTGAAAGAGAATATTTAAATGCTTGTTGCTCCCACCAGGTTACAGATTTGACTCTCGCAAAGGAAAATCAGACCAACTTTGAAGAGTATTTAAGCAGTAATCCAAATGTAGACCCAGGAATTGACCTGACAGTCACAGTTCTGACTACTGGCTTCTGGCCAAGTTACAAATCTTTTGACCTCAATCTTCCAGCAGAAATGGTATAGTGGGATCTTGTTGCCAAGTGTTTGGTACTAATAAACCTGCATTTAGTTGATTTTGGTTGAGTCATAATCTCTCTCTCTCTCTATAATTTTTTTTAAGGTTAAGTGCGTTGAAGTTTTCAAGGAGTTTTATCAAACAAAAACAAAGCACAGAAAGCTCACGTGGATTTACTCCTTGGGTACCTGTAATGTAAGTGGAAAATTTGATGCAAAACCTGTGGAGCTGGTTGTAACAACCTACCAGGTTATATTCTTATCTTATGCTTCTTGTCTTTGAAAGAGTATCTTGTATCCTTGCCCCCACCCCTTCATTTTGCATTTTTGTGTTGTCCATTGATTCCTGTGTGGGTTTGCTGATGCTGATCCAGTGTTTTTCTCTTGGCTTTGAATAGGCTTCTGCGCTGCTTCTCTTTAATTCCTCAGATAAATTGAGTTATTCAGAGATATTGACTCAGTTAAACTTGACCGATGATGATGTTATTAGACTGCTGCACTCCTTGTCATGTGCTAAGTACAAGATTCTTAACAAAGAACCAAGCACAAAAACAATATTGTCCACTGACCAATTTGAATTTAATTCAAAATTCACTGACAAAATGAGGAGGATCAAGGTACCGATATTTGAAAAGACATTATGTTTTAATTTCTCTCTCTCTTTTCTTTGGTCATCTTAATCTCTTTGACTTAATGACTTCTGAGTGAGATCGTGGCTCTTTGTCTTGCAGA
This sequence comes from Delonix regia, assembly GCA_037074485.1. Taxonomy (NCBI): domain Eukaryota; kingdom Viridiplantae; phylum Streptophyta; class Magnoliopsida; order Fabales; family Fabaceae; genus Delonix; species Delonix regia. Next base: position 33,459,585 of record CM073454.1, read on the forward strand.
TTCCTCTTCCTCCTGTGGATGAGAAGAAAAAAGTAGTTGATGATGTTGACAAGGACAGAAGATATGCTATTGATGCATCAATTGTGCGTATCATGAAGAGTCGGAAAGTTTTGGGTTACCAACAGTTAGTAATGGAGTGTGTTGAGCAGTTGGGGCGCATGTTCAAGGTCCATATTGCACCACTTCTTTTTATATTCTGTCTGTCTGTCTGTCTGCCTTATTCTCTATCTAATACTGTGTTGTTTGGAATGTGATTATATAGCCTGATGTCAAAGCAATTAAAAAAAGGATCGAAGATTTGATCTCTCGAGACTACTTGGAAAGGGACAAAGATAATGCAAATTTGTTCAGGTACCTGGCTTGATGTGGCCTTGATGAGTGCGTAATTGAAGGGGTCAGTGTCGCTGCTGCAAATAGCAAAACAAGAGGACTATGTTTAGACTAGCAAAAATTGAGCGCCTCTTAGTAATAGCCTTGACGAGGGAGCTGCAAGTGTTTTTACATTTTGCCTCCATGTCCAGGTATGGGCTACTACTGTAGCTGTGTTCTCACATCGGAGAAATTGTAATCAATTCCATAAGTTGATCCAGTGGACTGGTTCCTTCAGTGTCTTTTTTTTTTTGTCTTTTTTCTTTGGGCATTTTCATCTTATTACTTAGTTAAAATCTGTCTCTTAATCTTCCCTTCCCAAAAGAAAATAGGCTTTATGTAATCTTAGTTTCAGTGAAATTGTATTCTGATTGTCATCTTAGTAACCCATCGGTGAATGGTCTTTTCTTTTTCGAATCCAAACCCTACAACTATGGTACTCGACATTAATTGTCTATAATTACTTTTACTGTGACATCTCGTTTATTTCATGGTGTCAAAGCCAAGTCACATGAGAAAGTCTCACCAGATGCTTTGGGGGTTTTTTAGGGCTCGGGGCCATCTCTTTTTGGATGTCCGACAGGGAATCGTTATCTTTATTCTGTGGTATTATCATAGTGGGTAGATAGCATTATCTTAAAGATTCTATGCTTATCTGTTTTTACTGGTGATTGCTTTATATAAAGGAGATGGATTTGTACTTTACGATCCCATCCTGGATGTATTATACCAAAACAATCATTGTCGTGCCTTAGATGCTTAGTTTACCAAAAAAGAAAAAAAATAGAAAAATTAAACTAATACTAAATTAACATATAAGCATAGTAGAGGTGGCTGTCATTGAGAAGTGTGCTAGGGTACGCTTTTATGTGTATTTATGATTACTTTAGTTTAATTATATTTTTGAACTTAGTATATTTAATTTAATAATCTCTCAAAAGTTAGGAATCTGTGTTGCTTCTCTTGTAATAGAAGTTACTATGAGCTAAAAAATGTAAAGCTTTAGCTGAACCTCACTTCCACGTTGCTCATGATTCTCCGAAACACTATTATGCCTCTTGTTTGCCATTGTCATTTCTGTCTTCTTGCGTTATGTTGTTCTGATTTATTAAAGCATCGTATTTTAAATATTTGTATGATTCTTCTCAGCTCTGTTAACATATATATAGACGAATAATGTTATTCTCACTCTTTTATGCCACCATTCCAAACCTTAATTCTTTAGGAGCAGAATTTCTCTTAGATGGAATTTTGAATCAGCATTTGGATGACGAAGTTTGAGACTTGTGAGGATGGTGCGATTAAATGCGGGTAGGAATAACAAATATTTCCAGAGAAAATGTTGAGAATGAAAGTGAATAACATGGAATATATTTGAGAAATTCGACTGTCTACTTATTAAGAAAAACATGTTTAATGCAAAGTTTAAAATATACAATTAATGGTCATTTGAATTTAAAGTTAATTTACACACGTGGCTTTGATCTAATTTTTTATGTTTGACTTTGTAAATTGTCACATAAAAAATAGAAAAAGCTGTAAGCCTACTTGCAATTAACAATTAAAGCAATTTTGGATCGATAATGCTTATGGTGTCATTTATGGGTCATATTATATTAACTTATCAATATATTTATTAAAAATTATCATATTACTATTGTAGATGATATTATTAATACACTCCTTTGTGAATTAGTCTTGTCAATGATGAAGATGATGAGTATTTTCTACTTGTGCCTTGCGTGTTTTGTGAAAAGATAGTAATTAGAATTTCTTTTAGAGAATTTTTTATCACTTGTTTTATTAGGGAAAAAAAAAAATGAGTCCAAACTCCAAACGGGATTCATTGAATACGTTGACCTATGGTTGATAATAATAGTATTACTAAATTATAGCATCATAACAAAAACTAGATTATATATATATATATATCTATTCGGATAAAATAAAAACTGTCTTTCGTCAAAAGTTTTTCGTAAATAAATTCTCTGAGAAAAAAACGATGCGTTGAAAGAAAAAGGTTCTTTAACTATCTATCTTACAGTATGATGAATTGGTTTGGTCATGATGTTGGAAACCGTTGGTGATGGCGGCTAAAATAATTGATCCACCACTGTGAATTAGTTTTTCTTTTCTTTTCATTTTTTAAATTCTTTTCTATTACTATAAACTAAACTACTTGTCACTCATGAATAGACAACTAGACAACAATTGCAATCAGTCAAGTGTCGTAGCCAACCCACACTATTCCGTAACAGTATTAAGGTGATGAAAGTTAATTAAACTTCTAAAATTGTATTTGATATATATTTTTTAAAATATTTTTAATATATATTGGAATATTTCTTTTCTAATTTGGTATCATTGAAGTTAACTTTTCATAAAATATGAGACATTGATTTTACTCAATATTGGACAGTGAAAGTAACAAAAGTTGATGTTAATCTTTAATATATGATATTGTGAGTTTATTTTGAATATCACAATAAAGACAATTAAATTAATTTATCTTTGAAAGGAATGAATATTATATAGAAAGTTAACTAACAAAGATTAAGAAATATTGTTATATCTTAACTCTCTTAACCATTAAAACTTGACATTAGATCTTTTAAACTATTAATTTATGCAAGAAACCCCTGCATTTAGAAATTTTGTTACTATTGAAATGGTAATTAAATGAAGCTTTTAAAAGTCATTTTTTGAGCAAATAATTTTTTTATTTTTTATTTATGAACAAAAAATCTTCTAGTGTATCACGTGCGAAATAAAGGTTAATTAATAATTAAAAAGTAATTTGCATATCAATTGAAAACAAAACAAGAGTGGATTGACGTCACATTAGTATATGCGAAAGTTAATAGTATTCTATAATTCACATCATAGATAATCATTTAGTGATTTCTCAAGCTTAAACCCTAGCTTTTTATTAATTTTCCATCTTTCTTCTAAAAGCTATCTTAAAAATTGCAGGAAAATTTGAGAGAGGACAAAGGTGGAAAGGGAAGCATTAGTTGTTTTGATGCAAGAAAAAGAAAATGCTACAACACGAGGCAACCGGACATGTTATGTTTGGATTGATGGTCAATACACTTAATTTTAGATTAACTTGATTTTTAAAATTAGTTTAGATTGAACATAATTTTATACCATATTTATATTTAAAAGTTAATTTTTTTATTTATATAATTTATTTAATATAAAAGCAAATATTTTAAATTTTGTACAATTGAGAGTTTAAAAAATAAAATTAATTTTATAAAAAATTAAATGTCAAATAAATAAAAATATTTGTAAAATAAATTACTATTTAAGTATGTATATGAACCTTTAAACACTTCGAACAGTAAACTAAACATACTGTAAATGTTGGAACTTTAACTAACTTACCAAATCATGTTCTCAATTATTACACACCTGGATTCACTTACCCAACTCATAAAAAACAAAAACCAAGAAGCAACCTTTTTACCTTTTTTTTTTTCCCGTAAATGTAATATTTTTTTTTTTGAAAGGTGAGGACTATAAGTTTAAAATATTTATTGAAAAGGATCTTAAACTTAAAATTATTCTAAAAATCTAGAGAATAATTTATTTTACTTAAATAGATCTTCTCTTAAGACTTTCCAAATACATAATAAAACTACATAAAGGTCTTGCATTAAGATCTTAAAATTTTAGAATGGGTTCTTTAATAGTAAAAAAAAAAAAAAGATTTTTAAAATCTTAATAAATTTAAGATTTAAGGTCCTTCAAGATAAATGTTTTATACTTATAATCTTTAATTATAATTTTTTTAACTTTATAATTATCATACATATAAATCTTAGAATGATTTCAATGGGAGAGAATCTCTATTCTCTGAGCAAAATCCATTGTCAATATTCTCCATGGACTTACTTGTTGCGTGAATTACGCAAATGATTCAATGAATGTTAGGTTTTGTGACAAATAAAAGCTTCTCAAGTTTGGTAATGGGACCCATATTCCACTTCCACTTCCACACCTCATCATCCTCTTAGTCCTTATTGCTTCCTCACTCACTCTTTCAAAAGGGGTGCTTGTAAAAAGATTTTTTTTTTTTTTTGATAGATTCATTTTATAAAATATAATAAATTAATTTAAGTATTAATAAATATATAAACATACTAAAAAAATTAGTGTTGATGAGTAAATGAAAATCTTTATCCACTTGGAGTTGATTTTTTTAGATAAATATTATATGAATAAAATTGTAAATATATTAAGCGGAATATGCTTTTAACCTAAAACAAGCCTTAAAAGAGAATATATGAAATTTGGTTTATTAGATTTTTTAGTAAATTGTATTTTTTTCCCCAAGAGATTTTTAAATTACATGATTCTTCCTTTCATTTTAAAAGCTACACTTTCTTGTCCTAAAACCTCAAGATATGTTGCATTGATATCTGTTGCAATAAAAGATGAGCTACATACCTAGTTTAACAAAAAGATCCTCATATATATAAAATTTATATGACATAAACAAGTATTCATATGTATTTGACGGATTAAAAAAAAACAATATTTTAAATTTATTATAAATTAACTTTATAATTTTTAACACAAATAAATAATATTGAAATGAAAATTATAAAACATCGATATTATTTTAAGAAAATATTAACTTGAAGAAAGCTTGTGTATATTTTTATAATTAAAAATTTTGTATAATTCAAACATTGTTTTTAAAAATAGAGTATAATTTATTCTAAATTTTTATGAGTTAAATCTGCCTAATAATTTCATTTTTGAAAATGAAACTTATGAAATATTAATGCTGACAGCATGTGGAAATTGTGAGTGTTGCGTAAGCACCCAGTTACTGAGATAGTGGGTTGTCTAGCCATGATTTGCAGCCATACATCACTAAGGCTTTGTTTGAATAAAATAGTGCTTTTTTCCAACGAGGGTTCTATTGTAAAAATAAATTATAAATTATTATGTTTTATTAATAACTCACTTCCTCCTCTCAGTTATATTTTCAAACATTGAGATAACACATATGTTTTGTTATTTTATAAAAAATATTCTATGGTTGGGTTTTTCAATAGTAGGTGTTACTCAATAAATATTGACAGTTAAATCAAGTTTTTAAATTATTTGTAACCATCAAATAAAATTTCAAAGATTTAATAATATTGATTTTAAAAAATTTATCGATTTTAATTTTCATATTTTAAATACAAGCGTCGGATAGTGTTTTATATCATGCCTTGTCACTTTACTTTATCCTCTCTAAACTTTTAAAATTATTTGTAATTATTAGATAAAATTTTAAAAAAGTAATAACTTTAATTTTTTTAAAAAAATTACCAATATGGGTTTTTAAATTTTAAATATAAATTATCCAATAATATTGTCAATTTAATATGAATCGTTAAATATTACAGTATATAACTGAACAATAGAATATCAAAATTACTTTCTATTTTGTGCCACTGTCATTTTATTTTGTCCTCTCTAAACTTCCAAAACTAAGAATATGCATATAAATCTATTGTTGGTGTTTTTGTTCTTCACGTTCCTCGTACATGGGGTGATTAATGAGCAAATAAAAGAGTAAATGATTGCTTGTGTGGTCAATTTTAATGTGAGGAATAAAAATGTTTGTGGGGGTGTTCAAGTTCAAGTTTGATGATCACGTTGGATTACACGTTTCAAAAGATGGTCCCTTCAACGAGTTGGTCGGAATCCACCTTTGTCCACTTCCCTATCTATGAAATTCAGGTCTATTTCTGTAAACAATATTTGCCTTTTTAATGACTGCATTCTACTCTTCAATATTTATATAAATTCTTTTACTAAATAATCAATATTTGCATTTGAGTTCTTTTATTATTAAATTCTTGCAAGATTTATATAAAATAAATTTTTATTATTACATGGATATATTTTGAGGTTATTTAACTTTGAAGAGTTTTAATCTCTTAAAAAAAAAAAATCTGTGACAAAATCGTTTATGTTAATTAAATTTTATGACTAGGTTAGTTTGTCCTGCTCGGTAGAGTTGTCATATTCGAACAGTTAAAATATCACTTTTATTTACTAAGTTGATTGCATTTGTTGTGTGGCAATTTTATTGGCTTGATTATGCCTTATAGTACATCACTTCCTCTAAAATCTCACCCCACTTGGGACCTTTATCTCTCTCCTTTTTCTTTTTCTTTTTTTTAATTTAGATTACATAAACATGAGGCATTCTGGTATATATTAAAAAAAATGATCTGCCATACATGATTTAGAAAAATGTTACTTTATTAAGGATAATATTTTGAGACAAAATCGAAGTGTCATTACATTAAATTTTTATATCATTATGTTCAAAACAGTGAGTTTTGCTTTTTTAAAAACTGATTCCCTCAAATGTCACTTCAGCTCAGAATCACTAAGAAAGATCACAACTTGCTTCTTTAGTGCTTCGTTCACCCCAATTATATGAACAACTAAAACATGCATGAATGATCTGTGGGCCTCCACAAAGAAAAAAGCTCTCCCTATTCGGAGCAATGGGACAGCAAATAATTTTGTCCACTTCCTGTTAGATTCTTTCACATTAAGAACATATTTGTGTGGAGGAACCCCACATGATTGCATGCTTCTTTCCTGTAAGAAATATGAATTGAGATTCTGTGCAGTCTTTGATAAACTTATATTTAGCATTTCAAATAGATATAGGTACAGATTAATTTGAGATTCAACTGCTAATAACTAACATGCCAAGTCTTTCTTACTTATTTATGTACAGCATAAATTTTTCTAAGACTTTAGAGGATCTAATTCAAGAAATATAGCAGTGAAAACTGTGGACTTGGTATCTAAGTCTGCTTGATTCTTGGTTTTAATGTCCACAAGAGACGAACACAATTTGATACAAAAGTTTCCATTACATGGTAGCATACTTTACTAGCATATACATAATTGAAGCATGAACAGTGAGTCCATATGTGGGTATGTGACCCACAATCACACTCTTGTACATGAACCAGATGAAATTTCTTCGTATTTTAATTGACAAGAATTAAGAAGCTTGACATCAGAACTCTAGTGAGTGGAATTAAAGGTACTCCTAACATGGAAACTGAGTGGGCCTTCCCTTCCTAGTTCGAGGTTTTTGTTTGGATTTTGGCAAAATCCAAGGTCTTCTTCCCTTGCAACTTGTTAGTTACATAGTGCCTACTGTACTGTCCATGATTGTATTTTCTAAACCTGCATGGGTTGTTTTCATCTACAAATTCTGGCATTGGACCAAGCTCTACTTCATAACTTGGGGCATAGAATGTCACAATGGAGAGTCTATCTTTCTCTTGATGAGCCACAGCTCTATGTTCCACACTCTTGTATTTTCCATTTGTAAGCACCTGCATAATCCCAAATTAGAATCATATCCAGATGAAAAAACTGCAAATATGAACAGAAAAGAGATGGGGTATGTGATGTGTATTTAGGTGCACTGTTTCAAGTTCAAATTCTAGCCGTGCCAATTTCTTGGGATCAAGCTCTACGAAATTTCCTTTTGAATGGAATTTTCTTAGGTATGCAGCACTTACCATGTCATCCATAGGTTACACTCATAAATAAGTGAGAGTCAGTAATAAAATATACAGTTTTAATGAACATGATCCTCTATAATAATAAAAAGATTCCGTGATAGAGAAAGAATAAGAGATAAGTTGTATGAGATCCATTAAAGTGTATGGAGTTCACCTCTCTCTTTCTTTTTCCTAAATTGATAATCTCAATTTAGGAAGAAACTGAGGGAATCTAGATTTCATATTACATATGCTAGATGCCCCAATAAGGTGGTAATCATTCATTGGCGTGCCCAAGTAAGCACTCGCAACCTAAGAATTATTCTTGGTGAATCTCCTACTCCTGGTGTAAATAGCTTGTCCTTGATTAGACTAGAAAGGTAGGCTAGTTGAGGTGTGAGCAACTAGTTGAAGTGTGAGTAAGTTGGCTCCAGCGCTACTTGACTGCAACGATACTACCCCAAAAAAAAAAAAATTCCTATGGTCAAAAGGAAAAAGGAAAAAGTATAGAGGTCTTACTTCTATTGTATCTCCAATGTTGATAACAAGAGCATTTGGAATTAGCTGAACAGGCAACCATGCTCTGTCTCTGAGAATCTGAAGTCCCACAGGGCTTCCCTTTGCTTGCTGCAGTACAGTGAGGGCACTTCCATCTGAATGGGGGCTCAGACCTAAAACAAGGTCAGGTCTTGAACAAGCTGGGTAGTAGTTCATCCTTACGGCTTGCACTGCCACACCAAACATCTCACTAAAGGCATCCCCTTTCAAACCAAGGCCGAAAGCTATGGATTCTAGTAGTTTCTGGCATAGCTTCCTTACTTCTCTTGAGTACTCTTCCACAGTTTCACTGCATGATCATTCATTCAGGCGCTTTTACAAACAGTGGTTTAAAAAAGAAATAGTGGAACTTAAAAAGTCAATATATGGCATCATTATTTTCACGTTACCTAAATCTTTCTGGCCTATTTGGCCATAGATTTGGATTCCTCATATAGTGAGGTTCAATTCCAAGAGCAAACATGTTGCACCAATCTAACTTCTGATCCTCAGAGAAAACAAAAGCTTGTCCATATCCTTGTACTGTCCCTGGAATCATTGGGTATTTCTGCTTTTCTTCTAAAGGTAGCATGAAAAACTCCTTGCTTGTTTCTTCTAAGCTCTCCAACAATTTCAGATCAACCCCATGATTAATTACCTAATAATAGCATAAAAAATTTAATTTTTCAACCCCAAAAGAGAAAGAAAAAAAGAAAAAACGGGATCACAAAAGAAAGCAGTACTACTATAACGTACCTGAAAAAATCCCCACTCTTCACAAGCAGCTGCAAGCTTCAAAATTTCAGTTTGGGATTCCTGTGTGTTTCCATTGACAAACTTGGAGAAATCAATGATAGGCATGTCAGTAGATGGAGGAGAAGGAGGTGAAGTAGCAGAAAGTTCTGGTCTTTCAGTGACATCTCTCACAAATCTTTCAGGAATGCTTCTTGGCTTAGTTTTTCTGAGTTCTTGGACATCATCAATGTGCCCAACGTTGATAGGAGAAATGGGTACTGGAGCCATGGACACACAGAAAATCTAGAGCTAGAGAATTCTAAAATCGATTGCTTACTCTATAGCTCTACACACTCAAACCAAGTTTGTATTTGTAGTGGGAATGAGGTCCTCCTTATGACGTTAAAGTTACTTTAAGAGCTCACTGAAAAATGCTAATTTCACAGAATTGTGGTTACAACTATACATGATTGAAACCCATGGCTCTGTTTTTACGTTTGAATGGGCTCCGTTTATTATTATTATTTTTTAACAATTATACATCACTTTTCTAAATGTTCAAATGAACGGTTCACAGGGACCCACATCAAGTACAATCGATGACTTTAAAATCATACATATACGACACTCCTTTCACACTTGAGATCATGCAAATTCCCCCGTCCCCTTCTTTTTTAAAGTTTGGCACTATAACACTATTCCTCAGTATCAACTAGGAAGGAGGCACTGGACTTTTCTCTTTTACTTTTTATTTATTTATTTGGTTTGGTGTAGGCTTAGCCTTTCACGTTACTTATAAACCCAACTCAAATAAATGAGAGTCAATAATACAAAATTACAATGATAAAGCTTCTTCAATTATGTGCGACAAATATTGACTGTGCTTATATAGACCGATTCTAAACAAAAATAACTAAGTACCAGTGTTTTTTGTAGAAGTGCACAGAGTGCAGTTGAAGAGAGGAAGACTGAGAATTACAAAGTTGGAAGCTCTCAAATTTTCTCTCTCGAACTGGACCCATCAATTTCTCTGAAGGGAAAAAGAACCGAACTGAAAAATGTCTTACCTGAATTTTAGAGTGATCGAGGTAAAGAAAAACTAAAGTAAGATTTGCATGCCTCATGAAGGGATTAACAGTTTAAACTGAAAAGATCCAACAACCCTGACTAAGCCTCTCTAAAAGCAAGGTCCTTTGTAAATATGTACTCACAGCTACAGCCTAGTCTGCAGTGGGTGGATCTCCACAGACAGGAGTCCTCCTATGCTTTGTCTTTAACCAATAGCTTAGAGCTAGATGGCATTAGTCTCAGTTTCTAAAATTGATGGGACCTACTTTTAAACCTAAACTTTAAACTTTTTTCCTTGTCTCAACACTTGGAAAATTTTGTTGTTTTAAAAAATAATAACTATGTCTATGTGCCCAGGGTAAGTGACGTAGCAGAGACCCCACCTTTTTTATTTGGGTTCTGCTCCTGTGCTCTCCTAAGTGCGCTTTTTTCTGGTTTTCTCTTCATGGTCCATTCTTGAATGCATTGCATCATCAAGCGCAGCACAAGAAAAGAAAAGGGCATGTGAAAGTTTAGGACCGTAGGGTAAAGAGGCTTGGAAACTATGGATTTTAGTGGGTACATGTGATTGCATCCTGCAAGCAATAGAATTCATATGTGAGTGGTATGGTAGAAGTAGCCAGTAGCTAGCAGGACCATTCTCGATTAGTCTTGGACCATTACAGACCAAATCTAGTGTTAGGTCATCATCCTTTTGTCCCACACTCTCCTATTTAATACCTTCTTCTTCTTTCTATTTTTTGAAATTAGAGCTACCTAAACTTTGGAAGTCCCACAGGTTTTACGGACTCTTCTATTTTCAAAATATACAAAAACCCCATTTAAAGTAAAAAGTTGTGTTACACTTTAGAGTAACTTAAAATATTATCACTAAAATACCCTATATTAACCTAAATATATATTTGACCAAAAACTAACATAACTTCTGATATCTTTTTACTTTACTCTCTTTTTTTCCTTTGCTTATTCAGCCATCATTTATATGAAACCAGGCAAAACCTTCAGTGGACTCTGCCAATTAAAGATATTCAAGGGCTACTGAATTGTCTCCACCAAAAAGTGGGGACAAAACCTTCTGACATATGCAACATCATGATCATGTTCTAGTTATTTTATCTCATTTTTACCCTAAGCGTAGAAGGTTGTGGGGACTATAAAAGTCGTAAGTTACCATTTGGGACACTGAAATAAGTATGTTAAATAATTTAGTTCTTTATTTGATTTGTAAAGCTTCAATAATTCATCAATATGATCTTTTGGTGATCTCTGTTTCGTGAACCCAAGTAGTAGTTTAAACATAAAACAATATAGGTCTCATGAAATGTTTTCCTTTCAAATTTCTTCACTTCATTATTCTGTCAAGTTACATATCAGTTCCATGATCTGATAAGGACGGTAGGAAATGGCAAGAGATAATCGAATCCAAGATAGTAAATTAATTTCAATATTAAAGTGTTAGAGGTCAAATGAATTCCTTTCTCTACTTTTGAAACCGGATAGAGGAAACAATATAAAGATTTCAGCATTATTCTCCTTTCTTTGCTTTTGAACCTCTATCCAACTAAATAAAGTATCGAATCTCACACGGTGTTCTACCAAGAAAAAAAAAACTGTTCTCATGGAAAAATGTTTGACTTGCTATTCACATCTAATGGAGGAATAATTATACTATTTATGCATATCTAGATTTAATTTTAAAAAAATCAGTTATACTCTCCAGAGAATAATAATGCAACCTATTAGTGTCTCTTCCTTAAAAAGCTTAACATTTGAGCATCCTATGGCAGCTATGAATAAAATTTTGACCATATTTTTCTAGCCACGTTAGAAGATTCCTTAAGACTATTCTAGGGAGGTATTTTGTGGGAAAAGATAAGTCATAGCCGAACTTTAAAAAAGCTAATATTATCCCCAATCCTAACCAAATCTATATCAGTATATTCGCAAAACAAAAATAGAGGATAATCTTCTGAAGTATCTCGTGAAAGATCGTATTATGGGATATTAGTGTACGTACATTGTATTCACAAAAGTTAACTAACTAACCTCAATATAGTATTTTAAAAAAAAAAAATGAAAGATTAAGTATGACATTTTTAAATAAGTAAAGAACTATTTAAAATATTTTAATAATAAAGGTCAAAAAGATATTTTAATTTCTACAATACCTCAAACCTATAGTCTAAACAAAAATAAAAAAAAGGTGGAATCATAAATGAAAGCCACATTTTAGAATAAAGTATACTAATTTCTTTTGAGGTCTGGCCAAATTTAATCATATATAGTAGATGCTTTTTTGTTTCAAAATTATTATTCAACCCTTCTAACATTTGATAAGGACTTGCTGTTAAATTTATTTGTTGATGGGGATCATATGTAATTTTACAGGGACTTAATTGTAAACTTTGTGTAATTTTGGGCCCATACTTAACTTTCACCATAATTTTTAAAAGCCACCGAGAAGAATATATCAGGTATAATTTGCTTAAATCTTGAGAAAAGCCAATGAAATTTTCTCATGTACCTGAGAGAGTCCCCATTCTTGACAGGCTGCTGCAAGCTTCAAGATTTCCGTTTGGGATTCCTGTGAGTCTGCACCGGCAAGCTTAGAGACATCAATGACGGGCATGTCGCTAGACAGTGAAGAAAGAGGTGTGGCAGTATCAGTGATAGCAAAAAGCTCTGGTCTTTCAGACACATCTCTCACAAATCTCTCAGGGATGCTTCTAGCGTTTGTGATTTCTTGGACATCATCGATGTGTCCAACGTTGTAAGGAGAAGCTGTCACTGGAGCCATGGAAGCACAGAGCTGGAGAATGATCTGGTATATCAAGTTATGAACTGCTTCCTCTATAGCTCTTCACCCTCAAACCCAGTTTGTATTTATAGAGGAAATGAGTCCCTCCTTGTCATCTCAAAGTCAGAAACCATGCATATTGAATTTGAAGCACCCATTAATCTGTTTTAAATTCGAACGGATCAAATCTCTGACGTGAACAAATAATTGCTGCTGGTTGATACAAGTATATGTCACCTTTATAAAATCTCAAATGAACTGTTTACAGGGCCCACATCGAAACTCTACACACATGAGATTAATTATTATATGTATTTGGTTGTTCTCCTAAGTTATTTTTATTTTTTTTATTTTCTTTGAATTTTTTCATTTTTTAATAAAATTAATGAAATTTTAAAAGAAATAACTATTTTTTCTTGTGTTAAATATAAATAATTTTTATTGATATAAAATAACTCATTTATTAAATATAAATCAAAATTTCTTCTATTTCTTAAAAAAATCTCTAAATTTAAATTTGGAAAAAAAATTAAAAAGAACTCATATGACTTGACTCCATGATGTATTAAGATCCAACTGGGCCAACTCCCGAGACAAAGCTACATATATTGACCCAAGGTTTATTCACCCTTAAATGTTCCTTGGTAGAAAAGAAGCTATTTTCTCTTAATTTCATTTATAAATGAGTGGGACAAAGTCATAATTTTAATATAATAATTTTTTAAAAAATGGGATTAGTTTATATAAAACCATAAATCCTAAAATAAATAACTATTTTTTACTTGATTTAAATATAAATAATTTTTTATTAATATAAAATAACTCATTTATTAAATATAAATCAAAATTTCTTATATTTCTTAAAAAAATCTTTAAATTTAAATTTGTAAAAAATTTAAAACAATTCAAATGACTTGACCCAATTATGTACTGAGATTCAACTCAGCCAACCCCTGAGACAAAATCACATTTATTGACTCGAGATTTGTCCATCCTTAGTGTTCCTTAGTAGAAAAAAAACTTTTTTCTATTAATTTTCTTTATAAATGAGTGGGACAAAGTCATAATTTTAATATAATAAATTTTTTAAAATGGGATGAGTTTATATAATCTGAATCTATGCAAAAATATCTTGCATGAATTGGAGAGTGATTATGATCATCAATAGCTAGAATATGAAAAGCATCCATTTAGCCTCATGACTTTGAAGCCTAAGCTCCTAATAAAGCATAGCTCATTTATATATGCACTATCTGATTAAATAAAAATTAATTTTGCTTATAATGTTGTAGTAGATTATTGTAGTAGGACCTAGTGATGTATTAACTCTTAAATACATCTAAAAGGTTTTTCTCATATATTAGTCTTTAAAATTTTAAAATTGAAGTCAACGTAACGTTAATTGGTGGATCCTATTTGTGTCTTCTTGATTTCGAGATTTTTAAATTTTCTTTGTTAAAAAAGTTAAATTACATCTTACATCTCTTTTGTTTCAAAAAATACATTCAATTTTCTTAATACTTTAAAATATATTAAAATCTTTTTTTTTTTTAAGTTTGACCACCTTACAATACTTACAAAAAAAAAAAGGATCCCTTATGCATACAAAACCTTTATTCAAATTAAATCATTAGGGCTTTTTTATTTTCTCAAGCACTGCTAGAGACAATGTTGTGCCGACGGTTATCATAAAAATGATTCCAAAACTTGAAGTTAATTGTCATCTTTCTCCTCTCCATCTTGAAGTCCTTTTCTATCCAACATCTTCAAAAAATTTTATTGTAAAAAATTACATATAAACTATACATTTAAAATATTTATTACGAATAACCTTAAATTTAATAATATTTTAAAAAATTCAACAACCAAATTGTTTTACTTTAATTGACCATGTTTTAAGACAAATTTGATCATCTCATGTTCTCTTATCTTATAATTTTGTCATATTGAAAAAAAATAGACATAGATTGGATGGATCCTATTACTCAAATAAATCCCACATATTTAAATGTGACCTATCATTGAAGTGAATTCTACTACTTGTTATATTTATCTCTTTTTAATATAATAAATATAAAAAAAATAAAGATAAAATATTTGGTACAACTATAAAATTATATATATGGATACAATCATTACATGGTACATTAAAACAAATGATAATAACGTGTCATATTATGTTAATTGTATGTCAACTTAAATAACTTGTTGGATTTATATTAACTCCATTATTTTGATATTTTATTTATGAGCCTAAAATTCTTTTTGAATTTTCAATTTACTCCTTTTACATTTTATTTTTTAATAACTCACACAGAAATATTAGTTTATAACTTTGTTAACCCACTTTTGTATTTTTTTTCATTTTTTTCACTAATTCTACAACTTCTTAGTTTTATTTTTGTGTGTCTTCTCCTAAGTGTGTTACATAATAATTGCGTTAATACAATCAATTTTATAATTGCATTAAAGATTGTATCATAAAATAAAATATGAGAAAATTCAAATTAGTGTTAAAGACTTTAATACTCCATCACTATTATGTATTTCATTTTCTATATTTGCTGAGGCAGCCCTAGCTAGATACATCCAACAACTTCCAAAACTTGAAGCTTTGTCATTATTTTTATTTTATATTTGCTTACTATGTTATACAAATGAAAGCAACCAAAATATTCAAATATTGGACTCTGCCACAGGAAGCATTATTCAAGGCATATGCTTATGATAAAAAAGAGACAACCATTGCATCTACCGAATAATGGGAAAGAAGACTAACAAGAATCTTACAAGCAAGAACATGTCTCATTCTTGTGCTAAACGATGCGTTTAAATAAGACATAATTGATGAGAGAGAAATGTTTCATTAATTTTTTAAGTTATTAACATTTAACGAGAAGGCAATGGAAGATAATAATAGAAATTCTAGGAATTTTTAATATGGTTATATTATTTTCTTAAATAGTATAATTTTATTTAATTTTAAATTTAGTCTTTATAATTTAAAATTTTATTATTAAGTCTATATATATATTTTTAAAAATTTAGTTTCAGTTGTTAAATTTTTTAGAAAAGCACAAAATTGGTCTTTCACTTTTACATTTTGAAACAATTTGATCTCTCACAAATTAATAGTGACAAATCAATATTTCACAAATTTAAATTTATACAGAATCAATCATTCCCTTTAAATTAATAAAGAACTAATTTTACATAAAATAAAATTTTTATTATTACTTTGTTGAATTTCATTGGTGTCACCAACTATATGATATCTTGACATTATAAATATATGTGACATATACTAATAAAAAAATAAGAGTAAATAATTAAGTAAAAATAATGGTAGCATTAAATGTGACAAATATTTCTTATGTAGCTATGAATAAAATTTTCATTTGTAATCGAAAGAAAAAGAAATTGGTCATGTTTTTAAAAAAGAAATTCATTTATAATCATCTAACCGACTTTATCATACGAAGTTATGCAAAAATAAAAGAAATATAAATTTGAAACAAAGAAATTAAATTTTAGACACATTTTTTTTCTCAAACTGCACAATGCAAATTACAAGTATTTTTCTAGCCACTGCAAAAGATTCCATAAGACATATCCTGAGAGGTATTTTGTAGATTAACATAAGTCTCGTGGCTGAAGTCATCAGAAACTAAATTATCCCTGGTCCTAAACTATATTTAATTTGCATGTTCATTATCAAATGTTTATGTCTTTTTAGGTGTCTCTGCACATTGAATTCACAAATGCCAACAGAGAATCTTTAACACAGACTATACTTTGATTTTGTCTAAAAGATTCCTTTTATTTAATTTATTATGAAATAATAATAATAATAATAATAAATTAAAATTTAATTTAATTATATAATTTATTAAAACAAAGTCCTTAAACGAAAATCAAGATATAATTATTTTTTGAAAAAATGAACTATTTCTTAATAATTAATATTGTGAGTGGATAAAACAAACGAAATATCAAGAATAGATGACTGAGAACTTACAATTATTGAATCACTACCTATAATCATTTTTTATAATAAATTAATAATTTTTTTTTTGAAGAATCGCTTTTCTCTTAAATTGATATTAAAAAAAATAAAATATTTCCATTTAGTTCTTCAACAAAATTTAACTAAAATAATCCTTTTGTTAAATAAATTTATAAGGTAGTTTGGTCAGGGTAATTAAGCAAAAATAAATCAACATTTCCAATCATAATTTCTGTTCACAGTACAGCCCAAATTATGCAAACTAAGTGAAATATGCACCATATACTAAATGGCAAGTGATGGCGTAATAAAAATGAGTAAGTTACATAAGAATTTTCCTATATTTCATTGAAATTATAGAAAAAAATAATTTCAAAGTATATACAAAAAATTTTTAAAACAAAAATTTACCATATATTTTAATTCAATTTAAAATTTGTTGCCTAAATTACTATCACACCCCAAACAATAGAAGTATGACCGATACAGAGAACGAAATAAAACGCGTCCCCACAAATCAGAAAAAGTCAAACAACTTACTATAGTTTCTAAAATTTTGTTTTTGCCAATCTATAATCAAATTATTCACTATTTAGCTTTCGTGTGAAAATTTCAATAGAATCTCCTTTAAAATATAGACTTTTCAAAAACTTTCACAACTCAACCAGTAAATTAGAAAGTAAGAGAGATCTGCTCTCACAATTTAGTACAACTAGAGAACCCCTAATATAACATACACTTACTAATTTTCTGCCTATGACAATTAAAGCTACAAAATTACAATATTTATAACGCTCAACAACAAGAAATAATTATGTCATTATGAGCAATGCAATACTTATCAAGAGATATCTAACTTGACTTTATGCAGCGAAGGGGTTCAGGGCTAACATTACTCTCTGAAAAAGATAAAGATACAAGAATGAGTGAAAACACAAAGCGACTAAATAATACAACCTACAACAGGAAGTACAAGCCAAAGGCTCCATTCTCTCTCTTTTCTTCCTTTAAGCAAAACAAAAACTTACTATACCATTCTCGGGGAAATGAAAATTAATATTGATTATTCATAATTTGTATAAAGATGACGTTTACGTAAACCCATGAGAGTAAAATATGGTCAATCTTCATTTTTGAATCAAATGAACAAACGAGAAAATTTAACAATTCAAAATAATGAGCATCTAAATAGAACTAGAACAATGTACAGACACTGAGCACATAGCCCACAAAAGGTAAATCACCAAGTCGTAGAGCACATAGCTCAAGAAGGCTAATCACTATAGATATAGAGCCCGTAACTCCCAAAAATAAAAAATCTCAGACGTGGAGCACACAGGTCACAAAGGGTAAATCACTATAGACATAGAGCACACAGCTCATAGAATTCATAACAGATTCACGTGTAATGGCCGACACATGGGGCTAGTATCTCCTCTACTAGTTGGGATGCTATTAGAACATAACAGATATTAAACACGAGCATCAAGCTCATAATAATTAGAATACAAGTTGTACGCCTCAATCAAATATCATAATCATATCAAATCTATATGTGGTGGTCGACACATCGGGCTAGTATCTCCCCTGGGGTTCTAAATCATAGTATTTCATCAAATCCTAAATTAGAGTATTTGAAACAAAAAATCAGAGTATTTCATGAATCCAGAATCAAAATATTGCATCAATTTAGAAACAAGTATTTCTTAAGTTTAAAGTTTCTTGAATACCCAAAACGGAAGTGGTTTAAAAAATCTAACATCGAATTTATATAGAAAATAGAATCAAAATAGCTTAAAATTCTAATCTAGAAGAAAAAAAAATCATAAATTTAAAATCATTGAAACTTCAGAAATGCAAAGTCATAGTATTCAGAGGTACGAAATTAGAATCCTTCACAAATACAAATCAAAGTACTTCATACAAACCACATTTTCAAAATACCCAAAATCAAAATAACTTAAAGAATCCAGAACTAAGTTTCTTCCAAAAATAGAATCAGACTTGTTCAAAATATCATCATCAATGTCAATCAAAATCCAATTTATACAAAGAGTAAATTTTAATTCTGTAGTCAAAGCAAATACTAAAAGAAGTTGTTTATCACATTACCTTAATATTATGAAAGCATTTAGATAAATTTTTCAAGAAGAATCAGTGTATCTAAGGAAGTCTGTTATGTATAGGAGTCAAGCAAACAAATCTAATGAATTTGCAAATAAAAATATTAAGATACTGGATACAAGTATAGTTAGTAGTATTTACTCACCTGGAGAGAACACCAAACTCCTTAAAGGCTTCAATAATTCACTTGATCATGGTTAGTCCTAAGCACCTATAAAATCAAGCAACACACTCTTATCCTTTTGATATCCAGAAACAGTCTAATTAATTCTATCAATTTAGTTTTTTAGCTATTCATTTGCTTTTGAACCCTAAACATAGGCCTCAATATTTATGGTTCAAAGATTATCGAACACAGCCTTCCATAATTGTTCCTAACACCTCTGGAAATCTTGCTTCACATTTCAAAGTCCTAATATTAAATAAACACCATCTTAATTAGGCAAATAACATGCTTGATTTAATCCCAATAAGTAACATCATATGTTTCCCCATATAACTTGATTATTTCTATTCAATTCCTTTAAAATTTTGATTATTCATTTATACTCCAATGCACTTTCAACAAGCTTTTTCTCCCACTTCCTTCTTCACAATTACTAGCAATCCAACTTCAATCATAGCATGGAAACAATATTTTCTTAAACCAAGATTAATTCATAACATTAAACAATAGTTAATACTTTAAATCCTCTCTAACAAGCTTTAATATACTTTCATTCTAGAATCAAGAGATTATCAATTTCACTAATGTGGCATTAAGGTCAACCAACCAAACCCCATAATTATTCATTAAATTATAATATTCAACTGATGCCACTTAATCAACTTTAACAAGGTTTTCCAATCATCTTTCCCTCCTTTTATGTAGATAAAAATCCAAGAAATATAGAAAAATTATGAAATCCACTTACCACTTAAAACGATAACTCCCATTCATCTTAATCTTTCCCTTGGATGCTTAGTGATGCTAGAAGAGTAAACAAAACTTTGAATTTCATCACCCTATTAGTAAGGACACACATAACCACATTGGGGATTTTCAATTTCAGAACTATAATGCAAAATTGATAACTGATTTTAAAGGGAATACGTGTGAAATTTACCAAAGATATGAAGTCTCAACTTAATTTAACGAGATCACATGGAAGTAAGCTCCAATTTCTACTTTTCACATATGAATAGTACCCAATTTAGGGGGTTTTTCAATTTTAAGCCAAATTGATGAAATTGATCAATGTGTTTAAGAAAGAAAGGTGCGAAAATCACTAAGGAAGTGAAGCCTTAATGAAATTCAAAGAGAATCGTACCAAATTAAGCCAACTTCCTTTGGACTCACGATGAACATGTTGCGAAAAAGGGATTTCGAATTTTAGAGCTTAGATGGTGAAATTAATCAGTGTAAATAAGGAAGAAAGGCTGAAATTTAACTTAGAAGTGAAGCCCCATGAAAATTTCATGAATTCATATCAAAATCATGTCAATTTTGAGTCAAATCGCGTTTGAAGCCTGTTGAACCCTAACGTGCCTTCTTGCAGCCAAACAAGCTAGAATCCGACTAGATTTTGGCCAAAGATAGTGTGATGAGACTGGATGCTCATTGATAAGCATGAATCAAGGGAGATAGGAAGGAAAACGCTGCACTCCTACTCCTCTACTTATGCATTATATAAGACTGATGCAAATAAGAAGAAAAAAAAGCTGGTGGGGGTATTTTGGTAAATTCCAGGGGGCACACGGCACATTCAAATTGGAGTACTATTGGATAGAGTGAACCTTAGCCACTTATGCCAACTTCAAGCTCAAGTATAATGCCACTTCATTTAATATTTAGATCTTGTTAAATTTTCCTTCTTCAATATTCTCATATTACAAAAATTTACTCTTGCCCCAATTACATTTCCTTGCTTTTTCCTATTCATAATTTTTTTTTAAATTCCTTACTTATAATAAGGTATTTAGCATATAAAATTTAGGAATATTACAAATGCCTTATATTAACTTGAATACATATTTTTATGAATTTAATAAATTTTTAAATTATATTAAATATATAAGATAAGATGACACAACTAAGTTTTTAAATGACTCTTAAATCATTTGGAATTTTTTACTAATTATGTTTGTCTATCCTAATACTTAAACTAAATTCACAAAATGCATTCATGGATTCTTAAATTGTCTACAAAACAGTTTTTTGCCATATACCCTATTAATACGAGGAGGAAAAATTAGTTGGGATATCCATTACTAATTGCATGTTGTTTTATTAAAGGTGAATTTTTTGTCTAAGGAAGACAAAGGAAAGAGATGAAATTATAGATTACTTTGTAGAAAAAAAAAAAAAGGTTTTCCTTGAAAATTTTATTATTTAATCATAATTTAGCTTTGGATTATATATATTTGATTTAGATTCAGTGTATTTAGGGATAAATATACAGATGTAATAATTGAGATTGAAAGAAATGTACAATTTAATGTTTAAAATTAATTTTAATAACCATGCATGATCAATCTTTCTTATCGTATACGGTCTCCAAAGTTTAATCTAATGGTTCAAATAAAATAATTCCCTAGAAAAAACTATAGCAAATCTAAATTCATATATATTGGCCTAAGATTTTGAAGATGTGAACTTTGATATGATCAATTTTTGGTTTCTTGAATAAGAGAAGATGTTAATTGGCTCCTCAAATTGCATTCCTTTTCTGTTTTATATATATATATATATATATATATATATATATATATATATATATATATATATATATATAAAGAAAAAGAAGAGGATAATTTATGACTCTCACAGAATTTGTTAAAGAGAATGATATGTAAGTGTACGAGGAAAGAAACCAACATAAATATTAGTACATCTTAATTTTATGTATAATAATTGCTAGATTATAGATCCATTAACTGAATGATTGAAGTACTAATTGCACATTGGTAAATATAAACTTACGCTGCTTCTGCTCTTGAGGATAGTCAAGAGTGTTAATGGTAAAAGATTGAGCAAAAGAATTTCTTTTTCTTTATACAACTACAAAAAAAGCGTGTTTGTTATTAATTTGAAATATTGACCAAAAAACACTATCTTCAAAATACGAACGAAACTATTCCAATGTGAAACCACATGCAATTTGAACAAAAAGAAGGCATTTTTTTTATTAAAAAAAAACCTTAAACACACATATAAGACTAAATTTATATGTAATTTCTTATATCTTTATTATGTTATTCTTAATTAAAAAAATATATGTATATATGCATGTATATATATAATGTGAAGGATTATACGAGCAAAACCATGAAATCTGTAGGCCTACACATCATTTCAAATCACATTAGCCAATGAAAGCTTGATTTTTCTATTATAACATAATTTTGGAAATAATATTATTTAAATCATATCTATATAGGTCATTATGGTTACAATTGAGGAAAATATTAAATTAGTCTCTACTTTTATATTGTGTAACAATTTATTTCTCACAAATTGTCTTTCCTAGATCAGTCCCTCACAATGTTTATTTTATGTAAAATTAGTCATTTTGTTGTCTTACCTATTTATTTATTAGGGATTAATAAGAAATTAAATTTATATAAAATAATAATTGTAAGGGACTAATTTAACACAAATAATTTATGAAAAATTGAATTGTCACAACGTGTGAAAATGAAGGAATGATTTTATAAGTTTTTATTATAATTATTAAAAATTAATTAAAAATATGCAAATCAACGCCAAAGTCCTCCTCATTTGGTATCCAAAAGGAAAGTAAATGGAAAAAATAATAAAAATTGAATGAAATGGAATGAAAACTTTTTATATCAAAATTGGTTTGGTACATTAGGAATTGAAAAAAAAAATAGAGTTGCAAAATTTGTACGATACGATGGAGATAATGATAAAATGAAAATGATAATAGAATGAAAAAAAACCTAAATGTTCCTAATATGACCTCATATCAAAAAAATTAAATTAATATTTTTTAAAATTATTTTTAGAATAATATTAATAAAAAATATTGAATTATTCATAATAAATATTAGTAATATTAAAATAATCACTCTTTTTCATTTTTAATTTTTTAAAAGATTGAAATATTTATTTTTCAATTTCTTAGTTGAAAGTTAAAAATATTAAAATATTAGTTGTTAATTTTTAATTAAAAATATTTTTAATTTAACTGGGAAAAATAGTTAACTATTTAATTTTAACAATAAAAAGAAACTTTTTTTACTATATATATATATCTCGTGGGTGATTTTGCAAGAGCCGTGTCCATTATTTGCAAGAACTGTGTGTACAAATGTTTCAAACGTTAGCATGCAGGATAATTTGGCCAAAACATCTCATTCCAAAAATCCTAAAACTTTTCATCAACTTGGCGATTAAATCTAACGATGAAAACCTCATTCTATTATTAATCTCGTACCAAACCTCTGACAATAACTTTTTATTTCTCTTTCCTCTTCCCATCACATCTTTTCCCTTACACCAAACATTATCTATGTCTTACTCACGGAATCTTAATCTATTTTTAACTATTTCTCCCGCGACATTCTCCGTATCTTAAGACGTTTTTTTTTTTTTTTTACGAATTCGACCGTTGGTATTTAAAATTGAAAATTGAAAATTAATAGTGAACGAAATCCTAAAACCTTCATATTGTTCCATTTCCCCGCCTTGAAGGAGCTCAAACCAAAGCTTGAAGAAACTGACAAACACTGCTTCACAAACAAGAGCTCAAAATCATAGAACTCGTTGCTCAAGAGAAGAAAGAAGAAAAGGAAGCTAATGAAAATAGAAATTTGAAGAAAAATCGGTGAAAATAGAAAAAGGGTATATGTCTGTGGAACTAGGGAGTTCATAGTCAATGAAGCCTGTGAAATGCTGAAGAAGACACTTAAATGGAGGAAGGAATCGAACGCCGATTCGATTCTGGTGGTGGGTGATACTACATGAAGCATCAGTTGAATCCAAGTCTCCTAAAGCTTTCCCCTTCGTCTCTTTCCCGCCAACACAGACGGTCATTTTTTCATACCAAAGCCAGTCTCATTCAAAACCTGCAAACTTCTAAGGATTTCACTTCTGCAACCTCGACCCACTCGAACGTTGTCAAATCTGGATTCTTAAACGATACTTTCACCGCCAACCATCTCCTTAACTCCTACGTCCGGCTTCTCAGAATTGACTATGCACACAAACTGTTCGATGAAATGCCAGAACCAAATGTCGTCGCCTGGACCTCACTTATGGCCGGTTACACCAGCGAGGCTCAACCTGAATCGGCGCTTTGGCTCTTCTGGAAAATGCAAGACAGCTCTGTTTTGCCCAATGAGTTTACTTTTGCCACTGTGATCAATGCTTGTTCTGTCTTAGCTAATCTCAAGGTTGGTAGAAGAATTCATGCTCTTATTGAGGTTATGGGTTTTGGGTCCAATCTTGTTGTGTGTTCTTCCCTTATTGATATGTATGGGAAGTGCAATGAAGTTGATCAAGCTAGGATTATTTTTGACTCAATGTATAGTAGGAATATTGTTTCATGGACTTCAATGATCACTGCATATTCTCAGAATGCACAAGGGCACCATGCCCTTCAATTGTTTAGGGAATTCAATCATTTGAGGTTGGACAAACCAAATCATTTCATGTTATCGAGTGTGATCAATGCTTGTGCAAGTTTGGGCAGTCTTGGTGCTGGGAAAATCACTCATGGGGTTGCAATCCGTCTCGGACAAGATATAAATGATGTGATTGCAAGTGCACTTGTGGATATGTATGCCAAGTGTGCCTGTGTTAATTACTCGGTCACAGTCTTCAGGAGAATCCAAAATCCCTCAGTAATTCCCTACACTTCAATGATTGTTGGTGCTGCAAAATATGGAGTTGGGACATTGTCTCTACAACTCTTTCAAGAAATGACTGATAGAAGAATCAAACCCAATGATGTAACCTTTGTTGGAGTCTTACATGCTTGTTGCCATTCAGGTCTCATAGATAAAGGGCTTGAACTGCTCAACTCCATGAACAGTAAATTTGGAGTGATGCCTGATGCTAAGCATTTTACATGTGTTGCAGATATGTTAGGTCGTGTTGGCCGTGTTGAAGAAGCCTACCAGTTGGCAAACTCTATCAAAGTTGAACATGATGAGGAAGAGGCTATGTTGTGGGGTACCCTTCTTTCAGCCAGCAGGCTCCATGGAAGGGTGGACATTGCCCTTGAAGCCAGCAAAAGACTAATAGAGTCCAACAAACAAGTAGCAGGTGCTTATGTTACCTTGTCCAACACATATGTATTAGCTGGAGATTGGGAAAACGCTCATACTCTAAGATCTAAAATGAAACACGCAGGAATTAGAAAGGAACCTGGGTGCAGTTGGATTGAGATAAAGGAATCAACTTACTTGTTTTATGCTGGAGATGTTACAAATTGTGTTCAAGGGATTGAGATTTTGAGTTTTCTGAGGGAATTGGAAGAGAAAATGAAGGAAAGGGGATACGTTGGAGTGAGCAAAGGGTTGGTATTCGTTGATGTGGAAGAAGAGGCCAAAGAGCAAATTGTGGGTTTGCATAGTGAGAGACTAGCCTTGGCTTTTGGATTAATGAATACCCCTAGAGGAGCCACAATCAGAATAATGAAGAACTTGAGAATGTGCAGGGACTGCCATGAGGCCTTCAAGCTGATTAGTGATATTGTAGAGAGAGAGTTCATCGTTAGAGATGTAAACAGATTTCATCACTTCAAAAATGGTTTTTGCACTTGCAGAGACTTTTGGTGAAGATATATGTCAAATTGTATAATTTCGTGGACAATGCATACTACAAGCAGATTTGCTAAGCGATCGATTCGCAAAAACACATTTCATGTCAAGAGAATAAACAGAAAATCAAATTAAGCCTTGTCATTATGAATCAATGGGGAAGACCAATGCGTAACTACATTAACAGAATTTTTTGTTTTATATTACATTTGATTATGTTCGAAAACAAATTGAATTAGTATTAAAAATGCTATTTTTCTATCAATTAAACTAATTCTTTTCAGATTAAAATAACAGTTTTTTATATAAAAAAGAAAGATATATAGTATCTTTTAGTAGTATTTTTTAGTAGGCATATACAAAGGTTGCATGTCCCGTTAATTTTGCTCTTGATCAAAACCTAGCTGGTAGTCGACAAGCACATATACTAGTTTGCAGTTTGCACAATTACTGTTGTGTAATTTATTGTAGAATAATGAGAAATGATATACTCCATGAGAGAGTAAATGCTTCAATAATTTGTCATAAAATCATTTTCAAGAGATTCGAGGTATTATTATAAAGTTAATTTATTATAAAATTGTCATTTTAATCATTTATTTATTTAATTATCTAAATTAATCTTTTGCTTATTATAAAATATCACATTTAAAAACTTAAATTATCTACATTCAAAAAAATCTAAACTATTAAATATTCATCCAAAAATTCAAATTTTAAATATTAAACAATTTGCAACTTTTTTATATCAGAACCATTAAATTTCATTTAACCATTTAAGTTTTATCAAATTAATCTATATTTAAAATCCAAATTCAAGAAATCCGTTTTGCACACATAGTCCGTCACTTTGAAAAAAATACAAAATTTAATTTTTTTTATTAAACCTTAAACTCTAAATTTAAGTAACTAAATATAATATTTTTTAAAAAAAATGAAAGACTAATTATAACTTTTTCTATTGTATAAGAGACTATTTTAGATATTATAATAAATAAATAAACTAAAATGAGAATTAGGTAATAAGTAAAAAATTAAAAATATATTTAACTATAAATATCCAAAGGGGCATCATATAAACCCTTCCCGACGTACCATTCAATGAATTCTCATCAAGTGACTGAAAAACTTCCAATCTTGAACTAGAAATTAAAAACAAATTGAAATGATTAAGATGAATATTCTTCAATGCTTTTCAATGTAATTTCTTTTGTTTAACGCCAATTGGTGGAGTGAAAACTGCTTTGACTGCCATGAATGAAGCAAATAATAATAATAATAATTCAATGTAGAATGTTTGCATAATTGACATGCGTCCCAATTGATGTGCGAAATCCCCTAACCATATCAAGAAAAACATGGTTAATCTACGCACAGATCAGTACAGATGCATTTTATGCAATAATATAGAAAGGAACAAGGTATTATCAAATTTTAAGCTAAATAAGTATCCAGATAGATGATAAACAATAAAAGAAAGGTAAATATCCTTAGTATTATATATAAGGAGGGGTAAAAGAAATCAATATTGTGCATACAAATAAATTAATTGAACATATAACAATTATTTTTAAAATGAACGATAGAGAGAGGAAGGTGAGACTATCTAATTATACTTTGGAACTCAGTATCATCACCAAAATGCTGAGGCCAGTCAACACAACCTCAGGATGCACCTGACAAAACCAAAATGCAGTAAGATTTAAATACATTACACTTCATCTAATAATCTAATTAACTTAGAAAAAGATGTTT
The DNA here is from genome assembly GCA_037074485.1 of Delonix regia. NCBI lineage: Eukaryota > Viridiplantae > Streptophyta > Magnoliopsida > Fabales > Fabaceae > Delonix > Delonix regia. The sequence goes on from CM073454.1 coordinate 33,487,294, forward strand.
CCCCATCGCTACAGGAGAAGAATTTATTAGCAGAAAAATAAAAAAAAGAAATATTAAGTAGACCCAGTCTACAAAAAATAAAAGATCAACTCGATCACAGGTAAGGATATCAAATATTCTATTAAGTGGGGCTCACCTATGTAGAGTCGTGATGAAAGTATAAAATAAGGGAAGGTAAGTGACATATTATATATCATCAGAACCCTCAAAGCAATAAATTGGAAATTTTCAAGTACTGAAAACTAGTCGCAGCACAATAGTCGAACATCTCTGAATATCAATCCCCTTAATGATGTCTAATATGTATTTAAAATAAATACTTCTGGCATCCTTGTTCTAGAAACTGCAAGATTGAACTCACGGTGTGATATCAAGTTGCCTGGAATGAAACAGATCGAATACACCCGGCAGATTCTATTGTCTATGCTTGTTTACATATAGCAAATGTGCTCTAAACTCCAAATTCTTATTTCTCTGTAAAAAAGTTACACCAGAGACTGGTTTACTCTACATTAAAAGGTAGCTACATCTCGAATTGAGTAGGAAAATAAAAGCTACTGAACAAATGTTCAAAAACAATAAAAGCACATGATAAACCGTCAATGAAACATGCATAGGTATTGATCAGTCTTGTTATGCTAGAAAATAGAACAAGCAGCATTGAGATATTTTTAATTCTTCATATTTAGATAGACTACAGAACCTTTTAATTAAAGGGAACTGATTTCAACAATGGATACTACAATGAGTATATTACATAATAGAATTACCGGATAAATCACCAAGGGCAAAAGCTGCAAGCTTGCTGAAAGACTTCAATGCCTCCTTAAAGCTTTAATGTTGTCCCTGGCATAGGAGACGAAAGTATTCTCACTGCAATCGATGCAAGTGGCAACATCAGCGAATTTCATATGATATAATCCCTGAAATAATAAAGGGGGCATTGTAAAATGAAATTCTCTAAATAATCATATATACAAATCTTGCAAACCTTGGTTAACTAGTGGAACTCATTAGCAGCCAAAATCCCTCACAAGGTGGCCCAGACAGAATATCAAAGGCACCTCAAATTGCTGACAGTTCTCCCTCACTATAGACAATTAACCAGATTCCAATTATCAGCATTATGACCTACTCAGATACAGGAACTTGCATTATAGATATAAATCAAAGAACCAGAAAAGAGAAGCTTAGTGAAGGTGGCATAAAGAGGCAAAGAAACACTATGTACCTGTATCTTCCCTTCACCCCAAAAGCTGGCATGACCAATGTATAGATTTCAACCAAGAAGCAACACACGCACACAAAAAAATAAATAAATAGAACATTCCACAAGAACTTCTCTACATTCAAAATTTTAATTTGATGACATTAAAGAATGTTTTCATAAACAATGGACCAATTAAGACTATTTCAGTAATCAAAGACCTCAAAAATGGTTGTTCATTTCTGGATTCTGTATTTTTTTTTTCTTGGGGCTCCAAATCATTGGAGCAAAAAATATATGACTGAACTATTACAAAATTTCCATTCTGTGTCACTTAATAATCAAGCATCCCATCCCTCCTTCTAATCCGTAACATTTAAGAGTGAAAATACTGTGCTCTTATCCACATTAAGAAGAACCTGAGCAAGATACATTACAAAACTTGCTACGCAATCTCAATTTTGTACACATCTACAGAAAGGTAAAAGATAGTGGATGTCCTGCCTCTTTGCAGTTTTCCAGGTGCCAGCCTGGGTAGATATCCTTTTTCCCCTTCCATTCCGGAAACCATCTAGGTAGAGAAGTCAAAAAAATGCATTATATACAGTATCACATTAATCTCTAACACCATCAAGACCAGCACGACTTATGGCTTTTGTTGCAGCCCAAACCAGACGCAAAAGTTCATCTACGTCCTGGAAGCTGAAGTCAATAACCCTCCTAACAGAGGCTATACATTCCTTATTCCGTGCCTCTCCCAAGAATACACAAGCAGCTGCAAAAGTGCTCTGGCATTTTCTAGAAGCCTCCATTGCAAAATTCACATCCTGGGTCTGCAAAATCACATTCACATGCTAATTTTTACCCATAGTGACTTCATATAAAGGTGACAATAACATCATTATTACATAATGAACTCTTGTGAGTTAATATTCTGTGTCTACATGTGAAACTCACTAGCTATATAAGTTAGTTGATTACTATTAAGGAGAAGCAATTAGGAGGACTATAGTAAGCTTGACATTTTACCTCCATCAACAGCTAAAACAATGCATCAAAGTGCATCAATGACAGTTACACAATTGCCACTTAAATTCATGATTCCACAAAATTAATCCCACAGCTTTAAGAAAGAACTACATGTATGAGCCACGACAATGCATGACACAGAAGACAGTTTCAAAGGAACAAAGTCTGCACTTACTATCTTGGATAGCAAGGCACCAACAAGACAGCAGCCATCCATACAGGCCTTTATCAAATATTCTATCTAGCATAGAGCTACATTTCCCAAAAATTACCTTGTATCAATGAACCCCTAAATCCCCAATAATAGTTACAATATCTCCATGGTAGTTGAGGATCAAATAACCTCAACAGACCTTTCATACAAACCATATTATGTGTCAACATAAAACAAAATAAAATTAAACTTACAAAGTCAAGAAGCCAGAGAAAGGTTGGGCGATTTCGCACAGATATGACTTGGTTACCAGCAACATGAGCACTATTACCCCTGGGCAAAGTAGCCTTATCCACTGCTGCCTGATTGATTAAGTTATCAACATCTGATGCAGAAGATGAAGGAGATTCACCTAAAGAACAGAATAAAAAAGCAGTTATACATCACTGACTTGCAATCCTCATTGAGACCTGCATCTATCAGACAACTGATAATAAGAAAGAAGAAAATGCCAAAACTAAATCCAGCCTGATCCATAAATTTCCGATTCATAGAAACCCCCCTCCCCAAAAAATAAATAAATAAATAAAAACAGATGGTATCATGGGCTCACATTTCATTCAAAAAAGGAAGTAACAGGCTATAAAGGTTTTAGAATATAAAGATGCCTATTTCATTATTAGTTTTCTTCCCCCTGGTTTTGGATGTATAGCAGCTTCATTTTTACTAATCCATTGCCAGAAGTATGCAAGTAAAAGGGAGATTGCAAAACCATCATACAGCAATGCCCAACAAGCATGAAGATATAGTTATATCACAAAAATATTCAGTTACCTTGAGGAACCATGTGTAAAGTTGATTGCAACTCATGCCACAACCTGTTTGAACCCGAATGTTTACAGTAAACCACTTGCATGTATGCCACCTCCATGCATTTATATGCCAAAGCAGCTGAAGCCATTTCTTGGCGCCTCTCATATTCATGAGCACAGGATCTGAATTCAAAACAACAATGCATGAATAAATGCCTGCTAAGGGAAAATGCTTAAGCAAAATGACAGTCCATCAGATATGTAGATTTTACTGTCATTCAGTGGCATAGTATTCAAATTTTGAACCACAAGTTCAACATATGAACTGTGAATCTGTAACAGCACTGTCATGTTTCCAGATTTGATTGAACAAGGCAGGCAATGCTGACAAGTTGAGGAGTGTTGAATAAATATAGTGGCTGGCATCTGTATCCCATATTTAACTAGAAGAGACCCCACTTGATCCAATGTCCAGACTCAAGTATTAGGATACAGACACATCTATCTATCTGACTATGGCCCAGCAATGGTATACTACTACTCATGTCAACACATAGTGTAAAAGAAATAGGCATGCATTATAAATTTACTTATAGCTTCAGAATTCTACTCACTTGAAAAGTTTAGCAGTAGTAGCATAGATTTGCATTTGACTCATCTCCCCGTGCTTGCTACTCTGACTCTGACAATTTTCTAAAAGTGATGCACCATGAAGAAACTTCAAGGCAGCTTCAAAGTAAGTCTCATTACTTTCAAACTCAAATCCAGAGTTCTACATTATAAACGGCATTTAAACAATCAGTTAGGAAAAGGAAGGAAAAAAAAAAAAGAGAGAAGATACAAGATCTGACCAAAAGAAATGAACAAAATTTCAAAAATGATCAAGTAACCTTATAATTATCTGCTGTATCTTTTAGTTTTGCAGCTTCATGCAAGGTCAGAGAGGCAATTTGACTAGAATTTGCTCTCAAAGGACTTGACGAATTGAGTAGTTGATCAGGTGCAAAATTTCCTGAATTGAGAGTAACACCAACCTTGTGATTAGCATCAGCAGAACTTTTTACTGACTTGGCCAAATTACCATTGCCAGAGGCATGGAAAGGATGCCCATTAGACATATCACCCTTTTGAGACCCAGGACCAGTTATAGAAGTTACAAATACTGTTTCCCTTTGTACTTGATTATCAGACAATGAGAGTTTTTCTAATTTCCCATCTCTGGGCTCTTTGCATTCATGATCAGCTCTGTTTTCTTCCTTGAAGTCCTCGATCAGGTTCTGCTGTGAGAGAATATTTCTTTTAGTGCTACATGGAATATCAACTTTCAGAATAAAATTCTCAACATCATTTGACTTTAGCTCAATTTTCTTTCCACTTTCACTCACACAACTTATTACAGAATCTTTCATACTAATATTGTCAATCCAAGTTTTAGACTTGGGAGAATTGTATTTAGGACCATTTCTTGCCTTGTGACCAGATTCATGATAAGTAAGATCAACTGCAGACTCATGCCTTCTGCCAATTTTAGAATAACCATTCTCAGATGCTGAAGCTTTCATCTTATCACTATCAACCTCTGAAGCAGACCTCCTGACCTTTTCCTCAACCCATAATGATGTAACCTTACCAGATTCCTGCCAAGAAAATGCACGTTTCTGGTTGTTCATGTTCTCTCTATCCTCACAAAGTGTACCATTGGCACAATTGTCATGTTTTATAATACGAACACCACCACTAAGCAAATGGTCATTACTAACTGAAGAAGTTTTAGCAATTACTTTGGCTTCACTATCTTCAACCTGGAACTCTGTTGAGGAAATTTTTAGCCGTTCAGGGCGTGAGTCATTTAAAACTCTCTTCTTTCTTTTTGTTGATTGCTTCTCCTCCTTGTTATCCAAGCATCTCTTAGAACTCATTGAAGGGAGAACACCTTTTGCAGCAGCATCCATCCCTGACGTGTCCCCTTCTGTAAGTATAAGCTTGTCCAAATTGGAGGTCCTTAAAGGTGACGAGGTAATAGATTCTACTGGTGAAACTCTAACATCTTCAAAGTTAGTTCTAGCTTTATGGAACCCTGATATCATAGAAGAGCTTGAAGTTGCAGCCAGAGAATGTTGTCCAGAGTCTAAATTCCTGCCCAATGGATCATTACCATTCAAAGCTTGTTGAGATGTAACCTTTTTTCTATTCTTCCTTTGCTGCTGGGCCTTATCAATACTTCTGACTTCTTCTGTACCAATAGCCACGTTATCCCTACTGTCTGACAAGTTAATTGGTTTCATTCCATCTTTCCTGTTAAATTCAATGTCGCCTTCAGTACGTGAATTAGTCAGAATCTTTAAAACTTTAAACTTCTTTTCCTTCCTAAATCCACTAAGACTGCCTTCTTCACCATCCTGCAAGAACAAGGCATTGTTCTGTTTCTTATTATCCATCCAGTCCTTCAATTTCCCTATTTTCATTAATACATCCTTTTTACTACTGTTTGTTGCACCCAAGGGCGCACCATTTGACAAGACCTGAACATGGTCTCGTAGCTTCTTGACTGGAACTACTAACTTGTCCTTCACATCCTCAGATAAACAATATTCATCATATTTCCACATATCCTTCCCACTTGTCTTTGTTGGTGAACAGTTTCTTGAATTCAGTCCCACCTGATCAAGATCCATGTCAGAATTCAGCTGACTATTCGTGCAGTTAGCATCTTCAGTCTTAGACTTCTTAGGAGTTCCAGATCTATTTTGATCAGCCTCCATCTTATGTTTCAATTTGATATGCTTTCTATCACCTGCACATGCCCAATAACAACATTGAATATTTTAAAACATGTTTATTCAGTTATTTACTCCATGAAAATAAATCTTAAGCATCAATATATTAACTCTGAAATGAATGAGGTACCTCTGTTCAACTCTTTTGTTTTCTCTTTAGGTATGTGTTTCTCCTCTTTCAAGTTGTTCAATCTGATCAAATGCTGATAACTAGATTTTCTCACTGGGTTCGAGTTATCAGGCTGCTGGTTTATGTCAGTTATACCTCTATTTTTCCCAGATTCTAGAGCATTAGTTTCTGAGGATTTTGTGAACAGATACACATCACCACTGATTCCAGCCTTGGTCTTCTCCTTAAAATTGTATTTCTTCTTTCCTTGGCCAGACATTACATCAGAGCTGATTTTCCGGTTATTCTGGCCAAGGTGTAGAGCATCAGCAGAACTCATTCCAACTGCCATTCCCGTGGCCTGGCTTTGCATGTCATTTTGACCCTCAGAGATTGGCATTTGATTCAATGCATAGACAGCTTTTGTTGTCACCTCCTCATTGATATCACATCGATTCATTCCAGGCCTAGGAACAATTTTCAAAGAACAATGAGGCAATAATACATACAACACAGACAAGTATGGAAATGTGGAAAAAGAAGAAAGTGTAGAATAATTAGCATATCATTCAACATAGTGCTCAATTATTGTTTAATATACACATCAAATTAGATTATATCAAGCATAATAAGCTCAGGCATAACCCAAAAATGAGAAGGCAACTTACAGCCAATTTAGCATGCTACACAACCATTTTTCAGGAAGCTGCTCAGGCTTAATGCCTAAAGGTAGAAGACGCCATTTCTGACAACTGTCACAACACACCCAATGTTCTGCAATAACTTGAGGTGCTGCTGCTGGAACAATCCCAGGAGTAAGTTTATTTTCAGCAACAGACCATGCCTTCAAAGCATCTTTTATGCATGGCCTAGCTATCAACTGGTCACCCACTTTATTGCCACTTGGTCGTTCCTTTACTTTAATCCTATATGCACTTCGTTCCTCATCATTATCAAGGTTAACATCTGTTATAGCCCTATGTCCAGGAGGTTCTAATTTTTTTTCTTTCATTGACTCTCTATTACTATCTCTGACCTTATTATCCTTTAGGGACTTTGTTTTATGCATTTGACTTTTTAAAGAAGTAACACCAGAAGCAGCATTCTTTTTATCAGTTATCACTGCATAATTACCCGCTCCTGAACTGTCTTTTCCTCTGACAGCCACAGCTTTACTAGGACTGCTGTCCCCCTTTGAGTTATTTTTGTCCTCAGATAATGGTTTTCCCTTCTGATTAGTCTGGTGTTTGTGATGATCTTGATGTACCTTAAATTTTATGGCATCACACTTGGTTTTCTTGGAAATCATGTTAACCTTACACTTGCCATTAATCTTAGGGTCAGTAGGGTTATTCCCAAGGATATTTGCCAGTTCATGCTCTGAAACTTTTTCAATAAAACCATTTCCTGCATGTTGTTTCTCACTCGTGTCAAAATCCTGACCAGATATTGACTCCAATGACTCCTCCATCACTGCTCCACCTTTCACTGCATCCTCATTGATCTCCATTGAGACTTCAGAAGCCTTACCAGTGACTTCAGCAGGTTCACCAGCATCACAAATTAAACTTGATAGAGGTGTGCATTTCAAGTCATTAGAGAGAAAGTCCTTATGATCTGGAGTTCTATTTTCCAATTTTTTTGTTGTATGCAACGTAGTTTCCTTATCAAAACCATTACCATTCTTGTGCTTCAATTCCAGCTGCCTTTTACTTTGGCCCACAATTCTCACCTTCCTTGTCTTTAGCAATTGCCCATCCCCCATAAAAGAATCCGACTCATCAGTAGAAACAGAACAATGTTCTTGAGACCCATTAAGAGAAGACCTTGATCTTCTATCTCCGAGTACTTTTTCCTTTCTCATCAAGTAGAGCAGACTGTCATGCAAAGGTGATAATAGCACACCGCCAGGGATAGGGAAAGAACTCATAACCTGCTCCATTGCATTAAAAAAATTAATAAAAATGTTATATCATTCTAAAGACAGGCCAGCATGCAAAGGAACGGAAAAGATCTGTTACCTGGATAATGCTAGTTGGAGATTCTTCAGCAGTCTTTTGAGATAGAGTAGGCCTGCCTTCATTTTCCTCAGGGCTGTTCCCCATTGATGAAGATGGAGAGTTATCAAGTCCAAGACCACTATAAATCACAGCATTCTTTTGTGCTGACATATTAGATTTCATTTTGATTCGAAACTTCAGTGTTCTCTGGTCAGTTGAATTTCCTAACCTATTTGTACTATCATCTTTCAAAAGACACCTCCCAGGTTTTGCATTGGAAGAAATTCCTACACCTTTCTTCATTGAATAATCAAATGCAGGTGCTTTTAAAGTCTGAAATGACTGAAATCCTCCAGAAGCAGTTCCAAGACTCATAGATGGGGGTATATCTGACGGTGATTTTGGGTTATCAGATACAGCCTGTAGTATAACATAACCCACAGTGCTCAGGTAAGTCTGATTTAACATATGTCAGCGCAGCAACATAATAATTACTACCTCCCTAACAAATAGTTACCGAAAAATCTCTTTAACAAAACAATTTCCATAATATACCTCCATGTGGGGATTTTTAGGAGATTTTGGTGAGCTGAAGTTTCTTTGCAGAGTCTTTGAATGAGATGGAATGTAAGGACGTTCATAGGTAGGTAAAAAGGAGCCATAGCCACCAAACTTTGCACCTGAAAGAAATAATTCATATTCACTAGCATCACTTTTGCAGGTACAAAGACAGCTTTTTCATTTCTCAATATAAGCTTGACTTCCATTTTGCCACTTACCCAACTTCTCAGCAGAAACACCACCTTCAAAGTCCTTTTGAAAATGACCCAGGACATGCTGAATCCTCTCATCCTTCAGGATTTAGAAAGCAAGCTATTAGATGTATTGTTTACAGAGAAATCAACCAAGACGAATAGAGTAAAAATGGCATGAATCAAGAATGACCATTAAGAATAAAATATAATCATAGCAAGCACAAAGATCAGCAACAAGAATTTGAGATATTATCTTCATCTTAATTCTTTATCAAGGTAAGAGTAGGTAACTGATGTACTATCCTTCTCACATGTGATGCAACAAGAAAAAGTATCTACAGCATCACATGGCCAGCAGAATCAGTTCATAATTATTTTAAAGGGTTTTCAAAGGATTGACTCACTATGCTTGCAGGTCACAGGATAATCAAGACATATTATTATTTCTCTGAATCACTACATTAACACTGAATTTACTTCCAAGTAATGAACAACGTAAGTATATAAAGCCAACAATTCTCCTCAACTTGTAATAATTTGATTTAGTCACTGCAAACAGAAGTCTAATAATACAACATCGCACATCTGTTTCAGTACCTACATTTCGTAGGTAACCAAATAAATTTGCCTATTAAAAGTTTTTGTTCAATGATAGTATATACTAATCCATATTTTAGTGTTCAACCAAATATAACGAAAAATTATAACCCTTTCCCCCAGTACAACAAGAAGACTACAGAGAAATTTTAGGCCAGCAGAAAACTAAACCAAATTCAAATAGGAGATTTGAACTTGATTAAAAGTAGGTTCAAGTAAGCCCTTACAATGTAAGAGAGAGCATCAAGGTCAATGTTGTCATCATCCTTACTATAGCAAGCCTCTCCTTCCTCTAGTTCAGTATCTTCTTCCATCTTGACCTCCTAAACAAAATCTAGCCCGAGGCCTAACCCCAGAACCTTAACCGTACCCCTCCACACTAGAACCTTGCCTGAAGTCCAGCATCACTTTAATCCAACACAGAATGGGGGGAAAAAAACCAAATAAAAGCCAAAGGAAAAGGAAAAAAAATGAAAAAAACGAACACCGACCCACAAGAACAATCACAATTTCTCTTAAACCCAGGAGGGGAATCCACACAAACCGACTGTGATCAAGTCATGTGACAAGCCTGTACATATGAACCAGAATACAAATTGCTGGTTGCATTAAGAATTAACTTTGGCTTCAATCCCACAACCGGAGAGAAAAAGATCTGACGGTGGAGATCGGCGAACCGATCAGTGCCCACTCGAATAAGTTTTGACGGCGACTTCAAACGGATTCCAAACCTTCCAAGTCTGGTATATTTTGATTTTGATTTGCATATCAGCGAAGTAGCTGGGTTTTTTTGGCTTCTTGTTTTCTTTTATTATTTAGTATTTTTAAAATTCAAAATAATTCTTCTTCCTCCCAAGTTTTGGCTCTCTATATTATTATTTTTTGTCGCGTGCTTTTGAACGAAACTTATAATTGCTTTGTTATTTATTGGCCAAATATAATTGCTTGGATATGTTGTATAAATTAAATTATGATGTAGCAGAAATCACTTTTTGAAAAGTTTTTCCTTCTAAGAATTATTGATAAGAAAAAACTAATTTATTTAAATTTTATTTGTGTGTGTGTGTGTATATATATATATATGTATATATATTTGAGTATTACATATAAAGTTATGTTTTTTAAGATGCAATTTTAGATTTTGCATAATAAGAAATGTCACAAAGCGCTTTTGTGAAATACCCTTTCCAAATATGTTTATTTTTTGGAACAAAATACACTTTCCAAATATGTTATCTGTTCTAAATATCTAATTTAAGATTACAATAAGAAACAAAAACTCTTCATATTGACTTAGAACCAATAATTTCAGGGATGATGTATGCTTTTAATTTAAAAATAAAAATTAATTAAAATAAGTACAAAGAATGAGAATGCAGATCTTAACTACTAAAAAAATGCTTCTATATTGCACAAAAAACTATCTAAACATTATATTAAATTTTTTTCTTGCTAATTTTACATTCTTGAAATTTAGCTAGTTAAATTACACTTGTCATTTTTCTTGTTCTATTCTAATATTTAATATATATTACAAAATTCTCCTTCTAAGCTAGCTAATTTGGTACTCATCATGTCATTTACTATTTATTTTTTTTTAACCAAATTAGCTTTATGAACATAATCCATTTCATTCAGAGCATAAGAAAGCACTTTTTTCTTCTCATTTTAAAAGTATTATAAACTTTTTCCCTTATCATTTTATGTACTAATTTATGCACAATGCATGCCAATTATTGATTAAAATATAGAGACAAAATTATGATGTAATGTCACACTCTACCACATTTGTGATTCTATTATTAAGGTGACAATAGAAGCAGTTCAAGATACTATTCACATGAGTTAGTTTTATCTGATTATACTTCTTAAAAAAATAATAAAAAGAGTTAGAGCATGATATTTTTTAAGATAAAAATATTATTTTGATATTGTACTTTAAAATTTTATTTTATTTTTATCTTTGAAAAATAAAAAGTCTCAAAATAATTTTTTTACTTTTTGATTCAGCCTCATTTTGATTATCAACAAATAAAAAATTTTAAAATAATTTTTTATTGTTCTAAATTTGACTTAAAGTAATTTCTCCTTAAGTTCAAAAGTATTTTATTCTTATTTTAAAAATTTGTTAGTATACTTTTCGGCTTTGCGGTATTTATGCATTAATTTAAAAATATTGTTTGAGTTTCTGGTTTTGAATGAAAATTTCTGTTATTTTAACGTCTCAAGTATATTCCATCAATACTATTTCTAGTTATTAATGAGCACGTGAATTCACATATTCGATCAATAATATTATTAATTAATACTGGTGTTTTTTTCTAGAACAATTTTAAAACATTAGAAAGATGTCACACTCCTCCTTTTAGAAGTGTCACACCACAACGCGAGTGTAATATTTGACGCATTGGAAGTTTCTAATAATAAACGACACGTAAGGCGCGTGGTTGTGCGGCCAATGAACTGGAAACGCGCGTAATTATTTATCCTTTATTTTATTTCCCGCTAATCGAACGAGACGAAGCGATCCCGCATCCTGCGATAACGCGATAGATCAAATCTTACCTAACTATTGAAGAGTCAAATGCTTTTTTAAATCTCTTATTTATTAAAGTATTATCGTTTTGGCGCCTTGCATCTTATAATATCCAAAATAATCATTTATTTATTATAAAATATTATATTTAACTTCTTATTTTTTTAAAAATATCAAATTTAGTCTTTAAAATTTATGACTTAAGATATAATAGAGGGACTAAATTTATTATATTTTAAAAAAATGAAAGAGCAAGTATGATGGTTTTTAATAAATAAGAGATATTTTAAGCATTATAATAAGTGAGCAAATAAAATAATAATTTCATAATAAATAAGAGATAAAATAAATTTTCTTATAAATTAAATTATATAAATATTTTTATTTAGAAATAACTATTTAAATAGGTATATCATACACTGTTTAGCATTTTTTTTAAATGAAGAATCAGTTTGAAATAAAATTTTAAAATACTTAAAAACATATTCTAAGCTATCAATAAAACTCCAATTTAACTTATGATATATCAATGAAATTAATGTTTTGCATAATATGAAATGTTTTTCTTCAAAAAACAATTATAATTGTATGCTAGAACTTTAATTCCACTAAATCACGTTTTCTATCATGTTAACAATAAAATTACAATGTCATTTGTAAAAAGAAAAAAAAAATGTTATTTTAGTCCCTCACTCTTTGCTTTAATGTCAATTTATATTTTTACAAATTTAAAGTATTAAAATAGTCTCTAAAAATTTAACATTAATTAAAAGTACTTTTTCATTAAATCATTCACAATTCATTAGAATGACTACTTTTAATTAATATTAAATTTTTTATGAATCATTTTGATACTATAAATTTATCAAGGATCAAATTGATACTATTTAAAAAATGAGGGTTAGTCATTTTCTCTTTACAAAAAGTTGTTTTTATTCACAAAACGTAAATTTTGAAAATAACTTTTGTAATATATATCAAATTAGAACTTGACCTTGTGCCATGTACCAAGATTGATTAAGAAATTAAGAAATAGTAGAAAGAGGATGAAGAGTGAGAATGAGAGACACAACTTTCGGTGGACAAAGTTCAGTTGCATTTGATTATTTTAGCTTAATCAAATTGGGTTAAAATAGTTATTTGGTCCCCAACTTTATTTATTATTTAAAAATGATCCTTTAAATTTAAAATGTACTCGTAATTTTGAGTGCACTATTATATCTAATTATAACGTATAAATATAATTGTAATAATATTAAACTAAAAAATAATAATATTACAATTATATCTTTATATTATAATCGAGTATATTAGTGTGCTTAAAATTATAAGGACACTTATGATCTTATTTTTAAATAATATTTTTAAGTTTCTATAACATATCATAAAATGTCTCTTTAAGTTAATTCTGTTAAGATATTAATACTATTAATTTTAATGCTAATGTAACAATTAAAGTATCATATTTGGTGCATATACAATTTTAAGTACACTCAATTATAATATAAAAATATAATTGTAATAATATCTACTTAAAAAATATATTACAATTATGTTCTTATATTATAAATAAGTATATTACTACACTCAAAATTGTCAATACACTAAAAATTTTACCAACAATTAAAAGTAATTCTTAATTATAATTTAAGTGATGATTTGATTTTTAAATCAATATTTAATTTTTATTTTAAAAAAATTTCATATTACTCTTTCGTCTACCCTTTCCCTTGACAGCGAACATTGAATAAAGACCCAATTTGTCCTCTCGTATACCGTCTCGGAGTCTCTCTCCCATGGGAGAATGCTTCGCCATCTTTTTGTTTTGTTTTTTTTGCAAGAGGCACATACAAATACAATATAGCAAAATACAGCTCAACACAGTAATGGGATGTTCGCACATATGTAAATACTGGTACCGTACTTCAAGTAGGCGATGGCATTGCTCGTATTTATGGTCTTGATGAAGTAATGGCAGGTGAATTAGTAGAATTTGAAGAGGGTACAATAGGCATTGCTTTGAATTTGGAATCAAATAATGTTGGTGTTGTATTAATGGGTGACAGTTTGATGATACAAGAGGGCAGTTCTGTAAAAGCAACAGGAAGAATTGCTCAGATACCAGTAAGTGAGGCTTATTTGGGTCATGTTATAAATGCCCTGGCTAAACCTATCGATGGTCGAGGAGAAATTTCAGCTTCTGAATCTCGGTTAATTGAATCTCCCGCTCCCGGTATTATTTCGAGACGTTTCGTATATGAGCCTCTTCAAACAGGACTTATTGCTATTGATTCGATGATCCCTATAGGGCGTGGTCAGCGAGAATTAATTATTGGGGATAGACAAATCAGTAAAACAGCAGTAGCCACATATACCATTCTCAATCAACAAAGACAAAATGTAATATGTGTTTATGTAGCTGTTGGTCAAAAAGCATCTTCTGTGGCTCAAGTGGTGACTACTTTACAAGAAAGGGGAGCAATGGAATATACTATTGTAGTAGCTGAAACAGCGAATTCTCCAGCTACATTACAATACCTCGCTCCTTATACAGGAGCAGCTCTGGCTGAATATTTTATGTACCGTGAACGACACACTTTAATCATTTATGACGATCCCTCCAAACAAGCACAGACTTATCGCCAAATGTCTCTTCTATTACGAAGACCACCGGGTTGCGAAGCTTATCCGGGAGATGTTTTTTATTTGCATTCACGCCTTTTGGAAAGAGCCGCTAAATCAAGTTCTCAGTTAGGTGAAGGAAGTATGACTGCTTTACCAATAGTTGAGACCCAATCGGGAGATGTTTCAACTTATATTCCTACTAATGTAATTTCCATTACAGATGGCCAAATATTTTTATCCGCCGATCTATTCAATGCTGGAATCAGACCTATGATTAATGTGGGTATTTCCATCTCCAGAGTTGGATCTGCAGCTCAAATTAAAGCCATGAAGCAGGTAGCTAGTAAATTAAAATTAGAATTGGCACAATTCGCAGAATTAGAAGCTTTTGCACAATTCACTTTTGATATCGATAAAGCTACTCAAAATCAATTGGCAAGAGGTCAACGATTGCGCAAGTTGCTCAAACAATCCCAATCGGCCCCTCTCACTGTAAAAGAACAGATAATAACTATTTATACCGGAACGAATGGTTATCTTGATTCATTAGAAATTGGACAGGTAAGGAAATTTCTTGTCGAGTTACGTGCTTACTTAAAAACGAATAAACCTCAATTCCAAGAAATCATATCTTCTATCAAGATATTTACTCGGGAAGCAGAAGCCCTTTTGAAAGAAGCTATTCAGGAACAAATGGAACTCTTTTTACTTCAGGAACAAGTAGAAAAAAAATTGATTAAGAATTTCATTTAATAACTTTATTATTATTATTTATAATCAATTTGATAATAAATTTGAAATCTTATTTTATTCTAATTTAATAATTTTATTTTAATTATTAAATAATTAATTTTCTATTTCATTAACATTAATATAATTAATATTTAATATTATCTATCTAATTTAATTATATAATTAATTTAATTATATAATTATATTAATATTAATCTATTTTTATATTTAAAGAAATCCATGATTTTATAAGATTCTATAAAAAATGGAGGGTCAAGATATAAATTGTGTATAACTTATGTATATAAGTTAAGTTATTACTCTAAAAGTCTAAGTGTCTCTTGTTAAATTCAAATCATTCAAAATCTTTTTCTTGGCATAGAAATTCAATTTAATATATATGCAAATAATTTGCGTCCAATAGGATTTGAACCTATACCAAAGGTTTAGAAGACCTCTGTCCTATCCATTAGACAATGGACGCTTTTTTTTTCTACTAGTACTGTCCAATAGGTAAAGATTGTAAATACTGGTACTGTACTTCAAGTAGGCGATGGCCATTTGAAATATAGGATTTGAAATATCAACAAACCAATATTGGTGTATCGTGAATTGGCTATTTGAAATTTTATTTTATTATTAAATGAAATAATAAAAGAAGAATTCCAAGTTCCCTCGTCTTCATTCAAAATTTTATTTTTACTATTATTTCAAACTTCTAAATATAAGAGTGATATATATATTATTATTTCACTCTTTGCTACTCTATTCCATTTTTATTATTAATCATTCCATTTATCATTTTATAAACTTTTAAACATATCTTACGGAGTAGAAGTATGGGTGAGAGAGTGATTTTTTTTTTAATTAAGTGAAATGTTGATTTGATGTTAAATTATCATTTATTAGGAGTACACAATCATGAAGCGGGTTGAGTTGGAGATATTGACTCAAACCCATGGGTCAATTGGGTAATTTCTTTTTAATATTTGTTTACAAACTTAAATATAGAATAAAAAATTTAATTAATATATAATAAATAAGATATCATATGTTAATAAAAATTATTTTTATATATAACATAAATCAAAATTAATAATTTTTTAAAATATCATTAATTTCAATAAAATATATATATATCTATATATATATATATATATGCTAGGCTAACACTTTGGCCCGAAATCAGCGTGAAACAAACAGCAAGTTAATGTACATTCCTATCATTGACACTATAATTTAAAAATATATGTAATTATCATATTAGCATTAAAATTAATGAATTTTATATTTTAACATAATTTATTTAATAAAAAAACTTTACAAAATATTATAGATATTCAAGGGATTATTTTAAACCATTTCAAATTTAAATGACCATTTTGAAATAATAAATAAAGCTAAGGAGTCAAATAACTATTTTAACCGTCAAATTATGTCAATGGAGGTCGAATTATATTTTGTACAATTTAAACCAAATAATGAGTCATCTATATAATATTTAGTCTCAATTCAAACCTAAAAATTGATTCGTGCAATAAAAACTTACTCCTACCAGATATAATATTTAAAAAAATAACGATCTCCATTTTAATTTAACTTTTTATTTTATTTTATAGTATTTTGAGTTAGATTACGTCACTTGTGCATTTTTTTTTTTTTCCAAACAGCTCGTAGGGATCCTTCAATCACATCATCAACTAACAAAAGAGTATTCAGCAGAAAAAACAAAACTCTTGATCTGTGTTTTTTTTTTTTTTGGTTAGAAAATTATAAATATGTTGCATCAGCTTTTACCATCAGCTTTTGCAGCAGATATCATCCACCGAGCTCATGGAGTCCTTAATCTTTTTGTTAATATTATTCTTAACATACTTTTTTTATATATATTATATATACTTTCTTATTTCTATCAAATTAAAAAATTAAGAATTAAATGAATTGCCATTTGATTCATGCAGTCTGATTTTCTTACCGGAGATAACATTTGTTCGCTTCAAACATTTTTTTTCTAATAAATGAAAATAAGAAATTAGAAAGCCAATTAGTACGCTCTAAATTTTTTTACTAAGTAATGATGTTAGACAATCATAAATTGAATCAGTATATCTCTGAAAATTCATTTAAAAAGGTTTAAATATCTCTTTAATTTTTTTGTATTTTAATAAAAAAATTATCTTTTTTTTAATTAGAGCACGTATTAACACTTCGTTTATAGATAAAAATAGGTAAAATCTTTGATACACTCACAATTTTGAGTGTATCAATATACTTAGTTATAATATTATTATTTTTTAAATTAATATTATTATAATTATATCTCTATATTAAAATCGTGTTCGTACACAAAAAATGACACCATAAAAATCTCATTTTTTATACATTTAATAAACATGTGTACCAATTTTTTTTTTTTTTTGGTATATGATTGAAGAAATAATTTAGTTAATATGTAATGTCACATTTCAAAATATAATAACATAATATATTTGTTTGATATTTAGTTCACAAATATTGGTAGATAATTGCCTGACATCGATCTTGCATGTACTATGCCTTCCACTTTAATGAATCTTGGCCCTTCGTCTGATCGACGGTGGAAGATTTAGTTCATACAATTACTGAAGTTGTAGCTGTATAAATAAATTATAATAACATGCGATCATGGTTAATTATTTTAAGTAAATGTGGTTATTAAAATAAATTTAAACTGTCAAATGCTTGATTGCAAGTTAATTGATGGATGTTATTTGCAGAAAAATTGAACTCCAATTCTAATGGGAATATTAAATATATTTTCCTACTAACAACACAAATAATGTGAAGTTGTGCCAAAGCCAACATTGCTTTTGTAATGAGAAACGTGTTTCCTCAAGGCCAAAAGAAAGTAAAATTATATCGGCGTTTAGTTATTATAATTGATATAATAAAAATAAAAATGTGAGTAAGAGTTGAAATGAAAATATTAAAATGTTGTTTGGTTGAGAATTAATGAGAATGGACATGCCTTATTTTATTTTGTTTGATTAGTATATTACACATAATAATTAATTAGGTAGTAATATATTATTTGTTATCATAAAATTTTTTAAAAAATAGATATCTCTTTGAATTAATAATTAATAATATAATTATATATTAATATATATTTAATAAATTATTAATAATTAATAATATTAATAAAAATAAAAATAATAATTTAATAACTAATAATTGATAAATAATAATAAATTATAATTTTGATGTATCACAGGGGTATTTTTGTTTAAAAAACATTATAAATGATAATATTTTTATCAAGCATATTTTCATTTCAAATAGATCAATCTCATTCCATAGCTTTAACTAGGAAAATAACTTTTCTTTATATGAGGGAGAACAAACTCCCTAATAAATGAAAATGAAAACCTAATCTGTCAACTAAATATAGGGGTGAGAGTATCTCCCATTCCCATTTCTATTTTATCACATTGATTCTAGCAATTAAACGGGTCATAAGAAATATGTGGAGTGGTATTGCATGGAATATGCAGACTCCTCTCTTATTAAAGAGGGAGACGATGTAGATTTAAAGAGAGAAAATGTGTGGGGTAAGATTGAGAGAACTTTGATTTTGAATTGATATATGTTTGGATTAGTGTTGGGCTAATGTGATTTTACATTAATTTGATTTTTAAAATTGATTTTGATCAAAATTGATTTTATATAACTATAATTTATGTTTGAAAATTTTCATTTAAAATTTAATTGTTGCCATCTATACATCTATTCAATGCAAAAATAACTATTTTTCACTTATATGAAAATAAAAGTTTAGAAAGCAAAATTGATTTTTGAAAAAAATCAAATACCAAAATAAATGATAATATTTACAAGATAAACTCTTATTTAAATATGCAAATAAACTTTTAAATATTTTAAACGCTAAGCCATTATTTAGGGGGTTAGGGTGGGGATGACAATGGACTAAGAGAGGACTTCCTAAGCCACATTTTATCACCAACATGATGGAATGGCATGGTAAAATGAGAATGGATAGTGATTTTACTATATTGTCCTTGCCTTATTTCAATTTTTACAAAATGTGAGAATTTAAAAAACAAAAACATAAATTATTGATAAAAACATCTTAAAATACTGTACCATTATTTGATAATTTTTGTTAACAATATTTTAATAAGTTTTTAAAATATTTAAAACTATCTTTTGAAAAATGAAAATAAAAATGACATTCATTTTACATTAAGATTTTTAAAAGAAAAAATCAACATCTTAAACTAAAAATATAAATATTTTAATATTTTTGTATTAAATTATCATGGTCATATGCTTGAATTTCCTTTTTATTCTTATATTATTTTCCACTCGCATTCTTATAAAAGTTATCCCCACTCATGCCTTAATGAAATTATTAACATAATAGCAGCATATGCTTATGTAATTGTACTTTTGAATGTATTATCACCTAGTTTGATTTCTAGTTTCCTTTCCAAGAAGGCAAAGTCAAATTTAGGTATGAAAAATCATTTTATTATTGTAATAAAAGTATTATTTTGTATACTTGTGATTAACACTATCTAATATTTTGCAATTATATTGCAGTCATGCCACCGATAGTTTTCATTTGAACAATTTCTCCTTGAATGAGTGAAATTCAATTCATTTTGATTAATCAAAATTTTATGTTTCTAAACTTTGTTAGCAAATAGCAATTGAAAATTGAAAAATGCTTGATAAACAACTAATTCATTTTGGCAACAGTCAAATATTTCGTTAATGGTGTACATGTAAAACGAAAGTCAAGAATTTTGACTTTCAATTACTTATCTTCTTCAAGTTAAAAATATTATTAATAAATTGTTTTATTTTATTGATTTTGATAAATAAAAAAATTTCTGATTTCAGTATTTAATTTCAAATACAGACCATTAAATTTATACAATTTTTTAATATTGATAATTTGATCTGCATATTTTCGAGTTAATATAAGAAATCTGAATCTAAACTATCTAAAAAATACGTTCATTTATGTTGTGCTTTAAACAATTTTGTCCATATTATTACATTTTTAGAGTAAAAAATTTAGGTTGTTTTGCAATCAATAAAAATCTGGATTACGTAAATAATTTGAGAATCTTTTCAAAAATCATTTATTTGTTATCTCCTTTGTTTTCCTGTAAATCTTTGTCCACTTCCTTTTTCGTTACTTTTGTCCCAAGCTCTTGAAATTCTGAATTGATCGTCGTTAAAATCATTATTTCTAAGGATCAGGGACTGAAATTGTAAAATCTTCATTTAGGAAAATTGCTTATAATTTAAATTAGTTTCTTCTTTTTTTTTTCTTTCATAAATAATGGGATGAAATGTCCAATAAAAACATAACTAACAAGCCACGAATTTATGGTAACAAACATCCTGTAAGTTAATAGCAATAATTAAAGAGGCGAAACCACGAACAATATTAAAATACTTGAAAAAAAGAAATTGATTGTACTCATACTTAGCAAATGTATTATTAACGAAATTTGATTCACGAAATATGTGAAAAATTTTGACAAACCAATCCAAATCCAACCGATTTCTAATAGCATGAATAAAATGAAAGCTTTTATGCAGATTATTTTATAAATTTTAAACTATTTTAACCACAATCAATGAATCAAATTGCACAAAAATAGACATAAACCCAATTTTAAAACAAATATTGAGCCCATAAAGTAAATCCCCAAATTTAGCATTAGT
Source organism: Delonix regia (assembly GCA_037074485.1). Classification (NCBI taxonomy): domain Eukaryota; kingdom Viridiplantae; phylum Streptophyta; class Magnoliopsida; order Fabales; family Fabaceae; genus Delonix; species Delonix regia. The sequence continues at coordinate 33,508,369 of CM073454.1, forward strand.
AATCGTATAGTTTAAGAGAATTTGACATGAAAATCCATGATAAAATTACCTATTATGTTTCTTAACAGACCTTCACAAAGCGCAGAACCATAATCTGAAATAAAACTATCAATATTAAGCTTGATGACATTATCAGGAGGATAAATCTAATAAATATGTTAAATAGTAAAATCCTTAACAGTCATTTTTATAAGTTGGAGAAGATCAAAAGAATTGTGATAATATAAAACCAAAATAGTCATATGCTTCAATAAACGAGTGGACTCAATATTAATCCTTTCGAATATTATTCTATTTCTCATATATCAAATTTCAGCATAAATATTAAAAAAATAACATTGAGCCAACTTACCCGTTAAATAAATGAGGTTCCTTACTAAATTAGCTTTAGATCTACTACTAACACAAGAACCACTTTCATCTGTCTTATATAAGTTGCAAATTTTGTAATTTTTCTCTTTAATCATAGTGAGTAAAAAAACAGTTAACCTTCATTTTGGATTATTATAATTATGTCAAAGATTTTAGTATCTTATTATTGTTTCCAATTCTAGAAAGAGACATTCCTGCAATGATCAAGGGCAAAATGGACAATAAGACAAAACTCTTTCTTAGAAAAACTTTATAGATCATGTTATTCTAAAGTTTGTGTCACAATTAGGCACTTGGCTCTGTCAACTTGTTCAATTACCTGCTTTGATTTTTTTTTTTTTTTGGTTGTGAGGATGTTTACATTAGAAAAACATTAGAGTTACAAAAGGAAACAAAAAAAAAAAGAAAGAAGGAAAGGAAAAGTCTTTTTAAACCTATATAGGATTAGGATTTTTACCTTATCAACTTATTAAGAGATATTAAACGTTTGTCATTATGTTATTTTAAAATATAATATGTGAGAGACTTTATGAGGGAAAATTATTAAAATTATTAATGTTAGGACTTAGGACACTTTGTCCTTTGTAAAATCTTAAAAGGTCTTTTGGTTTTTAAGTAAAATTATAAAATTAAAGGTTTCTAATGATACTAAAATTAATTTATAATTCTTACTTGAAATTTTCCCTTAATTATTTGAAACCATGTTTCAAATTTAATAGGAAGCATAAATGAAATTAATTTTTTTTATTGAATAAATTATGTTAATATCCTTGAGGTTTGTTTGAATTATAATAATAATAATAATTTATTGTTTAAAAAATTATATTTAGTTTTTATAATTTTTAGATAAAATATTGGATATACTTACAATTTTAATTCCGTTAATGCATCTAATTATAATATAGAGACATAATTATAATAATATAATACTATTGCAATTATATCTCTATATTATAATTGAGTATATTTATGTACTTAAAATTATGAATGTATCAAACATGACACTTAATTTTAAATATATATTATAAATTTTATAGTTCAGTTTATTTTTTTGTCAAGAAATTAAAATTTTCACATAATAATAAATTATGAATTTTATTTTTAATAAGAAAATAAAAATAATTAAATTGATATTAAATATTATTTGATTTGTAATATAAAAATAAAAAATTGAATATATTTATTTCATAAAATCTACGATATAAAATATTAATTTCATTGATAAACATAAATAAACGAGAGACAAATCCAAATTTTAAAACAAATACTAAATGTAAGTTAAAAGTTTAGAATAACTTATAGTCATTGTATATAATTTTCAATGAAATGTATATATTCAAAGCAAAAAATTTACTGGCCGCTTTTGTATTATTGCCATTCTTCGATTTCCTCTCACGCTCTATCAGGCTTGGTAATTTAGCGGCTTTATTATCCCACTATATTCTATGTTTTTTTAATCGACCGTTTTTTTTCTTTCTTTCTGAATTCTCAGAATCTTCAACCATCTCCATTTTTTTCAGTGATTCGATAGGGTTTCAATTACTTTTTCGTCAGAGTTTCTCCGCTTGGTTTTGGCAGATATTTTCAAATTCGTGGTTGTTCCGGGGTTGATTTGGTAGGTTTTTCAATTCATGGTTAGGGTTTTATGTATCCTGAATTAAAGTGTTGGTTGCATGCGAAATGGCAGTGTCGTTTTGGCATCTGGTTGATATGATTTATCTGCAGAGAGCTACGAGCATTATTTTTTTGGAGAATAAATTATTAATTTTTAGGCTTTTCAGAGATTTTTTGATTTGGGTTGTTCTTTGGCTTCACAGCACATCGAATTAGGGCGACATTTACCATATTCGAATTGAAGAAGCTGAGATTTTGTGATGAAGTCTGCTTTTTGGAGGGTGTAGTCAGGGTAACATTATTGAGTTGAAGCCGAATTTACAGTTTCGGGTATGGATCCTGCAAGGGACGCAGGTGGTATCGCGGGGACGGTGCTAATTCCCATGCGGTTTGTGTGGTCTTATGGTGGAAGAAATGTGTATCTCAGTGGTTCTTTCACACGGTGTGTCTGTAATTAATTGCTGCTAAATTTATTTGCTACCCATTATTGAGTCGGTCAAAATGCTGTAGTTTGGTGGACTGATTTGAAGGCTATCGCGGGATTCATCTTAGTTTGCTCATGTCTTTTTCTTCTGTTCAATTTTCGTTTCAAAGGTGGTCTGAGCTTCTGCTTATGTCGCCAGTTGAAGGTTGCCCAACCGTATTTCAAGTTATTCATAGCTTGACCCCTGGTTACCATCAGGTCAGTTCTTAGTACTGGAATTAAATAGAAGCGTGGTATTCTTTTGGCACTATCTGCACTCACTGTGAAACATTTATCAGTGTAATGGTTTATATGAAGTTGGGGAAAAGTCTCCCTGGTATTCAATGTAATTGCAGATTATTTTGTTCTGATATAAGATGATGGTTGAGTGAATGTTTTATATTCGTTGTATATTATGCAGTTTGACATTTGGATTTCATTATTTTTATTGGCATTCATTTCAAAAGATGCTGCTGTGGCATTTTGTCTGTTGTTGATGGAAAGAACCAAGGAAGCACCGATACGTCAAAATGGCCGGCGCACCCGTATCCAGTGCGGACACACGTATGGTGCGCCGACACCTGTGTCTGGCACACCGAAACGTTGCAACGCCTGAAACTTTTTTTATCTTTTTCCAGACAAAACTCAATCGATCTTCCCTCTTCCTTCACTTTCAACTTTCAAGTTTTGCTGCCCTCTTCCTTCTGTCGCCTCTGCACTGCATCTTCTTTCAAATCGATGCCTGCTCTGCATCCATTCTGTTCTGTCTGTAATCTTGCAGGTCTAGTTATCACTTATCCTTCGCCTGTTTGTGTTTCGGTCATGGTCTCTATTATGTCCGTGTGTTTGGCAGTGGAGTTAGTTTTTTTGGTTGGTCCTCTTCCTTTGGGTGTTTGACAGTGTAAGGTTTTTTTTGGTCTGGCAGTGTTTTTTTTTTTTTTTCTTTTTGTGAATCTATATTGGATGTTTGGGTGAATATGAGTGTGTAGGGCAGTGTTTGGGTGTTGGGCAATGTTTGGGTGTTTGGCATAATAATAATTTTAAGGCTGTTACATTTATGTTTATACTTGTTTTATGTTTTTATATATTTATTTATATTGCCATATCCGTACTCTAAAATTTTAAAAATTGACGTATCTTAGGTATCATGTCGTATCGCACCTGATACGCGTACCCGTATCGGTGCTTCCTTGGAAAGAACATATTTTTCTTGAACTAGCACGTCAAAGTACAGTGGATCAAGTAGCTTATATGTTGGCTTGAAATGCTTTGCTTTTATTTATGCTACTTGGTTTGGAAGATTGTCCATCTGATTTATATTATGTTCTGTTGTCTGATGTTCTTTTGTTGATTGCGTTTTAATGAAAGTTATATCTCGTCTCCAAAAGTAAGAAAAGAAAAGTTGTTTCACTTTCAATGGCAATTGGTTTCTCTGGCACTTGAGGGTAATGCAAGGCCACAAGTTCCTGGATTCTAGGAAGAAACAAAGGATAAGCAAGGCCTCAGGCGAAGAGTAGTGAGCTCTGAGCTCTATACTAGTACTTATTGAGTAACTGGTAATTCATGACTTATGTTAGAGGCTATAATAAAATTATTTACAGGCCTTCACTCAATAGCTCAAGCCTTTGAGTTGAATTGGTCCCTTACATCTCAATTTAAAATCTAGATTACAAAACTAAACATATAATGTTGATTGAGGTTATTTTCAGGGGTTTACAATAGAAGATCTGCTTTTTAATCTTAGGTTTTCTTTTTTTCTTTTGGCAAATTTTTTCAATGTTTGTTGTTTGAGCTGCGATACCGCTACCCAATGTTTGAGATAAGAAGTATCCGAATATAAATATGCAACAGTGAAATTTAAAAAAATGCTATTCTGAGAAATTGTTTGGCCCTTTTGGTGGCTAATATTTATTTAATTATTCGAATGCAGTACAAGTTTTTTGTTGATGGAGAATGGCGACATGATGAGCATCAACCTTATGTACGTGGGGAATATGGGATGGCTAACACTATATTCTTGGCTACTGACCCTAACGACATGCCTGTTTTGACTCCAGAAGTAGCTTCTGCTTCTAGCATGGATGTGGATAACGAGGCTATTCGGCGCATGGTAAGAGTTGGTCATACCTTAAAGTCCTGACTTTTTTGATTAACATGACTGCTGTGTGTGTGTGTGTGTGTGTCTATGCTGGCTTTTGGTTATGTTGTAATTTTTACGTAATTGACAAAATAAAATCTTAATGCTATGATATGTCTTGGGTATATTTTGAAACTCCTTTGACCATATTTTTAAAGCCTATGAAGTCAGTATATCTGATCTCTATAAGTCTATTCAGTCTTCGATTTAGATTCAAATTTAAATACTCAATCTTCCTGGGCATGTCTTTTTTCTCTTAACCCTGACAACATAGAATATGCTGTACTGTAGTACATTCATGTTATGTTTTTTTTTTGGGCAACATGTTGCATTCTAGAACTTTATTTACTCCTAAAATGAGCCATGGATGTAATTGTATTCCTGTTATATTTATATCTGAAATATCATTGTTTATTTATTAGATAGAATATGTTTGCTGACCTATAATACAGGTTCGGTTGACAGATGGTACATTGACTGAGGTATTGCCAAGAATCTCAGATGCTTATGTACAGATCTCCCGCCAGCGTATTTCTGCTTTCTTGTCTATGCACACAGCTTATGAATTACTTCCTGAGTCAGGCAAGGTTTGGATGTTTTATTGTTGACCCTTTACACATTTCTATAGTCAATTTTTATACCACAATTTAAATTAGTAACTATTTTAGTGACGCCTGGTTACAGGTTATTGCCGTGGATGTTGGTCTGCCAGTGAAACATGCATTTCATATATTGCATGAGCAGGTATTTCTGTGTTTTTCTGAGTGGAATTTGCTTGGAGGGATTTAAAAGTTTGGATACTTTGCTAAAGCCTTGTTAGATTATTCTCATGTCATTTTTGTGATAAAAGAGAGAAACAACTATTTTGATCTTTGAATCTTCTGAAATTAAACTTCTAGTTGTTGAAGCTTCTTGCTGTGATAACGCTCAAGTCTCTGCCTTCTTGTCTCATATGACTTGTTGTATAATATCTAGCCTCCCTGCGTATTTAACTGTTGCTGGTTAGAAGCTTGTGTATGTGCCTTTTTCTGAATTGGGTCATTTGCAGGGAATACCTATGGCTCCTCTTTGGGACTTCTGCAAGGGGCAGTTTGTTGGCGTTCTTAGTGCTCTGGATTTTATTTTGATTTTAAAGGAGGTACTTCAACATCATTAGATCTTTGTAGGCAAGGTTCCTGATATTTTAATGCATCTCTAATTGATTTTAAGGAAGAAGCTTTTGACTTGTGATATTATGCTATTGAAGCTGGAACCTGAAACAAGGATGTGATAACTGGATGAAATCCTGACGTCAGGTCCAAATATGTCAGAAAAAGATAGGATGGGGTCATTTTTTTAGTTTTATTTATTTATTTATTTCTGTATATTAAGAAGAATGAAGAGTGTGCTGGATAGTTAAGTGTTGATGTGGAGAATTAGTGGAAGCCATATCCTTGGTTGCTTTACATGCTGCTAACAATTATTCAAGAGTCTCTTTTTACAAGGTTGCTTGTAAGTTGAGTCAGTTGTCTCTGCAAGCATATGCTTTCTGATGCCTTTTATATCTACTAATGCTTGTTGAAACATGCTATTGTCCTATTCACAGCTTAAGAATCATGGATCCAATCTAACAGAAGAAGAGCTTGAAACACATACCATATCTGCTTGGAAAGAAGGAAAATTATATCTAAACAGACAACACAATGGACATGGAACGGCTTATACACAACGTTTTATCCATGTAAGTGTTATAGGTGGCTTTGTACAGCTACTTACATGTTATACTTCTCATATATTTGACAAATTTCAGCTTCTGGTTAGATGTGGAGTTAGTAATCTGTAGGCGATGCTCTACTAAAGTATGCATATATTTTTGCTTGTGTATGTGTAAATACCGTGAAATCATTGAGTAGTGGGAATTCCTACTGTTGTGCTTCTGGTGTATTGTTGGCATCTTGAGTTAATTATAATACTGGGAATGCTTTGTTGACTCTTACGTTGCAGTGAGCCAGTGAGAGATAAACTATGTTATTTTTTTCAATAAAAATACTTTTAAAAACTAATATACACTTCTGAACACTAAAATATCTAAAAAATTATGAAATTATAGATTTTTTTTTTTTACATTGAAACGTGGATTAGATTTGTGACTATTTTCTTTTTGGCTCAAGTGGCAGTCCAGCCTATTATCAGGTCTACTTTATGCCAGATTGACTAGACCCCGTTGTACGTGCCTGATCACTCATTCACCACTGTTTGCTCTTTTTGTGGTGTCTTTGTATCTATCCTAGCATCTTTGGTGTGTTCTTTTGGCATTTCTAGATGACCGTGCATCATTCCTGCACTGTGCAGGCCATCATTTGCCTCTGTTCAACTTCCTTAGCAGTGTTTAGATCTCATCTATCCATGCCTTTTTAGGTTTCCGTTATGTGTCTCACTTGAACTTTCCAGTGCTGCACAGTTCTCCAACCACTTTTTTGGTGATGCCCCTCAGATCAACATGTTGAGGAAGTGTGATATGCCCAATGACTTTTTGTGTTATCTAGCTGATTCCAAACCTGTATCCTTTATCCCAGGTTATCTTGACACTTCTTAGGGCTGCCTTCTATCCAAAAAGTCAGCATGTCATGGGACCTGGCCACGCAAGGGAAGCAAATTGAAGAATTCTGAAAGCTGTTTGTTTGTTGAGAATGTTGTTTGGGGTAGTGCTTATTTTGTTTTCAAGTTGTAATTGAGTTCTTCTGTCTGGGTTGGTTATTATTTGTTTTCTTAACTTCAATTTAATTTTATTTGTAACAAGCTGCAAGTTCTGTAAGCTTCATATTGAGGGAGTGATAAGAAGTGTTTAGAATTTTGGAAAGTCTTGCAGGTTAAATAGAAAAGTTGCTTGTAAATTGTAATGCACCTGAATTTACCAGTAGGTTAAGGAAGTCTTTGAGTGTTAGTTTTTGGATTTGGAGAGTTGCTCATGCAGTCTCCCCTTTAGCATGCATACCTCTAGTACCTTTGACTATTATCTTTTCTGCATAACCACTAACTAGTACCTTTTTTTTTGTCCTGAATGAATTATCCAACTAACCCACTTAATGTTGGATTTGATGTAGCTGCTCCGTGGGTTAACTTTGAAACTTAACCCAAAAATTCTGTGTTTTGTATGTTACTATACCCGCTGTGCCTCTCCTCAGGAAAATGATTCCTATTGTATAATGGACGTAAATTGATTATTGTCATTTATAATGCAGGCAGGGCCATTTGATAATTTAAAAGATATTGCCATGAAGATTCTGCAACATGAGGTTTCAACGGTTCCTATCATCCATTCAATGTCTGAAGATGGTTCATTTCCACAGCTTTTACATCTTGCTTCACTTTCTGGAATACTTAATTGTAAGCTTTGAAGATAGGTTTCTACTTTCTATATACTGTTAGAAAGCTTGCTTGGAACTTACCAAGTTAATTTTCAGGCATTTGCAGGTATTTTAGGCATTGCTCTAGTTCATTGCCTATACTCCAATTACCAATTTATGCAGTTCCTGTGGGAACATGGGTGCCCAAAATTGGGGAGTCAAATCGGCGACCTTTAGCAATGTTGAGACCAAGTGCTTCTCTTAATTCGGCTCTAAATTTATTAGTTCAAGGTGTGATTACTTATTCTGACCTTGGAAATTATCTATAAAAAAGAGTAAAGAAATTGGTATCTCATCATACTTCTGAGATATTAAGGAAATGGCAGAGTACACCTTGTACTACTTTTTGAAGAGTTATTTGTATGTGTGATTAATTATCGGAAAGAGAATACAAGTGGTTGGGATTATTGGGAACAAGGGTGATATGATACTTTAATCATCAAAAAAAGAAAATAATCATTTGCTTTTGCTATGAAATGGCTACGCTCACGTTCACATCTTGTCCTTTGCTTTTGCAGCACAAGTAAGTTCTATACCAATAGTGGATGATAATGACTCGTTACTAGATATATATTGTCGGAGGTTAGTTGTGTTTTATAATATTATCTTGATGCATTGATTGAACCTTCAGGTGCTTTGAAATCAATCTATGGTTCGATCATGAATTCAATTGTCGTGGCAGTTCATTCTTTTTGGTGGCTTGTAGTGTTTTCTCACATTTCCCTATCCGTTTCATTGATAGTGATATAACAGCTTTGGCAAAGGATAGAGCTTATACACATTTGAATTTTGACGAAATGACTGTTCATCAGGTACATTTTCTTATTCATTCTTTCCTGAACATGTTTTGCATACCAATAAACTTTTACTGACAATGTTGTGAAATTTCTGTGTGTGAGTGAGAGAGAGAGAGAGAGAGAGAGAGAAGTAATACAAATGAGTTTTTGTTTGTTCTTTTTCTCGTAAATTATGGTTGCTCTTCTGAGGTTATGACACTTTTTGGTGGTTTAAGAATTAATAAAATTAGTCAGCCTTATAAAGAATAGGATCATTTAAATCAGAGATGCTTCGAATTAGTATGCAAGTTCTTATTGAAATACATAATTTCTTTATTCTTTAAATATTTGAGTCTTCTATCTCCAAAAGAAAAATCATATTTTGTTATTTCTTGATTATGGCTGTTGGAGGGATTTACCAGTTGGCAGACATTGATAAACTATTGGAAATCCAAATTAATGTTTTAGGTCATTTCTTAATCAATCAAATTAAATTTAAGGGTGATATGGAATTAGATGTTTTCTTTCTCTATAATTATTAACATTATTCATGATGAAGCTTTTTTAATGCAGTGAAGGTAATGCTCTCTCTATGACTTATTATGTAAATTGTAAAAATAGACATGCAATTCTGCCAATGAATTGTTAACCTACCCGTGTTCCTGTATAGTCCAAGAGCTGAAACTTGTTTTAACCCTATCCTGATCAAGTCATCTTATGAGTTTTAGAGTGAATTTTAATGGAAAAAGAAAAAATTTGCATCTTGAAATATAGTAATATTAAGGATAGTGTCACTGCCAATGTCAATATATAGCTCAAGATTGTGAACCATATCAATTTTAATCTGACGGTACTGTCGTTTTAATTTCCTTTTTTTTCTTCTGGCTGAAATCTTATTGACATTTTGATGGGCCCAGCCCAGAATTGACCAAATGGGGAAAGTTCTATACTAGAAAGGCTAAGAGAGATCAGGTAGGAAGAAAGTCAGCTGTTGTGCATGGGTAACTAATTAGGAACATATGGCAAATGATGTATGGGGGAGTGGAATGTTTAAGTGGGGTCGTTGAGAGGAGAGAGGGTATGGAGAAAGTAGTTGGGTTAAGAGAGTCTAGGCCTCTCAAATGCCTGGGGGTTTTCTTTTCTGTTTTGCTTCTGAATACTTTCTGTTTCTTAGTTTCTCTTTCACAGAGAACCTTACACCAGATTCCATAGCGATAATACAGTATATTCAGTATAATTGTTCAGGTTCCCATCATTAGTGGTATTTGAGCAAACGTTCTGGGGCATGATTGCTGCCATAATGGAGGCTCGCATTGACAATTTGGATACAAAGTATTATGATTTGAAGGATGAAGTCTCTTCTACCAAGCTGATGTTGATGGAGTTAAAGGATCGGATGACTGAGTTGACATCGATGACTAACTTTCAGGCTCGGGGTAAGGGAGTGTTGGAGCTGACCAGAGCATGACGGGTGATGTTGGTGCCGGCGAGTCCTTGAGAGAAAGGACAATGTCGGTCAATAGTGACGCTAGCAAGTTTCGTTGTCTCGAAATGCCTATATTTGGGGGAGATGATTCGATTGGATTGCTTTTCAAAATGGAATGCTATTTTCAGGTGAATGCCTTTACTGAGCTTGAGAAATAGGATACCATCGTTATCTGTTCGGAGGGTTGGGCATTGAATTGGTTCCAGTGGTTGGAGTTGCGTGTCCCTATACGTTCTTGGGTGCAGTTTAGGTGTGAGTTGATGGCCAAGTTTCATGATAATCAATGTAGGAATGCATATGAGATGCTTATGGCCTTGAAACAAGATGACACTATCTTTGAGTATTGTGAGAAGTTCAAGGCCCTCTCTGCTCCCCTACGTGATGTTCCAAAATTCATTTTGATGGGAGCTTTTAAGAGTGGGTTAGCTAGGGAGATTAAGGTTGAAGTTCGCATCATACAACCATCATCCTTGTTGTGGTTGATGGACCTAGCTTTTCAAGTTGAATGTTGAAATTTAGCATTGGAAAGGAATCGGGAAAAACGTAATGCCAAGGGCTGGAAATCTGGTTATGCATACAAATGGACCAATGTCGAATGTCTTTTTCGAAGGGATACAATAGCGGAGAGTCACTTTGCAACTCTACTGTGAGTGTCAATGTCAAGAAGCCTAAGATTAAGGGTACCGAGGAGGTCAAGAGCACTTCGAGTAGGGTGATTCCAATCACCACTACCTCATCATCCGAACATATGTCAAAGACAGAAATTAATCGCTGGCGTGGGTAAGGGCTATGCTTCAAGTGTGAAAGTAGAGTCCTGGGCATCGTTGCAAAAACAAGAAATTACAAATGATGTTTATGATGAAGGAAGGTTTTGAGTGTGAGAAGGAAGAGGAATTGGTACAATTAACTACAACTGACATGACAGTAGCTTCGATGGAGTTGTCTATTCATTTCATTGTTGGCATGGCAGGGTATTGCATTGTGAAGTTATTTGGCAAACTCTTGGGCAAGGACGTTTTGGTGCTTATTGACAGTGGAGCTACCCACAACTTCATTTCCTTTACTTTGGTTGAGATCTTGGGGTTGGAAGTGGAACCTGCACGTCCTTATTCAATTACTACTAGTGATGGAACTAATCGTTTTAGTCAGGGGGTCAGTAGGATGTCTGTCTTTCCCTGCAAGGATTGGTTATCACTTAGCCCTTTTAACTTTTTGCACTTGATGGTGCTGACTTAGTTCTGGGCATTGCATGGTTAACCTCATGGTGAAGTTAGGGTGGATTGGGGTTAGCTCTCTATGAAGATTTGTTAGGAGAATGGTTGGGTTTGCCTGTAAGGGGATCCTACTCTGATTAAGTTGCAAGTTTCCTATAAAGCTTTAGCTCGAGCTATTAAAAAATGGGGGGATGCATTTGTTATTGAGTTTCAAGGGGTTATAATACAACCATAGTGAGACTTTCCTACTTCAGATAACAAAGTACAACAACTATTATAACAGTTTGCTTTTTTGTTTGTGTCTCAGGAAGGATTGCCACCTCATTGGTCCTATGATCATACTATTTCACTTAAATGTGGAGTTTCACCACCTAATGTTAGACCCTATCAATACGCCCACTCACAAAAAAATGAGATTGAGCGATTGGTGCAAGAGATGTTGAAGGCTGGGATTATTTAATTGAGCACAGGTCTTTTTTCCAACCTTGTTTTATTAGTAAAGATGAAAGACGGGAGCTGGAGATTTTGTAAGGACTATAGAGCCCTTATCAAGGTGACAACACCTGATGAATTCCCTATTCCGATGATTGATGAGCTATTGGATGAGTTGGGAGGCTTGATTGTTTTCTCTAAGTTGGATTTGGAGTTGGGAGATCACCAAATTCGTATTAAGCTCGATGATGAGCCTAAAACAGCCTTTTGGACTCATGAAAGTCATTGCGAAGTTTTGGTTATGCCTGTGGGCTTACCAATGCTCCATTAACTTTCTAGTCCTTAATGAATGACATATTCAAGCAGCATTGTGAAAATTCATCTTGGTTTTTTTTTTATGATATTATTGTGTATAGCAAGAACTATGATGAACATCTTCAGCACTTATGTGCTACATTTTTTATTCTTCAAGCACAGAAGGTGGTGATTAATAAGAAGTGTTTGTTTGATTAGTCAAAGCTGGAATACATGGGGCATATCATTTCAGCCCATGGAGTGGAGGCTAACCTATCAAAGCTGGAAGCTATGGCCAATTAGCCTTGACCCAAGTCACCTAAAGCTCTCCGTGGTTGTTTTGGTTTAACGGGGTACTACGGGAAGTTTGTGCATGATTATGGCAAGATAGCAGCTCCATTAACTAAGCTGTTAAAGAAGGACCCCTTTATTTGAACAAATGATGCCCAGCTAGCATTTGAAGCTCTTAAGCTTGCAATGGTTTCTGTACCTGTGTTGGCAATGCCTAATTTTAGCATCCTTTTTGAAATCAAAGCAGATGCCTCGGGTGGAGAGGTAGGGGTAGTACTAATGCAGCAGAAGAGGCCTATTGCTTACTTCAGTCAAGCTTTATCTGAAAGAACACACTAGGCTTCTGTTTATGAGAAAGAGCTCATGGCAATTGTATTTGCTGTTAAGAAATGGCAGCATTACTTAAAGGGTCAGCATTTCATTATAAGAACGGATCAGAAGGCACTTAAACACTTGTTGCAGCAAAGGGTTTTGGCTACCAACCAGCAGAAGTGGGTATCTAAGTTGATGGGGTATCTGTCCAATATTGTTTATAAACCTGGAGTTGAAAATCGCGCTGCAAATGCCTTATCTTGTCACGATCCTGAAGTGTTGTTACAAGCTGTATCTTTGTGGTAGTATGATGGATTGGATTCTATTGATCAATGTGTGCAAAAGGATGAGAAGTTAAAAGCTGTGGTGCAGCAAATTATTGAGGGAAAGAATCCACCTCTTGGTTATACTCTTAAACGTAGCAGCCTGTTCTACCAGGACAAATTGGTTATCACTCGGAATGCACCCTTGGTTCCCACTTTAATATAGAAGTATCATACTTCTCCTATAGCTGGTCACTTTGGTTATTTGAGAACTTATTGTAGGTTGTCTGGAGTTGTTTGCTGGGAAGGTATGAAAAATGACATACAACAATTTGTCGCTAAAATAAGTATCAATCCCTCTCACCTGTTGGGCTCTTACAGCCATTGCCTTGTCCTGAATCAATGGTGGAGGACATTAGCATGGACTTTGTGACAAGCCTACCCCGTTCTTAGTGTTCTGACACAGTCTTAGTTGTTCTGGACAGATTTACGAAGTATTGCCACTTCATAGCTCTTGCCCATCCCTTTGTAGCTAAGTATGTGGCCGCAATTTTTGTCAAGGAGATTGTGAGACTTAACTGCTTTCCCAAGTCAATTGTGTCTGACTGCGATCATGTATTCATCAGTCACTTTTGTAGAGAACTTTTTAAGTTGTCGGGTACCCTCTTGAAATTCAGTTCTGGGTACCATCCATACACTGATGGTCAAGCTGAAGTTATTAATTGCAATTTGGAGACCTGTTTTAGGTGTTTTGCTGGGGATCAACCTAAGACTTGGAGTCAGTGGATACCTTGGGTAGAATTTTGGATCAATACTTCCCTTAATCGTTCTATAGGAATGAGTCCATTTAAAGCACTATATGGACGTGATCCTTCCTCTATTTTGAAGTGGGACCATGATTCTGCTACTGTACAAGAAGTGGACAAAGGTTTAAAGGAGTGCAATGCTATTTTACAGCAGCTGAAGAACAATTTTGACAAGTCTCAGCAGCTTATGTGTCAACAGGCAGATAAGAAGAGGAGGGATATTGAATTTGTCATTGGCTATTATGTTTATTTGAAGCTACGACCCTATAAATACAAAAAACTCACTAACAGACTTGATGAGAAGCTTGCACCCAGGTTTTATGGGCGCTATAAGATCTTAGCACGCTACGGGAAGGTTGCATACAAGTTAGAGTGGCCTGCACATTCCAGGATTCACTCTGTTTTTCATGTGTCACAGCTCAAAAAGGCTGCAGCACCTGGGATCCCTATTCAGGATCTTCCATCATTCGTGACAGAAGATATGGAGCTTGTAGTACAGCCAGAATCTGTGGTGTAGTCCAGGACACTTTCTAATGGCACAACACAGATTTTAGTGAAGTGGAAAGGGTTGGAGGACTTTGAAAATACTTGGGAAGACTATACTATGTTTCAGCATCAGTTCCTTGCTTTCCACCTTGAGGACAAGGTGAATCTTGCAGGGGGAGTAATGAAGGGCCCAGCCTAGATAGGGACAAATGGGGAAAGGTCTATACTAGAAAGGCTAAAAGGGATCAGGCAGGAAGAGAGTCAGCTGCTGTGCATGGGTAACTAATTAGGAACACGTGGCAAATGATGTATGGGGGAGTGGAATGTTTAAGTGGGGTCATTGAGAGGAGAGAGGGTATGGAGAACGTAGTTGGCTGAGGAGAGTCCAGGCCTCCCGAATGCCTGGGGGTTTTCTTTTCTGTTCTGCTTTCTGAATAGTTTCTGTTTCTTAGTTTCTCTTTCACAGAGAGCTTTACACCAGCTTCCATAGCAATAATACAGTATATTCCGTATAATTGTTCAGGTTCCCATCACATTATTTGGTGATTTACTTCTTGGGTTCTTGGTCTCTCTTTCATATTTTTCTAGGCACTGCAGTTGGTTCAGGATTCATGTCATTCTTATGATCTGAGAAGTCAACGATGTCAGATGTGTCTGAGATCTGATTCTCTGGATAAAGTGATGGAACGGTTGGCAAATCCAGGTTGGTTTGTTTTCCCAATTTTTGATAAAATGAGATTGGATGGGTGGGGTGCAATAGGGGCTTTATTCAACGTTACTTTGTTGTTTTTCTGGGTCAATACCTTCCTCTGTTAACCTTACAGTTCTCTCAAAGAATCGTTTGTATCTTGCTATTGGTTGAAAAAAAATGTAGCACCCCTAAATATTTCAATGAATGTGAATTATTATACAATTCCTTGTCTCTGCAAACTCATAGTTTCATTCCCCAAATCTAATAGATCCTGAATTTACCAAATAAAGTGTAGGGACTTTTCCGCTAGCAGTGGGCACCTGTGACAGGAGTGCATAAATATATGAATAAATTTTAACACAGGGACTGGCGAGTCTCTCTTTTCCCATATTATGAAACTGTATAAAAAGCTTAGTTAACAGGTGAAAGATAATGTGTAAAAAATAAATTTGAAGTTGTTTAAAAGTAGGAAGTAGGTGTAAGAGGTGGGCCGTTTCATTCAGTTGGAGTGACTTTTCAATATAGTAAGAATAAACATTGGGTATCTGGGAAAGATAATCTCAAAAACCGATTTGGGGAATCTGTCTGTAGTTTTTATATGATGATTCTAAGAAAGAAAATGTACTGATGATGATGAGTGACTTTAGTCACAAATGCTATGTTAACCTTGTTAATTTGTTTAAGTGATTTGGTTTAGTTTCTCCATAAATCCAAGTGACTTGACTTTGAGGATCACTTGGCTGAAAGTCATCTGCTGTCTAAACTCTGGATTCCAGGCATCAGGCGGCTAGTTGTTGTGGAAGCCGGCAGCAAGCGTGTAGAAGGCATTGTTTCATTGAGTGACATATTCAAGTTCTTCCTTGGTTAGCTCGGAATAGCGAATGAAGAATTACAGTGGTTTGTTTAGTGGTTATGACATTTGTGCATATATTCAAGCAGGCAGCGCCGCTGGCTCAACTTTCAAATGGGATTCCAACGCTTTTTTTTCATGGTGATTTGATCTCTTTCATTGACATACTATTAGATTGGCCTCTTCATTGCCTTGTTTTATGATTTTAGGCAGGAGAGAGGTCTGTAAATTGAGAGTATTGCCCAATTTTTACTCATCTCCCCCATCCCTTGTTATCTTCAGATATGTTGTGCTCCCAGTATAAATACAAGTAAAGTAGGAGCTTAGGATCTGTAATCATTCTATACTTTGAAGGTATGAAGATTGGGGAAGATAATTTATGGGAGGAAGAATATTGGTAGTTTTGTGTTATACATAGTCCTCAACTTATTGTCAGCCTTTGGTCTTGAAGAGAACTCCATCGTTCGCATCCTATGTGTATTTCTTTTCTCATTTCCCTCATTTCAATGTACAATGTGATTGTCTTGGGCAAATGTAAGCTGAATAATTCTTATTCATCCCTGTTACCGAACTTGAACGGAGCATTTAAATCCTGATCAGGGCTTGGCATTGTTGTCCTATGGTATAAGGGAAATTAGTTGTCCATGTCATGACAATTTTCCCCACATTTTGTGAAAAGAACTAATAAGAATGTCTCATGAGAAAGGAAAATAATTATGATTGTACAAATATTATGTTAAAAACATGATTGTAAACCAAATTATGATATAGAAATTATAAGTACAAAGGAGAGATGGTAGATACTCATCCAATGTAGTTACGTGTGTTCACTTATGGCAACATTTGGCTGTAATTAGTCCCATTGAATCTTCACACCTGATACTTAAATCTTGCAATCTATTCATAGAGTGAAAGTTGCGATTCTACACCTCAATTAGTCATTTTTCTTCAAAGTAGTAGCAACATCTTCTAATATGAAGAGATCTTGCATTTGATGTCTTCTTAGTATTAGTCATTCTTTACCTATACAGTTAACAAACGAGTCTTATATACGCACGCACACATTTATGGATGCCTTTTGTCTAACCTGCTCACTCTCTATGAAATTTCTCCTGATTTTTTTATATGAATTAATAAAAATTATTAATATCACTTAAAAGTTTGAATTTTTACTTCTTCGAAGGTATAAATTTATATTCACGTATAATATAATTTTTAAATAATTATAATTTATATTCATTATATAATTGAAGACGTAAAAATTTATGCCCTTGAAGAGTGGGAAGTCGCAATCGTCCGAGCGAGTTCTTCTACGGCGTCGTTTTAACGAATTCACGTCTTTATATACGGACGATTGAGATTTCCCCTAAATTCGTTGAAACCGCACGTATGGGTCTGGTCTGGTTTTTTTTTTTTTTTTTTCTTTTGGCCATTAGGTTTGGTCCGGTCATTGTAGGCAAATTGAACTCAGAGAGAGAGAGAGAGAGAGAGAGAGAGAGAATGGTGAAAGAGATTGAAACTCTTAGTGAAGATGAAAGACGCGCACTTAGAGGCAGTAAATTTGCACCTCTTCCTTCTCTATCTCGCTCTTCCGACTCCCAGCCCAGGTTCTTGCTTCTTCCTCTTTTATTGGTTTTCTTCTACTTCAAATTCACACTTACAGTCATGCTACTATATAAACTGTTTATCAAATTCATCGTTTTGAATTCCAATTTCCTTTTTGTTTTTGGTATGCCTTTGATTTTAGTGGTTCTGATGTTAATTTTTTGTCGCTGAATGCCAATACGCCCATAAAGGTTGGCACATCCTGGTGGACCGTTGACCACAAACAAAGCGGCAGCATTGGCGAAGTTTCTAGAGAGAAAGCTAAAGGAACCTGATGGGTTGGCTTCTATTAACCCTGATCTTCTTGAACTCGCTGTCAATAATGCCAAACAGACTGCTTATGCAAGTAAACCTTCAATTTTTGGGTTCTTTCCGTTTCTTTAGAAGATTCAGTTGTTTATTATTTTTTTAATAACATATTTATCCAACATATGAGCAATTTTAAGTTTCGTTACCAAACCCATTAGCGTCAGACATGCGTTTTATTTGTTATTATAATGGGAGTTCTGCATTATGATGATTATGATTTCCATCCTCTTGACCATGTTTAATCAAACAAGTTGTGAATCTGAAAATATTAAATAGAGTAGAATATTCTTCATTAGTACGCCCTGATACAAACATAGATTACTATTAATGGTATTATACATAAAGGTTGGCTATAGCGATTGTAGATAATTCATGAATGATAAATGAGAACTAAATATTACATTATTCTAGATTTTGTTTAGAGTGCCATAAACAGTTTATGTAGCCTTTTCCTCTTTGACGAGATTCACTTAGCTGGGTTTGAAGTGATACACTCGCCTTCCGTTGATCTTGGTCTGTTTTTTTGGTAGCGTTGGATGAGTAGACATAAATTTCTGAGGCATTGAGAAACTTATATAAGATGTTTAGGTGTAACGAGTGGAAAATTCATGATTTTCATTCTTGATATGTCATAACCAACTTGAATTCATGAATATTATATGTATCTCATATCAAATAATTATAAATAAATTATAAGATACTTGAGAAATTTGATTGTCCACTTACAAAACACGACCTTTTTGTCTCATGTTGAATTTGCAGAGTAGTTATCGGAAGTAATAATTTTTTATTCTTGTTAACAGCAGGCAGTTCTTCAAATCCAGAAAGAAGTGTCCGGCATGTAGACTCCTTTGGTGACACTGACACTGAGGTGCTTGATTATGCATTAGTTTTATGGGTACCTGAATATCTGTTGAGGCATCTGCTCTTGTCACTTTCTTTAATTGTTGTTAATCTTGGCAGTATTCTATTGAAGATGAGAAGAATGAACTTTCTCAAGTACAAGAATGTAAGAAGAGGAAGAAGAAGAAGAAGAAGAAGAAGAAGAAAGACAAAAAGAAAAACGAAAAGCGAAAGGTCATTGCTTGTTTAAGTGCTTTGTCATTTACATGGCATTTCTTACCTAGTAACTAACTAGATTTGTTCTGCTGCAGAAAGTAGAGGATCCTGGAAATGTTGAGGTGAAAAAGACTAAAAAGAAGTTCAAATTTTGATTTGTTTTGAGACAGCCATAAAGGTTTGAATCTACGGTCTCTTAGAAGCCCCTTAGTTCTCATCACTAACCCTTTTTAATCTGATACTGGTAGCGTTGTGATTTGAGGTTTTGCCAAAGTTAAGTTGTGGATTTTCTAATTGAGGATCGAGGTCAATGGATTTTTTGTCATGATTTCTTTCCTTGTTCAAATATCAGCAGATATGATGGCCTACTGGAGCTTTCGATAAGATAAGTTTATGAAACTGTCTATTATTTAGATTCTTTCAGGGGTTGGTGGTCTCTGGGAATGTTATGGTTACTGCACAAATAATCTACTCAGGATGATCAAGATGCAGGTGGGACGTCATGTTATATAAATGATCATTTCTACGAATGAAAAAAAAAAATACGAATGTGACTGTATTTTTACTATTAAGAGATTAGATCGGTTGTTACTTGAAATTCATGTTTCAAAATCCTCTTAATTCTAATTGTGACATGGGTTTATAAACTAGTTTGCATTTGAGACTTATAGTGGATATGAAGGTTAATCTGAATAAAACATATGGTTTAGTGACAAACGAAAAAGAAAAAAAAAGGAATGAAACATACGGTCTGTCACCCAATTAGTTTCCTCATCCATGTTTAAAGAAAAAGAACGCTAAAAATCTCGTGGCGTCCCAATGTAGATCCTAAAAGGTAAGCTGTATGTGATGATGCCCTGTGTTTGAAGAATATTGCCTCATCCGTTGCCGGCATTCTAATCGAACTGGTCCATAGTGTTCAAGTCCAATATGAAGCTTGATCGCGTAATTCAGCCGAGTTCGAAGGTTTTGTATTATGCCAAGCTCAGGGGTAATGTTGGAGTTTGCAAGAGATTCAACTCTCACAAAATTTATATATATATATATATATATATATATCGTAGTAATATCAATTACTTCTTAGTAAAAAGAATTATTATATAACATCCTTTTCTTCGTCAGGCAGTCCCGATACATCTTAATGTGATTTTCATGAAGTTCTTTTTTACCTGTACCAACTCCTTAGAGGTCTTGTATCTCTTATTTAATAATATAAGAAATTACATATTACATTAACATTTTAGACAAGGTGATTATCAAAATAAAAAACTTTAAACATTGGCTGTAGGATCAATAAGATATTAGCATTAATTTTTAAATATAAAATGCGTAAGATTTCTTTTTTTGCCAATTCAATACGGAAGATTAAACCTAATACTTTGATAAATTAGCAAACATCTAATTTCTTATTATTTGCATTTAAAAACATACATTTTACAATGTTGACAAAAAACAATTATACGATGAGCAAACATTAAGACAGCAAAATGAGTCTGTCACAATCTATCTATTATATATACATATATTATATATATATATAAAGTTCTTTTTAACAAGGGATGCATGTTTAATCAATGAGTAGTCTTTTTTAATTAAACTCTTAATTTTTTGTATAGTAACTATTATTTTTTACATACATTGAAATTTTTTAAAGTGAGTAAATTTCCTAAAATCAACAAAAAAATAATAAAATAATTAATTAACTACTTAAATTGGAAAATTTTCAAAACTTTTTGTTAAGTTAATGAAAATAATGAATGAATGAATGAATGAATTGACTCTTAAATTTTTTTATAAGAGACAATAAATATAATTAGACATAGTTCAAAATTAAAGTGAGAGAAAATGATATATAATTTATTCAACAATTTTAATTATTCATGGTCATACATCATTCAAAGTTAGAGATGAAAACAAATGTAATTCTATTAATTTTTAAAATTTTAAAATTTTTTTAAAAAATAATGGGAGTTACTTTGTATGACAAAAGAAAAAAATATCTTATAGTAATATCACCCAATGAATCTATTATTATTACTTCTTTCTTACCAATTTTACAAAACTAATTTTATAAAATTTCTTTAATTTATTATATTTTTATATATTATAATAAATTACTAAATTCAATTTTTTTTACTAACACCTACATTGTTGATTTAAAATGTATTAGTATATAGTAAAACTAATTAATTTTCTCTAAAACCCCTTGCAAGAGCAAACAAACCTGTTTGTAATGTGTTGGCTGCATGTCAGCTTTCCACTATAATAATTTTAACCATGAAAAAGTAAAAGAACATCTGAAAGCAGAGAACAAGATGTTATCTACATAATTTTGTACAACCTCATGCAGTAATCAACACTAGTCAAAATATTTTGTCAAATACGTGGATCTCCATGCAAGAAGATCCTTCCAATTTTTGTTTTTTGTTTTCCCAAAGTTGGCCGTTGCTTTATCCACTTCTCTCTTTCTGCCGGATCATGTTTCTTAGAGCTACTTCTAACGGTGAAAGGATATAAAATAATGACGGTCAAAATGCACCTTTTCATAAATGAAATGGCACGTTTTGAGCAGTCAAAATTTTACTTTGAAAAATATATCAAACAAATATCCAAAGTTGGATGCTCAGCTTACAAAAGCACAACGTAGCAGAAAGAGAACCGTGGATGAAAGCAACAGTCAGATCTCAAAGAATTTTACAAGAAACTGCAGAGGAAGGAATTTGACAATATCTGGATAGAATCCCCGTGGGGGTAATCAAGTGAGCTGTTATCAAGTGCTGGAGATTTACAAAACAACAAAAAAGGGAGGAGTTGGAGCTAGGTAGGTTAGGTGGGTATGAGTGCCAATATTTGATTCCTGATGATACCCATGCATTTCTGTATCTCCCCGTATATTGGAAGATTCTTTGAACAGAATGGCTGCAAACTGGTGACTGCAGAATCTAGCACATGAGCAACATCAGCAGGGGGGAATTGTCGTTCTGTACACTTCTGCAATTTGTTTTGCAAAGATACGTCAGGGAGCAGGTTAAGAATCTGCAATAAGATAATGGATAGTACGATGTATATCCTTATATAGTATAAATGACTTTCTCAACATTTAACTCAGATTTTTTTTCCCCACAAGCAAGCATTTTATTAAAATAAATGAAAACATATCAAGTAAATAGTTTTTGCAATTCAGTAAGATTGAATCTTTAAACAAGGTTATTCTAATTGTTAATAAACAACTAGAGAACTTTACCTAAAATTGAACGAGGTATTAGGAACCAAAAAACTTTTGATAGAATATTTGAAAATCATGTTTAACACATTCTATTTATGTAGCAATTTTTCTACGTCTATAGAATAAAAATTAAGCAAATATATTCCATTCTCTTTCTTTAGAAATAAAATGGGAATCATAAATAGCAAATGGAGTTAAATCCAAGCCACTAATGAAATGTGTCATTTCCTACGCAAGACCTACTATACTAATAGCCTCTATATTCTTCATCCATTTATTAAATTCACCTCGTTGATTTCAGTGGCCGTTTTACAATATAATAAAAGCAAGGTACTATAGTTCCTATTACTGCCCAGGCGTCAATTAGAATGATAGCTGAGAGCCTACTCTTTTGTTACTCATGCAAGCTATCACCCGACACATCATATCTATTTGAATTTTGAACACCCAATCTGCTAGCAAGTTAGCTCTTGGCTAGTCCATGATGACTATGACAAAAAACATTTACCTGATCTTTATCGTCACCTTTTCTACAGGTAAATACATAGATGGATCCACACACACACACGCACAGGAGTAACAATTGAAATTGTCCCACAGCGCCACTCTTTGGCTAAAAAGATGTTTCTTTGCTGCCTTCAAGTATGCAAAATTGTTGTTAATGTCACAATGCCCCTTTTTAAAGCTTGTGCACGCACTATCCAGCATACGTAAATTGTACTGGAATGGATGTGAAGAGAATTTGACATTTTTTCAATTAAAAAAATACCAAGTGAAACCGGGCTAGGCATAATAGGGTACTAACTAATAATCCCAAAAAATGGTAGGACATTAGTAAGAGCAAACATATAGGCAGTTAGGTACTATAGATGAAACACCATTATTACGATAACCATTATTGCTATATTTTGTACTACCTACAAAAGGATATTTTACTTTTCAAGCTGTCATCTGTCTTTCTCATTCCCAAAACTTGAAATACCAACTTTATCATAAAAATATTGGGCCTTCAATTATTGGCTAGTTGCTGCAATCTTATCGAGGATTCTGATGCAGGACACGGTGGTACCCTAAAGAGCCCGAGAAACAAGAAAATTAAAGATAATGGGAACAGCACTGGACAGAATTATCCTTCATAACAAGCATTTCTAATTAGCAGCGAAAGCTAACCACAAAGTGCAAACAACTAAACAACCACAATTTTAGGAGAAACTGACCATACAATGCTTGTAAAAAATTCAAATTCAGTAGGCTCTTGACTTACCTGAATCATGAGCAATGTAGCTAGACATTGAGAAATAAGTTCTGATGGAATTTTCACTTCATTGTGGTCAGATGAACTGTTAAGTTTAGGATCTTGTAAATGACTGTTTGGCAAGGGATTTAATTTACTGGGAGTCAATTGATCCTGAGAAGCTAGAGTGACATGTACAGAATCAGTAGGCCTGAGTTGCATGGCTGAAGCAGCATGGTCATCCACTGAAAGCCGATTATTTATAAAAAGAATTGCCTCCTCAATTCCTTCAACCTTATTTTCCCTCTTACTAAAAGATGACATTGCCTGCAGTAGTTATTATGAGAAACTGTAGTCAGAGCCAGAAAATTGATAGTGAAAAGACTCCTGAGGGAAACATGAAGAAAATTGAAAACGCATAATCTACCAGTTGCTCATCAGTATGTAAACTTTAGTAAAAATGTTCGTTCAATACTATCAATGTTTCTAGCCAACAAGAAATTGACCTCTGCTCATTAATCAACTCCTCAACAATTGGTGAGTCAATAATCCAGATGAATCACTTCCAAGAAGAGCATTAGACCTTCATAGATGGTAGTCCAACCATCCAGTGCGGTCAGTGGAGTAGGTAAGTCATGTTGTGTATAATATGGTATGAATAAATAACATTACACTATAGAAGGCTGAGCAAAGTTTAGTGTAGATGTGCACTTTAAATACATAGTTCATACATGCTGACATGCAGTAAATAGCTGCAAAGAGGGCAACCTTTGTATACCTGCATAGCTGCAACAACCATTGTTTGGCCTCTTCTTCTAGAACTTTCAACAATTTCAGCAATATGAGATTTATAATTTTGGTTGGGAGAAGCTGAACAATTTGAAGAGCTAGCTTGGCCACCAGGATCATCAAAATTAACCACGGGCTTTAGTGACAAAGTGGAGGAACTCCCTTGATAAGTGTTATGCTGTCTCATGCAAAACAAGGCAGAAGAAACCTGCAGAAATGAAATCCACTCAAGCAGCTGTCAATAATTGAAAATGGAAGGTGGAAAGAAAGAAGAGAAGAAATTAATCATGTAATCATGTTAAGCGTTCCACAGAATTTCATGCCTGTTCATTCAATTCATTTAACTGCAACAACACTGCAGCATAATGCCTCTTAAATGGCTCTGAATCCATCAAAAAGTTGTCCCCATATTTCTGGCTTTCTGATGCATCATCATTCATGTGCTTCAGTTCAGACAACACAATTTCCTATAAGTTCACAACCATCAGCTTGTTGCTTATTTGGAAGGCAGAAATTTTTATTTTTATTACAATAAAAGAAAAGTAAAAATTTAGAGGTGGTATATACATATTCATTAGGCAGTACCTTTTTGTCAAGAGCACGAGTCAGCTCAGAAATAGCATGTATGCTGGCTTCTTTGGATTGGACATGTTCAAGAACGAAAGCTCGAGAACTTGCCAATAGGCGGGCATTACCAATCTCATTGCAGGCAACATTAGCTTGTGATTTGGAGCATGCAGAAATAACCTGGAAAAGATAAAAATAAAAATGAAAAACACACTAATCAGGAAACTTAGACAACTCTGTAGGATAAAATCATTAAGTTGATTATACAATAGAAGAAACACCAACAGAAACCAATGAAATCAGATAAGAAAGAGATTGTTTCTAACGTGAGATTGATTCCAATTTTTGGTTCTCTAAGAAACACGAATGTTAGGATGGAATATTCTGTCCTCTAGAAAGGAAACAGAATTTTGGTGCCCTATATGCGGAATTTGTTTCTCTTGTAGTATGTTTAGAGAAATTAGAATATATTGTAGCATATTGTTCTAAAGATACTATTTATCCACAAAGAATCCAATTGAAACCTAGGATATGCAAATCCTGATCTCAGCTCCAAGCACTCACAAAGTCATAATCACTGTACGACTATACATCTACACTCTGAGGGGCTTGTTATAAACAGAACAAACAGTAAAAGAGCTCCTATTCTGTTTACTACTATGTGTTCTGGCTTCTCAGATAGGTGAATAAATGTGTTTAGAGGTAAATCTCAAGACAATTGATATCATAAGAATAGATGCTAAGAATAACAAAAATCTAAAGGAAGAACTACGATTCAGGAACTGTTAGTGAATATGCAACTAAAGAACTTTAGCCAAAAGATTGGTGAAGTCAATACATTGTTAACACACTAGCCAATCTCTGAGCACAGTTAACCACTCTTTTGTTTAGTATTCCTGATTTGAAATATCTTCACTGAGAGTTCATTATAAGCCATTGAAAACTAAACTCTAAGTAGGTTAAAATAGTTATTTTGTTTTGAGAAGTCATTTAAAGAGAAAGGATAAACGCAGTCATTTTGGTAAGTGTCTTTAGTGATAATTAATAAATAAATAAGCCACTCATGCTTCAAGTTAGTAAAGACTGATGACTGAATAACAGTATATTTTACACTTTAAAGAATTTAAAACAATCAAATCACACCAAAAATAAATAAATAAATAAATTAAATCTGAATATATTTTGTACCTGTTTAGATAAACTGTTGATGCCACGAGCAGAGGGGGGTATATCAAGAGTTTGAAGGTAATCTGAATTCTCATTAGGCGACAGTATCCTGTGCTCTTCAATCTTTCCTTCTTTCAGTTTCCCATTCAGCTTGAGCTCAACAAGATTCTCATTTACTTTAGCAGGAGTGACAATGTGCCTTATCAAAGATGCAGGCATATTTTCAAAAGGATTCAGAGGCATGCAGTCAATATCCTGCAATATGGAAATACTTTGGTGACATTATGCTTTTATTAGAGAAAAGTAGAAATAATAGGACAAGGGGGAAAAAGAAAAAGTTGAAGAAAAGAAATTTGATGCAGAAAACTCAGTACAACAGCCTCTATAATGTGTTATTGTGCGTTTAATATAAAATAATTAGAAGCATTAGAAAACATTAGATAGCTCACAGCTATATAACTTATATCTTTTACATATGCTGACACAGAAAGATTGATGGTATTTCAGAACCATGGAGATGTTAAAGAAATTTGGGCCTTTGTGATAATAATATGGGGACATCTTCACCATCTTAAGCATGCAGCTCATACGCGACCAATATTCTGATTCCCTATCTCAGTTAACAAGAGGATAGGTTCTTTGAGTGTTACAGTCTGTTGGACATTACTAAATATTACATCCTTTAAGATGTTTCCATGATTTATAAATGCATACAGTCAGGCATCCTGAACTTCAGAGAAATTTAAATGAGGCAACTCAAGTCAAGACTAATTTTGAAATTTGTTTACATGAACAAAATGTCATAATTTACCAGAGTCTCAAGCTAAGAGTAATTTCAGAAAACCTACAATTCCTACAAAGTTAAAATTAATGTTGAAATATAAGATGCAATATGTTGCAAAAATAAAAATTTAGGTTAAGAAACTAATTTCAAAGACTCAAGAAAAATTATGGTACTATTCAGTCTTTTTAAACATGGATTCAGACATCCACATCCGACATTGGTAACATTTGAAAAATTAAAAACTTTCAATATTTATTAGAAAATTAAAAAACTTATGGCCTCGTTTATAAACATGCTCAATGAAATACAATTAATCCTCCGAGAAAGCATATCTGCTAATCTTTGAAGTAGCTCCCCTGTGACTGTCACTATGCAACTTCATCTCATAAAGATATAATTGTAACATCAAATAACATTAAATTTGCTTACTCAATTAACAGTTCTGTAGAAGAAATGAATCAATAAGTGTACACTCTAAGGACATCAAGGGGGACAAAGAAGGGAAAATAACATGCAAAGCAACACAGCTACTGATTTATAACAAATGTAATATAAATAAGCAAGTGAAAACTAAATTACCATATAAACCAGTCTCAGAATTACTACCAGCAAATAGCAATCACTAATATTATCTTTTTACATACTTGCAACATGAGTTACTTCATTATCAGCAATCAATTTTATATCCCAGCTAAATGTTAGAACATGTTGATCTTGGCATTCCATAAAAAGAGATATTTGAACAAACTGGCAGACTTAGGATTTTCTAGAATTTTTTGCCACTGAGGTTGGAACTTCTCCCAAATATGGCATTAAGCATAAAAATTATTTCAAACAGGAAGGAGAGTTTAGAAAAGGAATATTTTACTCTAATTGACGAAGTGACACTGAATTAAACTTAAAAACAGAACATGCAGACACATCCTCATTTTGCATTAAATAGAGTTGTGATATTCAATAAATAGTGCAGCACAAGCTCAGAATACCATGACAAGTTCAACTCCCAGTTCGGGCTGGTCAAACTGAACCCGACACCTACAGCTGTCAACAGTTAGTATACTTCCATCGTGAATCTCTCTTGTCATAGGGTGAATAGCAATAACACGTTGTCCGACAATTAAAGGCCTGGCCAAATCAGTTGGAAGGCCTTCCCTGGTACCAGCAAGAAGTTCTGCATAATGCGTTCTAACAGATTCCCGATATTGATTTAATTTAGTTTTTTCTTCTATCAAAAATTGCTCAGAAAATCTCCGAGGTCTGCCAAGAGAACTGCACAAGAGTAATATATAGATGAAGTACTCTGAGACTTCAACAAGAATGCAATGATAGTATAGCATGAACTACACATCGAAGCATTTGGAATAAAATACCTCCTAATGACTCCCCACTCAATACGAGTCAATCTAGGAACATGACCTAATCCAACATGGTCCAAGTACTCCATGAACTCCCTTTTTGCAAACCATGGGTAATCTATAGCACTGTAAAACCATTCAAAAGTGCACCATCGCCGTATTTGATGAGAAGCCAGGCAATTAACAAGCATTTCCTGTGATGACAAAAATGCATATCTTTCAAAATCAAAGATAAAAAAATTCAATCAATGTCATTTTACATAAATGAGAGATAATTAACCTTTTGATTTAATAAACTGTTCTGGAGAATGGATTTAATATGTTCACCCCTAAAATTATTTTCTGACACCTTAGTATCTCGTTGCAGCATTGGTTTTGGTTTTTCCATCTTTCGTCTATGCCTTCCCTTGTTTGCTAGACTGCCTTGATTTGTAGATGAAACTTTTATGGGTGATGAAGATGAATTATCCCTTGCCTCTTTTTCAGCAGTAGTTGAAGACATCTTTCCTGGGGGTTTCACCACCTTGAGTTGTTTTGACTGTGATGTAGAAACAGAAGAGCGCTTACCTTTAATAACAGACTTCTTCACCTCATCAGTAGCCTGCAATGAAGTTAATACTTCGATACCATAAGTAGGCACAACAAAATATTAGAAACAATGTCAAAGTCCAATTAGTACGGAAAATATTTTTGGCTAAGCAAGGAAGAATGATAGATTTATCCCTAGTGTTAAAAAACTGAAAAATAAAGCCAAAAAGCTTTTCACCCAAAAAATGCTAGATATCACAATAAATGTAATGTAGAACTAAAAATGTGAAATATGAACGACAAAAAGTTTTATTCTCTACCCATGACAAAATCAGGTGGTGAGGAACCAAAAAAGTGAACCTTAGCCTCTATCGAAATCCAGGTTACAACAATGAGTCTTTAATATCTTCTGTGAGGGAATAAATTCCATGTCAAGGAGATCCCTGCTTTATTATTATTTTAATGAAAAAACAATTTATCTCAAACTTGAATATCCACTAAACAAAAGCTGAGTAGTGAGCACTTATTATTGCACAATAGGGCAACAAGTCATTGGATAAGAGTGTGTGTATGTGTGTGTGTGTCTCTCTCTCTCTCTCTATATATATAAACTGTAAGCATTTAGCGGGATTCTATCTCAGAGGGAGTGAGTTGTGCCCCATAGGAAGAGACACTATCAAAATTACTCAGTTAAATGAAAATTGCAAACATATCAAGAACGGAATCTCAAGATCAAACTCCTAATTAGGAACAATGAGAAAAAGTGATGAATGAACAAAATGTTGTATAAAAGGAAAAAAAATTGATTTGTGACATTGTTATTCTTCCTATGCTCCACTACAGAAAGAAAAAAATGGTCGATTGCAAGCAAAGATAATTGATAAATTAACTCTCTGTATCTTCTACAGTGAAACAGAAAACCTTCCCAATTTACTTGCAAGGTTGTCAATCCTCAGTCTAAAATCTAACAGCCAAGTCCAAGATTGGAATCAATTGGAAAAGAACTAGATTATATTGAAAAGTGACAAAAGTTTCAAACACTTGAAATATACTTCATATACTGGCAGTAATAACTACACACCTTGATCTTCTGTGAACCACTTAAATAAGAACTGGTATGAGCTTCATCATTCTGCAATAACCAAGATTCTTGCTGACTTGCATATTACTTGTCAAATATCAAACAAGAAATATAGAGGAACAACAGTAAAAATAAGTCTTTATAGCACTTCTGGTCCTCCCAACTTTGAAATTCAAAGTTGCATTTTGGTACCTCTAGATTTAATGTGTATTCATTGATGTGGTACATTTTTTGCTCACATGTTGCTATCTTTGTTGATGTAAAGACAACCAAGCATACATCCAGTCAGCAAAAATAGTGCCACATCAGCAGCAGACAGACAGAGGGACTAAACCAAATTGCAGTTTTTTTTAAGTGTAAGCAGGACAAAAACTGCGATCAAGCCTAAGGGGTAAAGAAAAAAAAGATCAATTTTGCAGCTAAAAGCTAAATGGTTATTGGTTCTTACTTTTAATATTGAAATTTTTTGTCTCTTTTTCCTTATTCCAGCATCAAGCACGAAAGCTCCCTCTATTTGAGGAACAGAAGCTCCATTATCAGAAGAAACCTTGCCCACTTTGCTTAATGCAGTGCTTTTGTCCTTTGGAAATGCATGATGTGTTTCCACTTTAGACTCATCAACAACTGCTTGGTTTTCTTCAATCACCTGAACAGATGACTCTAACATACAGAAAACAATATATTAAAAGAGCTAAACCCATGAAATATGATATGAACAATATGGATATCCAAAAGCATACTGCAAGAACAATCTATGATAGGGCACAAAAAGACATGACAAAACGGAACAAAGGGCTAGAAAAAATTGACTGAGAGAAACATGAAAAAATGCTTCATATACCCTGTTATACTAAAGAATTTAGACAGACACCAATTTAATAAGCATAGTATCTTTAGCAAAATTAAAGGAGAGCTCGGTTGATGGATTATTAGAGAATATTCTTGAGGGGAGAGATTAGTTATAGAAAAATGAAAAGGATTGTGTGTGTTGAGGAGTATACTCCCCACATAAGGCACAGCTGTTAAAAGCACACCATGTGGAGCACTTACAACTTGTCAAGCACCTTATCCAACCTTGAGACCTTGCAATGGCTTCAAAGGTTCAGCACTCACAGACTTTTCGCAGGTAATTGTTTCGCCTCAACACCTGATAACCAGCCAAGCTGGAGTTTCAGAACCTTGCAGGATCATCCTTAAAAAGACCAAGGAGTTCCTTCAGGTGCAAGACTCTCTACCCTAAATCAACTCAAGGCTCTTTGGTTCTTCCAAAGCCATAACCATGAGCCCTACCATCTTTGTCAAACTCATTGTGTTCTAATTCACTCATAAACAATGCAAAATTGCAAAGTGGTATGATTCACAGGATGGCTAACATGAGGAGAAAGAAAATTTACACAAATGAGTTAATGGTCAAATGGAGCCGTTGAAAATTCTTCTATTAGTAATAGATGAGATGAAACCATCAGATTTTTTAGAAACCTTGTAAAACCCATTGCTTGAAGAACTTTCCTTAAGGTTTAGATTGCCATCCTATTTCAGGGAAGCACACTGCAGGAGACCCTTTGCACATGGCACATGGTTCTTGTAGCCATTTGTGCATCCATTGTTTTTATTTTCATGGCATTATTTGTTAATTTCAGCCAAATTGGAATTTATTTGCATGTTTCTTGGCCAGTAATATATTAATATGTGACAAACAAGGCAACGAAGTTTTCATCTTACTCTCTAATAAGCCACTTCTTTTAATAATTTCCTAAAATATATTTTCAAGAAGTATGCAATTTTTTACCTATTTATGTGCACATAAATATATACAGTATCTGTAAACTATAAGATCCTATAACCATTACACATATGCAGCGTACCACTTCAACTTAAAAGCATAAGCCATTAATTGAAGGCCCACTATAGTCTTATAATCTTAATATTACGCTTGTTGATGATCATGCTTTATTACTAAAAATACTTGTTCCATTCTGGGTTTCTTTGTCACCCAACAACAGGATTAGGAATTTGGATTCTTCAGGTTATTACTTCAAATTTTTTATTCGAAGTCCACATACTAATTCCCTTCCTTTGTCTAAATCTTTCGGGAAAGTCAAGGCCCCTTCTATGGTGAAGTGATGGGCCTACTGGGCCAAGTGTTATGCCAATTCAGAAGACTTCCTCCAGAAAAAGGACAGCAAGGGCAAAACAAGGAATTGAGCCCAAGAGTAACAACCTCTGACATCAGTTGTGGTCGTGAGTATATAGTGGATGAAAGAGAAAAATGGTGCAAGAGGAGCTATGAAGGGTCCAGGCAGTGACGAAGGGGTTCAAGAATCAATTTTAGTGATTTCCACGGGTAGAGTGTCTAGCCTCTCAAGAGCTAGAGACTATTAGTCATATCCTTGTTGCTGTTTTGACTGTGTCCTGTGCTGCTAATTATGGCCCACTGTGATAGTATAGGTTGGAGGGTTTTAGTTGCTAAATTTTGTGTATTGTTCTGAAGTTTCCGTGGCTGTTCTAAATGTGAGTGTGTGTGTATAATACCTAGTCAGCGAAGTGTTTATGAAACCTTGCTGTCCTGTTTACTGCTAAACTTTGCTTTGGTATCATCTGAATTACAACAGAGGCTTTTGTGTTTGGACAGCCATACTTAATGAAATTAATGCAAATGATCTACTTTATCACCAGATGTTTGTGTGACGTGTTTCAGAAGTTTAGAGACAAATAACTATCTCTTATTGCATTGTGTAGTGTCTTAGCATATTTGGAATAGGCTGTTTGGTTTTCGTGATGACAGCTGGGTTTGTCCAGCTGATCTTTGGGTTATCAAGTTTACAGGTTTAGGGAGGCAAAAGGAGCATAAACTACTCTCACATAGTGCAATATCTGCAGGTTTATAGTGTTATTGTTTAGACAGAATGCTAGAGTTTTTTAAAGCAATTGCTTTTGCCTCATCTTCTTTAGGATAGGATTATTTTTTATGCCCTCTCTGTGGCTTTCTGCAGAAGTCATTTTTAGGGGAGTGTCCCTTGTGGATCATAAAAGGGATTGAAGGGCTCAGGTTATTTTTCTTTTATATTAGTTTTTGTTTGGGGAGGATTCCTTGTCCCCCGGTTTCTACTTCCTTTTTTTTTTTTTTTGTATTTTCCTATCTCCTCATCAGTAAATTATAAATGAAGTGGTCTAAGAAGTTAAATTACTAATATACCCAAATTGATGGAAATCTGGTGCCTAGGTTATGGCAGCCTCAGCTCACCCAATTTATTGAATGAAATTCAAATACATATATATAGAATGACACTAGTTGCCCTAAAAACTAAGGCCCAAAGACAAAGGCCAAGCTCTGAAAAATAGAGCTAGTATAACAGAAACAAAATAACACTTAAAACTAAACAATAAAAAAGAACAACACGCACGTGCAGAAAGCTAAAAGTCATACTTAAAAAAAGTGTTCAACAGAAAGCACAAAACAACTAGTTGTCCAAAGTTGAATACCACCAAATAACCAGCTGTCAAAGTTGAATATCATAATTTATGACAGATCACATTGACTTTCAACACATATCTTATTAATTATAATTATAGTTACAACCAAATGTCAAAGTCTATTGCCTTCATCATCATTATTGTGCTTCTTCCATAATTGAATAGTGATAGCGTCGAAATCTTTCCTCATGGTGAATATATTATGAACATTTTTATTGCATGTATCTTGCTATCACAATTAAAAGGTAATATTAGTGATTTTCCAACATAGTTACTTTCACAGCTTTTATTCTTTTTTCTTAATGATTTTCATTTTTCAATATCAAAGGCCAATATTCTTACTATCTTTTTGTTAACTTTCATTCAACCCCCAAGACAGTAAGAAAAACATACTGGTTTATATTCCAAGAATGTATCGTAGAACAAGATAGTTAGACTTTATTCAGTCAACATACAATCAGACACCTCAGCTTTTATTGATTTAATGAAAGCAAAAAAAAAAAAAAATCAAAGGGTGGGGATTGCTAAATGAATCAAGTATATACTCATTGAAAAACAGAAGGAAACAGAATAATAAGGCTGAAAACAGGGGCAGACAGTATTGAAAACAGAGGAGATACGAAGCTTTTCTCCTTCTGATACTTTTTGATTCATAATACAAAGTTTATATATTCCAAGAACGAACAAATCACAGCAGACAAATAGAAGCAAGAATCCAAAAATAGAGAAAATCAATTTACATATCACTTGGGTATTTTCAACACTCTTATCACATGTCAGCCCTTGCATGTTTCTTATTTATTTTGAGACTGTCGTTGTGGGGGAGGAGTGAAGAATAGTTTAGATGAAATGGTTTTAAAATTATTGGACAAAACTTAAACGTCTTACCAGTGTCAGGGTTTGTTACTGGCATCATCAAAGACACATCAGCCAAAGCATTCAGAGCATCAAAAGAAGAACCACCATCTACAAATAGAGGAGCCAAGGGGAAAAAATAAACGCATGAAGAACAATCAAACTTCAAATTGGAATTAAGCACACACTTGAAGGCCAGGAAGAAGGTAAACTGAAAGACAAATTGAATTTAGCATTAAGGCAATGATAATAATTCAAACAAAATGTAAAACTTTTCCAAAAAAATTTTAGCTCTAACTATAAAATAACAAATTGATAAAATTTAATGAAAGAGTAATATGCTAGAGGTTGCTCATCCACTTTGACAATAATATCACCCATAATTATCAAAAAAGCGAAGGGAGGTAGATAGCAAAGGTACTTCTCCAAGTTACCTTCCTTCCCCACTCAAACATCACCAAGTACAAAAGCTGAGATACACTAAAATCATTAATCTCTAAGACAGCAGCCATAAAAGAGAAAGAAATACAAACTCAGTTCATGCAAAAATCTTAAATACATATTCCAAATTCTGACGTAGCAAATCAGCAAATTAATAAGCCAATAAAAGGTTAATTGTGCTTGTATTATCTCAGGCAAAAGACAAAACTTAGCTCCCATTCCAAACAATTATTTGGAAAAACAAAATGGAAGATAAGAAACTTCTAACAGAAATTTTTTTAAAAAAATGTAACAAAATACCATTTATTTCTCATGATTCTCCAATTACCTATGTAAGAACATAAATAAAACATTCTTCCATAAGACAAAAGTAATAAAAGAGGGGTACATTAATAAGAAAATCAGGCTTAAATGGCACTTAAACGTTAATCTACTAATAGGAAAGGCACATATTCTGGAGTGTGAGATCCTTCGTACAATAAGATATACAGCATGCTCTATGACACAAACACCTGCTACCAAGTTCATTTTCTTTCCATTTGTGGAAGATCAGTTTTCAGCCATTGTTTAGAGGACAATTATTTTACAAACAGAACTTAAGTTAGAAATAACAAGCCTACTTAACAGCTAAGAAAGGGAAACAACTTGATGAGGCAAGTCATAAGGAATCGCTAAAATACCTTTTTCAAACAGTACTTTCTTACTATTTTTCCTGAAACCCTTGAAAGATGACCTAGCATTTTTTGCACCAGCAAAATTAGTGTCAATTTTAGACTTGGCAAAACGCAGTTTTTTACCCTCATCTGTCCCACTGGAGGCTTCCTTTACTTCATCCAAATGTTTATTTGCATTTTCTTCAAGTTCAAACATTTTTCTGTTGTATTTTGTTTCCTTTTCTTTATTATTTCCTCTTCTAGCACTTTCTCTACTGCTCCTTTGACTCAGTTTTCCAGAATAATCTCCATTATCACATTCAGTGCTTCCTAAACTCAATTCCGAGCTACCCTCATTTAAGTCAGAATGGTAAAACTTGGCTCCTGCCACTTCAGATTTAGCATGCTGAAAATCCAAATTACCCAGAATTATTAGTTCATCTTTAAGAAATATCAGAAATACAACTGAACTAGCTATATGAAGTTACTCATTACCTTCATCCCATTGGTCTGACTAGGTGATGACATAATGCCCTTAGATTTGTTGTTTGATGTACCAGAAACTTTGGAAGGGCCACCTCTTTGTGAAGCCTCTGTCAATGCTAATGCAATCTTATGAGTAACATCATTACTGTCATCCATTTGCCTATAACCTTGCCTAGCAGGTGAAAAATACTTTTCCCCAATATCTTTACCAATTGAATATGAAACAGGAACACGAGGAGTTCTTTTTCGAACAGGCCTGATTCCTAAAACACAGTCCCAGACCAAAAAAAATAAGAGCCTTGAAGAAAGCCCCTTCCAAATAAAGGAGGCATTAGACAGTATTCACAAATAGTAAAGAGGCAGCCTTTCCAGAAATTAAGGGGCTAACCAAGTAATGAAAACAGTATATGTGTGTGCACGTAAGCACACGTGTTTCCAGTAGGAGGAAAAATCATTCAAACTTCCTTAATCTTAATGTACGAATTAATGGTTTAAAAAATTTAAGTTCGTATGTATTTACAATTGCAGTATCAACCCACCAGAATGCCTCTTCTTCAACAATGACAGGCAACCATCACCTGACGCAACCGAATGGGACTGGGAATGATCTGAAAAATGCCCATCGAATGCTTTATAGTTGCCATCTAGAGACTTTCCACGCAAACGTTTTTGAGGCTTTCTATATGTTTCTGTATCTTCATTGCTTTCTTGTCCACTATCACTTCCTCCCTGCCAATTAAAGCGCTCATCTTAAATTTGCATTTGAACCTTACTAATATCTGGCTGTTACCTAGTACAGATTACACAATCCTTTTTACAATATGCATGATCTTTTCTGAAATTAACAACACTAGGTTAAACGAAGACAGTTTATCACCATTAATGCTTTAAGAATATTAATCTCATATAACTTAATAACACAACTACCTTTCCTTACAAAGAACTTAACTGAAACAAGGAGTGAGGAAATCTTTTATATCAAAGATGAAAGGGAAAACAAGTAGGAAACTGGACCACTCAGACCAGTCACAGGAATGTCATAGAAAAAGTAAAGCCCAAGTAAATATTCACTGAAGCTTTCAAGAAGTTGAAATTCATTCTTACCAGTACACTATAATGATCTGTCATCATTGCTATGAGTCCAACCACAGAAGCAGTGCCCTCTGGAAGAGATAAATATGCCTGAAAAATAAACCCAGAACAATCCTGCTTTAAAAACAATATACCACACTAAGCACAATCCGTTCTATTGAGATGTAATATTATGCATCACCATATAACCCTATATTGTGAAACTTCATTGAAAATGTAACAACTTTTTACATAAAAGTAGAATCTTTGATCACAAAGGAAGTACATCTAAGTAGAGGATAAGGAATTCTCCTAAAATGGAAACAGAAAAATAAAAAAATAATTTAAAAAAAATGTGAAAGTGATACAAGAATAAAACATAGCTATCCAGTTCCAGGGTCTTGCATATCATAATAGACATTCCATTGAAACAGCCATGCGCAAAGCACCACGGGGAAGATAACTGATCATAATAGAGGTTCACTTAATATCTCCTTGTATATCATCAATTACTTCATTTATCTAAAAGCCACTTGCCAGCAATTAGATATCGTCTTCTGTGTCAAGCAGGGGCATTATATATGCAATAAATGATCAATAAAAATTATAAATATATATAGCAACTATTAAATAATAATAAAAATATTAAATTGAATAAAACTACTTAAAATTTTTCCTCTAATAAACAAACAAATAAAAATATTCAATTGAATTTGCTTAATTATTTCCCATTTTATAAAAATTTTTTAAGATAAAATTTTACACTACTCAAGACACCTTAAAGGGCCTCTGTATTAATGTGGTATGTTTTAGAATCTGTGTCTGTGGCATATGCATTTTAGCAATGTGTACAAATTAATCAGCATGTCCAGGCTATTGCTGCACCTACTCGATTCATTGAATACAGAGCTTCTACCATTTCCAAAGATCTATTATGTACTGCAGCTGTAACCTGTAAGCAAGGGAAAAAATCTTCAGTACTGGACAAAATTTTCAATAACAACAATGAGCTAAAAAAAGGAAGATTTGCGTAACTTGGTACAAGCTTGATCCTGCAACCTCCTATACAATTTTAATGGCAAGCTTAGGATACCCAATTTATAGCAAACAAAATTTTATGATCACACTTCATTCTAACCTTATTTAATAAGGAGCACCTCATCACTGAAAAATTAAACTAACCTTCTTCCAGTCTTTCCCATATTTACGGTAAGCTTCATAGAATTGTTCTAGCTCCTCCTTACTCCATTGTGGCCCTAACATGTCAGCCAACTTTCTCTTCTGCATACATTGAAAAGTAAACATGAAATTTGAGAGAAAGCAAGTAATGCTTAACCAATATTACTAAGATACTTCTTTTTAAAGAAAATAAAAAACTTAAAGAGAACTCCTAATATGATATCAGAAAAACTATTATGATGACTTCTTTTCAATTTGATTGGCAATAAGCTCAAAGAGGAAAAGAGATATCAAGAAAAGGGGGAAAGGACAAAAACAAACCTAACATCATATTCCAAAAAGTGGAATTACAGATCCTTTACATGAGCTCTGGCTTTATAACATACATAATTGGTGTTGGAGATGATTGGCTTTGATCTAAGTTGAAGTGAGAGAGTTGTTGGGCCATTTATAAGAGTTGAGAGTCAAGCCATTATCCAAAATGCTTAATACAATTTGGTAGACTAACTTTAACATTTATATAGCCTTCTCATGTCCTTCAACTTTTCAATGCAGGACTTTTTTTTTTCTTTGTTTTACAATTTCAACACTCCCCATCAAGTCTAATTGGCCTAATCCAACTGTGGCTTGCCTTCATGCTTTCATTTTTATCTTGGGCTTGTGTTCTTTTTTAGTCTCAGAGGCCTCAAATCTCCTAACACAAGCTCAGGATAAAAATAAAAGCATGAAAACAAGTCACAACTAGGCTAAGCCAATTAGACTTGAAGGAAAGTGTTAAAATAGTAAAACAAAGAAAGAAAAAAAGTCCCACATTGAAAAGTTAAAGAAAGAAAGAAGGCTATATAAGTGTTAAAGTTGGCTTATCAAATTCTCTTAGGCATTTTGGATAAAGACTTGACTATCAATATTTATAAATGACTCAACAACTCTTCCACTCTAACTTGAACCAAGGCCTATCATCTCCAACAATTGCCATGAAGCCCTTTCAAAGTAGACGTTAAGAGTAGGAAATGAATTTGCAATATATTGAAAAACTAGAATATTGAATATTCTATGTTCCACTACCACGATCGATTAAACTTGCAACAATTCACTTGGTCCCACTAGTGGATTTATAGCATTGTTTATACATTGGCTTACAATTCCTTTTGTTTGATTAGAGCCCTAGGCAGCTAGTTTAGTAGGCTTAATTAAAAAGCCCAATATTGATTTAATTCTATTTCAAATTTTAAATGCATTTCTTATGTGATTAGATGAGATTATCTTATTCTTAAATTGTAGGGATTCAAGTAGATAACAAAGATTAGGATTAGGATTGGAGTTTTATTGAAAACTTGTATATATACTCTACATGTATAGTAAATAGATACAATGAATAACACTTTCTGATTTCCCATATGAGATCAAAGTCTAATAGTTTCATAACCTATGAAAGATCCAATATCCAAGGTTATAAAAAAAATGAGGCAAACTTCCTGACAAGTTGGGCTAGCAATCACAAGTCAAACCCACAAATAATTAAGATCTAAGGCCCAAAACCTAAAGCCCAATAAGGAAGGACCAGTAAGGAAGACCCAAACAACCTGTGGCCTCTAAAGTTCAAAGAAGTACAAGCCTAGGCAATTAAAAAAGAAAAAAAAAAAAAAAAGGGAGAGGAGACTTGAGGCCCCTAAAACTCCCAAAGAACACAAGTGCAAGATAAAAATAAAGGCATGAAGACAAGTTACAATTGGGCCAGGCTAGGTGGATTTGTGGGGGAGTGTTGAAATAAAAAAGATAAAGAAAGAAAAAGTCCCACATTGGGAAGTTGAAGGAAGATAAAACGTCATATAAGTAATAAAGTTATCCTACCAAATTGCCTTAGGCATTTTGAATAAAGGTTTGACTATCAACACTTATAAATGGAGCAATAGCTCTCCTACACTAACTTGGACCAAGGCTCATAATTTCCAACACCTTCATCAATTCATCTCTCTCAATGAACTTAGTTCATTATCTCAGGAACACAAAGGAGCAAAAAGAACCATATTACATTAATGCGCATCAACATTTTGTCTCCTTGTATTCTCAATAACTACAAATGCATAAGAAATGCCAGAAAGGGTATAAGCATGTACCCTCAAAAGTTATGGAACAAATCACATATCCTACCATTATCAAGTTATTGGTTATATTTAAAGTATTCAAAATTCAAGAAGTGATTCCAGCCCCACAAACAACAGGAAGAAGGGAACAAAAGCAATCAGATGCTCAGGAAACAAAGAACTGCATGAAGACACTAAAAAACAAAGAGTCACATTATCCCGAAAAAGCCATTAATTGATTTCCTACTATAGTTCATAATAAACAATATTATTTGTTAAAAAGAAAACACATTTGATTAGAACATGAAAGATACACAAGAAGAGGATAAGATATGCTTTTATAGAAAGAAAACAAAACAATACAGAGGCTTAAACATCTAACAAAGCTGCCTAATTCTACTGCATATCCGACAGAGAAACTTCCTTTAAGAAACAATGATCAGAACAAACAGACAGAGGTCACAAACATAGGCACCCTTGAAATGGGGGAAGTTTGCTACAACCTACACCAAAGCACCATGAAGACCACATATTGCCACAAGATTTTTCAATCCTTGTTCCATCAAAAACCTTTGAATGGGAAAAGAAACTGCTCAAAACACCAAGGAACCTAATTAGCTTATTAAATAAGAAAGCAACCACTTGACGATGTCAAAATAAATGAGTAACTTTTTAGGATCAAGATATGCACATAAAACATATATTAGGAGGAAGAGTTGAGTTTGGACTGTGAATCTATAAACTTCATCAGAATTCATCCTGCAAAGTACTGTTATCCAAACTATCAAAAAACAAAATTAACCAAAAGTTGACTTGTCAGAATGTAAAAGAATAGTTTTAATATATCTTTAGCACATCTCCTTAAGCAAAAGACCTTTTTGAAACACAAGCAAAGCACAAGCTCACATACCCTATGCTACTATTTACTTAGGAAAAGGGTGGCAGAGAGCAAACCCTTCACCATTTGGTCAACAAACCTCCATTGCCATGTCGACCAAGGACAATTTTATAATAAAAGCTTGAGCTGTTAAGAAAAGGCCAACAAATGGTTTGTTAATATTTCCAAATCATCCTTCAAGCAAAAGCCCTTGGCTTGAAGCATAAATTACATACAGGCCCACCATATGTTGTATTGAAATTGATTAATTATAGACAATGGAGATAGCAAGATTGAAAT
Source organism: Delonix regia (assembly GCA_037074485.1). NCBI lineage: Eukaryota > Viridiplantae > Streptophyta > Magnoliopsida > Fabales > Fabaceae > Delonix > Delonix regia. The sequence goes on from CM073454.1 coordinate 33,549,366, forward strand.
TTTGACCTGATCATGAAGACTCTAATACCATGTCTATGGTGAACATGCAAAGAGGTTGGCAAGCTTTGCTCAGCTGATTAGTCTTTCTTGTTTATTCTGGCTTTTGTGTTTTGTTTTCTTTTAGCAGGAAATCTTATCTATTTTTGTACATCACTCTCTTAATTCTTAATAAAATTGTCAAATATCACACACACACAGAGATAAAGCAAATAATATTGAGCAACACTGTGAAGAGTACATCCACATACATCATGAAATTGCTCCAGAATTAGGTGCTCTGGAACCTCTCCACCCCATTATTATTGAAATTTATCTTTCAATTGTTATAATCAGTTTAAATACCCATATTAAAATTTCAGTAACTAAATGTGACATAAAGCACAAAATGGTCATATTTGCAGGACCATCATATCAAAATTCAACCATGTAAACTGTCTCAACCCTTCTAAAATGCTAAAACACATCAAAATCTGCCCAGCTACACAAGTAATGTTTAGAGCATTAGTATTGAGAATTCAACTCAATGTCTAATCTAGTATCAACTTAAAGTTAGGATCACCAGAATAGCATCCAAAAGCGAAGCTATTTGTAAAGTGAAAAATACCAATGATGTGGAAATTTCAACAATGTATCAAAAAAGTCCAACTCTAGCGTCTAAATATAATTGAAACTCTGTTTTATTAACCTACTATTGTATATATATGTGCAACCAAAGCATGATATCTCCTGATACAATAACCAAAATAAAAAGCACAACAGAAAGAATATCAATTTCCAAGCTAGACATCAAGGTTCCAAATATATCATATTTTTCCTGGTTGTAAACAAAGACATGAATAAGGAAACAAGTTCTTTTCAAAGCATTTTAGCAAAAATGTACCTTCTGAATTCCAGGACTCCCCTGCTGCCTAGTTTTGCTAACATTCTCTGTATTTTTATCTTTATTAGATGCAGCTTCATGAATATTTGAAAACCTCTTATTCACACTTCTAGATTTTCTAGATGGGGCCATGAGTAATTTCCCTGATTTTCTGAAATTACAGAAAAAGGAGTTAAAATCACAATTTTCAAAAGAAATCAGACATAATGCACAATTAAACAAAACCGAAAAAAACCATTCAGTTATACACTGCAACAAAAAACACCGAGAGAAAAGCCAGTATAAAGAAGATTTCGTACTTGAGAATCTAATGTTTTGTTCTAGATGACCAAATGATAAAATGGCATCACCTGTCCCCCCACAAGGTTGATGAGAAATCACAAGTTCAGAACCAGAAGTTGCTTCCTACAAAGCAATGAAAGACAGCAAGAGTTTCAGCTTATGAAGAATACAGCATATTTAATAAGCAGGCAGTTGCCTTCGTACAACAAAAAAAAAAAACCATCGGTTATGACTGGACATATAGTCAGGAATTTACAACTACAGTATATAATTTATGGTAATAGTAAAATTAGATACAACAAATTCAAACACCCCTGTCCAGATTATGCTACCAATTTGGGTGTCATTAAAGTAGAAAAAATTTCTGTCTAATAGATCAAATGCTAGCAGAATGCATAAAAAATCAACACTCAAGACATCGTGCATACACTAGTTATAAAAAGATGCCACGAAGTTAATAATAAAACTTACTTCAATCAATTAATGGAGATTAAAAAAAAAATCACTTCACTGTTGGTGTAAAGACTTAATCAAAGCTCCATTTACAAATATCTAAATATCAAAGTCATTCATGATCAACATCAGTAATTGGAAAGATTAAAGATCAATTATCAGATACGTTTATCCTTTCCTTATGCCAGAAACCAGAGAGGCTAGATAAGATAAGTATACATAGGCCCAGTGTGAACAGCATGCACCAAGAGAACCTAAGTTGGACAATAGGCATCTCTTTGGCAGAGGTTCCAAATTTAAATACCCACCTCCCAGAGAAAAAGTGAAGACACACAATTATGAAAGAAGAAGTATAACCTTATACAACAAGTCCACAACAGTAGAAAACTCAAATACTTAGAACATAGTGCAGGTTGAACTCTCTTTCCTTTATTGTTTCAGATTTTTTTTGTGATCCTATTCACTAACAATTAACAATGATGGACCATAAACAAATAAACATGCAGACATGGCTGCAAAATGTGCTACCAAGCCAGTCAAATGATATGAACCTTGGGGAGAGGGATACCCCTAAACTCATTAGGTTGGAGAGCCCATGGTTTGCTAAGGCCTTCGTTAGACTCTCATACTACCAATGTAGGACTCATTACAATTGAGTTATAACATTCCACTCACACTGCAGACCATGCCATGGGAGAGGAAGAAGGGAAGAGGAAACAGGGTAATAGTAGAAGGCTCTCATACCCAATGATATGAATCTTTAGGAGAGCTATCCCCCAAAAACTAAAGTTAGAGAACCCAAGGTTCATGTTAGCCCCATATTAGAATCTCATACTTCTAGTGTTGGACTCAAGTCTTATACCGTGCAATTGGATCATAACAACAAACACTAAGACCAAGGGTTACAGAGAAGGATTCCAGGAAAGTAAAGCAATAACAGCTGATAGAGGATCACGTAAAATTACTTTATCTAATTTCAAAATTTTCACAATCTAGAATCTAAGAGAACTAAATCCACTGTCATTTCCGTCATGTCATGCAGAATCTAAAAGTTGAGAATCAATTATAGTTTTTTACCGATTCCGCAATTTTCCCGCCAATTAATAGAAAACCTGTATTGAAGTTTGAATGTCAATTCTGAGCTGAGAATCGAAATAGGATAATTACTACTTATCGAGTTGACAAAAAGAAAAGAAAGGGTACGAGGAGGAGGGGGATAGACTGCTGCTCCACTAAAGTTTGGTAGCCGATAAACAGGCAGGAAAAGGAATGTCACTGCATGTCGGAGAAAGAAATTTACAAACTGGACCCAAATTGTATACAGAACCCAACAGAATTATCCCTAAGGTCCGAACGCGGCATTTTACCTCAGTTTAGGTCCATTCAGAAAATCGACACCAAACACGACATTCAAAGATTTTGCCGCTTTCCACCTTTTGATCTCAGATTTCACTGCAAGCATAAGAGTGAAGGAAAACCCAGAAAATTTTCAAGAATTGAAGTTTTTGACTCTGACAAAAAGAAAAGTCCTTCTTCTTCCCAACCACTGAAACGAATTGAACATAGAAGAAAATTAAACATCGAGAAAATGCAAGCTCACCGATCAGCAAGGCTCTGCCTCCTGAATCGAATTCGAAGCAAGATTGCTAAGAGCGATCTAGTGGCGGGAGAAGCCAGTGACATTGACAGCTAGTAATGATAGTCTGGTTGATAGAGCGAGCGCGATGAAGGTGTCCAAGTAACACCAACACTCATGAATTTGGGGCATAACCGCGCAACTTTAAAACTAATTGTACTCGAATTTTATTTATTATTAATTTTCGTTACGTCTAAGAAAGGAAGAAAAATTTGGAAAAAGATATTAGTAAGATATAATACACTTTATGATTCAGTTATTTTATTATTGTAGTTTCAATAAAATTATTAAAATTGATATACTACATCAATTGTGTATCAAAATCAATCAATATTTTTCAATCTTGATGAAAATTTGGAGACTAGACTCTTGTCTCTCTTGGTTGGACATGACACGTGGCACCCCAGACTTCCCACAATGTTGAATATAATGAAAAAAGAAAAGAAATAGATAATTTTACCAAAAATATATATTTAAATGATTTGGCCTTTTAGTGTTAACTTACATAAAATACAAAAAAATTATGGCGAATGAATTGAAGCATTGATTATTGCAAGGTTTTTAAACACCTAAATTTAGGCAATTTCTTAATTATGAGGTAAATTTATAAAAATTTATTTTAATTAATAAATAAATATTAAAATAAAAATGATTTAAATACAATTTAAATTATACTAAATCAAACAAAAATTATTGAGAGAAGTATCAAATTAGCCTGTTATTTTTACACGGTAACAATTTAATCCTTTAATAATAACTGTAACAAATTAGTCTCTTATAAATCTTATCTCATTAATATGAATGAAATGACTGATTTTGTATAAATTTAAATTTGTAAGAAATTAATTTTGTACAAATTTAAATTTGTAAAGGTATAATTTGTTATAATTAATTTATAAGGAACCAAATTGTCATAAAATATAAAAGTAGATGATCAATTTTATACTTTTCTAAAAAATTATTCATATTTATAATTTGTGATACTTGACATAAATATTTTAATATATTCATATATAATAACTATTTATTATAACCAATTATATCATATTTGTTTTATTTTTATTGTAATAAGTACATATTTAATGTAATTTTATCATTTTTATGTGTATTTAAACTAATAATAAAAGAGTAATAAAGTATATTATAATAGCTTATTTTTTCAAAAAAAATGTATTCCTTATTTGATTTTGAATGTGAATTTTTATATTACTAATTATAAGCTAATTCACATGTTTTTAATAAATAAAATTGTAAAATTAATAAACTCAATGAGTCAATTTTATGAATCTATCTGAAATTATACTAACTCTTATTTTATACTCAATTGACTCATTTTTCTAAAATATAATTATATACTTATAAATTCAAATAATAAATTAGCAAGTATTCATAATTATTTGTTGAAGAAACGAGGGTGAAAGGGAACAATTTTGCATATATGAAAATAAACATAGGTATTGATAAAAGGGAAGAGTTATCAACTTTTTCTCAAAATATTCATTTATAAATAAATTTTAAAAATTGAAATGTATCCAATACATGTAAAGTCACGTAAATGCGATAACTTAAAAAAAGATATCAAAGTTTGAAAAGAAGGAAAAAAAATTATTCCATAAAAAAAAAAGGAGGAAGAGATAACACATTGGGCTAGATAAAGGCACCTCAGTGGCATCACAAACAATTTATCAACAATCATTTATCACATTATCATCTTATTACCTAAGTTCTTTTGTTTTTATTTGGTTATAACGATACCAATTCATAGAATGAAAATGACAATTTTTTCTTTTATGAGAGAGAATGAATAGTAATAACCTAGAAATTGACCATTTTTTTCACTTGCTCAGCAACAATTTTCATGTCCAATAAGCATGCACTCTTTCTTATGGCGATGCATATTAGTTAGATCAATGTACGAGAGTGTACAATAGTAGAGCATATGTTATCCAACCATAGAATTTTGGTAAGAATATCATTTTATTTAAATTCATCCTAAATAAGGTGTTTTTCAATTCAATCTATCATAAAAATATATTCTCAATTCAATTCCTTACACATAAGAGATTTATCAAGTTGATCTTTTATAAAATTATTATTTTATTTGGTCCCTCACAAATTAAATAATCATCAATAATGTCATTTATTTTGCTATAATTAGCATATTTTTTAAAACATTAATGATAATAATTTTAATTGTGAGATATTAAAATTAAAAAATAATCTATCAATGAGAGATCACGTTAAAAATTTAATTTTATAACAAATTAACATGAAAAATCTCTTACCATTGGAGGACTAAATTAAAAAAGCAATTTTGAGAAAGACTAAATTGATAAATACCTTATCTATGGATGACCAAAATATAGTTTCGTTCATTTTGTTAATTTGTGTGTGTTTCAAATTAGCAAAGAATTGGTGTGTGCGATTTTTCATCTTGCATTTACGATCAACTTCATTGTTTGGCAAATTTGGTTGCATCTAATGACTTTAATAGTTTTGATACACAAATTCCCAAGCTCTAGATTGTAGAACAAATATTTGTAGAAAATGATTGAGGTTATTAGATACATGAAAACCATTCAACAATAAAGTTGATTGAAAAAATTGGAATCAGATTGTTTACCACAATAACACTTATTGTAAATTTTTTTGTAAAATCTTAGTTATTGAATTTTGACCAATGATTGACATTTTATTATATGTTTTATTATTAAAATATATATAATAAATCATTAATCATTGGATTAAAATTTAATGATTAATATTTTACAAAAAAATCTGCAATATGACAAATGATTGAGTAGGAAAACATTGGAAGCATAACCAATATAATTGGGAAAACGCACTCATAAAAACCATATCCAATTTTATAACACACAAATTAACAAAATTATGCACTAATACAATACATTCTCACACATAATCTAACAATTAAACATAACGAAGAAAAATGCGTTTACCTAGTAAATATGAGATCTACTGTTGGACGAGCAGAAAGAAAAGATGGATAGCTTCCTCATCAATACTGTTATCTCTAATAAACAAAAATAATATGAACAAAACGAAGGCAATTTATGAAAGGAATTGAAGGCTTGTGATGGTAAACCTGGGAGAATTTCCATAAATTCTAATATGATTTTGCCAAATTTCCTTCAATGAATTGGTCTCCTTATGGAAGATTGAAAAGAAATCAGATAAGAAGGGGAAGATGTTATGGATGGCTGCTTACAAACTGTTAGTAACACTATTGAGGTGCCATCATCCTTCCAGCCCTATGTTACCTTTCCCTCTTTCTCTACATGGAAAAAATGGTTCCGGACCTCTTGCGGGAATGATTTGGAAGATCCAAAACTAAAAATAGTGGTATTTGCTAGCAACAACATAATGGAGGCAATCAATCAATATAGATTGATCCGAAATTTGATTGAAATCCAATATAGCACCTATGGGTATGTAAGAAATGTGTTGAATCGATTCTTTTTAATGAATTGATCCGATCACAACTTCGAATATAGAGTTCAAATGTATCAAATAGGAAATGATATTCTGAATCATAGAACTCTAATAAAATACACGATCAACCAACATTTATCAAATTTGAAAAAGAGTCAGTAAAAATGGTTAGATCCTTTTATTTGGATTTCTCGAACCGAGAGATCCATAAATCGGGATTCTAATGCATATAAATACAAATGCTCCAATGAGAGCAAGAATTTTCAAGAACATTTCATTTCTTAACATAATAGCCATTTTCAAGTAGTGTTCGATCGATTACGTATTAATCACTATTCAATTGATTGGTCTGAGGTTATCGACAAAAAAGATTTGTCTAAGTCACTTTGTTTCTTTTTGTCCAAGTTACTTCCTTTTTTCTTTGTGAGTTTTGGGGTATCCCCATTCATAGGTCCGAGATCCACATCTATGAATAAAAATATCCGAATGATCAACTCTGCAATCAATTGTTAGAATCAATAGGTCTTCAAATCGTTCAGAACTTCCATCACAAAATTTTGTTATCATCCTTCTTAATTTTGGTGGTTTTCTAGCTTACAGAAGTCTCTATTTTTTCAAAACGTCACACTTTACACTCTCAAGGAGGAAGAAAACATGAGAGAAGTTATTTCCATGCATGTAGAAGGAAAAATTTTTTGGGCTTTGTACGTTTCAAGAAACCTGTACTCTCATGCATATTTAATATTTTACTTATTTGAGGATGATAAAAATGTGAGAAAAGTTATTTATATACCAAGAAAAAAAAAAGTTTGTCACCTTTCACATGCTCTGTGAAAGCTTTATTTTTAAATATATTTAGACTCTATACATTCTAATAAAGAGAAAAAATACATGAGGAAAGTTCTTTTTATACATAAAAAAATAAAATTTTCACACTTCACACGCTTTAGAGAATCTTCTCTTAAACATATTTAGTACTTTACACACTTTAGGAAGAGAAAAAAAAGGTGAAATAAGTTCTTTCCACTTAGAAAAAACAAGTTTTCACACTTCACACGTTGTTATAAAACCTTTATTTTCAAGTATATTTAGTACTTTGCATACTCAAAAATTAAAAAAATTGCAAGTGAAGTTTTTTCTACACATAGGAGAAAGAAGTTTTCATACTTCACATGCTTTTGGAAACCTTGATTTTCAAGCATATTTAGTACTTTACATTCTCTATCATCAAGGAGAAGAATTAATGTGAGAAAAGTTCTTTTCATACATAAGAAAAAGAAGTTTTTCACACTTTACATATTTCAATAAACCTTTATTTTCAGTCATATTTAATACTTTAAATATTCAAAGATGAGAAAAAACGTGAGAGAAGTTCTTTCAATACATAAAAAATAAAAAAGTTTTTCATTAGTTGCACACCCTAGAAATCATTTATTCTCAAGCATATTTAGTACTTTACACATTTAAGGAGGATAAAAATGGTCAGGAGAGTTGTTTTCATACATAGGAAAAGAGAAGATTTTCACACTTTACACATTCTATGAAACTTTTATCTCATGTATATTCAATACTTTACATACTTAATAAGACAACAAATTGTGAGGAAAGTTATTTTCATAGGGTGAAAAACCTCACACTTCACAATCACATGCTCTGGGGAACCTTCCTTTTCATGTATATTTAGTACTAATAACCCATTAAAGGGAGAGTAAAAATATGAGTTAAGTTATTGTCTTGTGGATAGAAAGAGAAATGACTTTCATTCTGCTGTGTAATTAATACTAATGATTTAACTTCAAATTTAATTTAATGGTTTAAATAAAATTAACTTATAAATATTTTTAACATTTTAAAAGTTCAAACTTTATACACTTAAGGAGAAAAAAAAAAGCATGATGAAACGAATCTCTCTCATGTTTTTTATTAAGAAAACCTCTATACAAGATTTAACCACCAAAAACACTAATTCAACCACTTGAAATTGACCAGAACCATACAAGTCCACCAACCACGACCATTGTTGTTGTTGTTGTTTTTATTTAATTATTTATTATTTAATAAACATGTATTAAGTCATAGGTAATTCAAAACTTTTTTATGTAACAAGATCATGGGCATATAAAAAAATTTGTCTATGACATAAGATTTTTGTAACTCAATCAATAATATGAACGTAATATTTTTATGACGGTAAAGAGATATTTTTACCAATATTTTGAACTAAGTAAAGAATTTTAATAATAATTTTAAAATCCATATTTTCATAAACACGTATTAAGTCATAAGTAATTCAAAACTTTTTTATGTAACAAGATCATGGGCATATAAAAAAATTTCTCTATGATATAAGATTTTTGTAACTCAACCAATAATATGAGCCTAATATTTTTATGATTGTAAAGAGATATTTTTACCAATATTTTGAACTAAGTATATCATTTTAATAATAATTTTAAAATTCATATTTTCATGAAAAAAAAAAAATCTGTCGTCATACTAAACGAGGTGTATCTTACTTCTTTGTTTCTCAACAATATAATTAACGTGTCATCCATCACAGCAATAAATCATTTTTAGTAAAATGTGTCATGCAATCAAATAGTGACAAAATAGTAGTAAAAATTTATAAATGAGCTACTCTATCTTCTTATTCACATTCTCTTTTATCTTTATTTTTATTTACAAATTGTTTGTTATCTTCCTTCATATTTTTATGGTGGTTTTATAGCTTACAAAAGCCTCTCTTTTTTTCAAAAAAAAAAAAATTATCACACTTTATACGCTTGGGGGAAAAAAAAAAGTGAGAGAAATTCTTTCCATACATGTGAAAATAAAGTTTTTGTGCTTTGCACATTCAAAGGAACCTTTATCCTCATGCGTATTTAGTATTTTACACACTTGAAGAGAATATAAAATGTAAGATAAATTAATTACATATAAAAAAACAAAAAGGAAGTTTAGCTCCATTAAACTTTTAGGGTCTGTTTAGTTGTTAAAATTAATATAATAAGAATGAGAATGAGAATAAGAGTGGAAATAAAAATGAGAATGAGAATATTAAAATGTTGTTTGGTGAAAAAAAATGAGAATGAACATATCTTCTTTTATTTCATTTAATTAGCATATTATACATGTAAATCAATTAAACAGTATGCATATTTTATTATACTATCCCTTATCATAAAACAAAAAAAAATTCAACATCTCTTTGAACTATTATTTAATAATATAATTATATATTAATATATATTCAATTAATAATATAATAATATATATTTAATAAATTAATAATAAATTAAATAAATAATAATAAATTAGAATTTTGATGTATTACAAGAATATTTTTATTTAAAAATTATTATAAATATGTATACTTTTATTAAATATATTTTTATTTTTAAGAGATCAATCTTATAAATTTTTTAAAAAATAAGAATAAAAACTCAATGAGTTAACCGAACATAATAACTCAGTAAGTTGAGTTTTTTCCATATATAGAAAAAAAAAAATGTTTTCACGCTTCCCACGCGCTAGGAAATCTTTATTCTCATGTAATAATTCACACACTCAACGAGGAGAAATAAGAACATTATATATAGAGAACAAAAAGAATTTTCACACTTCACGCACACTAGGAAACCTTTATTCTCTAGCATATTTAGCAAAGAGAAGAAAAAAAAATGTGAGAAAAGTTCTTTTCATACATAAGAGAAAAAAAATTTTCATACTTTATACGCTCTATGAAACCTTTATTCTAAGACATATTTAGCTCTTTACATAGTTAAAAAGGAGAAAAAAAGTGAGGGGAGTTCATTCTATAAATAATAAAAAAGAAGTTTTTCACACTTCACATGCTTTAAGAGACGACGTAGTTTTTCACACTTATACACTCTATAAGAAATCTTTATTCCCAGACATATTTAGCACTTTACATAGTTAAAAGAGAAAAGAAAATATGAAGAAATTTCTTTCCGTACGTAAGAAAAATGAAGCTTGTCACTCTTTACACGCTCTAAAAAATTTTTATTTTTAGGTATATTTAGTATTTTATTCACTCAAAGAATGAAAAAACGTGAGAGAAGTTCTTTCAAAACAAAAATTTTCACACTTTACATATTTACATACTCATATATATTCAATATCATACTACTTAAATTTAGGTCTAAACTCTTAAAATATCTATACAAATTCTAATAATCAGACTCAAATGTATAAATTTTATAAATGACTATAAAATCTAAATATTTTGCCCAAACCTAACCATAAGCTAAAAAATGAAAAACATTCATGAACATTTTCTTTTTGGTGTAAAAGAAAAAAAAAATCAATTAAATTGTTTTGAAAATCTTCCAATTATAGGGAAATTGGGCCTGGCTAGATATATGGGCCCAACTCGAAGGTGAATGCCATGAGGGAGACTCAAAACTCAACTGAGTATCCCCCCCCCGCTTCCCCCCCGCCCCCCGCCGAAATTTTTTTTTTTTAAATTAAAACCAAACCCCGCCCCAAAAAATTAAAAAAACTTCAAATTTTAAAAATAATTCTGAATTAATTGGCTATTTAAAAAAATGTTGGCATCTTTTAAACATTAAAATTTCCAAATTTTGTCTCAATTTTTTTACATGTTTAATGATAGAAAAAACTGCATAATATTATTTTGGTAAAAAATAGAAAAATATAGTTATTATTAATTTATATTTTGACTCAGTGTTTTTATCTGGTCAAAATTTTGTAACTAACTCTTTGTATTCTTAATAAATCTTAATTTAGTCACAACCGCTACACTTCTACTCAGGTACCATTAAATTTTAGCATTTCAAAGAAATATAATTCAAGTCAAACTCACCCAACTCAATCAAACATATATTGCATTCACATGCCATGTACTTGATTTAACTTTGCTGTCTACATTCACAGTTTATCCCTTTTGTTGAAATAAAACATATATAATTAAAGCATGAAGATTACACATAACAAATCACATCACATTAGGTTGCCGTATCAAAAAAATTTAATAACATGTTAAAATTAAAAAATGTTGAATTTGAACTAATTATAAAATTAAAGTAAAATACCATTTAAAGTTACTCACTTATTAATTTATTCCCAAACTAATCTATGGTGTATCAGCCTATTTTTAATTTGATCAATTACTAATTAATTTAATTTGAACTAAAATTGGCCTGGATATACTAATATTCAAATTAATGAAAAACTAAATTGGTATTAGAATGATAAGTAAGAGATTAAATAAAAAATTACTTAATAAATTAGGTATCAAAATAGTGTTTACCTCCAGGAAATTATATACCACAAAGTTTAAATTAAAAATAAAGTAATTTTACTAAAAATATTTAAAATTAATTTAACTCTTATTAATTTTTTGAGTTATTAATAACTGTAACAAATAAAAAAGAAGAAGAAGAAAAGTGACACTATTTTGGTTATTTATTTATCAATTTATTCCTAAATTGATCCCTTATGTGTCAACTCATTTTTAATTTAGTTTTTGATTGATTAATTTATTCTTAATTTAATATTTTGTTAGTCTAAATTAAAATTAGACTAAATATGCTACCATTTACATTAAGGATAAATCAAGTTGATAATAGATAGATAATTGAGAAATCGATAAATATGAGACTAAATTGAAATCTAAAAAATTAAAATAATATTTTATTTTATAAAATTATACACTACAACATTTAGATTAAAAATTAAGTAAATCTATCAAAAACATGAACATAATTTAACTCTTATTATTTTTTTAGAGTTTTTAATAAATGTAACAAATAAATAAACCAAAAAAACAAAGTGACGATAAGAATTTGAAAAAAGGGTAAAAAGAAAAAGTAGGGAGGGGGGGGGGGGAGGAAAAAAGATGTCGCCGACATTTGGGATACGATGGCTTTGATAGTAGCGTCCAAAAAACACAGTAATTGCACCAAATCTTAAAAAGTGCAACTTGTGGCCAAAGCTTGTCCAAGTCGAGCAACGCCAACTACTTTCCACCGCCTCACCGCCTCTCCCCGTTCCCTCCCCCTTACTCCCTCCCCCCTCCACCGGCTACTCCCGGTCACCCCTCTCCCCACTCCTGACACTCGCAATTATGTTGTGGACACTTCCCACACCTACTACTAGTCGCCAAGTCACACCTCGTCGCCTGCGCCGTACGGACGATTTTTCTCCGTGAGATCTCCGCCGTCGGTTCCCACAATGTGGAATTCCAAAGTGGGTGGCATTATTATTAACCATCGAATATTTTGCTAGTCCAAGTGCTCATGTGGAGAGAGAGTTTCCACCTCACAGTGGGGGTGTATTATGGTAATTCTATAATTATATCGAGTTTTAAATATTACAGGGATAAAATCTACGTAATTTTTTTAAAATATTTGTAATCACATTTTTCCAATAGAAATATAATAAATATTTTTTATACCTTGATATTTTTTTATTATTATTTTTGAACATTATATAATTTTTTATATTATATGTTTAAGTTAATATAATTTAGATTTAATTACACTTGCCTCCCTTGAATTTGATTAAAATATACACAAACTTCTCTTTTATTTTCAAAATATACACTTTAGGTTACTTTTAATTTTTTTTACTAAAATATCTTCCGGAAAAATGTAGGAGGATATTTTAATTGGTTAAAAATATATTTGGATTAAGGGAGAGTATTTTAGTAAAAAAAATTAAAATTAGAATCAAATGTAGCGTAACTTTTAATTTTAAACAAAGTCTATATATATATATATATATATTAAAAATAAAATGGATGTTTGTGTAATTTATAATTAATCCTATCATTTAATATAAAATTAGTATTAATTAATATTACTTTCGAATTATTTCTCGTAATATAACTCAATAAACACAAATTAAAACATTCATTGTTTTTAGACATAAAAGCTACCATTAAATGGAAATTTAGTGGTGAGTGTAGACAAAGCAATATTGAGTTTTGCAGCAAAGTCAATAAGAGTACAAATAACTTCCTTCCTTAGTAATGCTAACATATTACTAATTATAAAAGAACTCTTAATTCCATGTGTGCTAAAATGTGTAGCTTGGGTCTTAAATCCTCTTAGATGAATTAATTAATCCATAAATATATATTTATAGAAGGTTTGGTGGCATGATGCATAATTGATTTTTGTTTGTATATAAATTTTAGATCTTTTTTAATTTTTTAATAGCATTAACTGCCAAAACATGTGGCTCAGTTGTAAATAATTTATTACAATAAATGATATTTACAAATATAGCCCTTGAAAACTTCATGCATGAACAAAAATTTGTCTTGAACTTTTGCCCATGTGGATGCTTTTATTTTCCTTTTATAGAAGGTACACAAGTACAAATAATTGAACTTATAACTTATGGCAACTTATTTTGATTATTTATTGCTAAATTAAATTAATTAACAGCTTAATATTATTTTAATACATGTAAGGTAAGACAACAAACTGACGTTTATATTAATTATATCCCTTCCGTCTTATTTTTTAGTTTGCCTTTTTATAGATTATTATTTTTTCTTTCCTATAACTTTTTTACTCTAGTCAATTTATTCTCTAAGATTTTCCTCATTTTTCTATAATAATTTTTATTCTTTGAACATTTGGTCTTCTATATTCTTTCACTTCAAGGGCATATAGCATTTCATTTCACCTAATAATTAACTTTATGCCTCCAAGTGGAAGCATTGAAAATTCTAATCTTTTCCCAAATTAATTTATAAACGAAATAATAAATAAAAAATACAGGTACCACCCAAAAAAAAGGAAAATTAAAGTGATAAAAAGAAAGCCACACTCTCCGCTCCTTTATATCATTGGTAGCATAAAGAAGGGTGTCACATCCAGCTAGAGTCAAATGGGCCAAATAAATAAATAAATAAATAAAATATAAAAGCTTTTGTCAGCGAAGGACTTCATTTCATGCAAATTGTAGGGTTTTTCTTTGCTCATAACGATAGTAGCGTTGTACTTATAAGTCAAACATTAATTAACAGAGTTTTTTTTATTGAACAATAAACATTTATATGAAATTAAATGTGTAATATATATTATGATAATTAGGTTATTTATGTCACAGACAAAGAATGCATTGAAACACTCATGCATGTCTCTAGCCATTATCTATACATTTAACTTGCTAATTAATTAGCCATCATTACATTAACCCAATATAATGGTAAAAATTTAATATAACAAGTTGCTGAACAGCATAATGGGATTGTACAAAATGCTTATTTATAAATTGTTGAGAAAACTTATAAATTAATTTATTGAATTAATCTACTTGAACTACTATATACCAAAACATAAATAAAAGTATGCTTATTTGGAGAGTACATGCCATTTAACATCAATATAAAAGTATCATACTGAGAAGCTTGTTTGGAATATATTTATTTCATATTTTCTAATAGATCAAAATTATATGAATATATATATATATATATATATATATATACACATACACATATATAGCAGAAAGTATTATTTGTAGATTTTTTATAATATAGGGGTATTTTTCAGAAAGATATTGGAGGGGAAAATATTCTTTCATTCAATTTATTAAAGCAGGGCACAAATTGCAAAAAGGTACCTTTTGCTAACACCTTTGACAAAAAGTGAATTTTCACAACTAAAAAACAAACTGAATCTAAATCGCAGGATCAAATTGTATATAATAACCAACAAATATATAAAAGTTGACCGATCTTTTTATCTTTTAAAGATAAGAAGGCTCATCTTCCTTCTTCTTTTTTTGTGTGTGTGTGTGTGTACATGAAATATCAACTGCCACTTGTATAATTTATATTAAAACAATATATCACCGAGTTTAATGTATTATCTCCTTTGAATTAGTTGAATGTAAATTTTTCACAAAGCCCAAGTAATCAACATTATTTAAGTAAATTGATATGTTTTTCATCAAACAAGTTGTTTGGTGAGATACATAAAGAAAGAAAATTACTTTCATTGTACTTCTTAGAAATTAATAAAATTTATATTAAAATAGAATTAGCAACTTGTTCAAAGTGAGAAAATATTAATTGTATCTTCATAGTATTAAAAGGAAAATACTATTTTTAATTGTACATTTTAATAATAGATAATTGTGTAATAAAAATTAAAATATAAATTAATTATATTTTTAAAATTAAGATATATATTAACAAATGAATGACAGTATGAAAAATGACCTACTTATAACTGAAATGAAAGCAAGGGAAAGGATCCCAAAATTCTAGTAACATAGTAAATTCCAGTGACCTTTTTACCACCTTTAAGGAAGATCCTCCTTTGATGCCACGTGGAAGCAAACGCATCTATCTTAAGCGTCCTTTTTGGCAGCTACACTCAGCCGCACAGCCCTCAAAGGTTAATTAATTAATCTCATCATCATTAATTTGTTGTATTTAATTTTCTAATAAAACAAAAGGACAAGTCTGTCATGTCGCATAATCTGTAGATTCTCCCTATCACATGCTTAATTTCAAGGGCATTATAGTCTTTTCAGAGCCAACTGTTTGAGCATAATCTCACTAACTTGTTTGTTACCTTACCTATTCAGCTCTTCTAAACTTCAGCATCTCTGCTTAAGCTATGAATTTCATTATATTATTATTTATTAGAATTTGTTTCTTTATTTAAAATGTAAATTAATAATTATAATTATAATACAACAAATTTCAGGGAGATTATTTTTGGTAATTTCTGCTGTGTTTGGCGCGTTTATAAATAAACCAACAAACTCAAAGACCAATAAAAGAGGCTTCTTACCTTACACAAAAAAGAGGCTTCTCTCATCAAACTAAATCATAGAAGAAGGAAAGATCAAAATCAAAAAATTAAAAGGCTTCGAAACTGAAAGAGAGTGAGTGAGAGAAACTAGAGAGAGAAGTGACCAAACTAGAAACAGAGACGCAGTCTCTGTGTGTGTGTGTATCTGTGTGTGAAAGGGTGTGTGAGTGAGAGGGAGAGAGAGAGATAGAGAAGGAGAGAGAAAGAGGGAGTCGAAACCCCAGATAATCTAACCCATTTTTTTTTCTCTCTCTACTATCTCAATCTGAAACACGCCAATCTGATCGGAGCCTCTCATTCTCAGTTCAACGTTCCAAAACTCTCAGGTTACTGTGCAATCAGCTCCCTTTCCGGTTGGTCTTGTCCGTTTGGTCCGTACAATGGAGCGGTACGGCCGGACCAGTGAAGGGTCGCAGTCTGATCCGTCACCGGAATGGACAGGAACGGGAGGCGAAACAGGGCTCGAAGGTGAGTGTATCTGCCGCTGCATTCTAAATTCGGCCCCTTTTTTGACAAATTTTTGGTATTGCGTTTGCGATTTGTGGTTTTAGCGGAATGTGGACTGTCATGAACTGGGTTTGATCTTGATTTTGCAAATGCAGAGTCAGTGTGGCAATTGGAATTGGGTGGTGGTGAATCGTATCCGCAACGGCCCGATGAGGCTGATTGTATTTACTATTTGAGGACTGGTTTTTGTGGGTATGGCCAGCGGTGTCGGTTTAATCATCCCCGTGACCGTGGCGTGGTAAATTTGTCGTAGTTAATTATTTGCGGGTTTTATTATAGGGCTTTGTTTGGTTCCTGATGGCTGATATGACTGTTCGACCAATTTGGCTTGATCTTGTTTATGGGCACTGGGCTGTACATTAGGTTTGAGCTTACATTTGTCGGGTTGCCTTCAAGTATTGTCAGGATATTGTATTATTAATTGAATTTGCATATCTTATTTTAAGATTTTTTGCATATGATACTCTGATCGAATGTTTCTTAATTGGGATATATATGTATATGAGTTGATTAGGTTATTGGAGCTGCTAGGACTGGAGGGGAACATCCGGAACGAGTAGGCCAGCCTGTGTGCCAGGTGCTTTATCTAATTCTGCTGAAAACTTTGGGCGCATGTTTAAATTATTGCCTTTTACATTGTAATTCCTTGTTGGTAATTGTTCAACAGTTATCTATACATGTCAAGAATGGATTGAAGTTGAGTTAAAATTTGATTTATCGTTAAAGTTGATGACTTTCCTTTTTTATTGATCATGTCTGCTCTTATATAAACTGCAGTATTATATGAGGACAGGATCATGCAAATTTGGTCCGTCCTGTAAGTACCACCATCCAAGGCAGGGAGGAGGCACTGTTACCCCTGTGTCACTAAATTATTATGGATATCCATTGAGACCGGTTTGTATACTTGACATTTACTGCATAAAATTATGTCTTTTCTTTGAATGTTGGGATCAAATTTTCTAATCATGGAGAGAGTTTGCTCCAAACTTGAATTTTTATACACAACAGGGTGAGAAAGAGTGTTCCTATTATGTGAAAACGGGACAATGCAAGTTTGGCGCAACTTGTAAGTTCCATCATCCACAGCCTGCTGGCGTTCAAATTCCAGCACAGACACCAGTTCCCCAAGTTTCACCTCTACCTGTACCAGTACCTTCACCATTATATCCAACTGTACAGCCTCCATCTGGTCCTTCATCACCACAATATGGTGTAATGGTTGCAGCTGCAAGGCCACCTCTTCTACCAGGCTCATTAGTCCATGGTCCCTATGGGCATGTGGTTTTGTCCCCAGCTATGGTACCATTTCCAGGTTGGAGTCCTTATCAGGTATGTCAAGCTTATTGTTAGGTTGCTTATTCAAGTTATTCATGCATTGATTGAAGATGGTAATGGTACAGCCTCCTGCAAGCCCTATGGTTCCTTCAAGTACTCCATCTAATGTTGGTTCAACACAGCTTTATGGGATAAGCCAGCTACCTTCTTCAGCACCTACCTATGCTGGACAGTACCAACCATCAGTTCCTTCAGTTGGTCCTTCAGGCAGTAGTCAGAAGGAACACTCATTTCCAGAAAGACCTGGTCAACCAGAATGTCAGTATTATTTGAAAACAGGGGAGTGTAAATTTGGTCCGTCATGCAGATATCATCATCCGCCTGAATTAATTGGACCAAAAACAAATTTGGTCCTTAGTCCTGTGGGCCTTCCTCTACGCCCGGTAACCTTTGTCTCTCTGCTCCTTTGTACTTTGATGCCTTGAATCGGATATTGAATTTTACATCTGTCAGGCTAAAACTCTAGTATTAGCCAGTCATTGGAATTTAATGCTAATTGTCAGGTAATTAAAAAAATTAGTTCTTAACTTTGCATCCATTTTATATGGTTGCTTCTTTTAGGATTTGAAGCATGCTTTGCTGCATTTCCATTATAATTTTAATATTATCAACGAAAACAAATTTTATGAGAGTAAAATTTCCTTTCTCTTGTATTTTTGTACTAAATGAAAATATTGGTAAGTTTATTCACTGTCACTGTACACATGGGAAAGTACAGTAGCACTTTAGTTTTTTGTTTCCCCCAAATATTTCAATGTGGATATGTTCTTTGCCAGGGCATGGATTATTGTGAACTATGAGATGTTGAAACTTCTTGCGACTCTTTTTTAATTTTTTAAGATAATACTGAAGCATTGTCCAGAGTCCAGACTTGTGGTAGAAGTGATGATGTTCTGTTGTATATTGATGCAATGCTTCTCTGACTCGTTTCTTAACTTTCTTCTGCATCAGGGAATATCTACATTAATGCTCTGAATTGTCAAGTGATATTTTCTTTAGTGTTCACTAAGGTCTTTTCTTCTTTTTTAAAAAAAAATCCTGCATAATCTCGCAGGACTTGCCACCAACATTGAGTTTTCTTGTTTCATGTTTTCTTGCTATATGCTCATATATGCATCTTTCCCATATTTATGGAAATTTTATACAAAAGCTTTGAAGAGTTTTTCATTTTCCCCTTATTCATGTGAAACATATTCCCTCGTAGTAAACTCCCTGTAGATTGAAATTCATTAACCTTTGTATGCACACTCAATATTGATATCCAGGTAACTTTATGCCTTATACAAAGAGAGTTATCAAGTTTTACATTGGATATATCTGTCTTCATGGAGTAGTGTATGATGATTGACACAGGAGCAGATAAGTTGCTTTTTGGCAGGAAAATTAGACTAGCCTATTGTTTTAAACTAAGAACCTTAGGAATAAGAATATGTAAAATGTTAGATGCAGCTCTAGGGCTTACATACTTGTAGTCAGAGAGACATACATACACAAACCCACAAATTCATTATGTTTGAGCTTATTAGGTGGCTGGTAACTTGTCCATGCACTTGAGGGAATGTTTTCCATCACGTAGAATGAGCATCCACTCACGCAAGCATATGACTGATTTGATATATGTTTGATATGTTATTGTTTCGTGGACCCAATTAGTCCTCACAAGCTACCTCATCATTTTCAGCTATTTTGCAATGTATGGAAGAACCAAAGCATTGCTTCTGCATTATAGTAATTGTAATATACAGTATTATTGTTTACTTTATTTGCTTCATTTGTTTCTTCCTAACATTTTTGAAATTATTGATGCCCTCATTTAAATGGGATATTGTTTCAAGAAAAATGAGCTTTTGCAATGTTTTTGGCTATTTTTAACATTCTATCGAAAGTTTTAGGTTTTGCTTTTATGTAAGTGCTTAACTATGGAAGTTTTCTCTTTGATCTTGATTGGACATTTTATGCA
This sequence comes from Delonix regia, assembly GCA_037074485.1. Classification (NCBI taxonomy): domain Eukaryota; kingdom Viridiplantae; phylum Streptophyta; class Magnoliopsida; order Fabales; family Fabaceae; genus Delonix; species Delonix regia. The sequence goes on from CM073454.1 coordinate 33,569,699, forward strand.
AGAAAGCTTTATAACTTTTGGATGATTGGACTGATAGGATAAATACATGATCCCTTGGTTTGGAAATGACCCTAATAATATTTTTTTGTACGTAAATAGCTACTGGGGCCAGTTAAATTCCCTAGAGTTGAACATGCCTTACTTCTTAGTTTGTATCCTATGCCTAGAATTTCCATTTTCAACTCAGTACAATATTGTGGATGTTTGGAGTACCTAATGATTTGGCACTTTTGTAATGAAATTGAGATAATCTTATCATCAATTTGTGGTTCTTGGAGATCCTTGATAAGGAGCAGTGCTTCATTTTTGTATTGAGGGAAATTAGCTGAGCATCTCTTAGATGAGATACCCATATTAACGTCATTTTGTGTCTTAAGAACGGTTTTGAAGGATTATCATGATTTGTAGGGACAATCAATGAAGTTAGTGGAAAAAATTAGTGATAATTCAACCATTGTCTTGTTACATTTTTCCAGAGTAGCCAGCAACATGTAGTTAAGAATTATATATAATTTTTTGCAGTAGAAATAAGGAATTATCTCTTGATATTCAAATATGTATGCCAGTTTGGTCTATCAACATATTGCTTGCTTGACAGTTGACCTGCTCAATTATTTTGGTTGTAGTAAATGTGTGGAAGAACATTATTCTAATAAATTTTCGTCCTCAATTCTTTTGGGTTTTCTGTTATGAATTGCTGCATCTCTCATTGTGCTTAAAACTTGCATTTCTCTAGAATATGCAGACCAAAATTCTGCTAAATAGCATCAAACTAATTTGTTTACTCTGTAAATTTAACAGTGTCAATGTTCAATAACAGTCTTTAGTTTGAGGAATTAAAGCTTATTAATCTTGGAATGTATAATTCCTTTATTGATCAGTGGAATTGTATTAATTTATGGATAGGATCATGAAAACAGTCTAGATTGAGGTATTTCTTTTTTGCCTTGTGGACTGTCAGAGTATAAGCTGACTTTATGGAAGATTGCACCATTGATGTACTTTATTATTTTTTATTTTTGGCCCTGTCTAGAGTTATGGAGTTAACCTTAATATGGTTAGAAATTGCCATTAGTGTTTTGACTTAAGTTTTGATAGCTACTGTCAAGACGCAAGAGCTAACTATTGAAAAGCTTTAGCTAATACGAGGTCTGGGAATGGTTTTTACTAATATCTCTAAAATGCCCCTCATCCAAAAGCCCTGTGGGCTTGAAGCTTGGAGAACTAAGAACCAACTATTAAGTTGATAGGAGAAGGCCCACAAATGATTGAAGCTACTCTTAACCAAGGAAGTATCATGTTATGACAGCTTATAGCATATGTTTTCATAATTCTTTCTAAACATTATTTCATGATTATTTCTTTATTTTGTTTCTCTATTATCATTCAGTGATTCTCAAGTCCTTCTGCCACCATATATTTCAATTGCGCCATAGTGAATGCCTTCATTATCTTTATCTGAGCTGTAAATTCTTTTGTGATCTCCAACTTTATTTTCATATTATCTGTGATGTTTGTTGTCTCTGAAATTTGAGCTTCTGGTTTTTTGATCATTTTATTTCCTTTTCCTTGTTTGTATCCCTGTCCCTAGGCAGCTTTTTTCTTGGCACGGTAATAAACTTCATCATTAAATGCCTCTTAGGTGTTAATAGGAATTAGTGATGCAAGAAAGAGATGCACATTCTTTGGGTTTTGTGCAAATATGGTTGTTGTATCACTTGCATTTGCTTGAAATTTTTATTGTAACACCTTATACTGCATTTTTATCTGTTTAGAGGAAATGTGCACATCTGCTGTCATCTGTTTTGTCCCTCAACCCTCTATACTAGTTTGAATTACCTTTGTGTTCAATACTGATTACCCTTTTTTTACATGTTTCGTTCCCGTGATATTGGAATTTGAAATGCTTTTTAAGATTTATTTGTTCGACTGACTTTTTAATTGTTAAGCATCTGATGTTGGTATTTAATAATCAGGGGGCACCACCTTGCACTCATTATGCACAGCGTGGAGTATGTAAATTTGGTCCAGCATGCAAATTTGATCATCCTATGGGGGCATTGAGTTATAGTCCATCTGCATCTTCCCTGGCTGATATGCCTGTTGCACCCTATCCTGTGGGCTCATCAATTGGCACTCTTGCCCCATCTTCTTCATCATCAGAGTTGCGGCCTGAACTTACCTTGGGATCCAGCAAGGAGACTGCACCATCCAGAATATCTTCATCAATGAGCACATCAACTGCATCAGTTGGCTTGACCTTGTCATCTGGTGGATCCGTTTCTCAAACAAGTGCTCAACAATCTGCTCAGAGTTCCAGTCATTCAGCAATTACCAATAGCACCACAAGTGGCACTGTCTCTCACACCTCAAGTTAAGCAATGTGAATGCATACCTCATTATTACTCCTTTTTATCTCAATTCTTCAACTGGACATCATTATTTAAGGAGGTCCTGAAATAGGTTTTCTTTTTGAGTTATCCCTGTTCCTCATTCAGTTCTAGGCACACATCAGCTCCAATTATCTTTGTGTCTATATAATCTTTTCAAGGCCATCTCCTAGATCTTGAATAAAACCATGGCCAACCTTGAGGATTTTAGCAACCCCATACAGCCACCTTTCTTCTGAATAACTTCAAAAGAATCTGCAAGCCCATTATGCATCTGTCCATCCACATATCCAATTTTTTTGGAGTTTGTTGTACTTATTTATGCTCTGGTCTTTTTTTATATTAAGAAAATTCTGCCCCTCAGTTTCATTGACCATGTATGTCTCTTCACCTGAACCCTTCTTTCCAATCCTTTTTAACTCTGGGAACTATTTTCCATCTCTACTTAATAGCTACTGTTCATTAGTGTTCCCAACTTTTTGACTAGGGTTTACTGTGAAGAGAAGTAATCAGGGGACTACAATGAGGCTTCACATTGCTATCTTACATGGCTTTTAGATACAAATTGATGTTGTGACAAGTGAAATGTTTGACTTGATACTTAAATTTATTACAAAATACATATATGGAGAAGTACATTTGAAGCAACACATTTGAATGTGTAATAATTTTTTTCTCTCCCCATTTTCTCAGTTTCCTTGATCAATCTTTAATCTGAGATCAGGTAATTTTCTGAAGGGGAATTTCTTCTCTCTCTCTCTCTCTCTTTTTTTTTCCCTATGCCATTCGTCTTGGATATGTTTGTTGTAAGACGATAGTATTTTTAAATAGACAACACTATGGTCAAGTGAAAATAAGGGTTCTGCATGGCATGATGCACCCGACAGATTAAGTGCATGTTCTTTGAGGAAAAGGGGCCTATTGAATGTTCATCACAATTAAGATTAGCCACTTCTGGAGGCTAGTATAGTGTTTGAGTTTTGGCTATAGTCTGGTGGCAATGGTGAATATTTTGAGTTATAAAATTGGTGTTTAGCTTGAAGTAATCTGCATACTTCATGCTTGGCAAGTTTTCAAAGTGTCAATGACTCGTTTTGATGTCAGGTTCATGGTCAAGAACGTTTTGTCAGAGTTCTTGTGTTTTTTCCCCTCCATTCATCTCTAGCATATGTTAATATACGATTTCTTCAATCTATGCCAATAAAGGAACGATTCAGGACGTTAAGATAGGAAAATGGCCAAACAAACGATTGAGGATTCTCTTTTTTGTGTTCTCGGAATTTAAAACAGTGTCTTTTAGAATAAAAAAATTTGAATTTAAAAATTTTATAACATCTTAATTTTATGATATAATTCTCAATTTATAAAAAAAAATACAATTTCAATCATTCACTTTTGATTTTAAAGTCAATTTAGTACTTCAAAAATAAAAAAATATCAAAATAATCTTTTAAAAAAATAAGTCTTTCAAAATTTTATTTAATTTTTCAAAAGAATAAAATTTATTTATTTATTATTTATTTTAACACTTTTTAAGTATTTTTATCTGAGTTATCAAAATTATATTTTTATATAGAAAGAAAGGACAATGATGCAATCAATCAAACAGAGACATGGTGGTCAAGCAAGGAGAAAGGAGTGAAACTGGAAGCAATCAATTAGAATCGCGGGTTATTAGCTTTGACAACATATCTTTCTGCGAACCTATGCTTCTGCCATCACACCCTTTTTTGTACCCAAAAGTTAAGGCAACTAGCCGAAAAGAGGGATCAGACCATTCTATCACCAAGTACTCTTTTTTATATTAATCTGGCCATCACAATGCCATTGACTTGACCTTGATTTGAAACTCAAACAAGTCCTTTCTTGTGTTTTCTAAAGTAATATTCTAAGAAACATTGTCTTCTTAGATTTTAGTTAAGTTTTTGTGGGGACAAAAATTAATGATTTTTTATTTACTCACTCTAATGTCTCCTTTGGTACCTTAAAAACATATCGGATGGTATATAATGCAGTTTTAATTTATCAACTATTTGTACACAACGAGTTTATACAATCAATTCAAATCTACTTTACTTAATAGTATATGTTACTGTAGTATTAATCAAACTTTTTTTTCTGTCTTCAATAGGCATAAATGTTTAAAAATTATATAATTAAATATGCCTTTTTCCTCTCAACACCAATACTACATAGTTTTAAAATTTTATTAAACATTATCTCATGCATCACAGCTCTCACTTGGTTATATATCATTTAATGGATTCATGATAACAACTGCATTGTTTTTAGATGTCAAGGGTTAATATTGATTACCAAATTAAAGAACTAAAAGGATATAAATAACATATTTTTTTAACCGAAAATTTAGTAAGAGCAAAAGAACTCACCCCAAGAGCGCAATATAGTAATTATATAATTAGAAGAAAAGGCTTGCAGCTAGACCCAAGTTACAAGAAGAAAAAGAAAAACGTACGAGTGCATGCAATGCAAGAGAGCAAAGGCACAAGCACGAGGACAAAGGCACACACTGCTTGATAGAAGTCCCCAACTCAGAAGGGTGAGTATCCCATGTCAACATCCCCAAAGGTATTTGCAGAAGCAGAAGCAAATTGATCAGTCATTAGCCCATAGCTTGAACTCTCACCAATGAAGCACTCATCTTCAGCCCTAATTGGATTGCTCTTAAATATATCTGAAAGCTCACTGCAATCCCAATCCCATGACAGTTCTTGACTGAATTCATTTGGGTAAGAAGAAAAATCTGAACTTCCTGAGGCCAATGGTGGTATCTTCATGGCTTCTTCAGATTGGCCCTTTTGGTCACTTGAAGAACTCCCACTCGCATTCACATTGTTCTTTCTGAAGCAGTTATCAGGAACCACGCATTCCAAGTATCCTGAGTTAGAATCATTGGAGAACAACGAAAAGTCTTCATTTTGAGCTGACCCATTTGAAGAAACAAGCATGTTATTATTGTTCATCTGGGTATGAGTAGGCTCAATCTCAATGTGGGAAGAATTTGAATTGTTAAGATGAGATATCTCAGACACACTACTCTGGTAGGTTGGTAAAAGAGCTTGAACATCAAAAGGAGTAAGAAGAGTGTGAAAAGAGGTGGTGTCAGAGTATATAAAATTTGTTCTAGCTTGGCTTCCTTTCATGGACAGAGCAGCTCTGTCATAAGCCAGAGCTGCTTCTTGTGCAGTGTCAAAAGTGCCAAGCCAATGCCTTTCTTTTGTTGTGGGGTCCCTTATTTCTGCAGCGTATCTACCCCAGGGGCGTCTTCTGACTCCAAGAAACCTTCCTGGTTCTGATTGCTTTCTTCTTCCTCTTTTCTCACCAGAAGGGGATGTGTTTCTCTGAAGAAGAGACAGAACCATCTGGGTCTGGTTTGGTTCACACCCATTGAAGGATGAAGATGAATCTAAGGTTCTAGAGGTGGACATGGCTTGAAAATGGGAAGGGAAAAGTGGGTCTTAAGAGAGAGAGGGAGAGAGAGAAGGGAGAAAGTAATGTAAGGTAAGTGAAGAGAGTAGTACAGAACAGAATGTGACTTGCAGAAGGTAGGAGCAGTGAAGTGATGATGGTTAAGAATGGGAGAAGTTGTGGAGTCTTTTAAAGACTCAGACTTTGATCATGGAGCAGAAGGAAATGGACATATTGAGTCTTGACCCAAGCAGAAATTACTTTTCTATTTTTCTTTTATCAATATGAGTTGGAATTTTCAGAGACCAAGAATAAAATTTTAAGCCTAGCAAAATCTAAAGATATTTGAGAAAGAAGAGATTTTGTTGCAGACGTCATCTTTTTGGATGACCATCCCTCCTCCCTCTTCCTTTTCAGTTTCACCTACTTTTAATTATCTTTCTTTTTCTTATTTCTATTAAATCCCCAGTTCTCCATCCCAATTACTTAAAGAGTTACAACTAAACAGTGAAAATAAAGATTCCCTTCACTTGTCAAGTACTTTAAAAGGAGCTTTCTAACTGCACTTTTGGGTTTTTATTTCCTTTCTACAGTCACTTTCTTCCTAGTTCCAATGACAGTCTAAAATGCAATTTTTGTGTCAAAGAAATAAGTTAAGAAAATACTCAGTGAATAATCTAAAACTTAGTGAGCTAATTATTACATCAGGTCCATGCAAGTTATTGGGATTTGATCAAAAATTGACAAAATTGAATCTTTATGTATATCAGTTCACGTGTAAAGAGGCGAGGCTAATCAATAAACTACCTGGAAACTTGACCTGGTAAACTCTAGGACTACACTCAGCAATGGGAAATTCATGAAAAAGACAAACACTCTTCAAACAATTTCACCCATAAATTATTATTACCATTTTTAAATATTTCATATTGCCATATGATTATGCTTAGGTCAGCATGTGCAATTTACAATTAATTTATATCTTTAATTAGAATTGACCATCCCAAATATTAGTTTTGGAAAAGATATGTAGATATATATCTCACGTTAAGTAATAATTGAGACTTAAAATGGTATTAAATCTTAAAACTCTTTCAACCCAACAAGTAATTCTTTTAATATTTGCTCTCCTTTTGACTTAAATCCTATCAATTAGATCTATAAATGATTGATTTTGCTATTTGCTTTCGGTTTTACAAAGAAATCTATCATGAAATCTCTACCATAATCCTTGAGCTAGGCGTAATAAATTGACCTAACAAAGCTTTGGATTTTAGAGACCACATATTATGTTGTTTTTGAATATCTTTCTGAAAAAAATATTAGCTAATCATAAAATACTTATGTAGTAGTTAATTTAATATATCAGTTTTAATAAAATTATTTTTTTAATAACTTTTTTTTTTTGAATAATTTTATTACGATTAGTATACTAAATTAGCTGCTATACAAGTGTGTTAAGACTAATTAATATTAAGTAGAAGAATGCTTGAATGATTGGTACAAGTGAAACCTTAAATATTATGCATGAACCAGAAATGGAAAACAACTGCAAGGTTTTGTCTGCATATTCCTAGAGAGTCTCAAAACATTTGAATTTGAAGGTACTAATCTTAGAATGTCTTCACTAGCTGTTTTGTAATATGCAGCATGTGAATCCGCCTTTTGTGCAAAATTAAATCAATCAACTAGATCTCAAGCTCTTGTTTGCTTCATGATTTTCAAAGGGAGTAGTTAAAATTATCTGTAAATTACACAGAAAAAAAAAATTATCCAAGAATTATATGACATTGTGTGAGTTTCCCTCTGTCTTATGTCATGTAAACAACCCCACATAGAATAAAAAAAGTTCCCTTTGAAATGACCTATTGGTCGTATTCTAAATCTTGTTTGTCCCCATACGCTTCTCATATCAATTTTAGATTTTTTAAAATTAAATTTTGAGGATTTGTATTATGCAGAACTGATTGTAGCAGTTGACCATGGTCTCAGCTCACATGCCACTTGATTATAATGGTAGGTGTGTATTTTAGAGTTAGTTTAGTTAGTAAGAGAATTTAATAATGAGCTTTATTAATATGTATTCAATTTACTTAAAAAATATTATGAGAATAACTATCAAATACATCAAGATAATATAAGAAATATGTCTTTTAATTTATTGATAAAAAGATACATGCATTGTGAAATTTACTAGTTATAAAATTTTTAATAGGATCTTTACATTTTGGTCCTTACAAGCTCATATCCAAATTTCAATTCTAAACTATCTTTTAACACTTTGACATCCTATGCAGATTCCAATTGAACCTGAGTGGAGAGTAGTGACCTAGTCTGGATTCACACAATCTTATAAATGTGAAAATGCATAATAAATTATTAAAGTTTGAATTAGCACTCTTTGAGTCTTGCAAACTTAATTTTAGATCAACATGATTTTGATATAAAATAAAATTTCCAGGACTACGATTCATATTTAGAAATTTTTATCTAAAAAGTGAATTTTTGTCATTAATGCAATTTATCTAATGTAAAAATAAATATTTTTATTGCTTTTTTTGTAAGTAAAGGCTTGAAGGATGTAAAAAAGTTTAAAGAAAAATCTAATGTCAGACAAAAAAAATTGCTTGTAAGATAAATTCCTATTTAGGTATATAACGGGAATATATATATATATATATATATATATTATAAGTTTTGTTCTAATATAATCTCTATTTTTATTAAAGAAATTAATTAAAATTATGAAAAATGGTGACCAAAATTTTGGATACACATGCTCCCTTCAAATTGCCTTTTAGGTAAGCAATGTTCAACAAAGTCTGATGATGAGATTGTGGGGTCACTGTCTCCTATCTCCAAAAACCATTAGGAAAAAAAGGCTGTAGTCAAAAGGTCAATGGAAAAAGCTTAAGGCACACTTGCAAATTAAGGTGTATTAAACCGCCCCACAAAAAGCTAATTAATAGTGGCACACATTTTTATTAATTCCCATCTCCAACAAGAATGTTTATAATAATTTTCAAATATATATATATACATATATATTCACTCTAATAAAAATAAATAAACAAATAATTAAAAAAAGAAGCATTAAAAAATATTCCATTAACTTTTTAAATAAATTTTACTCCTTACATTTTGTTTATAATTAAGTTAATTTATTTATTTAAAAATTTTAAAGTATAATGTTACTCTTTTGAATAGTCTGCATTCACATGCCTACAAAGCATTGGGAATTACATAACACTAATCATATCAAATTGGTCAATCCTTCTTGTTGTTATTGGCATATTTTCAATCTTCATGTAAACTTGAAGTGGACCCACTTATCTTTTTAAGCAATGTCACATTGATTAAACTATATTTTATTTTTTTTCAAGATTAGTTAATCATATTTGGCTTAAGAATTGATGGGATTTTGAATTTAAGAGTTAAGACCATTGACTCTTCCACTAAAGATTTCAAAGCAGCAGAAAGATAGAGATGTGTGAGCTCCTCTAGGGCCCATTGAAAGAGCAAAAATATTAGCATAGAGCATGCTATCATAATGCTTTCATGTGTGTACCAAGACAAATAAAAAGAGATACATACCTATATAATTAAAATATGAAGAGAGAAGCATGCATGAAGTTTTTATTTATTATCCTATTTATTTTCCTTTGAGATCAAGGATTTAATTGTAAATTTGTAACATGGTTTGCTAGTATATTGCAAGGGAAAAGAATAAAATATATTTTTGATATATCATTTATCATAAAATTATCATTTTGATCATTTACTTATTATAATGTACAAAGTAGTTTCAACTCATTGGGAATGTTATACTTGGAGCTCCCACATTTTTTAAAAAATTACCAAAATTAGTTCTCTAAATTTTAGATTTAAGGTTTGGTAGATAAATTAAATTTTATAGTTTTTTTTAAAGTGAGGGATCAAATATAACATTCTGTAACAAGTGAGAGACAATTTTAGATATTTCATTAAATGAGAGAACAAAATAATAATTTGTAATAAGTAAAGACCATAAGTATAATTTTCTCCAACGAAAAATCTAGCAAGTTATGAATGATACAAAGAAAAATTAGACAAATATGTAAACAAAAAAGGCAACTCTTCGCTACTCAAAATGTATTAATGTCATGTTTTATTAACATTAATTACCAATTTGTTTGATAATTCAAGAAAGGTTAGTGAAGGCCACGTCTCAAAAGATGAGTTTGTTGGGTTGGCTAAGGAGTACATTTTGACATTATATTTCCATTGAACACTTGTCTTTCTTTCTCTCTTTTTCTACAATGACCAAACAACAACTCATAAGGTTGTTCTCTTTCTTCTTATTCTTTTCGGTATTTTATGCTGATTTTTTGTCATATTTAAAAGTTATAGAATGAAAAGAAGAAAGTGTACAAAGAAAAAATAAACTATATACACTCACTCATTGTATCACATTCTCTCCAAAAACTTAAAAACTTAGGAAATAAATTTAAATGTCAGGCATTCCAAATAATAAGATATCCCTATTTTAAGATTTTTAGCATTGAATTTTTATTTAACTATCCAAATTTATTACTATAGAAAAATTGAGAGATCCCCCATTGTTGGGGATCTCAGTTTAAATTCAAGGTGTTTACTCATAAAATAATATTAATTTGTTATTGTACAAAAATTGAGAAATTTAAAATACTTGTCCTTATCTTAAACCTTTTAACGTAAGTATCTGACTGAAATTTAAAGCATTTCCTCCAGGTGTTTCTCACTATCTTTTTTATATGAAATTTTCTAAGAGGAAGGAGAAACTATGATGGGTGAGCTCCAAAAGTGGAGGCACACACTTTTAGCAAGAGTTAAAGGGTCGTCCGGGAATTAGGGAAAAAGATAAGAGTATGTTGTGTTGAGAATTGTTGCACTTTGACGAAACTTGGACTGACTACTCATGGCATGTGTCTTAAGAGAAAAAGGTTTCATTAGAATATGTACATTCAACTTTTGATTCATACTTGTCCCATCTTCGTGCTTTTTCTTCTTTTACCTCATTCCTGTTCAAACTCCTCTATCTTGTCCTCCCACCTAGCAGACAAAGTGTCCATCAAAAGTCGGTGTATTTGGTTTTGCTCTTATTTTCAAATAATTGTGCAAAATTATTATTTTAAGTTCTTATTAATTTTAGTTTTTAAAATAGTATAAATTATCACTTTTAGTATGCCATTAATTGAATATGATCATTTTTTACATTTTATTTTTGAGATTGTTACTATATATATAGTCACTTGAGATAAATCATATAAACTCACTTTTGAGACTATTTTAAAAAATAAAATGAATGAATAACTAAAACGATAATTTAATGATAAATTGTGAACCAAAGTGGTAGTTTTCTCAAAATAATTGTTGAAATACACTCAATTTATAAATAATAATAAAATTAAATATACTTTCTGAAAGAGAAAAACATTATATTAATTTTTTATTTTTACACTTTGTAATAATATGATCTATTACAAATTACTTGTGTTAAATTGGTCTTTCACAATTTTATTTTGTACATAATTAGTTTCCCATTAGTCTCTTATTAATAAATCAATAGGAAAATGATAAAACTAGTTATGTATAAAATAGAAATTGTGATAAATTAATTTGAGACAAATAATTTGCGATGGATTAAATTGTCACAAAATATAAAAATGAGATCTTTTTTGTACTTTCTTTTTCCTTTTTCTAGAAGAAATACTTCTGTGTTTTAAATGCTTTCCATTGGAGGATGTAAGGATGGACCATTTATAATTTACACAATGAAGAAAGAGAGATAGACAAAAAAAAAAAACAAACAAACAAAAACAAAAAAGAATGGAGAAAAAAAGATAGTAGTAGGTCATATGCACATTTCTTCTCATTTTGTATCAAATTTAACTAAATGTATCATGCATCTAATTGCAAAGGATCTATGGTGTGCTAATTGATTCTATTCTAGCAAAAGGGAACCTATAATTATTGGGGTTGAAGATATGGCAAAATAAGAAGAAAATAGTGTAGTTAAGTAGGAATATGGTGTTACTTGAAATATTCAAGTATGAGAGTCTACAACATTTGATGGTAATTTTTTTTAATGGATCTTCTTTATTCAAATTGAGAAAATATACTTAATAATTTAACGTTGCATCTTGATCCAAAATCTTATAACATTATGTATATAAGTCTTTTATACTTGTATATTCATTTTCTAGAATTCTACTTAATGTAAAACTTCTTTACTTTTACTCAACACCAATAATTCCCTCTTGCAAATTGATATTTAATGTAGATTGCACATATAAATAAATAAATAAATTAAATATATTTATTTGTAATAAATCCAAATTATATTACTATATATATAGCATTATTTGGTTAAGTGTTGTTATGTCATATGTCATGCGTCTGCATTCATCACCACCACATAATGATATTCTATATAGTTCATTATGTTTTGATTATAAAATATTTTAATTAACACATAATAAGTATCATTAGTTGACAATAATATAAAACTAATTTATTTGCTCACACATTAAATGGGCATTAGATAGGGACAGATTTAAGATTTGATTTTAATAGGAACAAAAGTCTTAAATCAAATATTTGAACAAAATGGACAATTTCTTATAATTCAAATGGGTAAAATCTTATAAATTAAATAAACAATTAAAAAATCTAAGATAAAATTATATATAAAAATTAAAATTTTAAAAATTTAAGGGGATCACATGCTGTCCCCCTTAGATCCATCATAGTCTTAGAGAAAATTAATTTATTTTGCTTTATATCAACAAATTTTTAAGTTAATAGTGTTTATAGGTGTTTACCAAAAATTGAATTTAGTAATGTATTTATGAGAAGGAAGTATTGACAATAGGTTTATTAGGAAGACACCATTATAAATAATTTTTTCTTTTGTACATAACAACTTTTATTGTTGCTTTTCTGAAGATGGAATATAAAAAATTGATGGAACCATATATGATTTTGTCTCTAATTTTAAGTAATGCATGATAATAAATAATATAAATCATTAAATAAATCATATATCATTTTTTAACTTTAATTTTAGACTATGTCAAATTATATTTATTGTTTCTTATTATGAAATTTAAAAACAATTAATTAATTCATTATTATTTTCCTTGGCTTAAAAAAAAGTTCAAACTTTAAATAATTTTGATTTAAGAGATAATTAATTAATTTTCTTATTAATTCCAACGAATTTATACATTTCAAAGAAGTTTTGATGCATATATGAGAAATATGAAGAGTCATTATATGAAAAGTTGAGTGTTTGATCAAACTTTCATGTTAAAAGGAACTTATGTGATAGATGTATATACTTTAATTCAAAAAATTATAAAATTATCTAAAAAATATTTGCATGTTGTGATATTATTTAAAAATTATATATTTTTATTTTTTATTTAAAATATAAAAAATTTGATGTATAATTTTCTTTTTCTCGAGGTTATTGCTTCGGTCAAAGTGGCACAATAAATTACTAAGGACCACCTGCTTACTGATTAAAATAAAAACTCATTTTATTTTTATGCAAAAAGTATAAACTAATTGCAATTACAGAGACGTCCCCCCGCCACCACCCCCTTGTGTTTTCCCCATTATTCAACACCCAGTCTCGTAGTGAACTAGCATCTGCCGTAATTAAATTTCAATATTTAATCAATCATATTTTCTTTTAACTAAGGTCCTGGATTCAATCATAAGCAAAATTGGAGCTTGTTACCAGTGGATATTGGCATGAGCAGTAAGAAACTCGATGTCCCTTGACCAAAGATTTAAGTTTGATAATTATCTTATGTACAAAGAGTGTAACATTAAGAAGATCACTTTTAATATTAGGTCTGACAATGCCTAATTTTGAATTAGTGATTTTGTACCTTTAAAAGCTAAACCCGATACCATGAGATATTATAAGAAAAAAAATGGAGCTTGTTATCTTTATGAACATGGTTCATTTATGAAGATTTCAAATCACATTACCTGACATTTTTCCAAAATGTTCAAACAAAATAAAGAAAACAATATCAATATATACTTTGTCGCAAATTAAGTATAAAAGCTATTGAGTTGTTTAATATGATGCAAAACTGCCTCATGAGTTGGGAGAAGGGATAATTTCTGGACTTTTGATCTTTCCATAATTAAAGCTTTCTATTGGCCTATGCAACAGCCATAGGGCAAATCTTATATTATATATTAGTGTCACATATTTATTTATCTTACAAAAATTGAAAGCTCCTTCTATGCTCTATTATATATAACTGAAGTTCCTTTACCGTAAATGAGAATACTTGGTTGATCAAATTTTAAGCTCTCCATGCAATAATTTTTTATCTTTTCCATACATGTATCAACAATTATTTAAAGTATGTAAATTTTTTATAATTAACAAAAAAATTAATGAAGTAATTAATTAATAATTTCTTAAATTTTTTTTGAAATTTGTAAATTTTTTGGGATGAATAAGAAAATTAATAAATTATTCTTTGAAGTCTAAAAATTTTTTAGAGTGAAAAAAATTAATAAATTAATTAACCACCTTTTACATTAAGAATTTTTTAAAATTTAAATATTTTTTTTAGAGTTAATGAGAAAAATAATTAAATAAATAATTAATTACATATTAAAATTTTTAATAAGGAACCATAACATGATCTAAAATTAAAATGAAAAAAAATAATATATAATTAAATAATTTGATGGTACCTTCTCAATTAGTCCGTTATCATAATTTCTTATTCATTAATCTCATATAAATAATTTTATAGGCTTTTTTAATTTATTATATTTTTTTATGTCATAATATATTACTAAAATTAATTTTTTATTAATATTTATAAATACTATTATTTAAAATATATCAACATATAACAAAATAAACTATTTTTTTAAATATCGTGGAAGAGTAAATAAAATAGTAATAAATTGTACATAACTTTTCACTCAACTTATCAACTACAATTACTACAGAAGAAGCACAAATTGCATTTTGCTTATGTGGATATTGTGATAATTGGGAACATGAATTAAAATTATTTAAAAATCTAAATTGTAAGAGTCACTTCTTTATTTTAAATATTTACATTTTCTTCTTTAGAAGTTAAAATAATTGTGTTATATAAATTTCTCCTGTAACAAAGAATAGGTACAGATAAACATATTTGCACCAAAATGCATTGATAAATATTATTAATTAATAGTATAAATATTAATTATACATTTTAAATCAAGAAAATTACCTTTTCAATTTGGTCTTTTATAAATAAACTTATTATGAATAATATTATTCATGTGTTTTAAATTTAAATATATTTTTTTTATGAAGACATTATCAATAACCATTTTATTTATAATGGACTAAATTGAGAAAATAATTTTATAAAATAATACAATAACATATACTTTATATGTAATAGACAAAAATTAAGAATATATTTTTTTTGAGAGACTCAAATAAAAAATTAAAATAAAATTTTAGACTCCATGCTCTATCACTGTAAAGGTGGTCATGTTAGGACTAGAGATTAGAGTGCAAATAGCTAGTGTTATACTTATTACTAAAGCACTCAATATATAGGGCTAGGGTTGACTATACCTATAACAATTAGGGCATAATCTTTGCACTAGTGTGTGTATTTATGTTTTCAAGAGAGTGTGTTTTGAGAATTACAAGGCTAAACTAATCCATTCATGTTAGCTAGCATGTGTACCACCTTGACATATGACCCACTAGGGATTAATGATTGCACCATATGAGGCATCAATATACAAAGTTTATTACTAGAGATTTCTCTTACATATTCTCTTTTCATATTTTTAGCATACATATTAATAATTATAACATTTTGAAGAACAATAATATTACTATGTACATATGCAAAATATATACATTTTTTTTTCAAATTCTTAAACACTAAAATACGTAATTGATTGTTATTGATAAAAAGAATAGAGAAACATCACTCATACATACATAGTAATCTCAAATATTAATACAAAATATAATTTAAATCATTAAATTTATTTTGCTTAAATATGACTTTATGTTTCTATCAGAATTGTAATAATATTAGTTTTGAGGAATTTATGGTCTACACATCAAGTTTGTAATTCATATTACTTTATATATATATATATATATATATATATATATATGTTTCATGACAAAATAGAAATATATACATATATATAAAAGGTAATTGTCATTTAATTTACAAGAAAATTCTAAAAAGGACTTTATCTATTGCTGCGCATGTTAGGACTAGAGAACAAATAGCTAATGATATTACTTATTAGTAAAGCAATCAGGAGCGCTAGGGTTGACTATGTAATATACCTATAGTAGGGTATAATCTTTGCACCAGCATGGGTAATTAAGTCATATTACCCCTAACATCATGCTAATAGGTGCGCGTGTGAATGTGTGTATTTATATTTTCAAGTGAGTGTTTTTGAGCATTACAAGGCTGAACTAATCCATTCATGCTAATTAGCATGTGTCTACTTTGGCATATGACTGACTAGGGATTAATGATTGAATGGTATGAGTAATCAAATCACAATCTTATTTTATTATCAGAGATTTTTCTGACGTATGCTTTATTTTAATTTAATTTTTTTGGGGAGGTGGGGGAACTCTTAAATATGCTCAAGAGCAACTAAAATTGAAAGTTTTCAGTGCACAACAAAGGAGCATCCTTACCATAAATGGACCATGAATGTAATTCTTAACGAATCAAAGTATAACAAATATCATTTTTAAAGAGAATAAAATATCTTGTTGGTACCTCATTTATTATAACATTGTCATTTATGTCCCTTAATAATTAAAATGTCCAAATTAATTTTTCACTCATTGAAAAATACCATATTTGATCATTTACTTTTCAAACAAATACTAAATTTAGGATTTATGATTTGGTAAAGAAATTAAATTTGATAAATTTTTTAAAAAAGAGGGATCAAGTGCGACATTTTCAATAAGTAAAGGATTATTTTAAATATTTTGATGAGTGAAGGGCCAAAGTAATTAATTTTATGATAAGTAAAAGATTAAAAAGATATTTTTCTCTTTTTGAAAACTAACCCATGCATTTGAAAGTGATAAACTATTTACCTATTAATTTTTTGGTCTATTGACTAAGGGTTATTAGAAAAACAAGAAGCAACAAATTTTTTAAAATTAAAAATCAGATAAATATATCAATTTTCATTTTAGACTAGATTGCTATAAATGTATAATAATTAAAAAATTAAATTATATTCTTTTTCGATCAATCAAATTATATTCTTCTGGGCCTAATATGGCTTACTTGTTTGTAATACATAAGAGGTGGAATTGGTTTGTAAGAGTAGAAGCGGCCCAATCCATTCAGCCCATAGATCATCACCTTTTGTGAGAGTCCGTTTATTGAGAATGGTAGCTAAGTGCTTTCTTATTTCAGATTATCTAATTATTATATGGGGAAAGAGTTGAGGAACACAATGATTTACCCATGTTTGGCTTTAAACACATTGACTAATTAAGGCATGTTTGGTTGTTGGAATTAAAGTAAGAGAATGAGAATTATATTTGGTTGATAGATTAAGTCCTCATTCTCATTCTTTGGAAAACCTACTCTCCCTAATTGAAACTATGAAATGAGATTGATTATATAAAAATAAAAATATGCTTGATAAAGGTGTCTCCATTTATAATAATTTTTAAATAAAAATATTTCTATGATATATTAAAATCCAACTTTATTATTATTTATTTGATTTATTATTAATTATTATTTTAATTAATAATTATTTATTTATTATTAAATTATTATTATTATTATTATTTATTTAATCTATTATTAATTATTAATTATTAAATTATTATTTTAAATTTATTATTATTAATTTAGTAAATATATATTATTGTATTATTATTAATAAAAATTAATTTTAATATATAATTAAATTTGTATTAATATATAATTATATTATTAATTAATAATTAGAATAGATGTTTGCCTTTTTTTTTTTAATTTTATGATAAAAGATAATATGGTAAAATATATACACCACCTAATTGATTCCTATATATAATTTATTAACCAAACGAAGTAAAGAGAGACATACCCATTTTTATTCTTTTCCAATCAAGCAACATTTTAATATTTATATTTTCACTCGCACTCCAATTTTTATTTTTATTTCTATTCTCATTATATCAATTCTAATAACCAAACATGTCCTTAATCTCTTCTTTCATAGAAAGTAAGATTGGGAAAAGCGGATAAGTTAAATGATATTGGAAGATTAATGAGCAGTGGTATTCAGTATAATTTATTTTATTTTCATATATTATAAATTTTCCTCTTTTTAACATATTAAATAAAGTTAGATTATATAAATTATACGATCTATTTTTATTATGTATTTAGTTCATGTAGTATATTATAAAATCTTATATAATTTACTCCAATTAATTTTGCTTATATAATCTATTACTATAATTTTAATTAAATATTTTTTTTATAACTAGATCTGATTTTATAGAAGATGAATGAAAAACATATTATAATTCAACACCATGATTTCCAATTCATCCTTTTTTAACAATAAGACATAATTTTAAAATTTTGTTAAATCATTTTAGCTGATCATACTTACACGGATAAACACACGCTTAAAGGTATATATAAAAAAATGAAATTAAAAAACAATTATGGAAATATATTTGATGGAATTAAAAATTTAAATATAAATAAATTTAATAAAATTTCGATCATTAAATAAAATTTAATAATTCAAATTTTAAAAAATTATTATATTTCTTAAATTTGAAATATTAAATAAAGATTTAATAAATAATATATATTTTTTAAGTACAACAAATTTAGATATACAGAACTACAACAAAATCATATTAAACATTATTCCTTCCCCAGCCTTGCGAGGGTTTTGTAGGCTGATTTCTGATCCAAAGACCTACCGAAACGATGTCTCATTGTCGTCGGAAATCGCTGCTCTACAACCTGAAGGGTTTTATGCGAACCTCGCCAATGCCATGGATGCGTGTTCTTCCGCACAAGTTCAGCACAGCCACAAGCACTTTAGAGAAGCAGTATTTCAGGATGAAGTACCTCGTCAACCATTGTGGGTTCTCCCCAGAAACTGCTTCAGAGCTTTCCAAGCAAGTCACTTTCCTTGACTCTCGGATTCCAGACGCTGTCCTCCAACACTTCAGAGATCTTAATATTTCAGATTCTGGGATACGCAATACCATTATGAAGGTACCTGCGCTTATTTCAAGCAATCCTGTCACCAACCTTTCGCCAAAGCTAGAGTTTTTTAAGTCTAGAGGCGCTTCAACCTTCCAACTTGCCCAAATGTTGACCACGAACCCCAGGTTATTTCGCAACGGTTTAAAGACTCTGATAATACCTTCTTATGAGTTGATGAAAAGATTTCTTCATTCTGATTTAATGACCATTTCGTCTATAGCGCGCTATCCCAATCTCATGACTACTTCTCGCACGGTAAAGAATGTTAATCTTTTGCTTGATTACGGGGTGTCTGAGTCAAGCATTGCTCTGCTACTTCGGTTTTGGCCTCTAGTACTCTCCTATCAAACGGATAAGGTGAAAAAGAAGGTTGATGAAGTAAAGGAATGGGGATTTATCCCTTCAAAAACATCTTACCTAGAAGCATTGCGCGTCAAATTATTTGTAAGAAAATCGTCGTGGGAAAGAAAAGTTGAATTGTTTCGGAGGTGGGGTTGGTCAGATGAAACACTTCATAAAGCATTTAGTAAGCGTCCTTCCTGTATGCTGATAGCAGACAGTAAAATTGAGGCCGTGATGCAATTTTTTGTCAACCAAATGGGTTGGGACTCTTCGGTGCTTGCTGAATACCCTATACTTTTGGCTCTATCTTTGGAGAAAAGAATCATTCCTAGGGCTTCTGTCGTGTGGTTTCTTCAGTCTAGAGGTTTGATTGAGAAACATGCTTCTGCTGTTCCCTTTCGTCTCGTTGAAGAAATGTTCCTGAAGAGATTTGTGAATAACTTTAAGAATGAAGCTCCCCAGTTATTGAATCTGTATGAAGAGAAATTGAATCTTTCAAGATAACAGCGCATTTGTTTTTCATATTCTATATCTTGAACGTGCAGTCAATCAAGTGTCCAAATAGCCATACATAATAAGATGTTAATAATTAATTGATTAAAGATTAAGCATACGGGAAAAGAGTTTAGGAACACAAGTATAAATTCTTGGACTGTGAATTACTCACCCTGCCGTAGGATCTATTTAAACCTCTGAATCATAATGATTTGCATTGGTTCTACTCTGTATATTTATATCAATTCAAAATATTCTACATGTCAGTTTTAAAGCCGGTAATGTGTTGTTGCCACTATAACTTGAGCATTAAGTTTTATAATGTGAATTATTTACTCTTCTGTTTTTGCTTTCCTGCTTTTATTTGGGTTTGCATAATCTGTGATTTCATTATTGAATTTATTCAACGTAGTCCTCTTTTGTTCTTTACTCCAAATGTGACTGTTTTTCTTAGATGTACCTGTTGCTAATATTCTTCATTTAAGGTTGTTAGTCAAGTGATCACTGGTTCTAAGTTCTTGCTTCACAAAGGAGTGCTTGATTATAACACTGCTTAATCACTTGGTAGATATAGACGATTCTAAAATGACAGGTCTGGAAGTAAACGAGTGCTTGATCAAACGAACAGGAAATGCCGAATGTTACAGAAGTATGGTCAAACTCAAAATGTGCTTTCTGATTTCGTTTTTAAGACCAAAAAGCATAGAAAAGAAACCAAAGATATACATAAGCAAAAAATTATGGTGGCTTAGGTTTCCAAAACTTACACTCACACAATGTAGCTCTCTTGGGAAAGCAGGTTTTGGAGACTTGGTATTCAAACCAATACTCTCTCCTATAAAGTTCCCTTGCCGAAATTTCTGGTCAGCTCAACTGTGTTCAAACCTGAGCTTCACATGGAGGAGTATTCTTCAGTTCCAATATCTGTTGAAATGAGGAATAAGGTGGAGGGTAGGAGATGGTAAGAACATCAAAGTCTGGAGAGACCTGTGGTTACCTATAGACGTTAGACTTATGACCAGTAGCTGCTGCAGGGAAGGGGAGGAGAATCTGACAGTGAAGGCAAAGCTCAACAAAAGGAAAATTGTGGACCACCCATAATAGTGATTAGATCATCTGCTGGCTATGGCTTACAGCAAAGCTCTGCTATGGATATAATCTCTGTTGTCCATTTGATCCTATGATCCACATTGCTCCATGTCATCTGCATAACCAAAACGCACCATTTCACTAAATGAAATGGTGCATTTTGGGCGATCAAGGCATGAGGCATTAGACAACACCCCATTTCTTGCTTCTGATGTTCTTAAATAATGACGTCCTTCTTTGTGATGCAGAATATATGTTCATTTTCTTACATGAGCTCCTCTCTCTTTCATAAATTGGTGGTAATCTTGTCTGAAATTTTTGGAGGCAGTGAGCAGGTGACAAGAGGTACAACGACGATGCCATTATGCACAGGAAAAGGAAGAACGAGAACCAGAGGTGTGGAAGGAAGAAGAAGAGGAGGAAAACTAGAGGTGTGGAAGGAAGAAGAAGAAGAGGAGGAAAACTTTATGAAGTAATCAGGTTTGCAGTAAAGACTTCATTGTTACTGAACCCATTTTAGGCGCAATCAAAGCATGAAGAATATAATGAGCTTGCCTATTATTTTCGTCCACTCTTGCTGAGCATCTAGCCCCAAATTTCGAACTCACTAGTCACTACAACATCATTGTATGGGTTAAACGTGTGCAAGAAACAGGGAGACAAAGGAGAAAATATGGTTCATGGTAGAGAAAGAGAGAAGGTATATGGGATAGTTGATGTCCTCAACTTGCTTCCCAGTAAGAAAGGAAAGACTGTTTCGTAGTTGATACTTAATTGGTTGCAATATAGCGAATGTTTTGAATGACTCAAAGTGAGGATTTATGTTTAATGGGGTTCAAATATTTGTTATTGAGACAATTATAATAGTGTTCAATATACTCATCATTTATTTGGGAATCATTATGATTATGGACTATTATCTTTGTCAAGCAAGTTTGGAAGTCACTTGAAATTGTATGCATTTTTTCTTGTAAAGGATTGAATAGGATTTGTTTTTTTGGGGAAATTATTAATGTGTGGTTAATGGTATATTTGCATATGGTCTAAAGCAGGTTCTACTATGCCAAAGATGTTTTGGGTTTTATCTAGATTTCATTTTAGCAGTAATGGCCTGAATTACGAGTAGTTTAGGACATCATGAATAGTACATTGCTGAGCACATTATCTCGTAAATGTGATAGTCAGGGAAAATTCCAGATGTTATTGAAGTATATGCTAGTGACAGGGAAATTGGCCACCACGATGGCCATTTTGAGTCTAGCTTTCTTGCTTCCATTGCTCCAGTGCTTGTTTTCAAAAGGAGATGCAACCTCTAGCTGGTTACCTAATTGCTATTACTTTCATTGTAGCCATCATTACGCCTTGCAATTATAATTTCATGGTCACATACATATTAAAGGTTTTTTTTTTTACTCTAACCCTATTAGCAAAGCATTTAATGACCCATATCATGTACTGCAATTCTTTTTGTCCCAATACGCTTAATAGTGCTTTTTTTCCTTTTATGAAAAAATCAACTTTTTCTAGCTCCTGAAGATGTGAATCACATTCACACATTTAGAATAAAACTATTTATATTAAGCAAAATTGTATTTTTGGTCCTTCAATTTTATAAGGGGTTTCACTTTAGTCTTATAACTTTATATAGTTCTGTCATTTAACATTATATTTTATTTTTGTCTTTTAACTTTATTTAGTTCTAATTTAAACTTTTTATTTTATTTTAAATATCTTTTTTTTTTCTTTAAATTCATTTGATTCCAATTTAGTCTTTTAATTTTATCTTATCTCTTACATTTGTCTATTGATTTTATTGTATTCCAATTTTTGTCCGTAATTTTTAAAAACTTCTTAAATGTGTTTTTTCCCCACTTACACCATTAGATTAAAATGATTTAAATATTTGGGCATTATATGAAATAAGATTTATATGACCACCAAAAAACAAATTGGGTAAGGAACACCAAAGCGAAGAAAACAAAGATCAATTTAGTTTGTTAAAGAATAAGACAAAAATTGAACATCAAAATAATAATTACTACATGAAGCATTTGCATATCAATAGATAAATCAAAAAAATAAAAAATGACAAATGAAAGAAAAAAAATTTGAACATTAATCTTTTGTTAAAAATTATGAACAAAGAAGTGAAAATATGAACATATTTTTTTTAATATTTTTGAAGTCAAAGCAAAAAAAATATTATAATAAAGTAATATGATAATGAATATGTTTGAAATGAATTGATGAAATAATATAATAAAGACAAATTTATTAAATATTTAAATTTATTAATGTTCTAATATTTCTTGCCTTCATCGTTGATTTTTTTTTTTTTTATGTTTGAATTTATATTATATAATAAATTTTAAAATTCAATTACATTTTACTGAAAATAAATTCAAAATAAAATTTATTCCTTTAAAATATAATTACCTATTACAATGTATTAATGTTCAAATATTTTCGATTTTATCCTTCATTTTATTTGTTGATGTTTAAAGATAAAATATAAAAAAAAATGTAAATCAAATAATAATAATAATAATAATTTTGAAAGTAAATTTATTCTTTATTTTACTTTAAGTTTCATTTTTTTTCCTTTGAATTTATTTGGTTCAATTTAGTCCCTTGATTTTATCTTAAGTTTCACTTTTACCCTTTAATCACATCTTATTTTAGTTTGGTCTTAATTTTAAAAAAAACTACTCAAATGCTTCTTTTTTTTCACTTGTCATTTTTATTTTTTCATTTATCTATTGATATGCAAATGTAAGAAGTTTTTACAAATTAAGAGCGAAAATTGGAACAAAATAAGATTGAGGGACAAAAGTAAAAACTAAATAATGTTATGGGACTAAATTGGCACCAAATGGATTTAAAGGGCAAAAATGAAATTAAAATTAAAATTAAGGGACCAAATTAGAACCAAATAAACTTAAAAGACAAAAGTGAAACATATAATGAAGTTAAAGGTTCAACAAAATTAAATGAAGTTAAGGGACAAAAGTGAAATCACAAATATAACTAAAGGACCAAAAATGCAATTTTGCCTAAACTAAAAAGTTCTACTCTAAACATGTGACTGGAAAATTTGATTGTGTCATTAGTAGTTACACGATCTAAAAAAGATGTTTTTTTTTCTAAAAGCACTTTTATGCATGTTGGGTGAAAAAAAATTGCAATGCAGGTAATGGGTCATTAAATACTGTACCAGTAGTGTTAGAATTGAAAAACCAAAATTTGTAAGTGGTTTGTTTTCTCCGTTGGGGCAGTTTTTGACAAGTTTGTGTGTTGAGAAATCCTAAGAATGTGCTATCAAGCTTGTCATTATTGTGTTGACTATGCATTTATGCAGTAATTTTATTCCTATTTTGATTTTAATATCTAATATTATATATGTGCAAAATAATCAAAAATTTTATGTTATTGTTATTTGTTTCATTTTTAGGTGCTACGTAGTTGGTTTTGTTATGTAATAGTGCTTTGGAGAAGGAAAGTCTCAAAACTAAATAGTGGTTCTTCTAAGGTAATATTTTATAATTAATTTTGGACTCTTATGATTATATTGTGCTAAACCATACTTTTACAAATTAATTGTAGTGGATTAATTGATTATGCTATTTTGTTGACTAGAGATGACAACATGGAGGATGATGCGTGAAAGCCAAGGTTGGGAATGGAGTTTGACAACATAGAGGTTGCTTGGCAATTATAGGTTAACTATGATGGAAAGATTAGGTGTTAGCAGACAAGCCCAACTAAAGAGCCCATGACCCAACTAATGTGAACAATGTTGATAGTAGAAGTAGAGAGAAGAAGGCATTGGCTATATAACAAGTTGTCAATAGGCACTCATTGGAGAGAGAGTTCAACGTGGCAGTAAAATTACAAATATGTTATTGGGTGGTCATTTATGTTTGTCGTTTTCACTTCTCATTTTTGCTATATAGCCTAGTGTGAGGGTAGAGAAAGAGCATAAAAAGATCATAGATGTTAGTATAATAGAGTTTATCCTTTGCTCGAATAAAGGAATATTACTATTATCTTTTTCTTTTGCATTTTAATCTCATCTTTTCATTCCATTTTCCTACTATTCTGATTATGGAGCTATCAATTGGTGCTTTCGTTGATCCTCCCATTTCTACCATGGCTGAAGAAGCATATTTTCAAAGATTTGAAGTATTGTTGAAAGAAATGAAAGTTGATACAACAAAGTTTAGAGCAACTACAATGGCATACAAAGTCACAATTGATGCTAGATTAACTAGGATGGAGTCTTCTCTAAGGAACATAAAAGTGATGGTGTGCCAACTACTAAAAGATCGTGGTCTTCAACCATTACAAATTTCATAGCAAGAGACGCAACACGATATTAAGAAAGAAATGGAGATGGAACTAGTTCAACAAGTACTTGCACTAGTAGCAAGCAATTCCTCTGTTTCCATGCTTTAGTATCCTAACAAAGACATTAGACAATTAATTTGCACAACCCTATCATTTGGCTTTGTTGGAGGGTAAAACAAAAGGGATAAAGGCTATCGTTCTTACTACGACTATGCATCTAGACAAAATAACAATGGAAGATGAAGCTTATAAGGTCGACTATATGTTTGCCCAAATAGTTTTTCATTGCCCACAGAAACTAAAAATTCATGAGGAATCAGTGTTACAATCTTGGTTTAATACTTGCTCTGTTATTGTCCCTTCGTGGCCATTAATTCAGAAAAATTTATTTGCAAGAGTTAAGTTGATCAAGGTTGCTATATTAGTTTTTGAACCTGGGATATTTGATTATTTGGACAAGTGTTGATGCTTTGGATGTGGGATGAAAGAGATTGTAATGACTTGTCTGTGGAGTAGATGTTTTAGTATTGGCGGTTCTGCACAACTACTAATGGTTTTTCAAGATGTCTATATGATTATAAGCATAGAATCTTTAAGACTTTTAGCTCATTTACCACTCACTTCAGAAGTAAGGACGGTTGAAATAAAGGCAATCATATTGGATGACCTAAAAAGAAGTTACAGAAAGATATTGAGTGTTGCTATCATAAACACACCAAGGTCACTGGACTGGCTTGTAATGGAAGATTGTTCCTTTCCTTACCTTACTTTTGACTATGCTATAAAATCCAAAAGACAACAAGGTTTGGAACTTATAGAAAAATATTACTGTAATGCTCCTAAATTTTTTGGTATGTTGGCAAAGGATGTGTATGCTTTTGATGAGACAACTCTCAAATTTGTTGTATTTTGCTATACATGGATATGGGAGAACATTCTACGTGGATCACTAAGTGCGACTTTGTAAATACTATCATTTGCTTCCTGGCCTAAATTCTACCTTGAGGGCAAGGTAGTTTTCAAGGGGCGGCAATTGATAGCAACTAAGCCCAACTAGAGAACCTATGACCCAACTAATGTAAATAATGTTGATAGTAGAAGCAAAGAGAAGGACACACTAGCTGATTAACAAGTTGTCAATAAGAACTTGTTAGGGAGAGAGTGCAACGTGGCACCAAAATAACAAATCTATTATCAGGTGGTTATTTGTGTTTATCATTTCTGCTTTTCATTTTTGCTATATAGCCTAGTGTGAGGGCAAAGAAGAGCATAAAAAGATCATAAATGTTAGTATAATGGAGTTTATCCTTTTCTCGAATAAAGGAATATTACTGTTATCTCTTTCTTTTGCATTTAGTCTTATTTTTTCATTCCATTTTCCTACTACTATGATTATGGAGCTATCATTAGGTTTGGTGTTAGAAAAGATTATTTGAACGAGAACAAAGAGGATAAATCTTATAGTTTTTGCAAATTGTTTGTTGTAAGGAGGGGCTTCAGAAGCCAAATAAAAGAAACTCTTCACTCACTAAGCATAAGTTGGAATTGCCCTTAATGTAAGAAATGGGGGAATTTAAAATTCATGAATTTGTGGAGGACCATAATCACTCTTTTCAGCTTCTGGAAACGATACATAACTTGATAGAGAATCTAGAGGTGGTGAGTAGGTTCTCTTAAAAACCTTTTAAGATTGATAAAACTTTGTTTAAAACTTCTCTAATAATAATTAGTTAACTGTATAGTATAAATGGTTAACTATTTTCAAATGAAATCAAAACCTAGATTATATAGTTAATTGTATTTTGGAACAAGTTAATTGTTTTTAAACAAAAATGAAATATGAGAAATTTGTAACTCTAAATGAAGTGTAGTTAACTAAAATGAATCAAAAGCAAATAAAAGAGTAAGGAGGGAAGAGAAACAATGTCAAAATTTATCCTCGTTTGACACAATTTGCCTCTATCCAGTCCCCTTGGCACTCATTGGATTTTCTTTACTATGTTAACATGCTTACAACATTTCCTTAGTGGTTTTTTGTGCTCACCCCTAACACGAGGCTTTTTGTGCTTACCCTTAACATAAAGTTCTACGTGTTCACTTATAACATAAGATTTTTCATGCTCACCTTTAATACAAGGTTTCCAAGCTCACCCCAAATTAATATCAGAGTTCTCATAATTTTACCTAACTTTCTCTCCACTCAATAATGGAGAAAGTTTACAAATAAGAGAAATAATATTCGAAGACCCTTATAACAAAAGGGTTACAATATAAGCATACTAAGAACTCTAAAAAACAAATATAAGCTAGGAACTAAACTCAAAATATCTCTACAAAATGACTTTCTGATTTGTGTATTCTTCAAAGAACTTTATCCCTTTTTATAGTCTTAAAAAAACTAGCCATTAGGAATAACCTTTATTTGAATCTTTAGAGCTCCAACATCTCTGAGTAATTTTCTCCATTTGAATCCCATGTTCTTAGCTCTTGCATGAGTAAAAGAAGATGAGATTTGAAGGAAGAAAACTTGCTTTCATAACTCTCCAAAATTTCTAAGAAGAACAAATATAATGATATAATAATCAAGTAATAAATGTGATTGATATAGTCAAGCATTTAAAATGATTGAGATAATCAATCATTTAATATGACTCAAATAGCCAAGCATTAAAGATGATTGAAATAATCAAGCATTAAATTTGATTGAAATAATTGATAAACTAAAGGAAAGATAATGACTATTTAAGTGTAGATTTGGCAGAGAATATCTCATATCTAAAATTTTGACTTAGAACATTATATAGAGGAGAATTATTTGATTTAATGCTTTTTACAAAAATAATAAACTTAAGAGTTTTGAAATCATCAAAATAATAATTTAAACCTTGGGGCCAACATAGCTTCCCAATGTAAGATATCTTAACTGCAAGCATAATAATTGAGTTGGCTGAGGACTCCAATTTGCAACAAAAAGCAGCAGTTCATCTTATAAGCACACAGGTCGGAGGTAGAACCAACCTTGGTTTTACTAGGTTGGATGCAAAGAATTTTATTTGATCTAAAAAATAATGAAGAATGAGATATATAGAAGCTGGGAGTGTCTTGTAGTATTTCCAACTACAATTGTTGGAGAACTCATCATTCTTTGATGAATATCAAATGGATGTTAATGAGCAGATAACAAACATTTTTTGGACTGATACACGCATGCTCTTTTATTACAGTTGTCTTTGGGATGTGGTCTCTTTAGAGGCAATGTATTGTACCAATTGTGTACATCGTTTGCTTGTTATATTTTTGGGGTTCAATCATTATAGGTAAGCAGTGATATTTAGAGTTGCAATAATGTATGACAAAACAATTGAATCATTCAAGTGACTGTTTAAGACTTTTTTTGAAAGTACATGGTTGAAAAAAGCCAATGATTGTTTTCAAATGGCATCAATTATCTTAAGCACTTGATGAAAGGCTGATCACATTTCTTGATTGACTTAAAAAAGTGTATGTATAAGTATGAAGATCAAATTCATTTTGAGGCATTTTGGGATAAGTTGCCCCTTGACTATCATGTTTATGAAAACACATGGTTGAAATCTATGTATGAAATAAAAGAGAAATGGGCTGCTGATTATGCAATGTCATTTCATGGCATTTTATGATGTTTATTGAGCTTAAATACATATTTGGATAATATTTTGTGGTATATTGGGATTAAAGGCAACTTTATGCAAAATGTGCTTTTAAGTGTAAAATTGTAATTTTTCCACTAATTTGACTTAAATTAATTCAATTGGAGATATTACAATATTTGAATTCATATATTACAGGCCAAATTCAAAGACTAGTTGGAAGAAATTGCAATTGGGGACCAAAAAAATAAAAAAATTGCAGAAAAGACCCAAAATGTGCTTGTTGTGTAGTTCATCGCGGCAAACTTTACCTAATCTACATGACTTTTAATTCAGATCCAAAATCCAATTGCAATATTCGAACAAACTCACCTCCTATTAAATACTAAGGTTTATGCAGAGTGGAGGCATCCAACAAGTGAAGGAGAGGCTAAGAACTCATCCATATTCACTCATTTCTTTATTTTCTTCATCTTTCCATCATTTTTTTGCACTTCCATGGGTGTTCTTGGTGTTTTAGAGCTTGGTGAAACATTGCTCTTAACCATGTGTATCTAAATATCACTTGCCCAAAGGAGAATTGATGAGACATGAGCTTGGAGCATAAATTAGGGAGTTTTCTTAATCTTTTCCATCATTTCCTTTTTGTAATCATTGTGTTTTGGTTATATTATTTTGGTTACATTGATAGGTTGAATTACTTTGCTATAGAATTTCATATGTTGCATTCAATTTTGGGATTTATGTGTTGATGTGCATTTTGTAAGGATTATTGCTACATTTGATAATAGAATTATTGGGTTTGGTATAATATAAGATATCTTATGATTGATTATGGTAGTTTTGTAATACTTGGTAAGTTGCTCAAGTTATTCTCACATTTTGCTTTGATCTCTCACTTATGCATTAAGAAGGATAGTTAATGTTGTTGTGAGCCTTTGGGTCTAATGGTTTCATAAACAAATTAACTTACCTATTGTTTGAATGGTATTTCAAACCATCTAAGGAATTGATTTAAAAAAAAAACTCCTATTTATTTTTTAAGAAGTTAGGAAGGCCAAATCAAATCTCTAATGAGCATTTCATCATCATTTGCATTATAATTCCATTCCCTTATTTAGTCATTTTGTTAACTTACATCTCATTTGAAAAATCTAAAAAAAAAATATAGATAAATTGCATTCTACCTAATTTCAAAATAAAAAGGCAAAACCCCCAATTTTCCCCTATTTTTGTACATATTTCACATTCAAATTACCTAGGAATAAATTAGGCTCCTTGAAGTGAACATGACTTGGATTGAATCACTATAGTACATTTTCATATCCGATGTAAGCTTTTGACACCCTAGCGACGAGGGTTCGGTTAGTCGCATGTTACATAAAACAAGTGCTCGCATTGAGTATGAGGAGTTATGCAGTGTGAAGTGTATATAAGTGCTCACAAAAGACACATTTATATATAAGCTATTTGAATCATATATGTAACTTGGTTTCTAGAGGGGATGTAAGAGATGTCAAATGAGAATCCAAAAGAACATATAAATATATAATTACAAAGTCGAAGGAAGAATAAATTACTAAAGGGTTATTTAGTGTGTGCCAATTGATAGCTAAACTCAATATATATTAAAATGGTGTTGCAAGTGTAACAATAAAAAAAAGATAAGAGATACAAAGAGAGGAGTTTTGGCTTTGGGACTTGAATAACTACTGTAGAACCAAGAACTATATAATTACCATATGCTCTTACCTTTATGTTTAATTTGTTATATTCTACTTAAAACATTATTATATTACCTATTGTTGTGCGACCATTCCACCTTTATTATTTTCTCCATCCATGATTTTTTTATAAAGCCTTGTCCATGATATTATTATATTAGACCTTGTCCTTGCAACTTTTATATAGCTATTCAATCAATATTTGATTTTGAGCCAAAATACAATTTTGATAAAATGCTTATGCAAAGTTCAAAAAAATTATAAGACCAATTAGAAAAGTATTTAAAAGGTCATGGCGATCAATTGGAGTTTACAATTCATTTTTTTTGTCATTAAAACAATTAAGGAATATAGATAAAATAGAACATGAAAATATACAGTTTTAGGCTATCATCATGATACAGATACATTTCCATAATAATTATACCTATCAAGAAGCATGTCTCAACATCTTAAGGTAGGAGAGATGCAAGTGCAATACACTGTAAAAAAAAATGCATAAGAAAACTCATAAGCTATAGCAACACTTTTTTCTTTAATTTTTTGTTATATTATTGTTATTATTATTATTATTATTATTATTATTATTATTATTATTATTATTATTATTATGTCTCAAATTTATAGATGTGATAGATGAAAGCCCCCAAGTAAAAGAATAAAAATAAGATGAAACCTTAATAAAGTAAAGTACATGCGGCCTCACTCATACCTTTTGCAATTAATTTCTAGAGTTCCAAACTTTATGTAACTTATCTACATTTTAAAAGCAAAACAACTTATTGACTAGAGATAATAAGTTGTCCACGAGTTGTATTGTATATCCTGTTAATCTTTTTATATAAAGTAGATTTTAAAATCTTAGATAAAGTAATCATTACAAAAATAAAGTCAATAATACAATTCAATGAAATAGAACAAGGTGTAATGAAGCTATCCTTAATGCATCATTTTTTAATCTTGATGTGGTAGAGGAAATTAATTAATTAGCATAATTTGAATATGATGAGGAGGAAGTCAATTAAATCACAATCAAATCAAGCAAGAGCAAGAATTGCAAATCGATTTTTGCTCCTAATTTATTCTTAAATGTCATCGATTTTAAACACAAAAACATACCAAAACAATTGCAGATGATGAAAAAGGAAAGGAGGAAGAAATACCATCATTGCATCAAGGAAGACAAAGATCTATCATTTTTATAGAACATAAAGATCTATTAGTTCGAGGATAAAGATGTATCATCGATAAATTTAAACGTTGAGGGGAGATTCGCAATTAGCTGAGTTAGGGAAAAAAATTCACTACAATAGACCATTGAAGTGGCTAAGGTTGGAAGTGGTTGGTGTCAAGGAAGAAGATAAATAAACAAATGCACACATTGTTTACTACATCACACTAAAACATATGCAGCATCCCAAAGAAGGACATCATTTTTTGAGAATATCAAAAAGAAGAAATAAGATGTCATTTGCTGCTCATGCTTGAAGGTTTGATTATTTTTGGTTATACAGAGAATGTGGCATGATGAGGCTCATAGAATCAAATGGACGACAAAGATTGTATTCACAACAGAGCTCTATTAAAAGGCATAGACATCATATGATCTGATCTCCTTAAAAATGCACCCTTAATGGTATAAAGCCATAACTTAGAGATGATCATGGTGCCTTGCTGGACAATGATTGACAGCAGTAAAGTGGATTTAATGCATATTCTACAGTAACATATCCTAGCTGTTCATTTCATCAAAGGATCATTATACTACCAATGAAGCTTCTTTCAAAACACACACCTCTCTTTTGGTTTCTTCTCTGAATACAAATTCTATAATATTCCTCACTTTATATCTTTGTTGCAGAGGGGTTCACTTCTCAATCATTATAATTTTCTTAATTAAAAAAATGCAAGAGGTGATTCATATCAGTGACACTATTTACATATAGAAATTGAATGAGAATACGTCGAGTCAAGGCCTCGAGTCGACTAGTCAAGTTAACTTGCTAGGTTATAAACTTGGGTCATTTGTAATCTTATTTTGGTTTTAATTTTAGAGTTTTTCTAAGGGAATTAGACTACTTTTAATTATTTTGGTTGGTTTCAGGTTAGAGGATAATTTTGTTGAAATCGAAGCCAAAGTAAGGCACGGGTAAGGATTACACTGCTTTTAAGTTGGATACAAGAAAATAAGTCATGGGCATAACTTAGGATGTTGTTTTTA
This sequence comes from Delonix regia, assembly GCA_037074485.1. Taxonomy (NCBI): domain Eukaryota; kingdom Viridiplantae; phylum Streptophyta; class Magnoliopsida; order Fabales; family Fabaceae; genus Delonix; species Delonix regia. The sequence goes on from CM073454.1 coordinate 33,602,666, forward strand.
AAATTAAAAGTGGATAGCTCAGCATTTTCAATCTGTTTCTCTTTCTTAGGCATTGAAAGATGAAGAAAATGGGCATGGGAACTTCTAGGGTTGATTTTGGGGAGATTTTCACATCTTTATTTGAGGAAAATAATTGGAAATGAGTTAGGGCTAAGAGGTTTTCATTTTTAGGTCAGATTTAATTCTTTTGGATACTGAGTTAGGTTATCTTTAGCTTCTTTTTCTTCTTTCTCTCTCTCCTTGGATTTTAGTGAGAGAAAAAAACTTGGATTCAAATTAAAACTTTGTAATATGGATTTTGAGCATGGATTATGGATATTTATAGTTATAAATAGCTTGGACTCGAATTAGAACTTTCCTAATTCTATTCTCTTTTTCCTTTTTTTAGTTGTTTACATTCTTATTTTATCTGCATCATTATGGGTAGACAAATGATTGGGCCCATTGTTTGTCTTGCCCATAATGTATTGTAATCTATTTAGTTAGAGTAAAACCGTAATTGTTTACTTTAACCAATGTTAGTGAAAAATTAGCATAAAGGAGTATTAAAACACTTTCTTCTACATTAATAGAATGTAAATGATGATTTATTAAACATGCTTTATGCTTTAGCAAGTTAGAAAGGATAGTTTTTCATTCTTAATGTAATTAGTTAATTAAATTCTAGATGTTTGCTTAGGATTGTTAACTAATTAGGGGTTGAGTTGAGAGCTTCTCTTGACCAACTTACATAAGAAAGTCTAGGTTACTAGAGCTTATTAGTAACGATAGCCATTTACCAAGGAGGGAGAGGAAATTTACTTTATGTAATGTTTATGATCAACTTAGAAAAATCATAAAATACTTTCCTTAGTTAGATGCTTATCTCTCAACTAAGTTCCTTTAATTTGTCTTTCCTCATATTTGAATTGCTTGTTTAATTTTTTCTGGTTTGTTGTTATTGTTGTTTTTACTTTGATAGACCCTCCATTTTTCTTTCATTCTTTGACGTGTTATCTTGGTTAATCTATATCATTGGAATTGCCAATCTTTGTGGGTATGACCTTACTCACCATTATCAAAATATATTCACTTAAAAGTATGTATTTTAAGTTTGGTGGATTCAACACTCATCAAATTTTTGGTGCTATTACCGGGGATTGGTTTCTAATTAATTCTAACTCGTTTGATGGCCAGGATTGAACGCGAAGAAGAATTCTACTTTGGTCTTCAGATAGAGAAAACTACTAGAAAACTAATGAGAACTACTAAGAAGAAAAAACAAGCTTCCAAAGCTTCCCCTTCAAGCTTTACACCTTTCAAGCTTTAAGGGATGAAAAAGAGCCATCATTGGAGCTTGTTGAATCACCAATTGAAGTTGAGACAATAGTTCAAGAAATGGTTAGAGAAAGAACTGAGAGAGTTGGCCACTCCATTGGTGAACCAACTGCTATTGTGCATTTCTAATTTGGACTTGGATGCGCCTTTGAAGTTAAAATCTAGGTTGATGCGCTTGTTACCCAAGTTCAGAGGGTCTACTAATGATGATCCTTACATGCATCTCAAGGAATTTCAAATAGTTTGCTTAAGTATAAAACCTCAAGGAGTATTTGAAGAGCAAATTAAGTTGGGAGCATCCCCATTCTCCTTAAATGATAATGTAGAGGATTAGTTATTCTACCAACCCTTAGACTCTATCACTACTTGGTTAGATATGGTGCGAATGTTCCTTGACAAGTACTTTCCCACTCATAGAGCTGTTGACATCTGCGGGATAAAGCAAAGTGAAACCAAGACTTTCCATGAGTATTGTGAGAGGTTTAACAGATTATGTGCTAATTGTCCTTAACATGACATTTTAGAACACTATCTCATTTAGTATTTTTATGAAAGGTTATTATCCATAGAAAGAAGAATATTAGACATAGCTAGTGGAGGATCTATTGTGAAATAACACCTCAAGAAGCTAAAGATTTAATTTCTATTATGTCAGCCATGTCTCAGCAGTTTGAAAGTGGACAAGAGCCACCAAGGAGAGTCAATGAAGTGGGCATATCTTCACTTAATACAAAATCAATCAACTCATATATTTAGTTCAAACCTTTGTCACGGGTAGAGTGTAACAAACTAAGGCATATGACATTTGTGTCGATATGGGTCACCCTATTGATATGTGTCCCACATTCCAAGAGGATAAACAATAAGTAAATGCCATTAGAGGTTTTTTGGGGACACCATAAAGAAGATTTGATTTACACTCTAACACATACAATCCAGGGTGGAAAATGCATCCTAACTTTAGCTATGGAGGTTGGCCTAATGCTCAACAATTCCAACTAAGGCCTATGGCTCCTTAACAACCTTCCTATACATCTTGTAAGTCAAGTATGCCTTTTGAAGCCCTTGTGAGATCTCTTGCCACAAGCATACAACAATTTCAAAAGGAGACATGATCAAGTATACAAAACTTAAGAGGATCAAGTGAGCTAATTGGCTACCTCATTAGGCAAGTTGGAGTTCAAAGGCAAGCTACCTTCTCAAACCAAAGTTACTTAAAGGAAAAGTGCATGTGTAATTACTTTGAGGAGTGGAAAAGAGTTGATAAATGTATTAAGAAAAGTAAGCCATAGGCATGGCTTAACTGTTGAAATAGAACCAAAAGTTGAAGTTATTGTGCCTGAATAGAACATAGACCTTTTAAATGAAAATAAACCTATCCAACAAGAGGAATTTGTCATGAAACCTCCTTTTTCTTGAAAGAATTGTTGAATTTAAGAAGGGTAAGGAAGAAAAGGAGATTTTGGATACTCTTTGCAAGGTGGAAGTGAATATCCACTTCTTGATGCTATCAAGTAAATATCCTGTCATGCAAAATTTCTTAAGGAATGGTGTACTAACAAGAAATAGTTAGTGGGGTATGAGAAAGTGAGCATGGGAGAGAATGCGTATGTGGTAATTCAGAAGAAGTTACCTACCAAATGCAAAGACCAAGGCATGCTTGCTAACCTATGCAAGATTGGGAATGTCAGGATACAGAAGGTTATGTGTGACTTTGGTGTATCAATAAATGTGATGACTTTATCTGTCTATTCAACCTTGAATGTGGGGAAATTGAAAGAGATTGGTGTTTCCATTCAGCTTATTGATAAATAATTTGTGCACCCCAAGGGAGTGCTACAAGACGTTCTAGTCCAAGTAAATAGTTTAATTTTCCCTGCTGACTTCTTTGTTGTGGATATGGAAGATGATAACTCTTTTTAGACATTTGATATTTTATTAGGAAGGCCATTCCATGGTATTACAAGGACCAAAATTGATGTGTATGATGGTACTTTTTCAATGGAGTTTGATGGAAAGATTGTTAAGTTTAATATCTATAGCAGTGAAATCTTTAGATAAGATATCCTCTCTTTGCTACATTGACGTTATTGATCCTCTAGAACAAGAAACGTTTCGGTTGAATAGCAAGGGAAAATTAGATACTGCATTACATAAGAACAATATTTCTAATAATCTAAGCTAAAATTGAAGAAAAGTTTAAGATTGAAAGTGAAGTGGAAGAAGTGGTTTCTCAATTGAAGTCCCATATACCTAAAAAAAGCTTGGAAGCATCTGCTGAAAAAGAAGAAAGTGAAAGAAAACCTAATTTGGTGGATTCTTCTCTTGCGAGAGCTTGATTTTGAGATAAAGGATAAATAAAGGTTAAAGAATTTGGTCACAAATCACCATATTTGCTTGTCTTTAATTGAGAAATAAATCACCATGAATGATTTAGGTTGATGGGTAAGAATGTCAAGCCTAGGACATTTGGAAGGCAACCTAATTTTATTAAATTTTTGTTTTAATTTTTCTTTTAGTAGTTTTTTAGTTGCTTAAGGTGTGCCAATGCCCTTGATATGTCTCTAACATATCTGCTTTTCTTTTCAATTTTTATTTTAATTTTTTTAATATACCTAAGCGTGCCCATGTCTTAAATTGGTTCATTTTGTTTTGTTTTATTTTATTTTATTTTATTTTCAGCATCCTTGGGCGTTCCCATACCTTAAAGTGTTTTCTTCTCTTTCCCCTTTATCTTCTTCCTCACTAACTTTCTTTGAAATTTTCCTATAGATATCACTTTTTAGGAAAAGCAACAACTTTTTAATGGTTTTTTGATTTGGATCTGATGTGTTTGGAAAGAGAAAATGTTAAAAATGCTGAAGATTTGGTAATTTTAAGAGTTAAAAATAGAGATTTGTCTTTTTTCCACTACCTATTTTCCTTTAATGTTCCCCTCTATTTTTATCTTTACAATTTACATATTTACATTTTTACCCTTCTCCTTCTACCTTTGGAAACCTTAGTAGCCTTTAGCCACCATCAACCTTCCAAAGCCATTGGCCTCATCTTTCACCCACATCACACCAGCAACCTACCCTCTTTATTTGACGCATATCATCATCTTTCCTCATTTTTGTTCATTTAAAATTTCCTTTATCAAACTTGCAGCAACATGTGAACCTCCCAGCCATAAATCCATCGCTAATGTCCCTATTTCTTTGCCACCAAGACCATTTTCTATCTTTGTTCTCTCTCTTTACGTCAATATTGAAGCTTTTCTTCTCTCTCAACTTGATTTTAGTTTAGCGACCTCTATTGCCACTTGATTTCCAAGTTGCATACGTCATCCCTTTTTTTTTTCATGATCATCGGCGTTCTTACCCATGTCTATTCAATTTATTTCAAAGCTCCACCTCATTCTTCTTTGTTTTTAGCCTCCACATTTGATTTTGTTGTTGACTATGGGTTTTCATCATTGAAGCCTTTATATCTATTGCTTTAAATTCACTAGCCATCACACACTATTCAATTAGCTTAATTTTTTTGTTCAACTTGCTAACATTTTCTATTTTAGCTCGATTTCCCAGCAGCTTTGAAGCCCACAGTTCACCATAACCTAGCATCTACCTTTACTTCATTTTCAAGCATGATTTCCTCCATTTCATCTCTATTCAACATCACTCTATTGTTCGCAGAGCCATGAGTTCACCAGTGTTTCTTTCTTTACTTCCGCTAGTGAGCCCCTCAGATACCTTTATCTTCAATTTTATGCCTTTTGTTGTTAATATTACAGGAGAATAGATCTTTAAAAACACTTCCATCTCTTCTTCATCAAGCTCTAGTGTTGTAGATCTCCAGTCCTTTCCATTCTCTTTCATTAATTTATAGCTTCCCATGTCCCATTTACCCTTCAATGGCAGCAACCTCCATCTACGTTTAGAGCCATTTTGTTCAAGCTTTGTCCAACTGCCATAAGCTTTTAGTTTCAAAGCTCACAATATTAATTTTTAAGGTTATGAAACTGTTTTTGATGAGACTGTGAATCATTTAGTTTTAGTGAATTTGAATAATAAAGGTATTGATGGCTTTAGATTTGAGAAGGTGTTAGAAATAGTTCATATTATTGCTAATGAAAATATTATTCCTAGAGATATGTTTGCTATGGTTCTTAGTGGCATCAAGATGGTAACCTCTGTTCTCACTTCTAGGGCATTTATTGAGAGGGATTTTGTTAAGTTGTACAACTGTCAATAAGAGATTACAAAATTGAAGACAACTTATTTGCTCTTAGTGTTAAAAAAGAATGCACAACTTTAAACACCATTAAGCTTAAAAAATCCAGCCACTATAGTGCATCTTTTTCCATCAACCATTACATTATCGGGAAAGTCTTATTTCTCCATTACATAGTTTGCACATTAAAGACATTGTGAATGATAAGTGTGGGGAAGAAGTGTATATTTTTAGCTGAATTGGTGTATGATTTCCTTGTAGTTTAGATTCTAATTTTGTTTTATCTCTAACATTTTACTTATTTGTTGTCACATAAGTATGTGAAAATTTTGTTGAAAGTTTAGATAGCTCACTTGAACAACTCTTCATATATCTTTGATGTATTGAATTAGCTTTTTAGTTGAGATAAATTAAATAATATAATTCCTCCTATGTGCTAGTTGGTTGATTTTTTAAAGGAAGTTTTTTAAACATGAAACATTGAGCTTTAAGTTATGCATAGATGGAAGAAGTTATATGCATGCCAAGATTCTAGTTACCCTTATCTTAAGAATACTTTGAACTTGTTGGAAATTACTGAAGTGTTGAATTGTTGACCTTTTATGCATATTTGGGATCCAATTGAGTTATTAAATAGCTAAATTGTAGTCTTCCTTTCCCTTCTTTTGAAAAAAGAAAAGAAAAGAAAGAGAATTATGAACACTTGTATTTTTACTTTTACTCCGCTGATCACTTTTTAGTGATTATGAGTAGTGCTAGTAGGCACTTAGAGTTTGACAAGCTGAGTAATCGAGTATCGGTATCATAAATATCCATCATCACATCAAAGACTAATGACACTATAGACAAGACAAATATTGCTCAAATAAGTGGAAAAAAATGAGGTAAAAGTGTTGGTTAGCTAAGTAACTGAGCGTGGATATGACCAATATCTACTTTCACGTTAAAAGGCTTCCAATCCTGTTATCCTTGAATGAAAAAAAAAGAAAAAAAAAGTGTTTGCTAAATTACAAATAGGTGAAGGGGAATGAAATGGATTTTTTGTTGTTCAGTCACTTTTGATTACTCTTGTATTTCCATTATGTGTTTAAAGGTGTTGTAATATGTTTCTTGACAAGTTTAAAGTTATTCTTTTGATGTTAAGAGGTGTGGAATGCTGAATCTCTTGGTGCATGTTATTGTTGATGCCTAAATCTTATGTTTCATGTTTATATACTTTTTAGAAACTTTTATCTTTCTTGGTAGGTTTGTGGAAGTTCTTTATATGAGTTATCATTTTTTGATGGCTAGTAAATGTGTTAGGATGATTTTTGCCTAGTTGAGTTGTTTTAAAGTGAGCTATATATGATTTTGAGTTATGTTGTTGAAACATGCTTGAGGATAAGCATGGTTTGAGTGTGAGTGAATTTGTTAGGTTGTAAATTTGACTTATTTTTAATCTTATTTTAGTTTTATGGTTAAATTTTTTCTAAAGGAATCAGGTTATTAGTAATTATTTTGGTTGATTTTAGGTTAGGGGATGATTTTGTTGAAATTGGAGCTCAAGTATAGTGTGGACAAGGATTACATTGCATTTGGGTTGGACACAACTTACGATGTTGTTTTAAAACTGAAAGTGGACAATTCGGCATTTCTAACCACTTTCTCTCTCTTGGGCTTTGGAAGACAAATGAAATGGTCATGGGAACTTCTAATGCTGAGAGGTTTTCATTTTTAACTCAGATTTATCTTTTAAACACCACTTTTTTTGAGCTAGGTTATTTTCAGCTTCTTTTTTTTCTTCTCTCCCTTGATTTTAGCGAGAGAAAGCATATTGGATTCGAATTACAACATTGTAATATAGATTTTAAGCATGGATTATGGATATTTACAGTCATGAATAACTAATTTCATCATTCTAACTACGAGGTATTGTATGAGTTCTTGAAATGTTGTAAGACTTTCCTAACTTTCTTCTATTCTCCTTTTTTTTTTTTTGGGTTATTTACATTCCTATTTTATCATAATCATTATGGGTGGATGAATGATTGGGCCCATTGTTTGTCTTGCCTAGAATTGATTGTATTCCATTTAGTTAGAGTAAATCCATAACTATTTATTTTGACCAATAATGGAAAATTAACGTAGAGGATTGTTAGAACACTTTCTTCTATATTAATGGAATGTAAATGATGATTTGTTGAACATACTTTATGCTTTGGTAGGTTAGAAATGGTGGTTTTTCATTATTAATGCAATTAGTTAATTAAATTGTAGGTGCTTACTTAGGATTGTTGAATAATTAGAGGTTGGGTTGAGAGCTTCCCTTGGCCGACATACTTAAAAAAGTCTAGGTAACTAAAGCTTGTTAGTAACAATATCCATTTACCAAGGGAGAATAACTTTACCTTAAGCAATGTCTATGATCAACTTAAAAAAATCATGCAATACTTTCTTTAGTTAGATACTTATTTCTTAACTAAATTTCTTTAATTTGTCTTTCCTTATATTTGATTTGCTTGTTTTGAATTTACTCATTTAATTTTTATGGTTTAGTTGTTGTTGTTGTTTTTACTTTGATAAACTTCATTTTTCTTTCATTCTTTGACGTGTTATCATAGTTAATCTAAATTGTTGAAATTATCAATTCATGGGGTATGATCTTACTTACCATTATCATAATATATTCACTTGAGAGTAGGTGATTTAAGTTTGGTGGATTTAACACCTATTATGACTTTTAAGTCCCTCATCTACATCCTCTGTCGCCCCAACATCGAGGATTAATGGCAAGGCATCATGATCATCTCCAAGTGTTGGCCTTATGCCTTTAAGGACCTTGTCTTTGACTCAATCTTTCAACCTAGAGACCCACTTTGACTTAGTCGCTAAGTTAGCCCACTGGTGGTCCCCTAAGTTTGAGAGAAAGATCATTTCCATGCTTTGATCTGTCATTGATTGGAGGACTAATTTTGTTAGGGACATTTGCCCTAGATTTTACTTTGATCGATGGTTCTCCTATTGTTGAAAGTTAAAATCATGATTACAAACTTAAATGTTTGTTTATCACATTGTTTGAGTCCCGAAAGTTAAAGTAGTTGAGGCATAATCTTCTTTATTCATGAATTTGGTTTCTAGTTTTTCTTTAAATTTTTATTGAGTGAAATTCAAGTTTTAAATGTTGAAGAGAGGAAGATGAGAAGATGGGAGAACTAGACGCCTGTGCAGCAAAGAGATGAATCAAGGAAGATGATTAAACATGGAAAGATCATGTTCAGAGAAGAAATCGATTTTGAGATGAGTTCAATTACGTGGCAATATAATGACACTTGGATGCAATGGACGACAGAGATACATTATTGTAGAATCAACATTTATCCTCCTACAGCAGCCAATCTTTGTTTGGGGGCTCATACTTTTGCTAGAGCTTCCATCTGTTTTGCTGACCTTGGGTTTTGGATTCTATACCTCACGTTTCTACTTTTACGGAATGAAATCTCTATTTAAGTTTAGAAAACTTCAAGAAAATTCTTTTAACAGAATATAAATAATTAAGATTAGATTTAAATGTAGATACTTATTTTGTTATTATATTTTTTTAATTAATATATGACAAATGTATGGTTAATCAATAATAACATACAAAGTATATAATTTAATTTAAAAATTATACAACTATCTATAATAATCATATATGTATCGCATTATAATTAAAAAATCATATAATTAATGTTTTAACTGGATGATAATTTTACAAAAGTATAAAATATTAAATATAAAATTTTCGAAATAATTATAAAGGAGTTTTATTTTTATCATATTCTTATATTTCAAATTAAAAAAATAATAAACTAGAAGTTGGTAAGGGTGAATTTGGATACTCAGACAAGTTTTGCCATGTCCTCTCAACTCTCTTCTGCGGTCAGGGTTCAAGCCAATCTCACCAATTATGTGGTCTACTAAGAGTCCATGGGGTTGTTGGAAGCGAGAATGAAAAAGAAAATAAATTTGAAATAAAATTGAACAAAAAGTATTGAGTTTATTTTTTAGACAATAAAAATACTATAAATAAAAAATAACCAAACATAAAAATATAATTTTTATTTTCATTTCCATTCTTTAATCGAAATTTTAATAACCATCAGACATTAGTTGAACATAAGGGTCATTCCTCTCTGAGAATTTGTCGCTTTCATCTTTCATAACATACTTCTCGAATTTATAATTTGATTATATGAAATGAAAATTTTAAGTTTAAAATTTAAATTAAGAGACCGAATTCTTATTAAATAAAAAATTGTTTTTATAAATTAAAAAATTAATATATATATATATATATATAATTATATATAATAATTAAAATATTTAAAATTCAGAATCGCTACCATCTTTAGTTTTTATGGATGTGTATTAAAAATAAACAAGAAACTGAAGAGTGAATTACACTTTATTATCGCAGGCCAGTTCAAAAATCCGAGACCCAAAAGGACTTTTGGTCGGTGTCTCAATACGTCTTTCCTCGGCCTTGCGAGGGTTTGGTCGGCTGATTTCCGATCCAAGACCTACCGAAACAATGTCTCATTGTTGTCGGAAATCGCTGCTCTACAACCTGAAGGGTTTCATGCGAACCTCGCCAATGCCATGGCTGCGGGTTCTTCCGCACAATTTCAGCACACCAAGCACTTCAGTGAAGCAGTATTTCAGGATGAAGTACCTCGTCAACCATTGTGGGTTCTCCCCAGAAACTGCTTCAGAGCTTTCCAAGCAAGTCACTTTCCTTGACTCTCAGATTCCAGACGCTGTTCTCCAACACTTAAGAGATCTTAATATTTCAGATTCTGAGATACGCAATACCATTAAGAAGGTACCTGCGCTTCTTTCAAGCAATCCTAAGACCAACCTTTCGCCAAAGCTAGAGTTTTTCAAGTCTAGAGGCGCTTCAACCTCCCAACTTGCCCGAATCTTGACCAAGAACCCCAGGTTATTTCGCAACAGCTTAGAGAATCTGATAATACCTTCTTATGAGTTGATGAAAAGATTTCTTCATTCTGATGTAATGACCATTTCATCTATAGCACGCTATCCCAGAATCATGATTGATTCTCGCACGTTACAGAATGTTAATCTGTTGTATGATTGCGGGGTGTCTCAGTCAGGCATTGCTCTGCTACTTCGGTATTGGCCTGAAGTCTTCAACTTTCATATAGATGAGTTTAAAAAGAAGGTAGATGAAGTAAAGGAGTTGGGATTTAACCCTTCGAAAACATCTTTCGTAGAAGCATTGCGATCCAAAGTATTAGTAAGAGATTCTTCGTGGGAAAGAAAGCTTGAATTGTTTCGGAGGTGGGGTTGGTCAGATGAAACACTTCGTAAAGCATTTATCAGGCGTCCTTCCTGTATGCTGACATCGGACAGTAAAATTGAGGCCGTGATGCAATTTTTTGTCAACAAAATGGGTTGGGACTCTTCGGTGCTTGCTGAATACCCAATACTTTTTGCTACATCTTTGGAGAAAAGAATCATTCCTAGGGCTTCTGTCTTGCAGTTTCTTCAATCTAGAGGTTTGATTAAGAAACATGCTTGTGCTATTCCCTTTTGTCTCATTGAAGAAATGTTCCTCAAGAAATTTGTGAATAGCTTTAAGAATGAAGCTCCTCAGTTATTGAATCTGTATGAAGAGAAATTGAATCTTTCAAGATAACAGCTCATTTTGTTTCTCATATTCTATATTTTGAACGTGCAGTCAATCAAGTTTCCAAATAGTTTTAGTTACTTGTTCATTTCAAAATTTGTTACTTGTTTCTCATTGTAGTGCATAGATGTTAACTTGTTACTTGTTGCTTTAGTTGTTTGAAGATGAAAAAGGAGTCTGTCTAATACATCAAGACTCACATGAGTAGTTGTTTGTGCGATCTTTGTGATTCTCACCGGAAGAATACCTCTAAACTGTAATAGCTATACATAACAAGATGTCAATAGTAAATGAATTAAAGAATAAGAATACAGGGAAATAGTTGAGGAACACAACCGTAAACTCTTAGACAGTGAGTTACTCACCCTGTACTACGATATTTTCACACTTCCAAATCGTAATCATATGCACTGGTTCTACTCTTTATATTTATATTAATTCAAAATATTCTACTTGTCATTTGTAAAGCTGGTAATGTTTATTTATTTCCACTATAACTTGAGCGTTAAGTTTAATCATGTGAATCATTTACTCTTCCGTTCTTGCTTTCCTGCTTTTATTTGGGTTTGCATAATCTGTGTCTGTGATTTCATTTTTGGAATTCTTCAACGAAACTTTCTTTTTGTTGTTCTTTAATGCAACTGTGAGCCTTTACTTTTAGATGTACCTGTTGCTTAATATTCTTCATTAAAGGTTGTTAGTCAAGTGATCACTGGTTCTAAGTTCTTTGTTTCACAAAGGAGTGCTTGATTCTAGCACTGCTTAATCACTTGGTAGATATAGATGACTTTAAAATCATAGTTCTGGAAGTAGATGAGTGCTTTGATTAAACCCACAGGAACGCCGAATGTTGTAGAAGTATGGTCAAGCGTGAGTGTGAATAATTCCCGGAGGTGATATAGTGAGAATGGTTTTCTACTTCTAGGTGGTTGTGCAATTTCTTGGACTTAATGTTCATCAGAGAAGTGTTTTATGGGATTATGATGTATATGAGCTTGTATAATATGCCACAAGAAGGAAAGTCCTACAATGTTAAAGCTATGGAACACTAGAAAATTAGTATAGTTTCTTAGAGAGTCTAATGATGCATTGAGAAAGAGTGGAAGTAAAGCTGAGATGCTGCTTGATACAGTCTTCCTAAACCCTATTGATCATCTGTCATTTCCTTCTTGTGGAATTACAGCATGCTTTGCAAGTCTCACTTTAGCATAGGCAATAATTACAGCATCCTTAAGCTTCACTTTTAATTCATCCACTACCATAAGGCTATAAGCCAATCCATTTGGCTGTGGACACAAGGCTGATGATCGGTGAAATAGGTGATGCTGGTATCATGAAGCATTCCTTAATTTTTTTTTTTTTTCTTTTGTGACTATTTGAGCGTAAAATCATTGCAACATTGGAGTTAATACATTGTGCATGGGTTGGGAGTTTGACTGCCTATCCAACACTGTTTATGTCCAGATGAAAAGATCATTCCAGAAAAATATTAAATTAGTTACTCAATTTTACATTTTATAATTATTTGGTCTTTTATAAATTGTTCGCACCAAATTAGTCTTATGTAATTCTTATTTTATATAAAACTAGTAATCTTACAGTCTTGCTAATTTATTAATTAATAATTAATGAAAAACTAAATATGCACAAAATATAAATTATGAAGAATTGATTTGGTATGAGTATTTAATGAGAGATGAAATCGTCGTAGTATAAAAATGATAGATTAATTTAGTACTTTTCTCAAAATTATTTCGTAGACTTTTTGTCTTGCAACTTCTTCAAACAAGAGGTTTAATACAAAATTCCATATCAACCTCTTTTGAGGGAGAATTTCTTTTCTTGTTTTTATTATGTTTCAGAGTCGAAACTTTCCAACCACATTTGAGATGCGTCAGTTTCATATTATAATGATTTATCAACACATTAATACGACACAAAAGTTCTCTTCAGATTTGGACAAAGTTTTCTTAAATAGGAAATTGTCCTCACTATTTTTCCTGATTTTGAGTGGCTAAGTTATATTATCTTGAGTGGCTTAAGTTATATTACCTTGATGTAATTGAAAGTGACATCTGAGGAACTAAAGGGTTTCTTCATTGTTCTATTTCTAAGCGAACCATTACAAGTATATAACTCTATTCTAGTATTATTTTAGATGTTTGCTGGGTATTTAATGTCAAACTCTTGCGGGATACTGAAGAGCTTGAATCTGGAATTGCTCAATTGGTTGCTACAAGGCCTTCGTCACTCAAATAGTGAAGGGACTTCTTGATTTAAGCGACGTTAGGTTTTGCTGAACAGCCAAATAAGTGGACTGAAGCTGGAGTTATTGTCATCTGAGTGCTTTAGATGCTTGTTCTGCGAATTGTCAATTGGTTCATAGAGTCATTGTCAACCGAATGCCTTAATTGCTTTTTCTATTAATTGTTTTGTAGTTGCTTCCCTCGTTTAAAAATATTCAACTCTGTGGGAAGTGGGTAGCCTTACTTGTTGATACCATACTGCCATATTGTTTTGCGGTACATAGTGAATCTTAATATCCTTGAGATTGTGGAGCAGATGTTTCAGTCCTTTTTCTGTTAAAATTTTCTGTAGCTGGTTTTGTGATGATGAGCAAATTTAAACTGGCGCGAAAGGCTAAATTTTTGTGGCAGGGTAAATTGTGTGCCTGAATAAGTTGTCCAAGACCTAGGATTTTGTGTTCATGAGAGAACTGTTTCATGGGACCATGCCTTTTTTAGCATTTCATGAAGATGGATATAAGATTGTCGTTATGTCAAGACCCACAACAAGGGAAGCTCTAATTTGCTGAAGCTATAGAAAATTGGTGGAAAACTGGTATCTGCAAGTATTCAAGAAAATAAAAGATATATATATATATATATATATATATATATATATATATATATATTAAAAAAAAAGGACATACCAGGGAAAAAAAATGGAAGAGGGTACTCTCTGCTTGTGATATATGTTATAACTTCTCAAATAAAAGCATTTAGTCTGAGATTAATGTAAGGGAAATTACTGATGTACCAACTAAAAGAGCCATAAGCCTTGAGCATAATTAAAAGCCAAAGGTCTAATTGAGAAGCAACAAAGACGAGAGACCCAACTGAATAAAAGATTGTTTGAATCTGTTTACTTACATGAACGCTCAGTATCAGTTTCCAATTCTTCTGCCTTTGAACCTTCCACGTGATCTGAAAAGGTATATTTTCATGAGGGATGAAAGGTGTATGGTTTATGAAGTCTATGTGTGTTTTCAAGCTCCATCTGTCTAGCCAAAAGAAACATTCCTAGGGCTTTTGTCTTGCAATTTCTTCTATTTAGAGGTTTGGTTAGGAGTGCTAGCTGTAGCACCCTTAATTTCTGAAGAGATGTTCCACCAAATTGGTGAATTGCTTTAAGGATGAATCGCCTGGTCATTGAAGATGCATGACGAGAAATAGAATCTTTCCATATAATATTACTAATTTTAATCTTTGTTAGCTTTAGATAGAAAGACGAAGAAAATAGAGAAGGATGGAAAATGCTCAGCTCAATAGCTGAGAAAGAATTCACTGCTATGCAAAATATATAATACAGTCTGTTACAAACCAACCAAAGAAAGAATGACATATTGTGAAACAAATCTAACAACCATGCACCTACGTTCCTTGTGAATATAAATGCCACACACCTCGTGATAAATATAGTTAAGTGTACATATAATTAATTAGTAGGGCTCATTATATCTTAGCTCCCTCTCTCAAACTTGTGGGTGTTGCACACACACCAATTTTGTCACACAACATTGTAAACCTTGAGTGAGTTGAGGCTTCGGTGAAGCAATCAGCAATCTGATATGCTGTGGGAACATAGCAGATGGATAGTTGTTTTGACAACTTGATCTCTAATGTAATGAACATCAACTTCAATGTGCTTGGTACGTGCATGGAAGACCAAATTAGCAGCAAGTGCAGCAATTCTCAAATTATCACACTAAATGACTGGAACTTGTGTTGGACATTAGCCTATCTCATGCAAGAGAGACTTGATCCAAACAATCTTAGTAGCTAGGCCAGCCAAAGATTTGTACTTAGACTCAGTACTAGATCTAGTAACAACTTTTTGTTTCTTGGATGACCAGGTAACCAAAGAATCTCCAGAAAAAAAGAGAGTACATAATATCCTCTAATTGTGCGTCTGTCATTTGGATTTATAACCAATTAGCATTAGAAAAGCCAAAGATGGTGAGATGATCAATTGGTTTTAAGTGAATGCCATGGTGTATCGTGCCTTTTAGATATCTTAAGACTCGTTTAGCTGCTCGCCAGTGAATCAATGTAAGAGAGCTCAAATATTGGCTAAATTTGTTAATAGCGAAGGATATGTCAGGTCAAGTTGAAGTTAAAATTGCAAAGCTGCAATGACAATTCTATAAACTTTAGGATTCTTCAATAGTTCACCTTTAAAGGCTGCAAAATGTCTTCCAATGACCATAGGCATGGGAATTGGTGCCATATCAGTTAAATCCATTTGCTTGAAAAGATCCAGAACATACTTTGCTTGACTGAGATAAATTTCATAGGCATCTCTATAGGCTTGTATACCTAGAAAATAATGTAATAATCCAAGATCTTTTAGAGAAAGTTTGGTTCTAAGTTCTAGAATGAAAGATTACAGACACTTGGGTGTTTTTCTAGTCACAAGTATATCATCAACGTAAATAAGAATGATTAAGATTTGTTCTTTACTTCAAAAGACAAATAAGGAGCTATCACTTTTTGTGTTTTGAAAACCCCATTCAAGTGATGTAGACTTGAGTTTATCATACCAAGCCCTTAGGGCTTGCTTAAGTCCATATAAAGCTTTTAAAAGCTTGCATACATAAGTTAGGTGTTCTGGACTTTGAAACCCCCCTGGCTGAGACATATACACTATTTCATGTAAATTCTCATTTAGGAAAGCATTGTTAATGCCTAGTTACCTTACTTCCCATCCTAGTGAAACTACAAAGCTAAGAACTAATTATATGGTAACACCTTTGATAACTAGATTGAAAAGTCTAGTTAAAATCAATCCCAGGGTCTTGTTGGAAGCCCTTTGCCATAAGTCTTGCTTTGAAACGTTGAATAGAGCCATCTACATTATATTTCGTCCAAAATACCCATTTATAACCCATTATATTTTGTTGACTAGTAAAAAGAACCAAGCTCTATGTATTGTTCCTCATCAAAGCATTATATTTAGTTGCCATTGCATTCTTTCAATGAGGAGATTTGAGTGCTTCTTGAACATTGTAGGTTTTGGTGCAAAACAGATATCAAATTTAGTAAACCTAACAAAGGGATACTTGGGTTTAAAGATCCCTTTTTTGTTTATTGTAATCATCTGATGTTGTTGTTGTGGCTTTATGAGTAGTTGTTGCACTGATTTTATGATTGGATGACAACCAGAGAAAATACCTCATTGAAGTCAATCCCATCTTTCTAAGTGTATCTTTTTACCGCTAGTCTCGCATGATATCTTTCTACTTTGTCATTTCCATCGCGTTTGATTTTGTAAACCCATTTGTTCCTGATGGCTTTCCTTCTATGTGACAGTGGAACAAGTTTCCACGTTTTGTTTTTATGCAAGACTACTATCTCTTCTTGCATTGCTATCATCCACAGGGAAGCATTTGGACTTGTTATAGCCTTTTGAAATGTTAATGGCTTTCCTTCCTCTGTGAAAAGATAGTATGCATCGTGGCTTGCGATAACATAATTTGAGTGCCATGATGGCATACTACATTGATGGATTGATCGTTGGACTTCCATGCTATTCTCATTTGGTTATTGTTCCTTGTGCTCTGGTTCAACTTTAGCAGAATTATTGTCTCCAATCTAAATGGTAGTAGTCTCTTTCGTAATGTCACTCTCTTCTTCTTTATTTTGCAGCTCATGTTCTACAAATATTACATCTCTACTGACTACAACCTTAGAGGCAATGGGATCCCATAGGCAATACCCCTTACACCTTCAGTGTAACCTAAAAACATACATTTCCTAGATTTCATATCTAATTTTGATCTTTCTTGAGGTTTGCACATTACATATGCTGAACATCCAAACACATGTAAGGTTGAATAATCAACTGACTTATCACTCCACATCTCCATTGGAGTCTTCAAACCAATAGTAGTTGATGTTGATCAATTTATCACAAAGCTAGCGGTTTTTACTGCCTCTACCAAGAAAGACTTTTTTAATTTTGCAATTTTTAACATAGCTCTTGTTTTTTCTAATAGAGTTCTATTTATTCTCTTTGCCACACCATTTTGTTGAGGTGTATTAACAACTGTGAACTGCCTCTGAATACCTTCTTGTTTGTAGAATGCCAAGAAGTCACCGTTTATGTACTCTCATCCATTGTCTGTGCTTAAGCATTTGATTTTTCTTCTAAATTCAAGTTCCACTAGTTATTTGAATTCCTCAAATATTGGAAACACATAAGACGTCTTTTTGATTGGGTGCACCCATACTCTTCTGGAATAATCATTAATGAAGGACACAAAATATTTTGCACCTCTTAAATATGTTACTACTTACTTTTAACACAATGCTCATAGAATGGTAAACTTACATTCTTGAACCCTGGTAGAAGATCACATTCTACAATAATCTTTAACCTTTGTTCTGACATGTGGCCTAGTCTACAATGCCACATTTTTGCTAATTCTTCTTAACAAGTAGAAGCAACAAATGTTTCTTCTTCTTTCAACATATCTCCTTGAAGCATGAATAATTTTGAAGTGCTCTTTCTTGTCTTCATGACCATGAGTGTTCCTTTGGTGATTTTCATAACCCTGTTTTCAATTTGGGTTTTAAGTTTAAGGTCATTAAATTGCCCAACAAACAATAAATTTTTCTTTAAGCCATTTACATGCCTTACTTCTTGGATAGTATGAATCATGCCATCATACATCTTTATTTTGATGGTCCCAATGCCAGCAATCTCTAAAACGTGATCATTTCCCATGTACACATACCATCAGAGATAGGCTTGTATGAATGAAACCAATCTCATCGGGATGTCATGTGCCATGTAGCTTATAAATCCATTAACTAAGTTTTAGAGAATGGATATCTTGTTGAATTGACTGCTGCTTTAGCATATAAGATTCTATCATCATCAAGGGTTTCAACAACACATCCTTGAGAAGTTGTTCCTAGAGCCTTCTTTCCATTTTTCTTATTGTACTAACAGTCTTTCTTCACGTGCCCTTTTCTCCGTAATGAGAACACTTAATGTTTTTCTTGCTTTGTGACTTTGATCTTCTTTGCTTTTGAGTTCCATCAGAGTCATGTTATTCTGATCTTCCTCTCACCATCGATAATGCCTCTGCCTATTTAGAAGTTGTTAGCCTGTCTTCTTTATTTTTGTGCATAAATTCCTCTTCCAGAATAGCAGCTGCAACATCATTGAAAACAAGATTATTCATAGGAGAGCAATTTGTTAAGTTGATGATGAGTTGATCATATGAATCTGGTAGACTTTGAAGTATGAGTTCCACACGTTCATTTTCTACAATGTTGCAGTTCAACAATGAAAGTTGGGAGAATAAAATATTTATATTGTTGATGTGCTCTATTACCGTAATGGACTCAGACATCCAAAGAATGTACAATTTTCTTTTCAAGACTATTTTGTTGTGGACTGACTTGACTTCATAGAATCTGGTGAGTATATCCCAAATTTCTTTTGCTGTTTGGTTTGTTGCAACACTTGATAAGACTGAATTTGCCAATGCTAGATGTAGGTTTGGCAATAGCATTGTTGTCCATCCTCTTCTTCCACTTGTCATCTTTGGTTGTATCTGGTTTCTTATCAATTACTGCAATGCAATTATCCTTCCTCATCATCGCCATCCTCTTCAATTTTCATAGAGAGAAATTACTCTCATTGAACTTTTCAATCTCAAATCTTGCTAACATAATGTTAATAAGATAGTACTAACAACCAAAGCTTTGATACTACTGTTAGGAATCGCGGCACTATACAACAGTATTGAAGAATGAGAAAAGAAGAATTGACACAAGATGTTTACGTGGAAAACCCTTTTGTATGAGGGAAAAACCGTGGACAAGAAAGGGAAAAACCTTTATTAACTTAAGAGATTATACAACCTTTCTTTGAATATGAGGAGAGAACAATCAAACTCTCTCTTTCAACAAGAAAACACACAATTCTCTCTTCTCAAGTGGAAGAAGAACTACTCACTCTCTCAACAAAGGAGATTTCACTACTCTTTCTACTCTTTACACTCCAATGCCAAACCTTGAAGGGAAATGTTATATTTATAGGCATCATCTTCAAAATTTTTTAACAACCTTATTTTTCAATTTGTTAAAAAGTGACAACTTTATCTTCTACTTAGTTAAAATGTACCAACCTTATCTTTTACTTTGTCAAAAGTTGCCAACTTTATTTTTACATTATCAAAATGTGCCAATCTTATTTTTCACTTTGTCAAAAGGTGTCAACCTTATCTTTCATTTTGTCAAAAGTGACAACCAATTTTCAACTATTTTTTTTGTTAAAAAGTGGTAACAAAATTTTTACCATATTTTTTAATTAAAAAAGTAACCACCAAATTTGTCTTTACTTTTTTTAGGTTTGAAGCAGTCATAAGGATCGTAACCAGATTGCTCTGATACCAAGTTAAAAGGAAGAAAAAAAAGAGAAGGATGGAAAATGCTTAACTCAGTAGCCGAGGAAGAATACATTGCTATGCAAAATATATAATACAGTATGTTACAAACCAACCAAAGAAAGAATGGTAGATAGTGAAACAAATCTAACAACCATGCACCTACGTTCCTTGTGAACGTACACGTCACACACCTCGTAATTAATATAGTTAAGTGTACAGGTAATTAATTAGCAGGGCTAAATAATCAAGTAATATAGATAAAGTAAGAGAATAATGATTTCATCTAAAATAAATTTTTTCGATGTTCAAGTATGAACTATTAGATAAAAAGTTAATAATCTATATTTTGTATAATTATATATTATTTAATTTGATATGTATAAATATAAATTATTAAATTTTCATTCAACAATTGAAAATAAAAATATGATCCTCATATTTTGATGGGGATAAGGAATATGAAAATATTCCTTCAAAGTAATCTCCCATGTTAGTATTGCACAAGTAACAACAAGCAAAGCCGTCAGGATCAAATCAGATTTTGGGACTGTCATCCAGCTCTATTTGCAGGAAATCCTTGGCAAAAGAAGGAAGATTGAAAAAGAAGGTAAATGTTCATCATTACCCTCAGCCTGCTGTGGTTGAAGACTGTTGTCAAAGATTATTTGATTTTGTTTGTTTTAAGAAGTAAAATATTCCACAGCGAGTAATTCAGTATTTGGCATTTCACGTGTAATTTTGAAAAACAAGAAAAATATTTATAAAAGGACCAAATTTATTGATGCAATTACTATGTACTTTTGTATTTAAAGTGGCTCTCCCGTACAAGAATCATTTCCGTTTTTTAGTATATATCTTCGAGAGAACACCTAAAAAGTGTACCATATATAAATGCCTAGGTAATTTCTTTTACTGATGCATTTTACAGTGTCATGCTTTTTTATATTTTGGGTCAGGTTTTTGTCTTCTTCAAGATAATGAGGTTTTGAGACTTGATTGAAGTGTAACGGTAATTGTTTTTTATTTGGCGTTATATGATCATATTAAGTTAAGTTAAAATAAAAATTTGTATATTTTTTTTTTGGGTAAGATTAGGTTTTGAGTTTACGTAAGATGAAGCGTGATATTTTTATTTTATTTTATTATTTTTAATTTATTTAAAATAAATTTTATTTATGATAAAAAATAAATTCTTTTTAAATTTGAATTTTTCATTGTAAGTCTTTTTTTTTAGTTTCCAATTTTTATTAATTTCAAATCTTAAAGTTTTTCATTTTTCTAAACAAAATTTGTTTTTATTGATATATTTTCGTAAATTTAAAATTTAAAAATAAAAAAAGAGAAAGCTAATGTGGCCACTAATGGGGACAAATCAAGTCCGAGGTCGAGTCCCTAGTCCCTACAAAATGACTTGGTTTTAAAGCGGGCCAAGTTCTGAGTTTTACACAAATTCTGTCTGATGTGTTTATTTTGTACAATGTTAAAATTCAATTGAAATAAATAGCGAAAATTATAGTTAATAATTATATATAAAAAATATTTATTGTAAAAAATTTTAAAACCTAAAATAACTTTAAATGACTAATTAATTTTTTTTAATTCCAAGTAATTCTATCTTAAGGCCTTACCTTATAATTATATTATTTTGTGTTTTTAAAAAATTATATTTTTTGCAATAATTTTAAAATGTAATTTATTTTATTATAAATATTTTGGATTTGTAACTCTAAATTATAATGTAAGAGCATTACATATTTTTTAAAAAATTTCTATATATATTATTCTTACTGGAAGACGAAATGTGATATTTTTATCAAAGAAAACGAAATCTGATATATAGCGCGAAGTTGCTGTTTTTGAAGTCATGTTCCAAGGAGTATCCATCCCCTTGGTCTGAACTACTGCTCCACAAAACCCTAAACATCTGCGTTATTGTACACAACAGTCTCTGCCTTCCGTGAGGGAGTTTCTTCGCCAAAGAGAAGAATGCAACTGCCTTCCTTTCAAGAGGCTTAGCTGCAACAGCAAGAGACAAAGGGAACATTCATTCAAAGGGGAGATCCTGAATTTCGAAGAGGATCTTTGAACAAGTCTTGCCGCTAGATATTCCATAAAGGTTAGGTCGATCCTAGTCTCTTCCATTTGCGTTTTCTTCTGGTTTTTGCACCTACCCATTCTTTGGTTTTACTTTGCTCAGCTGCTGTGGTAATTGGTAATTGGTTTCAGACTGTACACTGATTGGTACTGTCTTAACCGAATGCATGCAGATTTGAAATTTATTTGATGCTAGGTTTAACAGGATAGTTTCTTATGATTTCTGATGTAGTACATATTAGAAGTCGTTTCTGCTTTCTTTGCTTTTGCCTTACTCTTGTCTAATATCTCTTTCCTCTGTTGTTTTTTACAACACTGCTTATGTCTTATGTGTTGGGGGAGTTTGGTTCTGATTGAAATTGCTTTATTAGTTTGTTATTTGAAATAAACAAAAGGGTGGGGTGGAGTGCTTTATATTTTCGGGAATGCTGTGTTTCTGTTTTGATTAATTACAGGGATTGGTTTGTTGACAGATAATTTGGCTGCACCTTTTTTGACTGAATTTTAATTTTTTTATGTGCTCATTTGCTAACAATGAATTTCATTTTCGGATGATCCTATGATAGCCTTTGATGGTCTTCCTAAAGTAAACCATCTCCCTTCATATATACAATCTAAGAAAAATAAGCAAACATTTTATCCTATAAATTGATGATGATTTACCTTCATGATTAGTTACTGGAAAAAAAAAAAAAAAACCTGTCACTGCAGTATACAGAGGCCCTTTGATCTTGCATTTAGCCAATCCTGCCTCTCCCTTGCAAGGGTTTTGTAGGTTTGGTTTCTGATCAGAGACATCTGGAAACAATGTACGATTGTTATCGCAAATCGCTGCTCTACCTGAGGACTCTTATACAAACCTCACCATTACCAAGGCTATGTATTCTTCTCAACCGTAGCCCCTCGACACTAGCCTCGACGTACAGCGCGGCCACAAGCATTTCTAAGAAGCAATCTTTCAGGATGACCTATCTAATCAACAATTGTGGTTTCTCCCCAGAAACTGCATCAGAGCTTTCCAAGCATGTCTCTTTCCCTAGCTCTGAGAAGCCAGATGCTGTCCTTAAACTCTTAAGAAACCTTAATATTTCAGAGTCTCAGTTAAGAGATACCATAAGAAAGGCACCCGAACTGCTTTCAAGTGATCCTGTGAATACTATTTTGCCCAAGCTGGAGTTCTTCAAGTCTAAAGGTGCTTCAAGCTCCCAGCTTGCCCAGATTGTGACCACTAACCCCTGGTCGTTACGGAAAAGCTTAGAGAATCATATAATCCCTTGTTATGATTTAATAAAAAGCTTCCTTCATTCTGATGAAAGGACCATTATGTCTATAAAAAGCTATCCCAGTCTCATCACTGATTATCGGCTGGCACAGAAAGTTAAGCTCTTGCATGATTACGGGGTGCCTCAGTCAAGCATTGCTCGTCTATTTCGTCATTCGCCTGCAATAATCAACTTTGATATAGATGAGTTGATAACGAAGTTAGATGAAGTAAAGGAATTGGGATTTCATCCATCAAACACATCTTTCATCGATGCATTGCGTGCCAAAATATTAGTAAGCAAGTCCTCATGGGATCGAAAGGTTGAATTGTTTGGCAGGTGGGGCTGGTCTGATGAGGCACTTCATAAAGCATTTACCAAGCGTCCTTGTTGTATGCTGAAATCTGACAGAAAAATTGAGACGGTAATGGAATTTTTTGTGAACCACATGGGTTGGGACTCTCTGGTGCTTGCTGAATACCCATTACTTTTTACTTTGAGTTTGGAGAAAAGAATCATTCCTAGGGCATTTGTCTTGCAGTTTCTTGAATTGAGAGGTTTGATTCAGAAATGTGCTTCCGGCAATCCCTTTTTTCTTACTGAAGAGATGTTCCAACAGAAATTTGTGAATTGCTTTAAGGTTGAGGCTCCACAGTTATTAAGATTGTATGAAGAGAAATTGAATCTTTCAAGATAAGAGCTTATTTTGTTTCCCTACTTGTGTATGTTGACCATGCAGTCAATCAAGTCTTCAAATAGTTATTGACGTTATTACTTGTTTCTCATTGTGGTGCATATCTGTTAACTTTAGACCACTTGGTGCTTTATTTGTTGGAAGATGAATTGAGTCTGCTTGATGCATAGAGTCACGAGTGTTGAGTAGCTGTTTGTCGAATCTTTGTGATTTTCACCAGAATGAAATTTGTAGGCTGTCTGTCATAGGTATAGGTAATAACTTAATAAGATTTCAGTACTTAATGGATTAAAGAATAAGCATTAGGGCAAAAAGTTCAGGAACACATGGGTAAATTATAAGACTTTGATATGTTCGCGCTGTTCTAGGACCTTTTTGAACTTCTGAATGCTAAAAATTTGCACTGGTTCTACTCTGTATATCTATGTCAATTCGAAAATGTCTACTTGTCATTTTTTATGCTGGTAATGTGTTATTGCCACTATAATTTGAGCATTGAATTTTATGATGTGAATTACCTGATGGTAAGTTACTATGTTGTTTTTACTTGCCTCCATTTATTTGGGTTTGCATATTCCATGATTGTTATTAGCTTACTTTTTCAACAAAATCCTCGTCTGCTGTTCTTTAACTAAGCTGAGTCATTTCTTAGTTGTGCCTATTGCCTAATATTCTTTATTGAAGTTTGCTAGTCTTGTGATAACTGGTTTTAAGTTCTTGCTTCACAAAGGAGTGGTTGGTTCTGGCACTGCTTTATTACTTGGTAGAGATAGATGATTTTAAAATGACAGTTCTGGAATTAAATGAGTGATTGGCGAAACGGACAGGAAAAGCTGAATGTTGTAGAAGTATGGTCAAGCGTGTGTAAATAATCCCTAGAGATTATATAATGATTAGTAAGTGGTTTTCTATTTCAACACAATGAGTTGTATGTCTATGTAGTTTCACATTGGCCGGGACTTGGTGTTCATCAGAGAATAGAGAAGATACATAGACAAAAGGGGGAAATGGGCGATTATAGCTGCGATTTTGCCTGATATAGTCCTCCTATCAATAAGCTGTCGTTTTCTTGTGGAATCACAGCATGCTTTGCAACTTGCAAGTCTCCCTTGAGCATAGGCAATAATGTAAGCTTATCCATGTCTCCATGAAATCTTCGGCTGCATTAACTTATTTCATAATATTTGTTCTTACTACAACTCGAGTTCGAGACCACTCGGATGAACGTGTGGAATATTACCACTAGGCTATTTTTGCTATGCCTGTCCTGCCTATCTCTTAGATAACATTTTGTATTTTTTCCATTTTATACCATTAACGGCTGTAAGCCAATGCATTTGGCAATGAGGAGAGTTCCATGACTTGGAGGTGTTCTTACAGGAATTAGTTAATTGTTTAAAGGGAATATCTATCTCTTTAGAGGGAGAATTTGGGCCTTTGTTGTCTCTTATGTAGAACAGCTTTTTTTTTTTTTTTTTTTTTTTCAAATTTTTAAAATCAAATAACAAAATATTCTTTTGACAGTCTTGTTTTCAATAATTGTATTTTAAAGAAAAATGAATAGGTGTTGTGGGATCAAAAAACACATAATATTTAAATGATGTGTAGAATTTTAATACTCCAAAATAATGAAAACGCGGAGAACAACTGATTTTATTGATGGCTAAAATGTAATTATATAAAAACATGAATAATATGATATTTCTCATATCATCGGAATTCTTCCCCATTGTGGATTTGATTCTGAACCATAACTCTTCAAGTTGAACTTAACCGAAATATGGTCAGTGATCTTCAAGTTATCATTGTTATGGGTTTTTCCTTGTGGTTGAGGAAGACGAAGTCGGCTCATTCATTAGAAAATAGCATCACCGACAAGACTCTTCAAATCCTAGTTGGATGATGGAGCTGCATAGAAGATAATGAATTGAAACCAAACTGTATTTTAAAAATAATATTGATTAGTTTTGGAATACTTATATAATAGTTGATTTAATATATGAGTTTTAATAAATTATTTATTTAATGGCCTTCACTCTTTTTTATAAATAATTTTATTGAAATTAATATATTAAATTGATTGTCATATAAGTATATTAGGATTCATTAATATTTTTTCATTGTATTCAAATTCAGTCTTGTATATAAAATTACCATTATTATTCTTTTCTTGTTTTGAGTGAGTGTTTAAGTTTCTTAACTGAATGCAAAAAATAATTGAGTTATAATTTTTGTTTTTCTTTTGCCATTTGAAGTTTTCATTGACTAATGTACTTGCATTGTAAAATCAAAATGGGCATTCTGATTTCGTTTTTAAACCCAAAGAAACGAGAGTGACACATAAAAATACATTAAAAATATAATTGCAAAAGATAAAAATAAATCTTCTTGTAATTTAAAATATATTTAGTATTATAAAAATTTAATAACTTGAAGGTCTATTTACAAAATTAAGAGGATAAAAAAACTATAAAAATACAATTCATTTCAAACACTGTAATTTGAGAAGAAAATTGAAATTTGGGACATATAATGAGAAATTATTTAGACCTTCATTTATCCCATTTCATATATATTTTTTCATGTCTTGTTCATTTGATAATCTGTCGTTTTCTTGTCGAATCACAGCATACTTTGCAAGTCTCCCTTAAGCATAGGCAAGAACGTAAGCTTATCCATCTCACCATGATATCTTACAGCTGCATTAGCCTGTCTCTTTGTTAACTTTTCATTTTTATTTTTATTCCATTTTTTTACTATAAAAGGCTATAAGCCAATGCATTTGGCAAGGAGTAAAGTTGCATGTCTTGGAGGTGTTCTTACAGAAATTAGTTCTTTGTTTAAGGGGAATATCTATCTCTTTAATGGGAGAATATGGGCCTCTTTGTTTTCTTTTTTCTAGAACTGTTTTTTTATTTTTAAGAGTAAATTAAAAAAATATATTTTTCAACAGTATTGTTTTCAATAATTGTATTTCTTTAAAAAATCAATTGGTGTTTTGAAAACGAAATGCGTTGCCACCCAATTAATCAGTGGGATCCTGTAGAAGAAGTTTAAGGGTCTGTTTAGTTGTTAATAAGAATAGGAATAGTAGTGAAAGTGAGAATAGGAATATCAAAATGTTGTTTGATTGCGAAGAAATAAAAATGAACATATTTTCTTTTACTTTGTTTGGTTGATAGATTATATATGAGAATTAATTAGGTAGTGTGCATATTTTATTATATTATCTCTTATAATAAAATTTAAAACAAAAGACACATCTCTTCAAATTATTAATTAATAATATAATTATATATTAATATATATTTAATTAATAATATAATAATATTATAAAATATATTTAATAAAATAATAATGAATAATATTAATAAAAAATAAAAAATTAAATAAATACTAAAATAATAATAATAATAAATTAAAAATAAATAATTTAATAATAAATAATAATAAATCAAATAAACAATAAATTAAGATTTTGATATATTACAGAAATATTTTTATTTGAAAATTATTATAAGTGGAGGCACTTTTGTCAAACATATTTTCATTTCCAAAAAACTAATTTCATTCCATAACTTTCATAAGGGAAAGAACTCTTCCTTATATAAGGGAGAGCAGACTCCCTAGGGAATGAGAATGAGGACTCAATCTATCAACCAAATATAAGAACTCCCACTTCCATTCCTATTTCCATTCTCACACCTTGATTTTAGCAACTAAACAGACCCTTAATCTGTCAACCAAACATAAGAATGAGAATGTCTCCCATTTTTATTCTTATTCTCTTGTCTTAATTTTAACAACCAAATAAACCTTAACTCTTCCTACATATAAAAAAGGATCTTTAACTCCCATGAGTTAATCACAAAGCGTCTTTGCCGGTGTTTGAGAAGAGGATGGATCAAGAATATCTATTTTTCACCTACATTGGTGGCCCATGCAATCAAACTCAGTGTTACAGCGATTTTAAAGTTTTTGACCTTACTTTGCATACTAGTCTTGCGTGGAACAACATGATGATCCGTGATATCTATCATGATGATATAACGAAGAGGATTTTAGTTACCCCTTTCTCTTTTACCAATTAGCCAAATATTTTGTTATGGATTGAGAATAACTCAGGCTGTTATATTGTTAAACATGGTTACAAGATCATTTGTTCCAAAAATTGGCACTCAACAAATTTTGATTTCAAAAACTAAATTATTTTGGCAAATTAAATTGACTCACACGATTCTAGTTTCTGTTTGTCAATTAATAAACCAATCTTTATCTTTGGGGGACATTCTAATTTACCATCACTTAAATATAAATTCAAAATGTTATTTCTATCATTTTGAATCAGAATCATTAAATTGCATTTTTTTTACTTGTCCTTTTGTTAGAACCATATGATTTGCCTTGACTTACTAATTAATTGCAAAATCATAATGTGATCGCCTAGCTACACTCCCAAATAGATTATGCAAGAAGGCTTCTTGCTGACCCTTATCATCTCACTCAATTTATTCTTGTTACATTATGTCATTTGGCTTACTTGTAACAAAGTGGTTCATGAGTGAGTAATTCCGAGCTTATAGAAAGTCCTTCATCTTGCTTATAAGATTCTTAATGAATATATGCAAACTATGCAAAGTGAGATGGCATCACAAATTCATAATATGAGAAAAAAGAACACTGTTGCTCTCCAACACTGTACATTCCTGTAACTGGAGTGGATCTAGTAATAAAATATATTAAAATAATAATATTTTATTAATTTAATATATTTTTTAATATATTAAATTAATAAAATATTATTATTTTAATATATTTTATTACTAGATCGCTCCAATAATTAGAGCGAATCCTAACTCATACTACACAATATCTTTTACCAGATGAATAATTTTGGTAGCAATTTGCAAGATGAGTTGAGTCAACACTAATATTAAAATTGTGCTCCACATCTGGCTCAATAAAGCCCCTGTCCAGTATTGCTTAATGGAAAGCATACACTCTTAATAAATATGTCTTCTTTCTCGTTATCTGGCTAAATGGTTTAGACCCTCATAACCAGGACAATCGTTGAATTGCATGCCAATTCAAATCCTCTTACCATCCAAAAAATGGTTATATCTAATTCTCAAGAACTTTAATGCAGGCATGGTCACCAAAATGATCGGGGTAGGACATCCACAATTTCCTCTTTTTTGTTTTTTTTTATAATATAAATATGACCTCAATTTTTATAATTATACCGAGCAATAAAAAAGTAAAAAAGGTCAAAATTCTTATGAGTGTAACAGAACATTGAAATCATCTTATATAAATTTAAATGCTAAAACGTATATTATACAAGGCAATTTAACCAATTTATTTGATAAGGATTGTTTCATTGGCTTTTTTAATTCAGATGCTACAGTGAGAATATTAATACTCCGTGCTTACTGCCGTCAATTTTATTATCATAATTTAAGGTTTAGAATTTATGATTTAAGGTTTAAGATTTCATATATGTAGAACTACATGATCAAAGAGACTTTTTTTTAAAAAAAAAAACACTATTTTTGTCTTCTATTTTAAAATTGATTTTCATTTTAATATTTTATAAATTAAAAGTTTTAAAATAATCATGTACTTTTAAATATAGTCTCATTTTGATCTCCATAAAATTCAAAATTTTCAAATAGTACTCTATTTTTCAAATTTTAACTGAAAATAATCCTCTTTTGACACATATAGAGAGAGCTTACTTTGAATAAGCTTTGGAAAATAGAGGACTATTTTAAAATTTTCAATCTATAGAGGACTAAAATAAAACAAAGTTTAAAAAGAAAAATAAAGTTTTCAAGTAATTTTCTTTGTCTAACATGTCATCCACTATTAAATATAGCAATTTTCTTAGTCTCCCACTCCAAGCAATTTTCTTTTTTAAAAATAAAGTTGGCTTCAAATTAAAAGAAATTTTCGTAGTAAAATATATCACATTTAAAAGAATAATTCCATAAATATTTTTTCGTCTTCTTGAATCACTTTATATACATATATATATATATATATATATATATTAAAATACATTTTACGTTTAAAAAAAATTACGAGCATCTATTTTTAGGGTTGAAAAACATTCTATATTCATTAAGAAAAAATCAATTTTAGTAAATTGTCGGCGCTAAGTTTTACCAAGTATTTAATTTACTCCTTTTTTAATCCAAATGTGATTCGACAACTTATAATCATTTCTAAATTTTTTTTTTAACTTTTTATTTCTTTATTCTTTTTTGCATGTCAACTGCCTCTGGTTAGTATTTTGTCGTCATCTTATTTGGGCTTAAAATTTAACAACCTTTATTAAATAACATTGGTCAATAAATTCCAAAGAAATGCCTGAAGACAATTCTAATAAAACTTTGAAACCCCAATTTTGGTGTATTGTTTGTTACTTACTCTCTATAAGAATCCAGCAAGATTTTAACCCAAAAAACAAATGCTCGTAATTGTTTCCAAGAAGATGTAAAATCATGTATAAAATTTATTTTTTAAAATGTACAATATATTTTACCATTAAAAGAATTTTTAATTTCCGGTTAACTCTATTTCTAAACAACAAAATTGCTTAGAGTGAGAGATTAAGAAAATTGCAATATTTAACGGTGGATGACATGTCAGACAAAGAAAATTACTTGTTAGCTTTATTTTTATTTTTGACCTTACTCTCATTTTTTGCCTCTATAGATTGAAAATTTCAAAATAGTCTTTCACTTTCAAAGACTTACTCAAAATAATTTCTCTCTAAATAAGATAAAAGAGGATTATTTTGAATCAAATTTTAAAAAGTGGAATACTATTTGAAGATTTTGAATTTTTTAGAGACAATAATGAGACTATATTTAAAATTACATGACTATTTTAAAACATTTAATTTATAGAAAATTAAAATAAAAATAATTCTAAAATGAAAAACTAAAATAGTATTTTGTTTGAAAAAAATATGTGCCCTACTGACGATGAATGATGTAAAAGCAGAATTAAAACATGTAATTGAACATGATCACAAATTAGGAGAATAAATAAATCAACAATCTGACCTGATGAAGACGACATTGTTGATCTGAGTATTGGTTGAGTCTAATAAGTTCAACCCACAATGCCCAAGAGCGTTTCTCAGAGTGTTTTGACGGCAGAGAGAGAGTGACAAATTTAATGTATCAAAGCTAGGGCTTCAATGTATTATTTATAAGATTTTATTTAATAATATAATTAATCAATATTATTCAGTAAAATCCTCCAGAATCTTTAAATAATTAATCAATATTATTCAATAAAATCCTCCAGAATCTTTAAAAAATTAATCAATATTATTCAGTAAAATCCTCTAGAATCTTTAAAACAAATTTAAATTTAAATTAAGCCCATAAAATCTCTCTCTGGATAACAATCTTAGATTAGTAATCTGATGGGATGATTACTAATACTCTTGGGCGGTGGGTTGGGTTTCTGCCCAGTGGGCTTGTAGATAATCGAACCCATCACCGATTATCCACACATATTAAAATAAAACCCAATCCATTCTCAGTTTATAAATTATAACATTAATTGCCTAATTAGAATTAATAAGGTACTAATCTAATAAAATAATTAATGCTAATCCATATAATATTAAAAATATTCTAACAATCTCCCACTTGGATAGCATTAATTACATTATTAGGTTAATAAACAAATACATAATTAGGCAATTAATATTCACATAAACATATGAATATGTGTATATTTATAAACCATATAAAATTCAGAAATGAAACTACACACAAAGATCACTGAATCCAATAGGGAAACAAGTGATATTAACATTGTTATAAATTAGTTTCAATATCTGAATAGAATAGAATACAAAATGACATTTGAAGTATCATATTACGATGCAAAAGTCACTTTTATGACTTAACTCTGAAATTTGGTGTTAAATTGCACCACAAAAGCCCTTTAAGGACTCAACTCATAAATTTGGTGTCAAATTGCACCACAAAAGCCTCTTAAGGACTCAACTTATAAATTTTGTGTTAAATTGCACCACAAAAGCCCCTTAAGGACTCAACTCATACTCCCACTAGACCAAGGCTACATCAAAACTCAACAAGACCCATATGAGTTATACAATTTGAATTACTCTTATGAGTAGGCATTGGTCAATAGATCTGTCATCATACGCTCACTACAAATGTGAACCATGTGAGTATGAGATAACAAAAAAATTCAGAAATGAAATTATAAATCAAGGATATTAAATCCGATAAGGAAAGCATTGTTATAAATGCCAGCAAAATTTCAATTCTGAATTATATCTAAAATTTTGGCATAACCAAAACATTGAATCCGATAGGGAAATAAATGTTATAAGTGCCAAAATATGCCAAGGTGTTCCTTAAGAACACAACTCAGAGTCTTACTAAAACACACATCAAAATTCGAATATACCCAAGGGTCATATATTTCCAAAACTCTAATGGGTTTGTGTTGGTAAACGGATCACCTAAAATGAGTATGAGATATACAGATCTTCTCTCCAACAAACAGGAATTGACTATCAAAATTTGATACAACTGAAATTCCTGTAACTTTGAGAGAAGCGTATAATATAGTCATGTCACAACAAAATGGTCAAGACTTAAAATATACACATGACGGAAATTGATTTCCTTGACCATATTCCTTAACGAGTGACCATCACAAAACTAGTGACATACTCTTCATTTATATATATATATATATATATATATAAGGCAGTTGTAAATGTCTATTTGACACTTCTCAACAAAACAACTCTTTTAAAAAAAAACATCATATAGATGTAATCAGAAGTGGGTTCAAGATCATCATAACTGTCTCTGTAGCTTTCTAATGATCATGCCTAAAATTACTTAAATATATCTGCCAAGCACACCAACATGGAAAAAACAATATTCAAACATGTGCACACTTAAGTCTATATATTAGGCTATTAATAATTGATTTAAATGGAACTTTATCCATCAAAGTTCTCTTTTCATCATTTAAGACATAACGATTTAAACAACCTATCACCTATCACCACTCTGCACAAGTACACAAGGAGTGCAAGAATACATATCAAATTTCTTGAGTACTCGTTCAATATAGGTTGTCTGAGACAAATCAAGAATGCCACAAGATCTATCGCAATGAATTTGAATTCTCAAAATAAAAAAAAGAGGTTAACCTAAATCTTTCATATTAAAGTGGCATGACAAAATGTGCTTTGTCTCATTTAATAAGCACACTGAGTTATTGGCCAATAGGATGTCATCTACACACAGCACATCCTCGTACAAGTCTTCATCTGAGATTACAGTGCCTACATAGCTAACTGTAATCGAACTTCCTTCCAATCCAAGGACGGTTTATTATTCTTATTGCTTTTCTTAAGTCCATACGGTTTCTTACCATAGGCATTGCCTTCACTTTTCTTTCCTTTTCAATTTCATATTTCCAGCCTTGCTGGATGGACCATGTGAAATATAGTTCACTAATTATAAGAATTCACCTTCTTTATTGATTCTTCCTCTTTAGTCATTTTGGGCATCATATGATTAATAGACCATTCTAACTCTTAGGAATTATAAGTGGTTCTCAAGACCCCATATTCAGCAGAAACGGATTAGGGAACTCTATAAACTAGGTTGCTCTCATCCAAGTCAACATCTAGGATTTCAGCTTGTTGTAGCAGTTAACAAGCTTCATCATGTGCTCACACACTCCTGACACTTCGTCATAGTGAGTGTTATCTAGCAAAGAGAGATAATAGGCCCTTTTAAGTCTTATCAAACTTCTTAAATTTCTTACTAACCGCATTGAGATATTCAATTGCGGTGTCCTTTTTATGAATACTTTGTCTAATAATCTTCTCAATCGTATACTTAATGACAGTCAGACAAATCTTATTGGACTCATACCATTGCTTATGGTAAGCCTTGTCAATAGCGCTAGACTCAGCGGTGAGATTCACTTGCTTAGATTCTCTCATACCTAAACTTCCCTTGGTGATCACCAGATACATATTAAGGGACTCAATCCAATTATCGTAATCTATTCTTTTCAGAGTTTTCACCATAAATAGTTGTAAAAACAGAGAAGTTGAGGGAAAACAAATAGGAAACATATAATTATGTCCCAGACACATAATTATATATATAACAAAGTTTCCGTAACAAAACTCAGCTTCAGCAACTATGTAACAAAATACTTATCATATCCTACCTAAGGGCTTAGACTATGATAAATCAAGAAAACTCATGCACACCAGGAAAGCTCATTATCGAAAGAAATGACACAAAATGCACCCACAAACTCCATATCGATAGGATATAAGAAACCATGAATACATCAATCAGCAAATCGCAGCTAACAAGCCAAAAATAAGCCTTATTAACAAAATTATATTGACAATGTCACACCGATAGGGTATGTCCATTATCAACATAATATTTACATACACTCTCTCTAGTGGACTTATCACAATATTCAGAATCATCCCTGATAATGGTAATTAAATTATTCAAAAAAGTGTTGGAAATTAAATGACAAATATAAATTTTATAAAAGACATATCACCATGATTAGGCCCACGATAGGCGAGCACATAATCAATAGGCGTATGTGAACCAAAGTCATTACAATTTCCACGCACAACATACTCCTTTTAACGCATGTGCTTAAATTAGGAATAAAATCTAATAATTAATGCAAAGAAATTAATTATAATTTATTTACACATAATCAGGGAGAGTGAACTGAACATATTGTTCCATATTATGTCTAGTCTTTACATAAAATTTTTCATGTCAAAATTCTTATCCTAAGCTTGTTATAGTTTACACAATATTTTCCTAGATATTTCAAAATATTTATCGAACCTCAGTCTTTTCTAATTCGACCCTTCTTAGACCTTAAATGGGCTCATGGAAGGTCATGGTGACAAAATTTTAAGATAAATGACCATAGGCCAAAAGAGATTGGTTATACAATATTATGGTGTGTTTTAAACTCAATTATATTGTCATACCATAGCCAACCCTTTTTACCCTTACATTACCATGAAGACCATTCAAAAAAAAGAAGAAGGAAAAGGAAGAAGAGAAACTAGAATATGCTAAATCATGTTACGAAGACGAGATTAAAGAAAGGAAATTTAAAAAAATTTCATAGTCCATCAAACCAAGCTCTGATACCATTTGAAAGCGGAATTAAAACATGTAATTGAACATGATCACAAATTAGGAGAATAAATAAATCAACAATCTGACCTGATGAAGACGACATTATTGATCTGAGTATTGGTTGAGTCTAATAAGTTCAACCCACAAACAAGTTCAACCCACAATGACCAAGAGCGTTTCTCAGAGTGTTTTGACGGCAGAGAGAGAGTGACAAATTTAATGTATCAAAGCTAGGGCTTCAATGTATTATTTATAGGATTTTATTTAATAATATAATTAATCAATATTATTCAGTAAAATCCTCCAGAATCTTTAAATAATTAATCAATATTATTCAGTAAAATCCTCCAGAATCTTTAAAACAAGTTTAAATTTAAATTAAGCCCATAAAATCTCTCTCTGGATAACAATCTTGGATTAGTAATCTGATGGGATGATTACTAATACTCTTGGGCGGTGGGTTAGGTTTCTGCCCAGCGGGCTTGTAGATAATCGAACCCATCACCGATTATCCACACATATTAAAATAAAACCCAATCCATTCTCAGTTTATAAATTATAACATTAATTGCCTAATTAGAATTAATAAGGTATTAATCTAATAAAATAATTAATGCTAATCCATATAATATTAAAAATATTCTAACATGATGTGTTTGACACCATGCAATCCAACTATTACCTTCAAGAAAAGTAAAATGTAAAAAGTTGGCATAATAAAATTGACGACAATGAATATGAAGTATTAATTATTTTTACTATAGGATCAAAATAAATAAAAAAACGTTTCATTGCTCTAGTTAGTTAGAAAAATAAAAAAAGGGAATTTAACCGGTATGTTAAACCTTGTTCACTTTGACTCATCGTCCTCTTATTTCCAGGGTTTTCTATTGTCCGTTTTCAAATATACACTTTCTGAAACAAATGTATGATTGGTGTAGCAAATCACTTCTCTATGTGAAAAGGTTTGTACGAACCTTACCAATTTCATGGCTACGTGTTCTTTTACAACATGGTCCCTCACCACAAGTGCCATATTACAGCACAGCTCCAAGCTCTTTAGAGAAGCAGTGTTTCAGGGAATTTACCTCGTCTCCATTTGTAGGTTCTCCCCAGAAACTACATCAGAGCTTTCCAAGCATGTCTCTTTCCTTAAATCAGAGAAGCCAGATGCTGTCCTTAAACTTTTGAGATCCCTTAATATAAGTTGTGTGATACCATTAAAAGGGTACCTTGTGTTGGGCCAAATATGAAATGGCCTACACCCATATTTGATAAATGACAAACCAAATGAAGAAAGAAAAAGCCCAGCTCATATTAGAGAAATTAACAAGTCTAGAGCAATTTAAATCTGAGCCCAAATCAGCAAAATAGAGTAGAAGACAACTTATAAAGATGATCTCTTAAACAAAGTACAAAACATTATTTTGCAGAGACAAATATCATAACTCCTCTGAACTCCCACTGCCACATGCTGTTTGCGCATCTACTCTGTCTCCCGTAGCTATCGACAGAAGCAACCATTAATGGCGCCCTCAGTAGACTAGAAACAATTGTGCCAATGGAGCCCGAAATTTGTACCTCATGGTGGTCAAAGAATGAGCAACTGAATATCTCTCTTATCATTAAGATTTGCAACAATAAATGCTCTCCAACGACTCCTTCTGAGAAAGCTATAAATATGTTGAAGCTTCTCCCTTCCAAAGAGATATACAGAGAACGTAAAAAAGTTGAAGAGAAAAACTATTCTATAATATTTTGAAAGCCTTTCATTTTATAGCTTAGTTTCTGGTTTTATCTGCTTTTTAGAGCAAATTTGAAAGTAGTTAGAGAAAATCCAGTTTGTAAGGGTTCATAAAACTCATTTTCTTTTTTTACTGGTATTGTGCCTCTGTCTTTATGGAGAATAGGGTTGTGTTAGAGTTTAAGGTTAAGCTAGAAAACCTTGTGTTTAGAGTTAGCACGGGAAAACTTCGTGAGAAGTTGTAAGAAAACTTTTTTTAATGGAAAATCCCTTGGAGAAGTCAAGGGGACTGGAAGTAGGCATTGTGGTTAGCCGAACTAAGATAAACTTGTGTGTTTGATTCTCTTTCCCTAAACTTTATATTTTCAGTTCATTTTTCAGTTGACTTTAAATTTTATAATTAAATGTTTTATACATTTATCCTTTCTCTTCAAGTAATACAGTTAACTATCTTTCTTTCTGTCAGGGTAAACCCACAATTGAAAGGTTTAGTCAACCTTATTTTATTACAATTAACTATTCTTTGCAAATTATAGTTGACTAAAGATTTTTTCAGTTAACTTGCCTTTCTTCTGGTAGAGTGAATGCCTTACTGAAAAATTCAGTCGAATTCATTTTATTTCAGTCAATTGTTTATTGTAAATTATAGTTGACTGTAAATTTTTCAGTTAAATATACTATTAAAATAGATTTTTTGCAAAAAAATTTTTGGTCTACCTATTCACCCCTCACCTCTAAGTGCACTATCAATTGATATCTGAGCTATGGTCTCACTTGATCTGTGCCTTATTGCCAGGAGAAAAGATCCACTTTGCAGAAAATGTCTTCACAACATCTTGTGGGAGCTTACTTTAGTGAATGGCACTTAACTTTAAGACCTCTTTATTTCAATGGAAATCACTATACACACTGGAAAGGTAGAATGAAGATTTTCATACAAGCCATAGATTACCTGATATGTAAAGTCATTGAGCAAGGCCCAAAATTTTCCAAAACAGAAAAATGGGAACTTAGACCTGAATAAGAGCATGATGAAGATGATATCAAGATGATTAAATGTTAGATCTATAAACATCCTCTACTGTGCTATCAACGGTGAAGAGCATGATAAAATTTCAACATGTGATATCGTGAAGGAAATGTGAGACAAACTTGAAGTTATGCATGAAAGAACAACAAATGTAAAGGACTCCAAGATAAGTACACTTTAGTATGAACTGGAACTGTTCAAAATGAAGGAAAATGAGGACATAGAAGCTATATTCAATCATTCTCCAAGATTATGGGTCAACTGAAACTACTTGGACAAACCTACACCAATCATGAAACAGTAAAAAAGGTGCTAAGGTCTCTCCCAGAAAGTTGGAAATCTAAGGTGGACAACATTGAGAGGAGTTCAAAGTTCAAAGTTCAAAGTTCAAAGAATTAACTTATGATGAGTTAAGAGGAATTCTCATAGCTTACCACAACAATTACCTCAAACGATATGAGCTCAAAAGAGAAAAAAATATGGCACTAAAAGTTGCAGCAACTTTTGAGCAACAAGAGGATGATAAAAGTGAAGTAGATCTTTAAGACCTAGCCTTCTTCTCAAAGAAATTTGAGAAATATGCTAGATAGAAGGGTAAGCTCATGATGAATAAAAGAAACTTCCTAAGAAAATAGTTTAAGAAAGATGATCAAGGGAAGAATTCCATAACCTGCTATGAATGTGGAAGAAATGGGCATATTCGCTCTAATTGTCCCTTCTTGAAGAAAAAATTTGGTAAAACCTCAAACAGAAGAAGAGAACTTGCTGCATGGAGTGATGATGGTGAAGATGAAGAAGAAGAGGAGTTAGAGCAAGAAATGGCTAATCTATGCTTTATGGCTACATTAGAAAATGAGGTAACTACTGATTCTTCTGAAGAAGAATTACAAAATACTTTAAATGAATTATTTGATGATTTTGAAAAATTGTTCATTAAATACAAAAGCTTAGAAAAAGAAAAATAGATGCTTGAGAAAAATTTTCAAATCCTAAAAACTGAAAGTGAAAATAAGGATTTACAAATTAAAGTTTATGCATTAACTAAAGACTTAGTAAATTTTGTCAAAGGGGAAGAAAACATAAATATGCTCTTAGGAAAATAGAAATATAACTTTGACAAATTGGGTATTGGTTATAATAAAAATAACTTTGTTAAATTATACAAGAATTTCTTTGTAAAATCTTTTTCTAACACTATCTGTATTCACTGTCAAAAAAGAGGACATGCTTGCTACAAATGTAATTATCATAAAGATAATATGATATGGATCTCTAAAAGCACCTCTACTGCCTATACAAATAAGAAAGGACCCAAGCAAGTTTGGGTACCTAAAACAAAGTAAATTCTTCTGCAGTTTTACCTCAAAGGAAGAACTTTCAGAAGTCAATAGTTCTTGGACTGTGGCTACTCAAGACACATGATGGGAGACCCTTCCAAATTCACTTCAATATCAATGAAGGATGGAGGATTAGTCACTTTTGGTGATAACAACAAAGGTAAAATTGTTGGCATAGGTAAGGTACAATTACTTCCTGACTGTTGTATAGAAAATATGTATATTGTAAAAGGACTTAAACATAATCTTCTTAGCATAAGTCAGTTATGTGACAAAGGCTACAAAGTAATATTTGAATCGCTTAGCTGTAAAGTGTTCAATGGTGACAAAGCACTTTTTGTAGGTCAAAGACATGATAACATATATATCTTGAACATAGAAGATTTATTTACAAAGAATGTTACATGTCTTTCATATGTTTGTAATGACTTTTGGGTATGGCATAAAAGATTGGACCATCCTAACATGCATCTCATCTCAAAACTTTTTAAACTTAACCTTGTTAAAGGTCTTCCAAAATTAAATTTTGAAAATGATCATATATGTGATGCATGTCAACGTAGTAAACAAACTAAGTCTTCTTTCAAACATAAGGATTGTGTATCTACTTCCAGACCACTTCAATTATTACACATGGACTTATTTGGACTTATTCAAACTAGAAGCTTTGGTGGAAAGAGTTACACTTTTGTCATCATTGATGATTACTCAAGACACACTTGGGTATACTTTCTAAGTCACAAGGATGAAACCATCAAATTCTTTGAAATATTTTGCAAGCAAGTTCAAAAGGAATAAGGGTATTTGATATCAAGTATTAAGAGTGATCATGGTGGTGAATTTGAAAATAAATTTTTTGAAAATTTCTGCAATGAGCATGGATTTAACCATAACTTCTCTTCTCTTAAAACTCCATAACAAAATGGTGTGGTAGAAAGGAAGAATAGAACATTACAAGATATGGTTAGAACAATGCTTATTGACAATGATCTTTCCAAATACTTTTGGGTTGAAGCTATAAATACTGCTTGTTATATTTTGAACCGTTGCTTAACAAGGCCTATTCTCTTCAAAACACCCTATGAACTTTGGAAAGGAAGAAAATCCAATATTAGTTATTTTCATGCTTTTGGTTGCAAATGCTTTATTCACAACAATGGTAAAAACAACTTGGGGAAGTTTAATGCTCGCAGAGATGAAGGTATATTTCTAGGATACTCAACCTCTAGTAAATCATATAAAGTTTACAATAAACGTACATTAGTGGTAGAGGAATCCATACATGTCATTTTTGATGACTCGAACTCAATTTCTAAGAAATGTGTAGTCATATATGATGATGAAGAACCTATGCCCATCTCTGTTCAGCACTCAAATCAGAAAATTCAAGAAAATGTGCCTAATTGAAACAAAAATAAGAAAACTCAACCTAATCAAGATTTCAGTCAACTGGAAAATGAACACAGTCAACTGAAAAAATCCAAAACAAAGCAGAGACTTCCAAGAGAATGGAAACACTCACCCACCTATCCTATGCAATTCATTCTTGGAAATCTACAAGAAGAACTGAGGACCAGATCATCATTTAAGCAAAACAACAACTTAGCTCTTCTTTCTTAAATAGAGCCTAAAATAGTAAATGAGGCATTAAATAATGAATGATGGATTATAGCCATGCAAAAGGAGCTGAACCAGTTTAAACGAAATAAGGTATGGACTCTTGTTGAGAAATCGAAGGATGCCTTCATAATAAGAACTAAATGGGTATTTAGAAATAAGTTAGATGAGCAAGGAAAGGTAATAAGAAATAAAGCTCGTCTAGTTGCCCAAGGATGCACTCAACAAGAAGGTATTGGCTATGATGAAATCGATGCTCCTGTTGTTAGATTAGAATCCATTAGAATGTTGCTTGCTTATGCCTCTCACATGAATTTTAAATTATATCAAATGGATGGCAAGACAACATTTTAAAATGGTTTTATAAATGAAGAAGTATATGTCAAATAACCTTCTGGGTTTGAAAATGAAGAATTACCTAACCATGTGTATAAACTCTCAAAAGCCCTTTATGGCCTAAAGCAAGCTCTTAGATCTTGGTATGAGAGGTTAATCAATTTTCTTATATCAAATGATTTTAAAGGAGAAAATGTTGACACTACCTTGTTCATTAGAAACACTAACAAAGAAGCTATACTTGTACAATTATAAGTTGATGATATCGTTTTTGGAAGTACTAATGATGATTTGTGTAAAGAATTTTCCAAGCTCATGCAAAGTGAATTTGAAATAAGCATGATGGGTGAGATGACTTTCTTCCTTAGTCTTTAAATAAAGCAAACA
This sequence comes from Delonix regia, assembly GCA_037074485.1. NCBI lineage: Eukaryota > Viridiplantae > Streptophyta > Magnoliopsida > Fabales > Fabaceae > Delonix > Delonix regia. The sequence goes on from CM073454.1 coordinate 33,644,272, forward strand.
AATAAGGGAAACTTCATTAGTCAAACTAAGTATACAAAGGAGTTACTCCACAAATTTGGTTTTGAAAATGCAAAACCTATAGGAACATCCATGAATCCTTCCACCCACTTAGACAAGGATGAAAATGGTAAGGATTTTGATCAAAAGGTATATAGAGGTATGATTGGTTCACTCTTGTATCTTACCGCTAGTCACTCTGATATTATGAATAGTATCTGCATGTGTGCTAGATATCAAACTAGTCCTAAAGAATCTCACTTTGTTGCAATTAAAAGAATACTCAGATATCTAGTAGGAACTCAAGATCATGGCTTATGGTATCCTAGAAATAATCATTTTGATCTAGTTGGATATGCAGATTTTGATTTTGCAGGAGATAAATTGGATAGAAAGAGCACTATTGGAACTTGTCAACTGCTTGGCAAGGCCTTAGTCTCTTAGTTCAGCAATAAGCCAACATCAGTGGCATTATCCACCACTGAAGCTGAATATATGGCACTTGGAAGTTGTTGCACTTAACTTCTATAGATGAAACAACAACTTAAAGATTATTCTCTGTGTCTGTCAAAAAATTCTGATATACTGTGACAACACAAATGCTATAAGTCTAACAAAGAACTTGGTTTAACATGCAAGAACAAAACATATTGAGGTTCGACATCATTTTATTTGGGATAATGTTCAACAAGGAACCATTGAGGTAAACTACGTTCAAACTGAATATCAGCTAGCTGACATACTCACTAAGCCTCCACATGAAGACAAGTTTAAATTTTTGTGCACTAAACTGAGAATAACTTAATCATGTGAAAAATAAGATTTTCTAAAAAATATCAGTCAACTATAAATTTTTCAATTAACTTAATTTTTGTCTTTTCAATCAACTAAAAATTCTTAGTTATTTGAAATGTTATAAAAACAGTCAACTAAAATTTTTCAATTAACTTAAAATTCAAAACTTCAGTTAACTATAAAATTTTCAATTAACTAAAGTTTAGACAAATTAGTCAACTATAAAATTTTTCAGTTAACTACTTTAATTTCAATCGACTATAATATTTTGAGTTAACTGATTTTTTTTTTTATCTGAGGCTAAAATTGTCAATTTAAAAATAAGAGATCCAAAACGGTGTGCTCTATTGATCACCAAGTTAAATCTGTCAGAGACCTTTTGATTTCCCTCCACAACCATTTGAAAATTATATCATTGAGTTGTTTCTTAGGAACCAACTTTTAAACTATCACTGTTCACACTGATTGATATAAGAAGACAATTTTTAGCTTTTCTTAAGACTAAAATATGGTCAGATTGTCTCTCTATTTCTCACTCTGACTGTTTCATGCCCTAGAACTCGCAGAAACTCTCTCTCGGAACCCTCTGTCTCTCTTGCTGCGACAAGTTTTACCACTTTCAACCACCATCATCCATGGCAAAAAACGTTACATTTTCTCGTCAATGATCTATGCGTCGATCTGCAGCAACCCAACTTCCTCCAGTGACAACTACCAAGGAGCAACCTTCTCCTCCTCTCATAAGCGAAGAAGCTCCCATGGCAACCGAATTCATAATCTCGTCACCCTCTCCAAAAATTGCACTTTCTAGATGAAAGCGAAGAATAGTGATTCCTTCATCTTCACTGGAAGAAGACGAACACCTGATCAATGTTAAAGAAAAATCGGTGCCTGACGAAATCCCACATCTGTAGAAAATGCCAAGACCGAAGAAACACCTATGGAGATTCCTCTGCCACCACAGACTACTTGACCCTCAACAAAGAACACGACCTCCTTTTCCCAACCTAAGAGTACCAAAGGAAAAGGTATTTCCTCTTTTCACATTTTGAGACATTTTAGATCAACTGAACATGAGACAAAATATTACCAGTACTTTGCTTCTAAACCTATAGCCCCTGGTCAAACCATATGCTTTGAAAAATTAACCAATCTTCATGCCCCTGTTGAACCAAAAATAAGAAACTTGGGTTGGTCCCCTTTATTTACCATATCTGAGCCTGTATATGAAGACTTAGTTAGAAAGTTTTATACTAATCTATTTGTTTTGGGTGATGAGTCCACCCTTGAATCTTTAGTTGATGTAGTTTGAATAATAGTATATGAGGGTACCATAGTTGACATTCTAGATATGCATTTTGAAGCTAGAGATAAGTTTTTCTTTAAGAGCAAATGGCCTAAAACCTTCAACTTCACTTATGAGGAGGTTAAGAATGAACTGGTTGAGAAGAGTGAGTTTTTACAAGGTCAGAAACTGAATAGGTTAGCCTTCTCTTTTAAAGATAGAGTCCAAGCTCACATGTGTTTTTCCTAGGACTAAGTCCTTAGAAATGCTAAATAAAAGAGAATTGCTACTGTTGTTTTGTCTACATGCCTAGCAGCCCAAAAATCTGTATCATTGGATCCTTTAGTATATGTTGGAGAGTAGCACCCACCTGGATCCATCCTCCAATCTTCCCTATGGCATGCTTTGTACTTGGCTGTTCAGAGATCAGGGAGTCAACTTGGATCAGCATCCCTGTAAACAAATTATTCCCAACTATGACACTTCATCTTTTAAATTGATGAAATACAAATTTTTGGATGATTAGTGGGTAAGAATGGCTAATCTTAACAACCCTCCAGCTTAACCTGTTCTAACTCATTCTGCTCCTTTTAAAGCTTTTGTGCCTCTATCCTCCTCTGTACCTCCAACAAAACCCTCATCCTAAATGGGTAGCTTTCTCCCTAACCCACTTCAAATCCTCAACACCTTGCTTAACAACCAATTTCATATGCTCACTCTTATGGACTTTATGCACATTCAATTGAGTGAGGTTCAATTCGAGCAGTCAATCATTCATGGGCAACTGAATACCTACAATTAGAGACAAAAACAATTAACACTAATATCTAGGATGCCAAGGCTACTTTGCAACAGCAAGAATCCCAGCTGACTCAATGTTTTCAAGACCTTTGAAACACCGTCCTTCAATCTCATGTAGGCTTCAGTAACTTCTTCAATCTTCAAGGCATCGTTGACTTGGATTTCTCTCTCTGATTAACATCTGCCTTTGATGGCCCTTCTTTTTGCTCACTCTCCTTTTAAGTGATGACAAAAAGAGGGAGAACAAACTTCAGTTAACTTAAATTTACTTGCACTTATTTTCAGTTAACTATCTTTTTGGGATTTAGTATTATTTATATTTCTCTGATAGTACTTTACATTGCTATATTGACCTTGATGGATGATACTGAACTATTATTAATCCTAAATGACTTATGAATGATATTTAAATGAATATTACTGTGATATTATTGATCTTGAATGGATGTTACTGTGTTAAATGACATTGTGTTGATAATCCTTTTTACTGTGATATTATCCATGTATGCTGGCTGTTATGTTCTTTACTCTATAAAAATTCTTAGTTTCAGGGGAGCTCTAGTATGTTTCTCCATTTGGTTTTGTCATCATCAAAAGGGGAAGATTGTTGGCCCAAATGTGAAATGGCCCAAACCAATATTTGATAAATGATAAACTAAATGAAGAAAGAAAAGGCCCAGCCCACATAAGAGAAATTAGCAAGTCTGGAGCAATTTAAATCTCATCCCACATCTTAGCCCAGATCAACAAAATAGAGTGAAAGACAACTCTTAAAGATTGTCTCTTAAACAAATTACAAAAAGCTATTTTGCAGAGACAAATATCAAAACTCCTCTGAACCTCACTACAACATGTTGTTTGTGCATATACTTTACCACCTATAGTTGCCAACAGAAGCGGCCATTAATGGTACTTTTAGCAGATCAAGAACAACCACGCCAATGGAGCCTAAAATTTGTACCTTATGGCGATCAAAGAAGGAGCAACTGAATATCTTTGTCATCATCAAGATTTGCAACAATAAATGTTCTCTAGTGACTTTTTTTGAAGAAGCTATAAATATGTTGAAGTTGCTCCCTTCAAAAGAGATATACAAAGAACAAAAAAGAGCTAAAAAGAAAATGCATTCTAATATTTTGAAAGCCTTTCATTTTAGAGCTTAGTTACTGGTTTTATCTGCTTTTTAGAGCATATTTGAGAGCTGTTAGAGAAAACCCAACTTGTAAAGGTTCATAACACTCATTTTTTTCTTCTACTGGTGTTGTGCCTCTGTCTCTATGGAGAAGAGGGTTGTGTTAGAGTTTGCGGTTAAATTAGAAAACCTTGTATTTAGAGTTAGCCTGAGAAAATTCCGTGAGAAGTTGTAAGAAAACTATTTTTAGTGGAAAATTCCTTGGAGAAGTCAAGGGGATTGGAAGTAGGCATTATGGTTAGCCAAACCAGGATAAACTTGCGTGTTTGATTCTCTTTCCCTGAACTTTGCATTTTCAGTTTATTTTTTAGTCGACTTCAAATTTTATAGTTAACTGTTTTATCTATTCATCATTTCTCTTCAAGTAATACAATTCACTAAAATATTTATAGTTGACCGTCTTTCTTTTTGACAGAGTGAACCAATAACTAAAAGGTTCAGTCAACTTTATTTTATTACAGTTAACTATTCTTCACAAATTATAGTTGACAAAAGAGATTTTCAGTTAACTTGCCTTTCTTCTGGTAGAGTGAATGCCTTACTAAAAAATTCAGTCGATTGTATTTCATTTCAGTTAACTGTTTATTATAAATTATAGTCAACTGTAACTTTTTCAATTAACTATACAATTAAAACAAATTTTTCGCAAAAAAATTTTAGTGCACCTATTCACCCTTCCCCTCTAGGTGCACTGTCACCTTAGCTTCTTCCAAGCGATCCTGTGAAGAACATTTTGCCTAAACTAGAGATTTTCAAGTCTCAAGGTGCTTCAAGCTCTCAACTTGCCCACATTGTGACCACTAACCCCGTGTTTTTATGGAAAAGCTTAGAGCATCATACAATCCCTTGTTATGATTTGATAAAAGGCTTTCTTCATTCTGATGAAAGGACCATTGCGTCTCTAAAATGTTATTCCAATCTCATCACTGATTATCGCTTGGCACAGAAACTTCAAATCTTGCATAATTGCAGGGTAACTAAGTTAAGCATTGCTCGGCTACTTCTTCATTGGCCTAGAATCATAGTCAAATACACAATATATTAGTTGAAAAGGAAGGTAGATGAAGTTAAGGAACTGGGATTTCATCCATCAAAATCATCTTTCTTAGAAACATTGCACGCCAAAGCAAGTATAAGTAAAAACTCATGGGAAAGAAAGGTTGAATTGTATGCAAGGTGGGGTTGGTCTGCTGGAATACTTTATAAAACATTTACCAAGCGTCTATTCTATATGTTGACATCTGAAAGTAAAATTGAGGCATTGATGAAACTTTTTGTCAATCACATAGGTTGGGACTCTCTGGTGCTTGTTGAATACCCAATACTTTTCACTTTAAGTTTGGAGAAAATAATCATTCCCAGGGCTTTTGTTTTGCATTTTCTTTAATCTAGAAGTTTGATTAAGAATGCTAACTGCGTGCAATTTATGATTTCTAAAAGGAGATTTCGCGAGAAATTTATGAATTACTTTATTGATAAATCTCCTCAGCTATTGAAGTTGTATGAAAAGAAATTTAATCTTGCAAGATAACATTTGATTATTTTTTTTCTCATATTTATCTTGAAGGTGTGGTCAATCGAGTTTCCAGATATTAGGTTACTTCACTTGTTCATTTGATAATTTGGAACCTATATTACTTTTTGATGATGACAATAGATAGTATGAGATACTTAAATCCTAAATCAAGTAATATAGAATGCTTGATAAGGTATATGAGGAGTATGGTTCTTTCCTTTACAAGCTGATTTTTAAGGGTGGGTTCTTCAAACTCCCTTAAGTTCTATCACTTTCTCATTTTAGTGCTACATAGCTGTTAAACTTATACTTCTTGATATATCAGTTGCATTAAGATGAATATGGAATTTGTCCGACACATTAAGAGCCAATTATTTGTGGAATATTTGTGATTTTCACAAGAAGGAAACCTCTAAAATTGTTATAGCTTGACAATTTGATATGTCAATAGCTAATAAGGAGTTGAGGAACACAAACATAAATTTTATGATTCTGAATTAGTTTTATTCATGTTCTTAATTCACAAAAGGGTACTTGATTCTAGCAGTGTTTAATCACTTTCGTGATATAGATGATTTAAAATTGACAGTGGGAACCAAAGGTTTCTAAGCATACTATACATTTATACAGTACTATTATAATATTATTTTGGAAGTTTGTTAGGTATTTAGTGTGAGACTCTTGTGGGATATTGAGGAGCTTGAATCAAGTATTGCTTAATTGGTTGCCACATGGCCTTGATTGCTCAAATGGTTAAAGGACTTATTGATTTAAGCAAGGTTAAGTTTTGCTTCATCATTTGCCAAGTGAGTGGACTGAAGCTGGAGTTATTGTCTTCTAAATGCCTTAAATGCTTATTCTGTTAATTTTTAATTAGTTTTATGTTCTTAATTATGCTTAATTTTTGTAGTGCTAAATCACTTCATAGAATTATTGTCAGCTGAATGCCTAAATCTCACTCTAAAGAGGTAGAAATCACTTTCCTTTTAAATAATTAACAAATTTTTTCCAAGACATAGAGCTTTCCCCTTTGGATTCTCCATCAATTTTCTGTCAATTTCGAAGAAAGATAAACACAGAATGAGTAAGTCCTAGTATTCAATCAGATCTCATATCTTCCAATGGACTATACTCACTCTATATCTATCTCTCTTTAAAATTAATAGGAAATTAATGGAGAAGAAATAAAGGAAATCCAATTTGTAGCTTTTCATGGTGCAAGGTGAATAAAAAGTGAACAGAGACATAGGTAAGACAAGGTAGCTTAAGATTTCAATGGCGACAAGGATAAGCTTACATACTTGCCTCAACTCAAGGGAGACTTGCAAAGCATGCTGTAATTCCACAAGAACAACAGAGTATTGATAAAAGGATTATGCAAGGCCAAATCTCAACTTTCGTTACACACTCACTGATATGAGCTGCAAATCCTTTAAGAAAAAATAAGGAAGAAAGGGTGAAAGCTAGAATTTGAAACTTTCAAAGTCTTGTATGGAGGGGACAAATCTCTAGAATTTCACTGAAAAACTTCATTCATATATGACTAAATCCATAGTTTCATATATATGTATATATATATATATATACATGAGAGATAAACTACCATAAGAAAACTTATTAGTAACTACCTAAGGAAACTAACCCATGTCTGACACTAAGAAATTGACTAGTAATTGCCTTAGGAAATTGACCCCATAATTGACTTTAGTTGACAAATAAATAATAAAACAAATAAATTTGATACATCATACTACTCTAAGCAACTGTTTCAGTTGCTTTCCTACATTTCCTTCGAAAATATGATTTTAAAGGAGGAGGTTTCACATCATTAATCCCCTCTTGAAAAATCGACTTATCTTCAAGGTGGAAAGAAAGAAATTGGGCTGCAATTAGGTCATATTGCTCCCAACTTGTTTTATCCAAAGGGCGATCCAGCCACTATATTAAAAGTTCCAGTTGTTGTTGTCTTGTAAAACCAACCTAGCCATAAGCAAGGATTGATTTGGGTTGTAAGACAAGTTCCCAATCTTCATTATAGGCAATAGTGCTAAAGTATCTAGAACTCCAAGGCTGGACAAAGTATAGAAACATGCAATACAGGGTGAATCAGAGCTACAGGGGGTAATTGTAGCTTATAGGCCACTGGTCCTACACGTCGAATTACTTTATAAGGCCTAAAGAAATGGGGAGATAGCTTCTGAAATTTCCTATAGACAAGATATTGTTGACGATATAGGGTGATGGTTGGTGGATCTCTCCCCTATACCAAATTGAATGGAGTAGTGCTCGTTAAAGTATGGAAACCATTGTTAAATGAATATTCTACCCAGGATAAATAATGACTCTATAGCTTAGGTTGCTCGTGGGCAAAACACCTCAAATAAGTTTCAAGGCAATAGTTAACTAATTCCGTTCGACCATCCGTTTGTGGATAATAGACTGTGCTCATCCGTAATTTAGAATTGTTGAGCTAAAAAAGTTCATGCCAAAAAGCACTTAGGAAAACCACATCTCGACCTAAAATTATTGACTTAGGAATTCTATGAAGGCATACTATTTCTATACAAAACACTTCTGCAATAATGTTAACAGTGTACAAATGAGAAAGGGGAATAAAATGAGCATATTTACTTAAGCAATCTGCTACTACAAGAATAGCATCATACTTTCCTAATTTAGGTAGCCCAATAATGAAGTCCATGGAAATGTCTTATTATATTTTGTCTCGAATAGGCAGTGGCTATAAGAGTCCTGTAGGGGCTAAAGCTTGATGTTTTGCCTTATGACAAGTGAGGTAATTCTGATCATTGGTCTTGACATCTTACTTCATTTTAGGCCATAAAAAAAAAAAAAGAGGATAAACACTTTGAAGTTTTTAAGTACCTACCATGTCTAGTTGCCATAGAATCATGAGATTCCAAAAGGAGAGTTTGACATAGTGATGGAATATTGGGCACCACTATTCTATCATTGAAAAACAATTTTTGTTCCACTAACTGAAATTTAGAATTATTAGAAGTCTTCTATTTTATCCATGTCACCAAGTATGTAATGTAAGGTTCTCCTAATAATGCCTCATACCAATTGGAAAAATCCAATGGTACTGTGATGGCTAAAGTCAAAAAGTCAACATGTTGAAGCCTTCAGCACAGGGAGTCAGTGCATGTATTATCTTTGCCTCCTTTATAAACAATGGTAAAATCATAAGACAACAACTTTAAGAGCAATCTCTGTTGCTCATTGGTAGTTAAACACTATTCTCGAAGGTACTTGAGGTTGTGATGATCAATTCAAACAAAAAAATGGTGGCCAAGGAGATAATGACACCACTTTTGCAATGAGAGTACCAGCGCAAGCAATTCTTGGTCATATGTGAATTTAAATCTATTTGAAAATGAGAACCTCTTGCTGAAATATGTAATAGAGTGTTCATCTTGAAGGGGAATACCACTGACTCCCTTAGATGAAACATCACATTCCACTGTGAAAGTTTTGAAAAATCTGGCAGTTAAAGAACAAGAATAATAGTTAATGCATTTTTAAGTTGAATAAAAGCTGAGTCAGCCTCAACAAACCAATGAAATGCATTCTTTTTTGTGAGTACAATGAGGGGTTTTGCCAACAGTCCATAACCCTTCATGAATTTGTGGTAATAACCAGTTAAGCCTAGGAACCCCTATAATTCATTAACATTGGATGGTATTGGCCAACCAACTACTACTCGTATTTTGTCAAAATCAATGTCCACACCTTTAGATGACACTATGTCCTAAAAAGAAGATTTTTGGTTATCCAAATGAGCACTTAGAGATCTTGGCATAGTACTGATCTTATTTTACGAAGAGTAAGAGCAATCTGCAAGTGAGTAAGGAGATGCTCCAAAGAGGAACTATAAATTAATATATCATCAAAAAACACCAAAATGAATTTTCTCAAGTAAGGGCAAAATAAGTGATTCATGGTCGCCTAAAAAGTATAAAGAACATTAGTAAGCCCTAAAGGCATAACCATGTATTCATAATATCTAGTGTTCTAAATGCAGTTTTATGAATGTCTTATGAATTTACTCTGATTTGATGATAACTAGAATGTAAATCAATCTTTGAAAAAATTGTTGCACCGTATAATTCATCCAACAACTCATCAATATTTAAGATTGGGTATTTATCTGATATAGTAATCTAGTTAAGTTTACTGTAGTCGATACACGTTCTCCAGGAATTGTCTTTCTTCTTGACTAAAAGTACATGGCTGGCATAGGGACTAGTGCTTGGTCGAACAAAACCAAAATTTAGTAATTCAGTCACTTGGGTTTTAATTTCAATTTTTTAAGAAAACGAATATTAGTATGGGTGAATATTAGGAAGTTTAGTATTTAGAAGAACATAAATGAAATGGTAGTGATAGCGATATGGAGGAAAGGACTTGGGTTCTTGAAAATAACATCAAAGTGGTGAAGTAAATTTTGAAGTTCGAGAGGGAGAGAGGAACTTGAAGATACTGCTTCTATGGACAAAAATTGGAAACTGGCTTCAGCCTCATGTTTGGGAGGAATTCCCTGGAGCTTATACTTTTTGCTATTCAACTAAAAGATTAAGAACATTTCGTTCTAGTTTGCATACATGGTATTTAAGAAGGCCAACCATTTGATTCCCAAAACTAAGTATGTAACACTTAATGAAAATGGATAATAATCTTGGGTAATTGTAAGATTTGGGAGCTATACTGATAAATTTGGGTAGATTCCATTACAACAAATTATTTCACCATTCCTAATATGTAGCCCAAATGTTGATACCTTCTAAACAGGTAATTTTAATTCATCTACAAGGCAAGATAACATGAAATTATGGGTGGAACCACTATCCACCAAGATCAAGACTTGCTTCCCACCAAGTACTCCCTGTAATTTCATTGTAGTGCAATTAGGATTGCCCAAAATGGCATGAAAAGAGACTTTAGCTAGTTCATTAGGCAATTCTCCTTCAGTAGCGTCGCCAAAAGTCCCTCCTTAAGGTTCCTCTTTTGTGATCTCCATCAAAGTTAACTTGGTAGATTTGCAACGATGGTTAGGGTTGAACTTCATTACACTTGAAACAAAGTCCCTTGACAAGGCATTGCTACTGAAGAAAAGCGGTCATTGGTGCAATGTTGCATGGATAAAAACAAGTTGAATAAGTTCCAAGTGGAATAGGACAACGAGAGGTGGATTGTGGATTGCGGCTGTTGGGCTAAGGACAATGAGGGGAGAAAAAAGAAAAAGAGTAAGTCTCAGCTCATCCTTCAAATTATTTTAATTTTGAGATGAGCCAATAGCAATATATCTCCTCTTTCGATGATTTTGATTTTCTTGCATTCATGACTTAATAATAATAATAATAATAATATAAATTTAGAAATCATAATAAAAAGTCTCTTTTATGATAAATAATTTCTTCCGCATCTCAAATTTGCCACATGAAATTGTTAATCTCCTCATGCGCTTATGAATAAATTAGTAGAAGCCATATGAGATCCTTAGGTTCCTTAGGCCTTGAAATTTAATGTCGATTTTCAAAAATACAAAGATAAAATAAATTCCAAAAAAAATTCATTTTACTTGTTATTCATAATTAAAATCCTAAGAAATTCTTTCTTCATTATGATCTCATTTTCAAAATTAAAACAAAAATAAAAAAAAATTCAAAAATCTCATAAAATAGTTTTCCATTATAATTTTATTCCAATTTCAACAATAAATTCTAATTTTGAAAATCCAAAAAATAAATAAATTCAAAAATTCAAAAATATTTTTTTCATTATAATTTCACTTTAATTTCAAAAATAAAATTTTAAGCCTAAAAATCATAAAAAAAAAAATTTCCCATTATCATTTCATTTAAATTTCAAAATAAAATTTAAAATTCTAAAATAAACAAAAAATTTAAAAGAAGAAAACTAAGAGAGCAAGAAATAGAGATTACATTGATTTCATAAATTAAAATACACTAATCAAACTCTAGCTCATTTTGTTTATGAAATGCAAACTAATAGCAACCAACTTGTTCTTTTCACAAAAATAAATGATATCGACCAACTGACACGTCTTTTAGTCGAATTACGTGGACTTTGATCCTTGCTACGGGGTACATAGGCTCTAGGCTTTCATCCTAGGTTAAGCCCGCCCTTCTTAAATATCTTTTTGTTTGCTTGCAGTATTGTTGTTTTTATCTTCTCTATTTGACATGTATTTATGTCAATAAAAAGGTAATTGAGATAAATTTAAAGTAATATTTTAATTCGATTGACTAGTTTAAGGAAACCATTCTTATGGATGGGTATTGTAGGGTGCCTAATACCTTCCCCACACTCAAATAGACTCCCAAACTCATCTCTATTTTCACATACCACTTTGCCTTTCTTTTTTGTTATAAATTGGTTTTCTTAAGTTTTTCATTAAAAATTTTGGTGGCAACTTTAGTAAATTGATTTTCAAGATTTATTTTGAAAATAAATTTAAACCCTCTTTTTCTAAATTTTCGTCGAAAGGTCAGTTACGACAAAACTGACCCCATAATAGACTGTAGTTGACAAATAAATAATAAAACAAATAAATCTGACACATTAGAGCACTCTAAGCAACTATTTCAGTTGCTTTCCTATATTTCCTTCAAAAATAGGTTTTTAAAGGAGAATGTTTCGCATCACTCACCCGCTTTATGTATATATCTTTTCTACTCTTTGATACACTACAACTCCATTGTTGTGTTCCTAGCTTTAACATTTTAGAGCTTTCATTCGGTTCAATATTGAAATAATTTCAGAGGTTTTCCTTGACTTTGTTTGTGTCAACAAACAATTTGAAATGTCTTGACTCTTTTAAAAAAGGTTTGAGTCAAATAGCAATGATTCAAAGAACTTCTTTTTACACTATTTCGGAATCCAATAACTCAATTGTATGGATATATAAAATATAGGATTTCTAATCCTAACAGGAAAAGGAGGGAAACGTATATTCAATTTCAAGTAAGTAAACAGAATTTCATACTCAATCTCATAGATACATATAGAAGTTGAGTTTCTCCGATTCAATTAGGATCACAGTTCTTAAATTTGTAGACCAATCCATATGAAGAAAAAGAAGTTTTCGAATCATTGACTCAAATCCATTGTCAAACTGAACCCCAGTGAGTTGAATATGGAGGTACTTATAACATAATATCTAGTGTTTCACAATAAAGTGATTGGGTCCTGCCATATTATGCAATTACATGCACATGATCCCGTGAAACACTTCTATGATGAACACCAAGTCCTAAACATTGTGAAACCACATAGTCACACAACTCCTTGAGTTGATATAGATCGCAACCACCCTCATCAGTCACTATATAACCTCTAGGAAATATATGCACACGATTGACCATACTTCTGCAAGATTCAGAATTTCCCTTACGTTTGGCCAAGCACTCCGTTACTTCCAAAACTGTCATTTTAAACTCATCAATATCTACCAAGTGATGAAGCAGTTCTGGAGTCAAGCACTCCTTTGTGAAGCAAGAACTTAAAGCCAGTGATCACATGGCTAGGAACCTTTAATGAAGAATATTAAGCAGAAGGTACATCTAAGAAATGATGAATAAACAAGGCTATCTACTTCAAAACAATATTGCAGTTTGCAACTTTTCTTGATGTGTACGAGTTTTATTTTATCATAATAATGACTACACTAAATTATATGTCAATATTTTTAAATCAACTATTAAAGATTAAATTAATGTTGAACTTTTAATATTTAAGAAATAAAAATCTGCAAAAAAAATAAATAAATAGCTTCTTACTCTTTCTTTTTTTAAAATAAATACCTTTTTATAAGTGGATGTTTATTTAAATTTATTTTAGCTTGATAGATGATTTTTGAATCAAGACACCAAAAGGTTCTAAACTCATATATATTAGTATAAATAATAATAAATTTAAACCAAATGGTATTTAGATTTAGACAGAATTTTCTTTCATCTTAAATTATCCTCAATATTCTTTTCTTATTTTGAGTTGGCGATGTTATGTTGTCTGATTTTTTAACTTCTTAACTAAACACAAAAAATACTTTTGAGTTTCAATTTTTAATCTTTTTCTTTTCTTTTTACATTTCATGTTTTCATTTCGACATGCACTTGCATTGTAAAATCAAAATGACCATTCTGTTTTCCAAAAAACATAATAATAATAATAAACCTCAAGTGGAATTTTTAAAAATATTTATTATTATATTGTTTAATAAAAACATAATAAATTTATTTATTTTTATTAAAAATATCATTACAGAATTTAAGTAACTCTATGGCTTAACTACAAAGTAAAGATGGTTAAGAAAATTATAAAATTACATTTCAAACCCTGTAATTTGAAAAATTTTGATAGTTGAGATAATGGAGTATAGAAATCATTTAAACCTTTACTTATTAGTTATTACACTCCATTAATGTATAACAACTTAATTTTGGACAAAAAAAATTAATTAATAGATCAAATACTCAATCAACATCATTTTAATACATCCTTCCAATTATGTTCGTATTTAAGGAAATTTAAGTTCTATCATATATTCAAAATTACTTTGATTGCCACATTAAGCTTGGAAATGGATCCCCTCTTGTTTTTCTTTTTCATTTTTTATTTTGATGGGTATTTATTTGCAAAAAAAAAAACATACTTTTTTAATTTCTTCAATGTCAAAAAAAAAAAAAGATCGTAAAACTTTTAGTGTCAGAAGCCTACACGTAACTATTTGGGTTTGGGTGCACAATTTATTTCTTTTTAATTTTTATGATGTTGATAAGTATAATTTTTTTTATTTATTGTTAAGTCATAATTTATAGTGTTTACCTATATTAAAGTTCGAGTACAAGAATACTGGAATGAATGCGAGGAGTTGTATATATGATTAGATTATTCTTGATAAGCTCATAAATTTTTTTAAATATATTAAAATATGAAAAAAAAAGAGTGATATTGAAATGTAAAATATTATTTTGTTAAATAAAAAATAATAAATAGCTTTCAACGTTAGATTTTGGCTCTACACCCAATAATGATGAAATCCTATTTATGAACTAACACTACACCAAATTACATACTAAAAATTATAACAATATGTATTCTTGAAAAGCAAGATGACAATACAAGAAAAAAAAAATATCATTGTCCTTTTGTGTTTGTATATTATGATATTATCTAAAAATTAATATTTGCTCAAGCTTGAAATAAAGATAAATAAAACTATCATGTAACATCATCGTCTTATTTAAAAAGATACTTTGTATAAAAAAAATCTTATACTTTTATTTAAAAAAAAAAAGAATTAATGCTAGTCAAATTTTTTTATTTAAAAAAGAAAAAGTTTGAATGCACACGTTAATGTGTGAATTAGGATTGTTTTCGTTGTAATTGACCTCTCCAATTTATCGAAAATCCAATGATTTATGACCGATTATCTTTTTACTATCCATCAATCCAACGATTCAGGTTTTTAATTTCAACATTCGAATTCTCTGTTCTCGTAAGCACGCTAGGGGATCCGTTTCTACTCAGTCGGGGTCCGGGGAAGTGAAGTGTCTAGGGTTTTGTAGGATTCCATTCCGAAATGTATGATTGGCGTCGCAAATCGCTTCTCTACGTCGTGAAGGGATTCATACGAACCTCATCAATCCCATGGCTGCGTGTTCTTCCTCAACATTGCTGCTCCTCACTAGCACCCAACTACAGTACAGCCTCAATCAAGAGGCAGAATTTCAGGATACAGTACCTCGTCGACAATTGTGGGTTCTCCCCAGAAATCGCATCAGAGCTTTCTAAGCAGGTCTCTTTCATTGACTCTCGGAATCCAGATGCTGTTCTTAATCTCTTGAGAAATCTTAATATATCGGATACTAAGATCCGCGATACCATTGAATTGGAACCTTCACTTCTTGCTAGCAATCCTGCGACCAACATTTCGCCAAAGCTAGAGTTTTTCAAGTCTAAAGGCGCTTCAACCTCCCAACTTGCTATCATCGTGACCGCTAACCCCAGGTTCCTTCGCTACAGCTTAAGCAATAATCGCAATACTTATGATTTGATAAATAGTTTCCTCCATTCCGAGGAAAAGACCATTACGTCCATAAAACGCTCTCCCAGAATGATGACTGATTGTTACCTGGAACGGAAAGTTAAGTTCTTGCAAGATTACGGGGTGCCAAAGTCAGGCATTGCTGTGCTTCTTCGTCATTGGCCTGGTATGATAAACTGCAAAATAGATGACTTGAAAAGGAAAGCAGATGAAGTAAAGGAATTGGGATTTCATCCTTCAAAACTATCTTTCATAGAAGCATTGCGCTGCAAATTAGTAGTAAGCAAACCCTCGTGGCAAAGAAAAGTTGAATTGCTTGCGAGGTGGGGTTGGTCCGATGAAATACTTCATAAAGCATTCATCAAGCGTCCTTTCTTTATGCTGACATCTGACAGTAAAATTCAAGAGATGATGACATTTTTTGTCAACCACATAGGTTGGGACTCTTTGAGGCTTGCTAATACTCCAATACTACTTACTTTGAGTTTAAAGAAAAGAATCATTCCTAGGACTTCAGTCTTAGAGTTTCTTCAATCTAAAGGTTTGATTAAGGATGTTAGCTGTACGCACTTTTTGATTTCTGAAAGTATGTTCCGCCGGAAAATTGTGAATTGCTTTTTGGTTGAAGCTCCTCAGTTATTGAAGCTGTATGAAGAGAAACTCAGTCTTGCGAGATAACATCTTATTTTTCTCCCCTTATTCTGTTTCTTGATCGTGCAGTCACTCAAGTTTGCGAATGTTTTGGTTGCTTCACTCGTTCGTTTGATAATTTGAAACCTATTCTACCTATTTCTCATTGTGGTTCACAGTCGTCAACTTTATATTTCTTTGATAATTTATTCGTCTTGAGATGAATGCGAAGTCTATCTGACACATTATGAGCCAAAAGAGTAGTTGTTTGTGAAATGTTTGTGATTCTCACCCACTGTCTAAACTTTTATAGCTTTACATATGTCAATAGTTAACCAAATATACAATAAGTATTTGGGGAAGGAGTTGAGGATAAAATTGTTTCTAAGATTCTGATTTACACTATCCTGTTGTATGACTTTTTTCCCCCTTCAACGCTGAAATTATCATTGGTCTTTATTAAGAAATATATATTTGTCTCTTGCAAAGCTGGTAATGTTTTATTGCCACTATAAGTTGAGCATAGAATTCAGTTGTGTGAATTACTGGATAATAATTTTATTTTCTTTTCAGGCTTCTCTCTTTTATTTGGCCTTGCATATTCTGTGATGTCATGTTGAACTTAAAAAATTCCTCATTTGTTCTTTTTCAACGAAATTGTAATGTTTATACATCATTTTTCAGATGTATGAGCTGCTTCAAGTACTGAATGAATCATTGCTAATCATTTGTTTTTATTGATTTTACTTAAAGTTCTTAATTTACAGAGGAGTGCTTCATCACTCTGCAGAGACAGGTGATTTTAAAGTAACAATTGAGGAAGCAAAAGATTTCTCCATTCTTATGAGCGAACCATTACTTTTGCAAAATGCTATTCTAGTTCCCTTTTAGAAGTTTGCAGGGTTCTCAATATTGTCAAACTCATGTCATGCGGGATAATGAGCTGCTTGAGTTTGTATATGCTCTATCAGTTGTTACATGGCCTTGGTTCTCAAATAATTAAGGGTCTACTTGGTTTTAGCACGGTAAGGTTTGTCACTTAGTTTGCCAATTGGATGGACTAAAGCTGGAGCTATTGTTATTGTCATTCGAAAGCTTTAAATGCTTGTTCTATTAAACTGTGGAGCTGCTGAAAGCTCTGCACGGTATACTTGACCATAGAAACAGATATAAGCTAATCCGATGTGAGCCTTGAGATATTCAATTGTTTTTTCTTTTCTGTGTCTGTCTACATTTTATTCATCTAATACCACATATTCTGTTTATGAAATTTTTTTATTATTGGACGATGCAAACCAGAAATTGTTTGGGGTTGATAAAGAGGTTTAATACCCCCTACACACCAAAAAAAAAACAAAAAAGAAGTTGTAATACACACTTTCATGTTTCTGATGTTATTTATATGTATATAGAGTCGGTAGAAATTATTAGTTTAAATCTATCTCATAAAATTATAATTCATTGTGTATTAAGGAATTTTATCCTTTAAAATCATCTGTCATAGAAGCATTGTATGTCAAAGAAATAGTTAGGAAATCCCCATGGGAGAGAAATGTTGAATTATATGGGAGGTGGGGTTGGTGTGATGAAACATTCATAAAGCATTTACCAAGCATCCTTACTGTATGCTGACATCTGAAACAAAAATTGATGCGGTGATGGAAAAACATGGATTGGGATTCACTGGTGCTTGCTGAATGCCTTGTATATCTTACTTTGTGTTCTGAGAAAAGAAATCACTCGTCGGGCTTCTGTCTGGCAGTTAGCAGTGGGCCCTTATTTTGAGAGATGTTCCACCAGAAATTTGTGAATTGCATTAAGGATGAAGCTCCTCAGTTATTGATGCTGTATGCAGAGAAATTAAATCTTTCAAGACAAAACAGTGTTTTTTGTTCTAGATGTTTGATATGCAGTCAGTCAAGTTTAAGATTAGATCTAATTGCATGTACATTTGATTAATTGGAACTTGCATTACGTCTTCTTCATTGTGGTGCATTGATGTTGACTTTATACTACTTGATCTTTATTTGTGTGGAGATGAATATGTAGTCTTTCTGATACATGAAGTGCCACAAGAGCATGTGGAATCTTACAGAAAAAAACCAGGCAGGGAAAGAGATTTCTAAGACTCAAGTAATCGCTTGGTTATAGGACTTTTCTTTTGTCTGGGATGCTTCAAAGTGAATTTATGGCAAGCCTTATTGTTGTTCCATCACTGTCAGTGGTTTCCGGGGGCCATCAGTTGCCTATAGAACTAAAGAAATGGAGCTTTATTTGATGAGAACTTCGAGTTTCTTATTAATTGAGGTCCCTTATGAGGGAATGAAATTTTAGCATTTAGAAGGGTGTAATTCATTTTAAGCTTTGAGCTTTGGTCTTTGCTTGAGGTGTTTCTGCTTGCTTGGGGTTTGGTTTTGATAGGTAAAGGAGGAGATGGATTATCGTGTGCTGCTTCATATAGCATCTCTCATAGTCCCATGTTCGCTGCTGGAAGGTTACTATTATTTACACAATTGTTGGTGTTATAATTCTTCATATTTCTAGTCAATTTCTTTAAAATTTATTTTAATATAAACTTTTGCATAAAAAAGTTGAATTATAGCTTTATATATGTGTGTGTATGTATATATTTATATATGAATTACTGTAATAAACTGGATAGAAAATCATTTTAAAATTTGAAAAGGATTAATATTATAAATATTTATTGTAAATAAAATAAAATTTTGAACAAAAAATAAAAATTAATATGTAGGCTGAGGTAGGTCCAATCTTGTGTGAATTTATGATCAGTCTAACCTAATTTTGTGATTAGGCGTGGCTTGATAAAGTTTGTAACTTTTTTTATGTTAATCCGACTTGAGATGATCGACTCGAGTTGGATAAATCTAGCCATTGAATTAAACGTTCACTCCTACAACCATGGAAAATAATAAGCATGAGGATCCTTTATATATTTTTTATGAATGTTTTATAAATTTTGACAAAAAAAAGTGAAAAGAAACAATGAAAAAAAATAAACGAAAACGAATCTTATATTCCTTTTCATTCTTAAATTTATTTTACTCTAAAATTTATAAAAAATTATACTAAAAAAAGTGAAAATTCCTTTTTTATTTTTTTTATCAAGAACAAATAATTTGGAATTGGTTTAATCTGAAATGACATGCCTTAGGAAAGTTATTATGTACTTAATTTAACTTCTTGTATACTTATGGAAAGTTATTATATATTTGATTTAAAAAAATGTGTTGACGATGAAAACTTCTTTGGGAACTTAATAAAAAATATATAATTTATAGTAAAATATTTCTCCTTTCCATCGTATTTTAGTAATTTAGTTTGATCACAATATTATTAAAGGTAGAATTAACTTTTAGTTCGGAATATAACTCGTCAGAAAATCCTTTTTTTTTTTTTAAATTTTATTTATTTTGAAGGTGCCGTCTCTTAAACCCTTGGTTTCAGACCCTTGTCTTCGCGATGACGCCAGTTCTGAAACCAAGGGTTTTTACAAACACAAAAGAAGATCGAGACCATATGGTTTCATTTTCAGAACCTGATAACTGGTCAATTTCAGCTTCGCTTGCGATTTCCATACCAAATCCATGTCCTTCCTGAAGGTTTTTACAAGAAACCCATCAATTCGAAGGCTCTATGGTCTTCTCCAACATGGCTCAACATCAACCTTCGCTCACAAGTACGGCACAGCCACTGGAGAGAAAGATTCTTTTACAGTGAAATACCTCATTAAAAATTGTGGGTTCTCCCCAGAAGCCGCATCGGCGATTTCCCATCGCGTCCCTCTCAAGTCCTCGGAAAATCCAGACTTTGTTCTCTCCCTTTTCAAAAGCTGTGGCTTCTCGAACTCTCAGATTCGCGATGTCATCCGGAAGGCTCCAAGATTGCTTCTGAGTGATCCTGCGGAAAACCTTTGGCCTAAGCTTGACTTTTTGCTGTCCAAAGGTGCGTCTTGCTCTCAACTTGTCAACATCGTAACCAAAAGCCCTGGATTCTTATTGAGAAGCTTACAGAATCATATAATACCTTCTTATGATTTTGTTAAAGGATTTGTTGGATCTGATAAAAGAACCATTACATCAATAAATCGTGGTCATAGAATAATTAGTGGTAATGTCCTGGAAACTAATATTAAACTCTTGCTTGACATTGGAGTGCGTAAATCTAGCATTGCTGGATTGCTTTATACATGGCCTAGCTTGCTTACCATGGATTCAGATAAATTTAGAGTGGCAGTTGAAAAGCTAAAGGATTTGGGGCTAGACCCTTCAAAATCATCTTTTATTCCTGCATTGTACGCCACAAATAAGTTAAGCAAATCCATTTGGAATAGTAAGGTTGATTCGTATAAGAAGTGGGGCTGGTCTGAAGAAGAGATCAATAAAGCATTTGCGCTGCATCCTTATTGTATGCTAAAATCTGTATTTAAGATTCAGGCGGTGATGAAATTTTTTGTCAGTGAAATGGGTTGGGACTCTAGTGTGCTTGCCGGTAATCCGATATTAATTTCACTGAGTTTAAAGAAAAGAATCATTGCAAGAGCTTATGTCTTGCGATATCTTCATTCAATAGGCTTAATTAAGAATGCCTGTATCGTGTACCCATATTATATTCGTGAAAAGATGTTCCTTGAGAAATATGTCATTCGTTATGAGGATGAAGCTCCTCAATTATTGAAGTTGTATGAAGAGAAAATGAATAGTTCGAAATAATATAAATCTAATTTACTGTATTCTGTCTTGAATTTGTAGAATTTGTTTTTTCATTCCACTTCTAGCGACCTGTTCTAATTTCTAGTTTGAATCCTCTATTGCTGTGTTTTTCATTGTGGAGTATAGCCCTTAACTTTATGCTACTTGATACTTTATCATTGTAATGTCATTCACCCACTTCTGCAAACAAAGATCCACTTCTGCCAACAATGATTTGGCAAAGGCAAACATTGAAGCCAGAAGTGCTGTGTTGCCTGGTTTTTTTCATATATTACTGCAATACTGTTTCAAAGCACTTAATACTATTAAGGCTTCAGGGTAGTAAATTTGATGCAATCCATTGAAATTGAAGTTGCTGTTGGTTTCGTGACGAAGCAATGAGAAAATCCATGTGGGCAGGAAAGACTGAATTATGCTGGTATGGTTAAGTATCTATTAAAATTTTGCGAATTTGATAGTTGCTGGTTATTCATAGCACTTGGGTTTCCATTTTGTACATCCTTTTGGGAGTCAAGTGTTCAATAGACAACTCTCCAAAGGGAATTTATCATTTTAGTTTTTCCGTTATGATAGCTAATCTGTCTAGTTAGTTTGCAGCCAGTAGCCAGGGGATCAGATGTTTGTGGAATGCTTGTTTATGTTCCCCAGGAAGAAATTTGTGAATTTTTAAGGCTACAGAAAACAATTTAGAATCTCAGTAGTTAATGAGAGTACAGAGTCAGTGGGTGGGGTAAAAAGAACTTGTAATTTTTGACAAAAGGTCAATTTCAATTCATTCTTGATGAAACATGTTACGCACACACATATATGTACAGCCAACAGGAGGTATGAATGGAGTACACATTAGGCCTCTATCAATATTTTTTTCAGAAAATGTCGATCTATATCATTCTGTTTAGTATGGTTAAGTTGCACCGGATTGTGTGAAATATTGATGATTGTTTGTTGTCACAATAAAACTTACTTGGACTTTACATCTAATTTTTCAAGTATTTTAAGTTTATCTTTAGTCTAGTTCACATATTTCAAGTGCCGTTACTCCCACATGATGCTGAGTGTTTTACCAAAAAAGTATGATTACCTTGTCTTCATCTATATCCCATACCTATCATGACTTTAGTGAAACTCCTAAATTAAGCCCTTGTGAATTGCTTCGGACCATATAAGGCCTTTCTTTTTTCAGTTTGCAGACCACTTCTTTCTCTCACTTGAGCTAAACCCAGGGGGAATCTCCATTTAAGTCTCCTCCTTGAGATCTTCATGTAAGAAGACATTTTTTTACATCAAATTGTTGTATATTTCCAGCTAGAATTTACAACCACAAATGTTAGAATTATTCATTTTAGCAACATATGCAAATGTCTTAAAGTAATTTATGACATGGGTTTGAGTATATTTTTTGTCAACTAATCTTGCCTTGCATCTTTCCATGTGTCATTTAACTTAATATTTGGTCGTGCACACCCATCTATGCTCAGCTATTTTCTTCCCTGCTGGTAGCTTTACCAGGTTCCAAGTCTTGTTTTCCTCAAGTACTTCCTTCTCAAATTTCATGCTAGTTAGCCAATTCTCTTTTTTTAAATGCCTCAGATAAAGTTCCAAGAATGGCAATGGCATTTAGGTTGGTAAGAAAACCCTATTTTTAAAAGAAAGAACAAATATAGAGGATATTTGGTGCAAGTTCGATCCTTTTTTGCACTGCAATAAGAATATCATAATCATATTGTTCAAGTACTTCACAGGCAATATATCATTGGGTGAGGTGATTGTCTCTAAACTACTTGGAATAATTGAATGATTGGACTGGCATAGGTTAATAGATTTTGTGCTTTCCCCTACAAGGGACAAGTAAATTTTTAGTTTATTTCTCATGTGCGGTTGAGTTTGTAACTGCACCTGAGATAAACGTGAACATACAAATAGGACAAATGAATGCTCTCATATTACTCTGTTCTTGTATATTCTTCATATATTGTCATGTATAGATACTGCATACATATATTTTTAATATTATATTACATAAGAAAGATAAATAAAAAAATTAAAAATATTTTAATGAAAATATAAATTAGAAGGCTAAAAAGATAATAATACCAAATGAAATAATTATTTTATTTGATTAATTTAATAAAAATATAAATAGAGAAGAAATTGAGTAGCTTGAATATAGTTATTGAATTTATAAATTATCTAATTGTCAATAAATAATATAAGTCAGCATTTTTAACTGAACTCAGTACTTTTAATATCATCTAAGATAATTCAAGATAATGACTGATAAGATGGTATATGACAGTTCAACTTCAACTTTAAATTTTTGTTAAGAGTCTTTAGTACTTCAATCATGTCAGGCCATTTTTGTAAGTTTTCCATGAATCATCACACGCTTCATCCAACCTTTATCTAGGTTAATTGATTTTTTTTTCTCAATTTGTATTTATTTTATTTCTTTCTGTACAATATAATTTACATATGCTTTTTTTATTATTATTCTTTCTTTTGATAAGTCATTTTAATTGAAATAAATGTCGTGTTCAAAATGCACAAGAAAGCTGAAAACAGAAGAAAGGTAAGACACTATTTCAATAATATTATTTGAGCTTTTTATACATGTTATATGATTTTCAGTAATAAAATTTTACAATAAAGTGTAGATATGATATGATGCATAGAATAGAAGTTGAAAAGCTTTACAATAAAGTGTATATATATCTTCATAACTCTCATAAAGTATTAGCATTTATATTAAAATATAATTATCAATTTGTTTTATTTTCTATTAAGATTATCATTTTTTTCTTCAATTTATTTTTATTTATCCAATTATACTTCATTTTGTATTTATCTTATTGTTTTAATCTTAATAAAAAAAAACAGTCCCACTTTTTATTCATAAGGACTCATTTGACATATTCTATAAGGCTTAATAGAATCGAATCTAATAGTATAAAGCCAGATAAAAGAGAGATTTACTACTGTGTTATATTTGGTATGACATTATATAAAATGTTGTATGCCATAAAAAAAAAAGTATGATTATATATATTTGCTAACACAATATATAATATGAAAGGATAAAAATTAATTATTTTGATTAAAATGTCCTTTACTAAAATAAAATTATATCCAACAAAATGCTCAAATAAAAAGAAATGAATGTTTCTTTTGGCATATATAATCATTCATATTAATAGTAATATATCAACACACATTTAAGGTGAAATAGAAAAAATAAAAAATTGAAGTACAAATGAATGAGTAAAATCTCATTTGGCCACTCATATATGGAATATTTTTCAACTTGGCCTCTTATAAATAAAATTATTATCAATAATGTTTTTTATATTTTTTTTAAATTAACTTGTTTCTTTGAAGATATTATTGTGAGGAGCTTAATTTAGACAACAATTAGATGAGGAAACAAATTGAAAACATTTTATCAACAAAGGACCAATTGGAAAGAAAAAATTATTCCATGAGTTGATATTTTTTAAATTGACATATTTTTTTCATGATATCATTGATAACAATTTTATTTGAGAGATCAAATAAAAAAAATATAGATAAGTAAAGAAATAAATTAAGAAGGCAATTTCATGAGGGATCAAATTGAAAAATATTTTATATGTGAAGGATTAAATTGAAATAAAAAGTTTTAAGTTCCTATTTATCAAATTAACTTTTTTTTAAGGATATTATTGATAAAAATTTTATTTTTTAGAGATCAAATGGAAAACTATACATTGTGATGGACTAAATGGTAATTTTGTGAGGGATCAAATTGAAAGAAAATCTAATATTTGAGACCAAATTAAAAAAAATTTATACATTCATATTTTTTTAATTTAACTTAACAATTTTTTTTGAGAGGGATGAAGTGGATAAATATACATATGTTAGGGGCTAAATTGAGAAAACAATTCAATTAAAAATAATTTGTAATATCTCGATCAAGTTAAAAAAATTTTGAATTCATATTTTTTAAATTAACTTTCTTTTTTAGAATATTATTGATAACCATGTTATTTATGAAGAATCAAATAGAAAAATACATATATGTGAGAAACTAAATAAAAAAGACAATTATGTGAGGATTAGACTGAAAAGACATCAAGGGATCAAATTTAAAATTATCTTATCTATGAAGGACAAAATTACAAAAAGTTTCTAGAAAGAGTAAATTGACCAAATGAAATTTTATTTCAAAAAATATGAAATAACTTATTAATACAATCATGTTTGATTTATATTAATAACGCAGTGCTCAATTGCATTAAGTATTATTAACATATAAGCTTATACAATCCAATATACTCCAAATATGCACCAAAGATATGATAAAGAAGAATTGCATTATATAAATTTATATAAATCAACCTTTTCCAGCATAAAAATAATGCAGTAACATTATGCACTCGAAGAATATAAATGTCCAACTTCTATACACATTCATCAGCAAAAATGTACGATTCAGTGGCATATTACTCAGTATAATAAGTCCTTGTCAAGGCTGTTTAGTTGAAATAATGAATATTTGAATTCTTAATAATATAGTATGTAAAAAGTCAGACAGAACATGACCACAGAGGAATTCTTCATTATTTTCACATTCAATTTAATAAAAATTTTGAAAATTATTTCTGCGTCACCTGAATTTATGACTTGTGTTCCACAGATTCAAACCCTCCAAAATGAAGACAAGCTAACAAAATATAATTTATTCGTGTAGCAAATACCTACCATGCGAGCCATTCCATCTCTTTTCTGTAAATATTTTACAAAAGTAATGCTCCCCAAATATGTCAATATCATCGAATATTTTCTATTTTTTTTCTTTTTTTTTTTCATATGCTTCTAAGAATTTCAATTATATAACTATTATTAGTTAACATATAATATAATTAAGTAAAAAAATATTGACACCTGCATGTGCACCTTCAAAATAACTGAATGCTAAAGAGGTATAGTTTGCATATGTAGTTACAAAACACTATAAACGAAGGAGCCATGGGACATGAATTCACTAATTCATGTATTACTGTCACTACACATGAAAAGGTTTCCTGGGAGTGGGTGTTCGATTTTCAATTGATTGCAATCTCTGCTTCAGATGAAATACTTCAACCTGAGAAACCCCAAAAAACATGTTTGAGAACATTCTAACATGGCAAGATATATTTGGCAATAGGAAACCAACGAAATATTCTCTTATGAACGTTGAACTTAATGAGTAGGAATATTTAAGAATTGAACGACATACAGAAACTTCATGGCCAAAACAAGCATCTCAGATGTATGAGAGTCTAAATCCGTCAACAAAAGATAGACCAAACTCATCATGTGGTGACATGTAAGCATGTCATTCCATTTTTCAATGGGACCCAAATTTGACATGCTTATCTTTTCATGGTTGGCTTGGTTTACCTAAATTTTTCTAGGAAAAAATATAATTTTTAGATCATTGGACAAACACCGAAGGGTATGCTTTGGAAATTGAGACAGGAAGGAAAGGGAAGGAATTCAGAGAAAATGAAACGGGAATCGATGGTTAAATAATCATTTTCTCTCCTAGTTTACAAACCATTCTCCTAAAAAATCTCTCAAATTTGGAGAACTTAAGCATTGGGAATTTTAATATAGTAGTTGAAAATCCCCACAATTATCCCCCATCTAAACACACGCTAATGCAAACCTTTTATAATTAATCAATCCATATATGTACCTGTAGTTGGAATGCCCTGGCTCTTTCTCCAACAAGAACTCCTCTTGTTGAGTGCAGCTCCTACAACGATTCTCTAATCAGCCAATAACAACTAAATATGCGAATGATTTCATTAAATGTTGCAGCTTATACCTTCTGCGTGTCATCTAAGATAGCCTTGAGAAAAGCCACATCATGCTCAAGCCTTACATTGTCCGAGTGGACAGTGTTTGATAGGCTATTAGCCTCTTCTTGGGCTAACTCTACACCAGCCAGCTTCTCCCTAAGCAAATCCATCTCCTTCACCATGTCACCCAGTTTTTTCTCCATCTCCTGCCTACTTTTTAGAGCCGATGCTAAACTTCTCTCAGCAGTTTCTCTGCTTGCCTGCGCAGCCGCCAATTGTCCCTCCAGAATCCCATTTTTCCTCAATAGGGCAGCCACTTTGGTTTCATAATAGTGATAAATATTTGAAGGAGTGGACAGTGATCCTAGTTTATTGTTTCCGAGGAATGACACATCATCACTTTCTGGTGCAAGATTTCCAAATGCTTGGTTTTGTTGATTTGAATTTCCAGGTACCAGAAACTGTGGTTCCTCCATGCTGATCTTGGCTCCATTTGTGTTCATCTGATATCCAGGATCATTTTGATTAGTTCTTTGATCTGTTGCCTGAAACATATTAGAAATTAACATTAGCAATAGGATCAGAATCACAACTATTAAGTACAAGTTAAAATATTGTGAACATTTCAATAGAGTTCTGACTTCATGTCGAAAATAATTATTTAACACTTTTTATTGACATGCAATGAGGCAAGAGGAAGGGAAAACCCAGAGTAGAACAAGGCATGTTTCAGGGTTACCTTACTTAGGCATCCTAGGCAGCTTATTACCAGCATACATACAAAGAAGGACAATGACTAAAGATATTTATTACAGGTTGAAATACTTTAAAATTTTTAATACATGGTCCTGACTTCTGACAGTTGAAATTATTTATAAATTTGTATTTCACCTTAATTTTATAATGTGGGGGCAGGGGTCTTAAAACTAGTTAGAACATTCATCAGTTCACTGACTCACTCCTTCAAATACGCCAAAAGCTCAACAGATATCATCTCAAAGAAACAAGGCAATGAGATACAAGGAAAAAAAAAAAAAACAGAAACCCATGAATAGAAGCGCCTGATGGAGCACGAGACAACCTACACAGACACAGTATCAGGTGTGACAGAACTCACATTTGACACAGGGTAACAATTTAAATAGAACATGATCACCTTGTGCGTGCATGTTTAGATGTTTAATGTGTCCATCATGTGTTTAGAACACCAAAAAAGTATCCAAGATTTCAAGCAGTCCAAGAAGTGTTTTGTACAAAATATGATTCCAAGAACTTCTGTTTTTAACCTGAGGGAAAGAACTGTCATCTTCTGAATTCTTGTCTATCCTAATATCTGCATTGTATTCTTCATCGTTATCAAATTGCTTGCGAAGAGAGACATCGATAGAGAGAGAATTAGGATCAGCAAGTAGGGACTGTGACAGAGATTTCCTTCCAGAACCATGTTCAATTGCAGATGCTAGATTTTGTCTAGCAGCAGATTCAATCAAACGCTGCTGGGAAGAATCATTATTAAATTGAGAGGCCAATCCAGTAGATGATGAATGTTTTTCAAACAGTAAAGATCCCGGAGCTTTAGTAGGAGTTGATCGTCTTCCCAATGCTGATTCATGTTTTTCCATTATTAGCACTTCCACCTGTTACAGTCAAGAAGAAAAAGGTTAAAATTCAATAAGAAGTGAGACTTAACTCATAAACCAACTTTAGATTCTTTTGTCATACCTGATTTGATGATTCTTTTTTAAATCCCCCAAATGCAACAAGAAAGTCCTTTTCCTTATGTTGCACAAGTGCGAGGCTGAAACCCTGATAATACAATAGATCATGTATATATGCATTTTTGATGATCTAGAAGAAACTATAGCCAAACATACCGACAACAATCTTGCAGGGAAGGAAATTATGTCTTGAAGTGACAAGTACAAAATAAGTTGGACTACTATAGCCTAATATAAGGCATCTAGATTAATCATGTTATCACCAAGGAGATTCATAGTGTATACATTAATACAATTTTTGGCTTATAGGGCAATATAATCACTGAATAGTTTTTCATTCAGGAAAAAGAAAAAAATTTGGGGGGTAAGGGGCGTTACATCCTAGCCCAGGATGTCATCAGTAAGATTGAACACATTAATTAAGTCTCAGATTTAACCACTAGGCCAATTTTGGGCTTGTGAAATGTAGTACTAATTTCCACCAACTTGACACCAAAAATTTAATGTACAAAAGGCTGAACTAAACACAAAGGAAAATCACTTACAGTTTATTAGACAGTGAAGAAACAGGAAAATATGTAAACCAATAGTCATGTTCAAGGAACTTTTGCCAATAAAATTGAATCATGTATAATTATAAACATCTATCGATATCCTTTAATTTGAAATAATACAAAAGTTTATACAGCATAAGGCTAGTGGCGGATGAATGATGCCTAAAAAATATCAGGAAAAGATGCGTAGCTCACCTTG
Organism: Delonix regia; assembly: GCA_037074485.1. Lineage (NCBI taxonomy): Eukaryota > Viridiplantae > Streptophyta > Magnoliopsida > Fabales > Fabaceae > Delonix > Delonix regia. The sequence goes on from CM073454.1 coordinate 33,673,610, forward strand.
TTGGTAGTGATGGAAGATGGAGGTGATGCAGCTGCTACAGACCACTCACTTTTTAATATATCAAATATTAAAGTCTCTCCATGCCCTGAAAAATAAAGAATGCTCATTAAGTCTGTACAATCAAAAGCACTGTAGCAGTAATTGGATTCAATAAAGACTGTAACAATAATGTAGAATTAATAGCTCAAATCTGATGTAAAAATATTATGCAATTACAATTTAAAACAAATATCCTGCAAAAATTACTATTCCAAAGTTGAAGCATAGGAGCTTAGGTTCAAGAAATAGAAATATATGACATGATCATATGCTATTGAACAAATGCTTCTTTGATTATGCAACATACGTTTTTTCCTGGTTCCACCCCCTGCAATATACCATTTAGTACCACATAGAACACCACAGCAACCAGCTCTAGGTGAAGGATGGAAACCTTTTATCTTTATTCTTGACCATGCCATCTGAAGGAAAAGATATTTTTGTCAAACTATGTAGTCAAAGAAGTTATGATCAGCTTCTCAGAGAAATCAAGCAGTTTCAATGCCTGGTATTTCACTATTTTAGTACAGACATAAAAAACTGAAAGAGCTCACACACAGTTTCAAAGTCAAGTGAGTATAAATCATTTAAGGTCCTGGACTTTGACGATCCCCCAAATATAAAAAGAATTTTATCATCATGAAGAGCAGCCACATGGTTGGATCTTGAAGAAGGTGCTGTTCCCCTGCAAGTGTATAATAATATTTAAGAGGAAAAAAGATAAGAACCTTATATTTGAATAGCAATGTAACATTTATAATAGGGGATTATTAATACATAATCATAGAAATAAAATCCTTCATTTTAGTTTTCGTTTTAGTTGCATATTTAAAAGCCTCAACACACTTACGTGCAGTGAAGTGGAAGCCAAGTGAAGGACTTGAGATCAAACATATGTAAGTCATTCAGCTTCCTCTTTTTTGCATCCTCACCCCCAAACAATATTAAGACAGAGCTTCCCCTAACAACAGTGTGACCAGAGCGAGCAACCTATGAAGAACAAAATATTTTATCACTACCGCTTAGTTCTAGGTAAATCAAGGAACATAGCAGTTCTAGTACTTTATCATTACAGATTAAACTCCTAATACAAATTTTGTGCATTGTTTATGCTCACGGCCTCCTTACAATGTAACACGCCATGAATGTGAGAATTGCAACCTTGCCATGTGTGAAAAAATATCAATATTACCAAGATACAAAGCTGTTCTTTCCACAGGTCAGACCTCAGTCACAGTCAAGCTCAATTTTTTATTACAGATGTTAAATTTAAATGATCATAGATTACTATCATAATATAATATATTATAAACCAAATTATGTAGTTTAGAAGCAACCTGCCTGCATGAGGGTTTTCATAAAGATACAAAGTGATGTCCTACGGAACTACCACAAGGTCATTTGCAATTTTATCTAGTGATAATTTTTACCGGTATGTCTCCCTTTGATTCCATGAGCGACCAGCATTCTGTCTCTGTATCAAATGCCCAAACTACAAACACCAAAAAGACAATCAGAATGATATCACAGATGAACCAGAACAATCATTACATGCATGCAAAGGACGCAGGACTAAACCTGAAATTCTGTCACTTCCAGGGTCTGTTTTCCCTCCAACAAGTAGTGCCTTTTTGCCCCAGGAAACCTTGTCAAATTGCATGAAGCATAAGAAAATTGATAAGGGGAGATATTCATCATCAAGTATAATTTGCAACCAAAAGACAAAGGGGAAAAGGAACAATTTTATAACACCATATCTAAAAGACAATCTTGTTTTAAAATGTCAAGTATAAGAAAATATCTAGTTGCTATACTAAATAAACATACAAACGTTTTTATTTGGATTTGGTAAATACTTATGATCAAAGTTCTTATCATATAATCAGGCAGCACATTTATAGCATCCAGTATTCCACCATGCATGAACTCATAAGGGTGGGCAGCCTTTTTAACTTTATTGAGAAATTTACTTTCTTGGGTTTCTCATCTTGACATACAAGTTATTCCATGTCTTATACAAATGAAGGAATGCCATCTGTGAAACAACAATGTGAGCGCATGCTAATCTGTTGAGATTGTACAGCAAATAGGATAAATTATGGTACCAAACAATGACCCTTGCATGCCGGAATCTTTAGTGGCAAACTGCTCGGGGACAAGTAAAGCTTTGAGGATGCTGTGGACCATGAAAACCTGTCAAAATTTAGCACCTGAAAAATAAAAATGAAGAGTAACCGAATCATGTAATGCTAGAAAAACCAAGGAGGCAAGGACCACATAATTAGGAGATATTAATGTGCTGCTGATCTTCAAAGCAACAATCTCCCACTCATATAAAACAATAAATGCTCTCTAACCTGCACATCATCCAACAATCCATTCCCGGATTCGCCACCAACCACTATCATTTTATTCCCAATAACGGCTGCTGCATGCTATTCACAACGGGCAAAAAAAAAAAAAAAAGTTCAGACCTTTCGCTAGTATGGATGTGCTTGTACAACGACTTAGGAACAGATATAAAATGAAAAAAAAAAAAAGAGCGAAAACTATCTACATTGGATCTAGGAGTGGGCTTGTCTCCTGCAATTGACAGGACCATCCAGTTCTCTGAGCTGCCAATTGTAGAAGTACTTATCTCCGGGGCAGCAGATGAAGAACACTGGCAATCAAGTACATCAGAATGATCATTTGTCCCTGCAACAACTCCATCACCCTAATAGGAAACTAAAAAAAATCAGTGGAAAGCATACTCACTCAGAATATGTTTGGATTGAAGAGAATGGATGGAAAAAATATATGTTTATTAGAAAATGTCGAGCTTAAAATTGCTCTACCCTTTTCTTCTCTGTTCTCAACCCAAGCATACCCTTAATGTAATCCCACAAGGAATGAAGCTGAAAAAGCTTACATTAGGATTGGACTTGCCATTTCTTCTGGGTTGCCTTATGGGACTTCTAGTTCCCTGTGAGTTGTCCGAAAGCTGGACCTTCAACCTAAGGCAAAGCAATAATGACATCCAAATTTGCAATTTACGTAATCAAATTCAATTAAACACAAGTGGATCCTCTTGATTTGGTGTATGACAAAAGTTATAATTTTAGACAAAAGAAAAAAAAGGAAAATGCTTCACCTGGTATGTTTCATACGCCGACGAGAGAATCCAAACATTTTCTTCGAAATTCAAACCAGACCTCCTGCAGCATGAATCACATGAAAGCTCCCAAAACAAAGAAAAAAAAAAACCCTAAAATTTCAAGCAAGAAAGCCACATTATACTGAATGGGTTCTTCTCAGCGAAGAGTTACCAAGATTCTTTTGATTTCCGAGAACAGAGATACTATGATTAGCAACCTCAAAGTCAACAAAGCAAGAAAAAGATGAAAATGTTTGTCTCTGACTCGAAAGCTCACCTCACCTCACCTCACTATGAAAGTTGTAAGCGAAGTTAGAGAGAGAGAGAAACACCAAACGGCACCGAATCGATAGAGGCTTTCGTTGTGACGACAATGATACTAGGAAACTAAGTTTAACATGTGCAGTAAAACAGAGAGAGATGGTAGAGATGCGCACGTTAGTGAATAGCAGGAGGTGTGGTTGTCTTGTTCTGAAATGCGTGAGATGAGAATAATATCGTTGGTATTACGGTGGTTGATTCTAAATTGCGCCGTGGGAGCGTAATGATGTGGAAGGAGAGTGTGAAACTGTGAAGAGTGAATGGCGATTGCGAGTGTTCAGTGTGCAGAAAAGCAGACGTGGGGCGCAAAGCAAGGTTCAGGAGATGGGGCCCACTTCCCATTTATTGAGGCGCCATTGTGGGGCCCACCTTCCTCGGGACTTGCCTCAGAAACCAAAAGCTCGATAGATCGAATCCCTTGCCCCACGTGTCTACGGATACTCTATTTATTAGTTCATATTAAATTTAGATTATTGACCAAAAATAAATTCAGATTATTTATATTTTTTTTAGAACTTTTAATCGTAATATTTAATAACAAATAATTTATAATAATTACAAAAAATGACTATTTTTAATTATTAATTTAATATTTATACTATTAAAATAATTTTTTAAAAAATTTAATTAACTTAACGAATAATTATTTTTTAATAATATTGAATTTTTTATAAATTATTTTAGTACTTTAATTCTATATTTAATGACATATATATAATTTATATTAAATGATTTTATGTTATTTAATTTTTTTTTCTTACAATTGATCACCAATATGTTGTAATTGTTAGCGAGTTGAAACACTTAACATTACAAATGTACTCAAATTATTGAGTTTAAAATATACTTGACCACTTAAGTCATTTTTTTATGAGTTGATTTAGTTTCAATCATACGTATATAAAATTTTGAGAGAATGCATAATTGGTTGTACAAGTAAAATTAAACATTTCAAATTAAGATGACTCAGTTAATAATTTTTTTAAATGATAAAAGAGTAAAAGAATAATTTAACTTTAATTTATTGAATTTTACCATATTTAAATTACAGGTTACATAATTAATTTTTATAAATATAATTCATAAACAAGGTTTGCAGGATGCACAATCTACCTAATAAAATATCTATTGTGTACTCTTGTTCAACGACATTCAGATTTTTTTTTTTTTAATGAATGCATGTTTCATATTTGGAGCTGTCTTTATATGAAAAGAAACAATGATTAAAAATGGTACTTTTTTGGGGGTGTTGAATTTTGTTTAGAACAAGACAATATAACATTATAAATGACAAAACCAAAATTAGGTCCACCATAGACATTGAGCAAGGAAAGTTCATGATTGGTCTTCACATACCCAAAATCCTCAAATCATTATTATTGAATCAAGCTTTCTTTTTTTTTTTTTTAATTTTAATTCATTATATGCTACTCATCATACTTGTGTCACATATATATATATATATATATATATATATATATATATATTTTTCATTTGGAGTAAATTAGTCCCTGTTCCTCTGAAAAATTATTTAATTACAAAATTATATTGAAATCAAAAAATAAGTTGCACGTACATTTATTTTTATCAAAATATCTTTATATCTATTTGAACATAAAATGGTTAAAAAAAATTTGTAAATTTAGCATATTTTGTCATTATTAGATAAAAAAAAGAAAGAATCATTAAAAAAATGAATATATTCAAAAAAATATTTTAAAATTTTTAAATAAATATTTGAATTCAACGCTAACGCATGTATGAAATATGCATATTAATAAAAATAAGTATTGTCGTACATTTAATAAAATTTAAAAATGCATTAAATTTATAGTTTTCAACACAAAGTAAAGAACATTTAAATAAAAATTTAAAATGATTTTTAAATTTTTTAATATATAAAATCAGCATTATCTTCAAAACTATATCAATCATATTATAGTTTTAAAAAAATTCACATATACTATGATATTAAAAAAAAAACTGTCTGATTAATTGACCAAAAAATTTTGTGTACGAAATCTTCCAAAAAGTTTCACTGTAAATTTTTAGAATAAGAAATTTTGTAGCATCCTTTAATAAATTGATAAAAAAAAAACCCATAGGAGCAGCGCAACGTGCAAAAAAAAAACTGATTTTTCATGAACTCAGTATAACTGCCACTCCAAATGATTCAAGTTCGTTAAAAGTGCTCAATGCTACTTCCAAAGCTGATAACCTTGCTTAAGAGGTGTTCAACTCTTAAGCAGGCTAAACAAATCCATGCCCATATCCTGCTTAATGGTCTAGATCATCTAGAACCCCTTTTCGTCCATCATATACTTCTCTGGGATGTCAGAAATTATAAAAGTATAGCTATGTATGTACAGCTAATTCTTCAACATTTACGTAATCCAGATTCCTTCTCATGGGGTTGCACCATTCGGTTCTTCTCTCAGAAGGGTCAATTCATGGAAGCAATTTCTCTGTACGTTCAAATGCAAAGAATTGGATTGTGTCCAAGTTCATATGCTATATCGTCTGCTTTGAAGTCGTTTGCGAGGCTTGAGTATAAACTAGGTGGTATGTCAATTCATGGGCATGTTCAGGTATATGGATTCTCCAGTTGTGTCTATGTACAAACGGCCCTTCTTGATCTGTACTCAAAAGTGGGTGATACGGTGACTGCACGTAAGGTGTTTGATGAAATGTACCAGAAAAATGTGGTTTCTTGGAATTCAATGTTATCTGGCTATCTGAAAGGTGGTAATTTGGCTATGGCTCGATTGATTTTTGATGATATTCCAAGGAAAGATGTCATATCTTGGAACTCTATAATCTCCGGGTATGCAAAAACAGGAAATATGGACCAGGCTTGTTCTTTATTTCAACAAATGCCTGAGAGAAACTTGGCTTCCTGGAATACAATGATCAGTGGTTACATTGACTCAGGGAGCATAATATCTGCAAGAGAATTTTTTGATTTAATGACAGTTAGAAACAGTGTCTCTTGGATGACTATGATTGCTGGGTACTCAAGGAATGGGGATGTTGAGTCCGCTCGTAAGCTTTTTGACCAGATGAAGGAGAAAGATTTGCTCTTATTTAATGCTATGATAGCTTGCTATGCTCAGAATAGCAAGCCAGAAAAGGCCCTTGCTCTATTAAACGATATGCTTAAACCAGACACCAATATACATCCAGATAAGATGACTTTGGCAAGTGTTATATCAGCTTGTTCACAATTGGGGAATATAAAATATTGGCACTGGATTGAGTCATACATGAATGACTTTGGAATTGTTTTGGATGATCATTTAGCTACTGCTTTGATTGACTTATATGCAAAGTGTGGAAGCATTGATGTCGCTTATGAGCTATTTCATGGCTTGAGAAAGAGGGATTTGGTTGCATATTCTGCAATGATCCACGGGTGTGGAATAAATGGCAGGCCATTTGACGCAATAAAGTTATATGAACAGATGCTTAGAGAGTGTATTTGCCCAAATTTAGTTACCTACACTGGGCTCCTAATTGCCTATAGTCATGCTGGATTGGTTGAAGAAGGATACCGCTGCTTTAACTCCATGAAGGACTATGGACTTGTACCTTCAGTTGATCACTATGGGATCGTGGTTGATCTTTTAGGGAGGGCAGGATGGTTGGATGAAGCATATAAGCTCATAATAAATATGCCAGTGCAACCAAATTCTGGGGTTTGGGGAGCTTTACTTCTTGCTTGCAGATTACACAATGATGTTGAGTTGGGCGAAATTGCTGTACAGCACTGCATTAAGTTGGAGAGTGATACAGCTGGTTATTGTTCTCTTCTTTCCAGTATATATGCTTCCGTTGGTAAATGGGATGATGCCAAGAGGTTGAGAATGGGTTTGGAAAGAAAGAAACTCATCAAAATACCTGGGTGTAGTTGGATTTAGTTTGGCTCCTCCACGATTGGAGGAACAGGCACGTAAGGTGTTGTACTTGGGACAATTACTTGATGCTCCTGTGGCTTCTGCCATCTTCCCACACTTAAAGTTGATATTATGCAACAGCCTGAATGAGACTACGGATGAAAATATGACATATTTTTGAGTTTGAGGAAGCTATTTGTGTAGCAATGAAAGTTCGTTATACCCCATTGCAATGCCCTGGATGCTCCAATACATACAATAGGGGTGGATGTTGGCCAAAAGTGAATCATTTTGATGTCTCTTGTATAACCTGTAAGGTTAAAGTTATCACAGATAAAATGCTGCAGCAATAACGAAACTGAACAAGGTAAACAAAGTTTTAGGTAATGATGGATGACAATCCATTGATTTTTCATTGTCTCATAAACGAATAAGTAGTCCTCTAATCAAAGTTTAAATCATTCATAGATGAACTGTCAATGTACAATTTAATTAGTATTGATTCTTATGAATGAATCTAGAGATTCTTTGACTTCATTTGTTGTACATATGATGGAGAAAATTTGAAAGAAGTATCATATAGGCTAAGAAGATCAGTCTTTAAATATTTGAAGCAGGCTGCACTTGTTCTATGTTTACTTCTATACCAATTTGACTGACTTTTAGCTGTCCGAGTATCTATACTGATGACAGTCATACAGTAGGGTATACAATGAATGTGTCACTTAAATATTTTGATCATTTTGGATTGCTCTAGTCTTAAAATACCATATAGTTAGTGAATTTTGCAATTTTTTTTAAACAACAAAAAGTTTGTTTCTGCTTTCGGATAACTTATAGCTGACATCGGCAAGGCAGAAGCAACTTTGACTGTTGGGGAGGAAGCTACAATTGACATTTTATATCATTTTTTTTTTATCCATTTTCCTTCTGCAATGATAAAACACACAGTTGCTCTACATTTTTAACAGGAAAGTTTGTGTTGATACAAGAAGAAGATGTGGACTTTGCTATGATCGTGGATTCAATTCAGAGGTATGGTTGAATCTTATGTGGCTCTCTCTAATTTATAGGCATTGAAAGCAATGTACCTATATCTGCAAAAGTGCGAAGGCTTCAAAAGCAGTAGAGGATATGTATGCAAGCATTCAAGGTGGAAAATAAAAGGTAAATTTTATTACATATCATATCCGTAGTTAAAATATGTTGGTTGCCTTCATTTATAAGATTACTGCTGCTTCAGTATAACCCATTTGGATTTAGCTTAACTTCAACTCAATTCAAAATTAGTGAAAGAAAACACTCAATTCAAAATTAAAACGGGCAAGGTATTTTTTTAAGTGTAAATGCTGGAAACTTTTTTGCTTGGAGTTATATCAAAGCTAGCTGAGCTGCATATATTAACATGAAGATGCTGTCTCTGCGTTGCTTATCTTCTTTGCCTGCAAGCATGTTTGTGTATGTACATATTTATGTCTACCTCTCAAATCTAACCAGCTGCACTGATGAGCCGATTCGGTTTAAACTCTGGTTCAAGTCTCTGCTTTGAGTTAAACCTCAAACTGTCCTGCATTTTGTTCTCTTCTGTAGAATTTATTACCTATTTCTTTTGTATTTACTAAAGATGTATTTGGGTATCCTTTGGAAATTGGATTTATTTGGAACAGGGCAATTCAGGAAAACAGAAACTGTTAGAACTCAAAAGTGAAAACAGAAAGGTTTGCTGGTGTTTCAAGAGTCTTCATCATGCTCATTCCTAAGCTGCACTTTCCTCTAGAGCCACCCAACTTGCATCTATTTGTGACTCTCTCTAGCTCTATAAAGCTGCTTTAGTTTTCCTTTTTTCTTTTTATTTTCCCCTGTATTTGTTGATATGAAAGAGGAATAAATATTGTTGCATGTGTCACATTTACTCATGCCTGCAAGGTCATTCCATTCGATGCCTTTGTCTGACATAAACTAGGTATAAGTGCAAGATATGCATTGTCCTCTAATCATATTTGTTGCTATTGCTGTATTGTAATAGACTTGTTTAGTAAGTTTTTTTCGGTTAGATAGGTTTGGGTTGGAGGACAAAGGACTAGAACCCAATAATTTGCTCTCATCTCCTGTAATGTGTTTTAATCTTACATGGCTAGTGGTAGTTTCACATTTTATTCAAGTGAGATTCTGTTGCAGATTCAGTCTGTTAAAAATAAGTAAAACAAGCTAATCATAAATAAGCATATAAGTATGTCAAAAAGAGACCTCACCGAAAGTATCCCTAACATACATATCATTCGTGATTTATTTGGTTTATTTATCTTGTATAGACCAAATTTACCTAAGAAATTTTCTTTTATTGGCTTCCTGCCTACCTAAATTCTTCTGTTACAAGAATAATTATTGTAAAAAACTTAGCTTCTTTTCTTTCTATGCTTAGGTCTTAGCTCTACAGGTTAGAAAGTATAAATGAATTTGAACTAAGACTAGGAAAGTGCTGATAAACCACTACTGGCATAATGCTTAAAACACACTGTTAAACTTCGTACTCAGGCCGCAAAGCTACATTACAATGCAAAGAAGGCCAAACTACAACTCAGCCAATCAAGTTAGCCTTATTATTACAAAACTTCAGCAACATAAACTATGCATTGATATGGATATACATAGGACTGTATATATCCGATGATTACATAATAACCTCATATAAAGTTATTATAACCAAAACAGAAATTTTAGTGCCAGATATGACAAGGTCTGTAGTACTATCATGCTGTATCAAACCCAAAGAGCTCCTGCTCTTCTGAGCATTGGGATCAAGGAGCGGTTAAGGTGAAGGCTCATGACTTCATTGGTTCCACCCACCAGCTCACCACCGATGAACACGGCTGGCACTGATGGGCTGCATCCGAGCCTCAAAAGGGCTTGTTCAATTTCCTTCCCTTGAGCCATCTCATCGAGCTCATGGACCATTGGGTTCACCCCAAAGTCACAGAAGAGGGTCTTGATGGTGTGACACATGCAGCAGGAGCTCTTGCTGAAGATCACCACAGGCCTCTCTGACGCCATCTTTGTCACCCTTTCCATTTCTGACTTACAATAAACACAAGAAACTCTAAGAGATGTTGAAATGTAGTCTAAGTGGTTATGGATAGAACAATATATTGCCAACTGAGCTCAACGCAGATTTTGAAGTAGGAATTGAGATGTGATGGGAAGGAGGCACTTCAGGTATATATATATATATAGTCGAGCGAGGATAGGCCCGAACCAGCTAATTGGCAAAGAAAATGATATGGGGGTGGTCGGGTGAAAAGGGAATGTTCGATTAGATATTAATATTTCAGTTCGTTTCTAAATTTCTCTCTTTGATGATTTATTTGAAAGTGATTGATCAAAGTTGCTTCTCAACAACGAATCTATATATGCATACGGAAACACAAGCGTGTCCTTGGTACGGCTTCGAGTTATTCTTACATGCATGTCCTTCTTCCTAATGGGTACTTTTGTTTTAGAGAAGAGAGATGGATTAGATCATATGGAACCACCTGTGTGTGTCCTATTTCCTCCTTTATTTGTATTTATCTATATTCAATTTTACATTGTAATTTTCCCATTAAGCCTTGGATGATTCAGATTCCAATTTTACAAACCTTCAGTGAGTAATTTTTGGAGTAGGTGATGAAAATGTGATCATAGAACATAGTGTAGGAATGGCTTGGAGAAAATTGATTGGTGAACCAATTAACTAAATGAAAAAAAAAAATTTGAGGGCCTTTGGCTATATTTGGTAATTCTGTGCCTTTGCTTCTAGATTTCTATATTGGGAGTTTCTGCTTCTGCATTCTCTATCTTGAATAAGGCATCTGCTGCGGTGGAAGAAAAAGTTGAATTTATCTAATTGGGACCTCTTTTGTGCTGTTGAGATGCGCATCCAATTCCGAAAGGGAAATATGATTAAAAGTTTTTGTAGCTATATGGTATATTTATTATATGCTTAAATATATTTTTATCTATTTAGTTTCATAAAGATTTAAATTTGATTTTTCTAATTTTGAAATAAATATTTTTATTTTTTATTTTTAAAATTATCTAATTTTGTCCCCTGTTTCATATTATTTGTGCAAAATTTAATGTTAAGCTTAACAAATTTGTTGGCTTAAACGTTCGTTATTTATTTATTTATATTATATAATTGACCCACATTCAGATTTGACGTTTGATTTAACATATTAATGAATATTAAATAAATTATTGGACAAATTAAATAGATAAAGTTGGACCATTTAAAAAAAAAAATAGGAAAGTATATATGATTTGATTTTAAACCAGAAGGGTCAGATTAAAATTTTTTTATAAAATTAGAGGGACCATTATTCTTATGTCTTTATAATATTTATCACTTTTTGATCAATCTCACTATGAATTGAATTCTAATTATTTGCCTCATGCAAATAATCATGGTCAGTTCACTTTATCAGAACGAATTGAGAAAAGAAAGAGAAAATATGAGTTTTCTTTGCCAAATTGTGTAATCATTTGCGGACATGCATGAAATCACACTGGAAGTGAGCTTCTTCATGATAGTTCCGTGATTGATAAATTTCAAATAAGGATTTGTTTATTGTGATATAATTAAGGGATTAAATATCACAAATTTAAAATATTTATTATAGATTATGTTAAATTTAAAATTATTTTAAAAGACCTTGAAAAAAAAATTACTTTAAAGGACCTTCAGACTTTTTTTATTATATATTCTCAAAATCTTAAAAATACAGTCTTTCATCTGTAAACTGTTTAAAATAATTTTAAAACTTAAGGTCCTTTGCAATAAATATTTTAAACTTATAATCCTTACCTATAATTAAATAAAAAAAATACATGAATTAATTAATTAATTAATTAGATATATATATATATATATATATATATATATATATATATATATATAGGAATGAATCAAGGGAAGGGTAGGAAAGTAATTGCTCTTTTGAATTTTAAAAATTTAAATTTTTATATATAATTTTATTTTATATTTTTATTTAATTTTTTAAATTAGAAGAACTTGTATTTGAATTATAAAAGTTTAACCTTCTTAATTTAAATTTTTAAAATCGAAGACTTTTACTTCTTAGAATTAAATTTGATTATGATGAGAAAGAGGTCTAGAGAAATCGTCGAGTTATGAAATCAAAAGCTACTTGGCCTTCTTGAAGATGGACATTGGTGGTTGTCAATAGCGAATACTACGTAGGTGCACTTCATATTGTGGTGCGTTTATTGGAGTGTCCCATGGGGGCACGTTTGATGATAGCAACTGGACCTACAGGAACAAGCTGCAAAAGTAAAAGTGCACCAATTCCGTAGGGTTCCCCCTCCCTACAGTTTAAGGTATTAGCGTCCGACAATCAAACGGCTCCTTCTAAAAGCTAAAGGCCACTTCTTCTTCTGGCCTTATCTGGTTCTACATTTTAGGGCTGTTTATAATAGAACATAACTCAAGATTTTATTCAGCCAAAAATCAAAGCTAAAAAAAGTTGTCCCAGAATTCCGCCCAATATGATATGGTCCAGGAAGTGACTAGGTTCGAGTTAAGTTGGAGTTCATATCTTATTTTTAAAATTTATTTTTAATGAATAAAAATTAGGTTTTTTAAATAAAAATTAAAAAAAACTAAGATTTGAAGGTAAAAAAATAAAATGATAAAAATTTAAATTTATTAATCGTAATCTAGTTGAGAATGAATAATTAAATATATTAACTTTTATAGTAGTGATGGATCATATTAAAATTAAATTAATATATGTAAAACTAAATTAAAATTGAAAATATAAATGAGAGATTAATCTAGTGATTATTTGAGGCGGTTAGGTTATTTTTGAATTTGGATTTGGTAAAGTTAAAAATTTAAATATAAATAAATTTAATAAATTTGAATTGTTAGATGAAAGTTTAATAGTTTAAATTTTAAAAAAGTATCAAAAAATTATTTTATATTTATTAAACTTTAAATCATAAAAAAAATTTAATAACTCAAATCACCTTAAATGGAAAAAAATCTAAATCCCTTATTTTCACGTCATGTTGGCATGTTGAACTCCACAATGTCCCATATATGTGGGTACATACATGTACGAGGAAGATAGATAAATTTGGATACAACTCTACGCAATTCGAGCACAGTGCAGTCATCATATTCTATTTTTCTAATTATGTAATTAGATAGTATTCCAGCCAACTTACAAGCATGCATGCACCTGAACTACCTTATCCATGATACATATAGTCAAAGGGTTAGGCTATTATCCTGAGACTATAAGATTCCTAAGTAATAGTAAATTATACAGACCGCTCCCTTTTTTTTTTAATGTATAATTTAATATAATTTTAAATAATCATATTAACCTAAATACATATATATTGGGTGACTTTTAAGCTATTGAAAGATATTATGGTCAAAAAAATTAATATAGAATTAAATTATATAATGCAACTTTTAAATTATGAACTAGTCTGTCTATATACTAAATATAAAAAGAAAAAGATAAGTACAATTTCCAAAATACTTGCGTATAATTCACTCTAAATTCTTTGTGATCCATCCTCAAGAGATTTGGCTTATTTAACTAGAATTTAAACTTCAAAGCACATTGCATCCTCCCTTCAATCAGTAGTCAACACATTCCATGGGTAGAGAGAGAGAGAGAGAGAGAGAGAGAGAGAGAGATATATATATATATATATATATATATATATATATATATATATATGATAAATTTAGTATGTGTAAAAAAATAGAAGATGAAAATAATGCCTATAAACATATATTTATTATACTATCCTTTAAGTGATATTTACATTCACTACATTTGTTATAAGGTACTTACTATATATATATATATATATGACAAATTACTTCTAAGAGTTATCCCAAACACATATAGCATACAAGGAGATGAAGAAAGGAGGTGGTGGGGCGAGTTGCATATGGAATATTGTGGCCTTTATAAGCTAGAAAATAGAAAGAGGAATGCAATGGCGGATCCTGGCATCACAGAGACTAGGGTTTTATTGGTTCGTGAAGTACAGAACTGTACAATGTGTTAAAAAGAATGCCCTTTCCGTAAATATCTTATATATTCTTTTCTCTCAACACACACACACAGAAAAGAGAAGAAAAGAAAGCCTCAAGTTTATCAATTATATATACTTTCTGCTATTATTGCTTTTTCAGATCCCAGACAGACAGAATAGCTTAGCCTCTCTTTCAACATCCCCAACCCACAAGAAAAGCAACATAACCTGTAAAGAAAAATTCTCCAAAAGTTTTTGCTCAGGATCGAACAATATATATATTGATGCACTCATCATTATGTTTTCTGCATTTATTAAATTTTTTAAAATATATATGGATATTTCTTCTATTTTAAATATATTTTCTTTAAATTAAGATGTTATTATATGCTTTAGTCTCTAAATAAAAAATTTTTTAACTAAAATATATTTTATTAGCTCAAATACATATTGTATTCTAAAATAACAGATATTTCAGTCAAAAAGTTTTAGGTTAGAGTAATTTGTTTTAAGGAGAGTCTGTGTATATTTTAAAAATAAAAGTGAGATTACTCAACTAAGTCTTTGTAATTTCCTGTAATTATTATTTATTCTCTTATTATACGAAGACATATATATATATATATATATATATATATATATATATATTCCGAGATTTTATTAAGATTGCCTGCCTATGATTCCCACACGCATTATTTTTATTCATAAAAATTAAGCATGGCATCTTCTGAAAGAATATAATAATTATCTATGTCGAATTGCCAACATTTAATCCATAATTATTGAACGCATGCACTTAATTAGTCGTATAATAATTTCTGTGCTGCGAATATTAATTGATTTGATAGTGATTTTACAGAGAGTTAGATTTTCTTAACCAATATCAACATTCTTGTTTTAATCATACATTTTTCTATCCGTAAAAATCTCATAAGAAAACTCTTAAGTCGAGCTTTGATATTTTCATATTTTAATGAATAGTTTTGTGATTATTTGAAGTATTCTATATTATTAGGTATTTCCACCAAATAAATTTTATGACACGTTTGGAAATTTTTTTTTCTTTTTTTCTTTTGTTGGTTATTACTCCATTCTTCTCTCTCCCCCTATAGATTGGCAGGCCCTTTCGTCCTCTTTTTTCCTCCTTCGTTTGATCAAACAAGTGAAGGTGCTATTTTGATGATTTCATACGGAAAATTTTTTCGTATATATCGAATATATATATATATATATATATATATATATATTTAAAAACTGAATCCTAATTATCGTTAATTAGATATATGTGTCCTTTAAATAATTTCCTTCTTATACAGAATGGTTAACGTGTTGATGACTTCCAATTGATGCCTATGTGTCATAATTAAAGAGTCTCGAATTAATTTGTGTCAAAATAATATTTTGAACTCTTTTAAAATGCAAGGGTCTGATGGCTAAAATAAAATAAAACAGACTAGCTCTATATCTTGGGTAAAATTACTTTTTATTGGTTTAACTCACGGGTTAATCTATTAAGAATAATTAACTGGGTCATAAACAACTTATGTACCTAACACAAAAGCTAGATTTTTTAGTTTATTGTACAATTTCTAAATAAAAGTTTTATAGTATCATTTTGTTGAATGCAAATATATACCCATTATTAAATGCATATATTATTTAACTTAAAAATATCTTTTACACATTAAAAATGAACTAGTCTACTTAACTTAGTTTAAAATAAGTTTACAATCCATTCGTTTAGCTATATAATTTAACTTTATATTTATATCTTTACATCTAATCCATTATAAGTCATTGATCTTCCAAAGGACAATCTATGCTGGGTAATATATAAGGAAAATTGTATTTTTTTATACTTATTTTATTCCATTATAATTTAGTTATTATAATTTAAAATTTAAAATTAAATCTTTAAAGGTTACAAATACTTTAATTTGATTCATATATTTGAAATTCTATTAATACTAATAAACTATGTACGCTATTTTAACAATATGAATATGTATAACTTATGTTAACAAAAAAATAAAAAATAGTCACTTTTCACCCAAAAAAAAAATCATCAAAAATTCCTTCAGAAATTCTCTCGTAATAAAGACTACCAATTCAACAATTATTGGAACAATAAGGACAACTTAATTACAAATTAAGTGAAACTAAAAAGGCTAAAATATAACTTTTCCTAATATTTATTGAACATAATGCATAAAGAATATGCACACAAATATATTGTTAAATTACGTAATTATGAGGTAAGTATTCTTTGCTTGACGTAAGGGAAAATAGTAGCAAATTAAAGTGGTTAGGGAAGTGATTGAAGACGAAAGATGAAAGAGGTGCATGCATGGGCCATGCGTCATGCAATGCGACGTCGTTTTATTACCTCCTCAATGCTTATTCTCCGTCACATCGCCTTATCCAAAGTTGACATTCTGAGGCGCACGTAAGTCATATGTATGTAATCGTTTTCCACCACATGTATAACAATATATATCTATCTGTTTATCTGCATCATATTCCTCCTTCACCTTTTAAGTACATACCAATCTTAACACAATTCAACGTTATTGATTATGAAGTGTTATAGCACGTGTTATGAAAGTGTTGCCTATTCTTTATAGTTACAAGGTTTGAGGTTTAAAGTTTAAGTATAATCATTAAAATTGATTCAGTTGATTAAGTTAGTTGGTTTAAAACATCCATATGGTAAATTGGATTGGCATGTTTATAAGGAGACTCATTTAGTTGAATCATTTTAATGGGAGAAAAACATTATTTTGGTTTTTTACTTTTAAATTTAAATTTATTTTGGTTCATAAAAATTAAACATTTTAAAATGATTTTTTGTTTTTATATTTAGCTAAAATTTGGTCGTCCATACATTGAAATTCTTAAATGGACCTTTCACTTTTTAATATTTAACTCAAAATGATAATTTTTAATATAATTTAGAGAGTAACTACTTGGATTAGATCTTGAATTGTGAAGGACTATTTTGAAGCTTTTAATTTATAGAGGACTAAAATGAGTAAAATTTAAAAGTGGAGGACTATTTTAAAATTTTCAAAAGTGAAGGTACAAAATAAAAATAAGCTCAAAATTGCATGACTAAAATAAAACTAAACTCAAAAAATGAATGACCAAAATTATAATTTTTTCATTTCAGCTTGATCTATTTAATTCTTGAATTAAATGGGTCATCCCACGAGTCGAATAAATCAACCCAGCTAATTAGATCTTTCTTAATTTTTTTAATAACAAATTCTGATAATTTTAAGAATTGGAATTATATTTAAATTTTCATTAGAATGATTCATTTTTCAAGACATGGTTCAAATGTTCATGATAAAGACATTAATCTAAAGAAATCCATCACTTATTTTACTTTATTGTAATTTTTTGATAACATAGGAGTTACTTAAATAATTAAACTAATAAATTTAGAAGGAGTTGATTGATTTAAACTTCAAATTTAATTATTTATATTAAAAAAATATTATTATTACACTTAATGTTATTTATTTTAAAATTAATTTTTTTTGTTAAACAAGCCTAATAAATTGTGTTTAAATTTTAAATCGTTTAATATTATTAAACAAGCCAACTCTTTTAACTTATAACTTGTGGCGACGAAGGCCACTTTGATTGACAATATAAATACTATAAAATCTCAATGTATTTAGATTCAATCATAACCATTTCCTTCCTTAATTCTGAATTTGCAGGACTTTTTAACTTTATTACAATCCAAAAGATTAAGAGCCAATGTATCAAAAATTTATTAATCTCGTAGCATTGGGATAAGCATTTAACATTGGAGAAAACTTAAAATTATTAAAAAAAATTAATTAATAAAAATAGAACAAGTATATAATTTTGATAATTCTATAACATGACCATTTTTTCAAAAAAAAAAATTATGTTTCAACAAAATATTAGAATTGGCACAGATAACTTGATTGCAGCTTATCTGCTATAAATTGCAAACAATTTTTTATCATCAGATTACATCTAATCTAATCCATAAAAATTTTATTTTTCACATATATACTTATGAAATTATTGAATTTTAATTATTTTCTCACATTCATAAATAAAATTAATTATTTCTATAAACTTAAAATTAATGTCAAGTTTTACGTACCCACCAATTAATCTTACATTCCATCTCCTCTTTCCCTCTACTTCTTACACTCAAGAAACTTCTTCATGCACCCATCGATGTGCATATATTATATAATTAAGATTTTATTAATTCACATATATAATAATAAATTTATTTACAAAATAAAATATTATTCTGTATGTAATAATACTAAAAAATGAATCAAATCATAAGAAATATATGGTGTTTCTGAATGATGCTAAAAATATATTCCTCACTTTCTCAACTTTTGGCAGTGTTTGGCATATGTGAAATGCACATGGCGAAGTACATTCTTATCACCCAACTAGCTAGTTGAGCTAGCAACTAACACAAAGTCCCCATCAACATTCAACAAACTCAACCCTACTTTGAGCATCAAACTCCAAAAGAACCTTTATAATTTCCCCTACCCTTTCATCTTCTCCAATTTCCACATTAGCAAACATCACTAAATTCTTCATATTCTCGAACCCCTTCAATTATCTTTACATATATAAATACACAACCCCTTCTTCAACCTTCCACCATGACATCACAACCCAATTACACAAACCATTATATTTCTTCCTCTTATTCTTCTTCCTCCATAGCTATACCTTCTTAGTTCTTTCGGTCTCTCAGCCAGCACCGCCATGGACCGCGTGGCCAAGCTCGTGTCGCAGAGGGCGGTGGTGATATTCAGCAAGAGCTCGTGCGGGATGTGCCATGCCATCAAGAGGCTCTTTTACGAGCAGGGAGTTGGGCCTGCCATTTACGAGCTAGATGAAGATTCGAGAGGGAATGAGATGGAGCGGGCTCTGGTGAGGCTCGGCTGCAATCCATCTGTGCCGGCAGTGTTTGTCGGCGGCAAGTTCGTGGGTTCGGCACATACTGTCATGACCCTTCACCTCAATGGCTCTCTCAAGAGAATGCTTAGAGATGCCGGAGCCCTTTGGCTTTAAAAATTTCAGAACACCCAAACATTGCCTTATAATTATATCAGAAACTCATATAGTTCTGTACTTCTTAGCTTTCTCTGCTTTTTTTTTTTTTTATCCTACGCGGCTTTTGGAGATTAGAACTCTTTCACTATCATTGTAATTAAGTTCTAATCTCCCTATAAATTTCTTGGTAGGAGATCACGCTTCACAATATTATATACATACCTATATATATATATATATATATATAGTGATTAAGTTGACAAATTTAATCTTTGTTTGAGATCTTAATGTCTAATACAATGATAGGATAATTGTGCAAATCATCAGAATGAGAATTAAGAAACTGGGAGAATCAATAAAATTATTTTCTACCCAAAAAAATAAAGGCATATAAAAAGGAAATGGGTTAATTAGTAGATAGTGATAACTAGATATTAGGTTAAAGAAAAGTTGGACGTATTATTTAGTCCTTTATGATGGATAAATGTATAGAATTGGTCTATATATTTGTATTTTATGACAATTTGATCTCTAATAAATAAATTATGACAAATCAATTTTTTAAAAATTTAAATTTATATAAAATCAATCCCTTACAAATTTAAATATGTATAAAATCAGTTGCTCACAAATTTAAATTTATACAAAACTAATCCATTTGTTTGGATTAATAAGTGACTAATTTTATATAAAATAAAATTTTTAAAAGACTGATTTATTATGATTAATTTGTGAAAAATTAAATTATCATAGAGTGTAAAAGTAAAGACCAATTTAATACATTTTTTATCTATGAAATATTTTCAATATAGAGTTAGAGAGAGAGAGAGAGAAATGTAGTATCTCGTATTAATTAATTCAAAATGATGATAGATAAAGTGCATGTTTAAATTGACAATAATATTGCTCTAGGTTAATTTGATTTTTAAAATTAATTTTGGTGAGATGTGATTTAAATCATCGTAATTTATATTTAAAAATTTTTATTTGAAAGTTAATTTTTACTATCTTTATCATTCATTTAATATAAAAACAATCATTTTTTACATTTGTGTAACTAGAAATATAGAGAATAAAATTAATTTTAAAAAAATTTAAACAAAAATATTTACATAAACAAACCTTTATTTAAGTATGTAAATAAATTTTAAACATTTTAAACGTTAAACCAAACATACTGAGGTAACGAAGAGATTGACATGCGTAAATGTGATAGCACAATTAGGACAAATTAAATAATTAAATTCACGTGGCAAAAGAATAATACTCAATAATTTGTTGTAGTCCCTATCAAATAAAAAGATAAAAATATTCCTTGATCCATATATAAATATACAAAGTGGATAAATTTCACATCCATCCTATACAACGAATCTCAAGTTATCTCATCAACCCCATCAGCTCACTGTGGCCCCGTCCGCATGTCTTCATGTCTTATCTCATAACTTCACCACAATTCATAATTAAATTTATCATACATAATTTATTACTAAGACAATTCTTAAATTATTATTATTATTATTTAATGTAAAATTCGAATTAATTTTAATTACCCTAAACCAGTAGCATCTCATAATTTGGTGAGAATTTTCTAGATAATTAAATTTAGCATACATAATTAATTACTAGGACGATGTTTAAATTATTATTATTATTATTATTATGTAATTTCATGTACATATATATATATATGGAACTCGAATTCTCTTGTAAAATATTTTAGCTTGATATTATCCGTTATTTTTAATACGATATCAGTGAAGTGTTACTAGACGGCATTGAATTCCCGCAAGAAATTAACCTTAAAATATGGTAATCTAGCTAACCGATTGGAACCCCAAAATCCTTTGACACCAATAAAAAGAACATTTTCCAAACTATAGAGTACAATATTTTTTTTGTCCATCACTTATCATAAAATTATTATTTTAATTATTTACTTATTAAAATGCTCAAAATGATCCTCCACTTAATAAAAAATATTACATTTAATTTTTTATTTTAAAAAAATTATCAAATTTAATCTCATAGATTCAAAATTTAGAATTTAATAAATGAATTAAATTCAATAATTTTTTAAAAAGTGAGGGACCATTCTATTGAATAAGAAATTATTTTTGACATTTTAAATGAGAGACCAAAACCGTAATATTGTAATAAGTGAGAGACTTAAAATGTAATTTTCTCCCAAACTCTATAAAGTTTTGGAAAATGCATGACCTATAGTGTCAATTTCTTGGTCAATATATGATATTCAGTTCATTTTTGAGGGACTTGCTTGTAGTAGACAAATTTATCACTCACATATATATATATATATATTATCTGCCACAGGAATAGTATAATTTGATGTGAGGTACTATTTGCCTCATTCGTCTAGTAGTTATCAAACTAAAAATTCTTCAACTGCATTATTCCAACATATAGCAACAGTACTAACGATAATGATCAGAATAAGATAATTTTTCGATAAATATTATTATTCTAATATTATGTGCATATATCATATCGTGATTTAAGCATGAATTTTTGTTTGTTAGAGGGGCCTTTTCTCAATATGAAATCATCAATTTTGTTATGGTTTAATCAATTGCAATCCCTATATACAAACAAGTAGAATAACATTTTAGTTTTTTATTTATTAGTCTAATTTTAAATTTAATTTTTTATTTACGAGTCTAGTTTCACATTAGCGAGAGATTAAATTGAAATTAAAATTAATGAGAGATTAAATTAAAATTAAACTCATAAGTGATTATATATCTAAAATAGTGGTTCACTCATGTATTAATTGTATAGAGAAATTTCATATATATATATATATATAATTAAGTGAATTTTGGTGATGCACTTGAAAATATATTTATAAGCTATCTGAAAATTAATTAGTTAAAAACTGAGAGAAAATATTATTTATCAAGACTTTAGGATCTTAATTTTCATCTGTTTCATACGTTAATTTATATATATATATATATATATATATTAATTACTTGAATAATCGGATATATTCTCATCTATTATAGATACTTCACCGAAAGATAAAGGAGCACGCACAATGTTATATATATATAATTAAACTAAAAGCTTCCATGGGATTTTAATATGTAGGGTAAATTGATCTATATTTAAATCAAATTAATTTTTCTGTTGGTGAATAAAAACATATATTAAGATAATTGTATTGTACGGACTGGCTAAAAAACCTTTTGCTTTTGGCTCTTCGAACTATTATATTTGTACTTTTGTATGAGATGCAAAAGGAAGAAGAATAAACTAGTGCTTTGTATTATTCCAATTTTATGTGAAAAGTTAGATAGGCCAATATTCAAGCTGTCTAATTTGATTGATAGAATTGATTCCACTTTATCTTAAACAAGAATCTAGAAATTTTCATACCCACAGACTCTCATGTATATGCAAGTTTTGTATCAAATCAATCTTCTAATGCGCATATGGTTCATGCAACAAATTAAAGTTAAAGTGACACAAATTAAGATGCATTTGAATTTTTTAAACCAAAAAATTTGTGGGTTTCACTAGCTGTCCTGATTGAACATCAGAATCCTTGATGAGACAACGAAAGAAATATATATATACCTTAATTACTTGCAATTTGATTGTTAAAAATTTTGATGCGCTAATTATTAGAATTTGGATTCTGAAAGTCTAAATTCTCTATATTTGAAAATATTTGAGTTGTTAAATTTTTATCCAATAGATCATATTTAATAAAAATTAAATAATTTTTAACAGTTTCTTTAAAATTTAAATCATTGAATTTTCGTTCAATTGTTTAAATTTTGATTATATTCACATGTATTTACATTTCAAAATGCAAGGAATTCTTTTTCAGAACTAAATTGTATAAAAATTTAAATTTAAAGGGATTAAAGAGTAGCTTATGCATATATTTTCCGGGATAAAAAGTACATTTCCTTAAAATAAAATGATTTTTTAAATAATCTAAATATTTGGAATTTCTTTTAAGATCTTTGTGTTTAGGAAAGTAGATTCATGATGATGAAAAAAATGAGATGATTAGGTGTGGATCAAATTTGAAATAATTAGGGGACTAAATTGGAAATTAATATTCCATTCAAGCAACAATAAATCACAGCCTAAATAGAGGTCTACCCTTCCCTGAGGTTCAGTGAGGTTGCTCCTAAAACTAAACTTCATTTATAATATAACATAAAAACATATCACATGGCATTTTTTAAAATATACATGTGACTTCAACAACTAAAGGAACATGCCATGGAAACAGAAAAAATGATAATAATAATAAAACCTAGGAGCCCCCAGTGTCTTTAGCAAATATACAAGGATATTGAGCAACATTTATGGAATGTTAAGAAAAAAGAAGAAAAAAAAAAGGGTTCTAATCGATTCTTTAAATTAATGAATTTTGCCTCAGTATCATTCAAATTGAAAATTATTTAAATTTAAATATCAATTTTAAAAAAGATCCCCCACATGCTACTTAAAAGGTTATAAGTTTTGGCAATTCATAACTTTTAAGACTATCCTAACGAAGCCTCAGCAATTATACTGAACTTTACAGAATAGTACGAGACAAACATGTTGACATGGTATAAAATATATGTGATTGCAGCGACTTCACATGAAAATGAGAGAAAGAAATAATGCTAATTGCAAATAATTCCCAGAATTATTATATCTAGCAAATACAGTACTCTTTTGCACCCTTGCATGTCTGTATTTAACACCACTTAATAAGCCTGCATGTGCATGAACCATTTTTGAAGTGATATATGAAATCTGTTTATCTCTTTCTAACAATGAACCTCCTTCTCTGCAATATCACTTACCAGCTTGAAGGCCTCGTGAGAATCCATGCACATTCTCGAGTTCTTCATTATTCTGATTGTGGCTTCTCTAGGTGTATTCGTTAATCCAAAAGCCAAGGCTAGTCTCTCACTATACAAACCCATGATTTCCTCTTTGGCCTCTTCTTCCACATCAGCAAACACCAACCCTTTATTACTCACTCCCCCATATCCCTTTTCCTTCATTCTCTCTTCCATTTCCCTCAGAAAACTCAGAATCTCACTCCCTTTAACACAACTAGCAACATCGATCTCCAGCATAGAACAAGTAAGTTGATTCCTTTATCTCATATCTCAATCCAACTGCTCCCAGGTTCCTTTCTGGTTCCACTATGTTTCATTTTAGATCTTAGAGTGTGAGCGTTTTCTCAATCTCCGGCTATAATACAAGTGTTGGACAAGGTAACATAAGCACCTGCTGTTAGTATTTATGGATATATATATATATATATATATATATATTATCTATATGAAAAACAATAATAATAAAGGATAAGCCTGAATTCTTGTTTAAAATTAAGATAGGTTTAAAGTATATTATGAAGTATGAGTTTAAAGTTTATTATAAAACATGGGCTTGTATACGTAAATATTTTAATAAATTTAATTTTTAATTTGATGATGGACTTAATTAAAATTAAGACAATATGTATCATTATATAAAATAGGATTATAGTCCCAAAATTGGATGGATAAAGTTTTGTCCTAATATTCCATCATCAGAAAAGAGAGTCTCTTTTCCTAAAATTTATACATACTGATTTAGAAGTCCTATAGCCCCAAGATCATCATCAAAACGCTTCCGCATTTAGTTGTTATTCTTGCTTATTTGACATGATAAGTTTTAATTTAATGATGATTTCATCAAAATTCAATTTTTTTTCCAACAAGTTGTATTAAAGCTTATTTAATGTTGAATCATTAAAAGTTATCAAGTTATTTTTTTAAATCTACAGTAATATAAATTTCTTTTTATTCAATTTCAAGAACTCATAATATATATATATATATATATATATATATATATATATATATATATATCTCATCAAGCCATTGTTGCGCAATATAGCGTTCAGTTTTGGGTTCTTCAAGTATTTCTTTTTTTTGTGTTCGGCCTTTTTCATATATATCATCATTGCGGCAACATCTTACAAGCAATGTCTTATACGTATGCCAACATTCTTATGAGTTATTATACATGGTTGTAGTAATATATATATATATATATATATATATATATATCTGTATAAGAATTCATGTACTATGTAGTTCAATTTTATATGAGATGATATAAAGGATTAGCTATCCTTATTTAAGTTTGCGCCCGTTGCATGTTAATTATTAAGAAAAAAGAACAATTATGATATATATTAACGTGCCACAAGTTTGAAAATTTAGATGTTGATATGTATATATATTTTGAGATGAATTAATTGAAACAAAATGTTGCTAAAATGACTATTATGAAAACTAATTTGTTTTGAAATATATATAACTGATTGTCTGTGTATAATTTATTTAAATATTGATTGGCTTAAAGGAAAATTTGTATTTAACATAATTATATATGTACATAGTAATGAGCGCGTGATAATTATTTTATTTTTACGTTTGAGCTCTAGATTAGCCTAAAAGAGGATTTATTGTTCAACATGTTACTTTATTACCTGTGTTTGATTACTGCACCAAGATATCACTTACAAGTTAATATTTTGTTCAAAGATGAAATATTAATGGAGTGTCGGTATCTTGTATGAGGTATACCTTTATTCAAATTTATTATTCCGTTTTGGTTTCACTTTAGCATATATGTGAGTTTTATTTTTATTTTTTTGTTCTCGATTTAGTTACTACTCCAACTAATATTGTTGCTTGCATTAATTCAATTTCTATGTTGAATGACACAAGTTTTAAAGCACGACAAGATAGTGTCCTTATCACTCTTAAAGTTATGGGCCTAGACTTTGCATTAAAGGTTCATAGGCTCACTAATAAAGTACCTTGTATAAAAAGATGTAGATAAAAACATGTACAAAAATAAAAAGAAAGTAGGAAAATTTTAATCACATAAGTCTTATAGTCATCAACTGTGCCACTTGAAAAATGTTTAAAGGCAATATGTTTAATGAAATGAACATGGCTAAGGCTTTCCTTCATGACCTTTTGAAGAAATTTGCTAAGAAAGAAAAGGCTAAAACTAGTACAATCTTAGTAAAACTTATCTCTAAGGTATACATGAAAAGGAAACATTAGGGAGTACATTTTAAAAATATCTTATCTTGTTTCAAAAACTGAAGGTACTTAAGTTGCACGTGTCTAAGGACATGTTAGTGCATTTAGTTCTGATATCCCTTCCAGTATAGTTCAAACAGTTCAAGGTGAGTTATAACTACCAAGAGGACTCTTAGTTAGTTAATAAGTTTATCTCACGCTATGTTTAGGAAGAGGAGAAATTGAAGCATGAAAAGATAAAAAGGCGCTCACTTGACAAGAAGAAAGACAATAAGAGAAAGAAAAAGAAATAAGGAAACTATAAATATGGTGACACAAAAGAAATGACATAAAGATAAATTGAAGAGAATTGTTTCTTCTGTAGCACTGCAAGTCATAAAAAGTAGCAGTGTACCAACTGTCACACATGGCGTGCAAGGTATACTTCATAATTTTGTTTGTTTAGAGGTCAATTGACTTCGGTACCTAGACACAAGTGGTGGATATGTTCAAAAGGTTATAAGGCTGAAATTGAAAATCAACTTAGCAAAAGAATTAAAAAGTCATATCTAATTGTGGTGGTAAATACTATGGTAAATATGACGGGTCAAGTAAACAACTTCTAAGACCATTTGTAAAATCCCTAGAAAAATGTGGTATCATCTTTAGTACACTATGATGGGTTCACTCATTATGAATGGTGTTGCTGAAAGATGAAATAGAATGCTTAAGGATATGGTGGGGAATATGATTAGTCATGCTAGCTTACTTGAATCACTATAGGGAAAAGCATTAAAAAATCGTAGCATATATACTCAACAAACTTCCAATTAAGGTAACTAAAAAGACCCTTTTATGAGCTTTAGGCAAGTTAATAAAAAGGCCTAATTCAAAGCATTTAAGCATTTAAAGATGTCCAACTGAGGCAAGGCCATATATGCCAAATGAAAAGAAACTGGACTCTGGAACTATCAGTTGCTATTTCGTTAGATCAAGGAATTTTATGATCCCATGATTAAATCTATTTTTAATAAGGGAG
Source organism: Delonix regia (assembly GCA_037074485.1). Lineage (NCBI taxonomy): Eukaryota > Viridiplantae > Streptophyta > Magnoliopsida > Fabales > Fabaceae > Delonix > Delonix regia. The sequence goes on from CM073454.1 coordinate 33,701,234, forward strand.
TTGTTTGGTTTCTTGAGGATGTTAAATTTGCAGGAGGAGGAAGAGTTAAAAAATTTGTCTTTAAAAAAGAATATGTAGATATTCTTTTAATTGCAATTGACAATAATCAAAAGTAGTTTCCTATACTTGACGTTGTTTAAGAAGAAATTTCAGATACAATGTGATGGAATCTCCCATATAAGTTCAAGAAGTTGGTCTAAAAGAGCAAACTCTACAACCTCAAAAACTATTGCATTAAGGAGATCTACTAAAGAAACGAGAAATGCAGTTTCAAAAGATTATATTGTATTTCTCTAAAAATATGATGTTGACATTGGAATGATGGAAAATGAACCAATCAATTTCTACCAAGCCATGAAAAGTTCTAACTTTTAAAAGTCGATCAATACCATGAATGAAGGGATTAAGTCAATGAAGGACAATGATGTATGGGATCTTGCTCCATTTCTTGAAGGTGCAAAGCCCATTTGCTACAAATGGAAACTTAAGACTAAAAAGGATTTGAAAGATGATGTAGAAAGATACAAAGCACGTCTCATTGATAAGGGCTTTATACAAAAAGAAGACATCAATTATAAAGTGACTTTCTCTTCGACTTCATTGAAAGACTCTTTCAGAATTATAATGACTTGTTTTCCTAACAATGATATAGGCTTGTTGCATGACACCAAGAGATTTCTAGCAAGAAATTCCAAGATGAAAGATCTTAGTGATGCAACCTTTGTATCAGGGATTCAAATACGTTAGGATCACTCTTGAGGAATTCTTTGATTATCACAAAGGGCCTATATCAAAAAGATTCTCAAAAGATATGGCATGCAACATTGTAAATCAAGTGATACCTGTGTGGCTAAAGGAGACAAGTTTAGTCATGATCAATGCCCTAAAAATTCCTTTGAAGCAAAGAAAATGCAGAAGATTCCTTATGTGTCAGTAATAGGGAGTCTAAAGTATGCACATGGTTGTATGCATCTAAATGTTAAATACAATATAGGAATACTAGAAGATATTTAAGTAATCTAAGAATAGATCATTGAAACACAGCCAAATGGTTCATATGCTATTTATATAGAACAAAATATTACATGTTTACATAAGGAGGTCGGATAAGTTAGAGATCATCAAGTATTTAGATTCTGACATTGTAAGATGCCTAGATAGTATAAAATCTACTTTAGGCTATATTTATCAGCTTGTTGGATGAGATACTTGGAAAAGTGCTATACAAACACTTGTAGCTCCTTCCACTAGGGTAATTGAATTTATAGCATGTTATAAGGCATCCAAGCATGGAATATGATTGTGAAAGTTTATCACTAGGCTACAAATTATAGATGGAATTAAAATGCCACTTAAGATATTTTGTGACAATAAATCAACAATTTTATATTCCAACAAACAAGAGCTTAAGGAAGTCAAAGCATATAAACATTAAGTTCCTTGTTGATAAAGAAAGAGTTTAAAGTGGTCAAATGTCTATAAAGTATATTGGTATAAACTTCATGGTTGCGAATCCATTTACTAACAGATTACAACTCAAGGTCTTTTATGAGCAGAACACTCATATGAGTGTCTAGATATTGAGTTTTAATAGGAGCTTGTAATTTTTCTTTATAAACACATTCTATGGCTACTTTAGTTATGGATTTTAAGGTTATTTTCTGTAGAAATAAAGTTCTTTTAGTTCATTCACACTCTGATTTTGGTATGGTTTGATCTTACCAAGGTTTAAGACTGACCAGTTGGAAATAAACATGTTTAGATTACATTGTATGTAATTTTCATGCTACATATCCATACCTTATCTATGTCATTTAGCTATGTTGATATAAGTGATCAAGGACGGATTTTGCCACACCCCTAACTAAGGAGATAAGACCAACACAAAATCTGAAGTAACCTTCACCTCTGTGAACTAAAATGAACCAAACAGCCTAATCAGTTTAATGATTAAAGCAACATATAGAATAATCACTGAGTTATATCAATCCACCACTTGAAGAATATTAATATTGATCATACATGAACATATAACTTTCATATGGAAATTTTGGTAGTCCCCTCTTGAGATACGGACTTCCCTAAATTTTCATAACCATGACCTATGAATCCAAAGAAGGAGAGCTTTGCTCTCACAAAGGTTTACAATTAGACAACCCAGTACACATGCAATATAAACTCTAAACATGGCCTGTGACATCTAAAACTACTAATTTACAACAAATACATGAATAGCAACAAAAGAAATATTCTTGGCATTGCAGACAATGCAGGGCTCACCAAAGGTATACTCTAAACTCTACATGATAGAGGAAGGTCCAAGGTCAGCAATACTATATGAAAAACATAGAGAAATAAGGAATGAGTGATAACACTCAATAAGTAAATAGTATTAAGCATATGAGATGGGAAAAGACAAGAATGGCTAAATTTTTCACAAACCTTTGATCATTTCATCTAAAACAATAAATCTAGATTTCAATAGAAAAGTCAAAATCTTTATGCCAATAAAAGCTTTCCTTGCTCAAACATAATGCACTAAAAAGCAATTTTAAATCCATAAAAATTTTAAAGTACGGAATTGAAAACCATCTCACATAACTAACAGTAAATTAGTAACCAAGCACTAACGTCAACTACCAATAACAATTCAGTAAAATGCATTAATTAATAAGAAGCAAGAAGGCTCACAATTAGTCGGTATTACGACACAAGGCCTCACTATAGTAACACACTATGCAGTGCACCATAACTATCGCCTACTGCTAAAGGTTCTGCATTAGATGTATCCAAGAAAATATTTTCATTATTAACAATATGATCAGTTTAGAATAAATAAACAATGGTTCTTCAGTCCAAAAAGTTTGGCCCAGTAAGTGATCGGGTTAGGCTAGATTATACCAAGTCTCGGTCGGGTCTCTATATATATATATATATATATTCAATTTTTTTTTATAAAAAATCTTTTTATTAATAAAAACTAATTTTTTAAAAGAAAAATTAAAAAAAATTGAGATTTGAAATATATAAAAATGGAATGAAAAGAAAAATTAAGATTTGAATGAAAAAATGATTAAAATTTGGAAAGAATTAATATTTTAAAATTTTATTTTAAATAAAAGGTATTATGAATAAAAATAAAATAAATTTGGAAAAATAAAAATATGATACTGAGCCAAACTGGTCCAGGTCTTATGTGACCCCGGGACCCAGCCTAGGCCTGTTATATGGTCATGCTCGGCCTGGTAAAATTACAATTTTTTTCATTTTAACATGGCTCAACCCGACTCGATATGACCAAGTCGAACTAGGTTGGTCAAGCCAACCAAATCCATGAACACCCATAACAAAACCATTCATTTAAATCTTTTTGGAAATCAATCAATAAATAAAAAATTTCTCAATAGTAAAACTCTAAATTTTCAAAAATCAAATAATAGACAATTCATTTGGTATAACCAGTTCATCTTAAATATTCTAAGAATGAAACACAATGCACCTTGATCAAGAGGTTTTAAAAATTAGACAGTATCTAAATCATTGTACAGAAATTAGTATAGTTGTAAATGAAGCTTTATGATAAAATCTAATGGAATTCTAAAGAAAACATAATTTTCAAAAAGAAATAGTCTATCTTAGGAAGCCTATTTTTAAGGCACTAGAGCGTACAACACATGATTTCACGAGGAAAAGTTTTGAAATAATGAAACAAGTATAGTTAATAATATGTACTCACCTAAAGAGAGCATACAAACCTTCCTTAAAGCTTTTAACAATGCGTCTTATCATGATTAGTCCTGAGGACTTATAAAATTAAACAGTGCAATTATAACCTCTAACGTTAAAAATATCCCAACTAGCTATATCATTCTATTTACTAATTAACTTATTAAACCACTAGTGAACTTCCATATTTAAAATCATTCGTTTCACTAAAAATGATGAGCCATAAGCATTAGGTACTTCAGTCAGTTATGTTGTCTTTAATTGTAGGGTGCAATCCTCTAAATTTAATAGCCAAACCTCATCTAAGCATCTCTTAAATAAATTATAATACATACTTAACTTAATCATGGAAATCTCAATGACTTCACAAAGCCATTTCTAGCATAAATTTAATTCATTTAAAGTCTGGTCATCTAATACTATTTAAAGCATTGTCCACAAATTTTTCCTTAACTTCCTTCTCTATGGCCAAGAGTTCTCTAACCTCACCAAAGGCTCTAAAATTATACAATCTCAATTCCACTCTAAATCATCACATTACTTAATGTCCAAGACCATGAAATTTTCTTTAACATGGTTTATTTATACTCTTTACCAATTAAGTAAATTGATCAATTCCATCAAAGTAGCTTAAAGATTAATCCACCAATTGAAACATTAGTCACTAACTTGATATAAATATCCAAAGTCACTTCTCTAACTTCAATAATAATTTTCGTTCATTTTTTTCCTCTCTTTTTCTTTATGAAAAATGCAAGAAAATTAAGAAAAATTATCAAATTAACTTTCAACTCAAAACGAAAACTTCTGCTAACCTTAAATCATCTCCTAGATGCTTAGCTAAATATCATCAAGAGAACAAAGCCCTAAGTAAAATCGAAGAAAAATGCACCAATTTAGCTAAAAATCCACTAAATTTGTGTCCCAAGTAATTGTCAAAATCCTCGCATTTTTTGGCGAACTGGCCAAAGAAGGACGATCTCAGACCAACGAAGATGCAAGGACGATGGATAACTCCGGTGATCGATGAACAGGGGCAGAAGTTGGCAAAAATCGAGCTGATCGACAAGTAAAATGAATGTGCAAAAAAGAAAAGAGAGACATGAAGAGAAAGGGAATTATATGGTAAAATAATATAATTAGGGCCATTTGGGTAATTTTCTTAAAAGACATTTGCACCATCATATCAAAATTTTTGTTAAATTGCTTGATTTACTCACTCTAAGATTCAATTATAGGTGTTAAGAAATGCATAAAACAAGGCTTAGGCACTTATTTGGCTTCTAACTCATACATAATACTATCTAAATTCATATTTAATTTTTTTCTTAAACGTTTACTTTTAATATTTCCCCATTTATTTAAAAAGTATACTTGCCTCAAATGTATTTTCTTGCTTTCTCTAATTCATAATTTTTTTAAAAAAAAAATTTCACCTGTAATAACTTATTTAACATATGGGTTTCATTAGTATTACAGATTTAGTTACTATACATGTAACGAAAGTCACCTTAGTTCTATGTTATCATAATCAGTGGATTAGATTGTTTGGGGATACCTTTGGTTATGATAGCAAAAGGTTTTGAGCTTATAAGGTTGTATTGTGACATACAATTATAAGGTGAAATGTATATATAAATATATAGTCCAAGTGAGAGATTGTTAGTATTTATAGACATATATATTATATATATTACAGATAATAATAATTGTATGTTATATGCTATCGTATAAAAGGATAAGTCTAAATTTTAAAAGTGATATAATCTGGTTTAAAATTAAGATAGGCTTAAAGTATATTATAAAGTATGGGTTTATATGTATAGATTTCCTAATAAATCTAATTTCTAATTTGGTGATGGGCTTAATTAGAACTTAGGCAACTTGTGTCATTATATAAAATAGGGTTATAGTTCCTAAATTATATGTATGAGTATCTCATCATTTGAAAAGAGAGAGTCCTTCCTCTTAAGATTCATACATACCGATTTGGAAGTCTTATAGCCGCAAGATCATCATCAATATGGATTCAAGTATGCTTCCATATTTCAGTTATTATTCTTGATGATTTAACATAATGAGTCTTAATTCAATGATGATTTCATTAAAATTCAATTTTTTCCTAACATTGGCTACTTGTTTGTTGGACTCTGGAGTCTACTAGCTGAAAGGAGGGTATATACCCCACACTATAGCTTCATCTGTTAGAATATTTTTAATATTATATGGATTAACATTAATTTTACTATTATATTAATATCTTGTTATGAATAATTAGACAATTAATATTATAATTGATAAACTAAGAATGAATTGGGTTTATATTCATTATGGGTAGTCAGTAATAGGTTAGATTATCCACAAGCCCACTGAGTAGAGACTCAACCTATAGCCTAAGAGCATTAGTAATTATCTCATCATATTGCTAATTAAGAGTTAATTACTAAGAGAAAGTTTATGGGCTTCCTTTTCTTCAAATAATGAAATAGGAAACTATTTTAAATGATATATAAGGATTTTATTTTAATAATATAATTAATTATTATTATTAAAATAAAACCTTATAAATTACCTTGTTGAATGCCTTAATTTTAAAACATTATGATAACTCTCTATAGTGGTTGTCTACTCTGAGCTCTCTTTTGGGTATTGTGGATTGATGTTTTTTCTCTGCCAAAACGTCATGAACACTATGTCATCTTCATTAGGTCAGATCTTGATAAGCTGAAATCTCCCTATTCCGTGTTCATGTAATAATTATCTCTCCCTATTCTGTGTTCATGTATTATGCATAATTATTACATGACTTCAAATAGTATTAGAGCCTTTTTAGGTTATGAAATTTTTTATTTTTTTTTGTTTTGTGTTTTTTTATTTTTTTCCTTTTGGGGTTATCAGAATTTGTTATTGTCGCCATCTAACATGGCTGCCGGCAGGGCTCCTTTAGTTGAAAGACGCCATGGATTTGCGTCATTGGCACACCCCTTAGCTAGAAAACTCCTTCCCGAAATCCCTGTTTTCGAACCGTGATAACTAGAAGAAAAAAAAAATACTCTTTTCAAATCAAAAATCATTCTAATATAAGGAAATTAGCCAAAATCACCATAGGAGATTTGTAGATCGTGAATTAATGATCATTTTGATGTATATTTTGATGGCTGAATCATTAAAAATCCACAATTCATCTCCACTTACCCTATTCTAAATTATGGTATTTTTTCATAATTTTTTAAGCCTTAGAAATAAGTTTTTTAAAAATTTCTTGAAGATTTAGGGTCTTAAAATAGTATGTAGCTGAGGTATTTTGACCTGAGAAAATTTTGGTACAGACTAGACATAGTGAGGAATAACATATTCAGTTTACTCTCCCTGATTGTGTGTGAATAAATTAAAATTAATTTATTTGTATTATTTGTTAGATTTTATTCCTAATTTAGGCACGTATCTTAAAGATTAAGTTGCGTATGGAATCTGTTGTGACTTTGGGTCACATACACCTACTGATTGTGTGCTCGCCTATTGTGGGCCCATTCATGATAGTGTTGGCTTAATGAAATCCCATTGTTATGGTTATTGTCTGTTTACTCAAGATAGCTCGCATTGAATCATTGAAAGGTTACTATTGAGACAACCATCAGTAGAGAGTATGATTATATTGACGATGGACATGCCCTATCGGTGTGACATTATCAATATAATTTTGTGAATAAGGCCTATTTGTGACTTGTCAGCGGTGATTTGTTGATTGATGCATTCATGGTTTCTCATATCTTATCGATATGGAGATTGTGGGTACATTTTGTGTTGTTTCTCTTGATAATATTCTTCCTTGGTGTATATGAATTTTCTTGATTTATCATAGTCCGAGCCCTTATGCAGGATATGATGAATATTTTATTACATAGTTGCTGACGTTGAGTCTTGTTATGGAAATTTTGTTACATAATTATGTGTCCGGGACATAATTATATGTTTCCTATTTTTTTCCTTCCCTCAGCTTATCTGTTCTTACAACTGTTTATAGTGAAAACTCTGAATAGGATAGACTATGATGATTGGATTAAGTCCTTTGATATGTATTTGAGAATCATCAAGGAAAGTCTGGGTATGAGAGAACCTAAGCTAACGAATCTCATTGCTAAGTCTAGCGCTACTAACAAGGCTTACCATAAGCAGTGGTATGAGTCTAACAGGATTCGTCAGACTGTCATTAAGTATATAACTGAGAAAACTATCAGACAAAGTATTCCTGATAAGGATACCACTATTGAGTATCTGAAAGCAGTCAGTGAGAAATTCAAGAAGTTAGATAAGACTTAAAAAGCTTATTATCTCTCTTTGCTGGATAACACTCACTATGATGGAGTGTTGGGAGTGTGTGAACACATGATGAAACTTGTTAACTACTACAAGCAGCTAAAGTCTTATGGTGTGGACTTAGATGAGAGCTACTTGGTTCATAGAGTTCTCAAATCCCTTCCTATTGAATATAGGGTCCTAAGAACCACATATAATTCCTAAGAGCGAGAGTGGTCTATTGATCATATGATGTCTAAAGTGACACAAGAGGAAGAATTGATAAATAAAAAAAAAAAAAAAAGGGTGAATTATCACGTACAATTATTGAACTACATTTCATATGATTCATCCAGTAAGGCTAGACATGCAAAGTTGAAAGGAAAGAAAAGTGAAGGCAACGCTTATGGCAAGAAACCATTTGGACTTAAGAAAAGCAATAAGATTAATAAGTGTTAAAAGAAGAAATCATTCAAGGGTGAATGTCATTACTGTAAAAGGCATGGCTATAAAATCTCTAATTGCTTCAAGTTGAAGAATAGGCTTGAAAAAAGGCTCAGAGACAATAGGAGCCTTAAAAAAAGAGAAAGAACCATTCTTTGAGTGGAAGGAAGTTTGATTGCCATTAGTTGTATGGGCACTGTAATCTTGAACTTGTATTCTATACACAATTTAAATTTATATAATGTTGTCTATGTACCTTCTTCAAGGAGGTATTTAGTTTCTAATTTTGTATTAGACAAACATGGATATTCCTTTTAGCAAGAAAATAGTAGAATTGATGTTTTCTTTAATTCAATCATTATTGGAACTACTAGCTTGAGCAGCTTATATTGTTTAAATGCAAATGTTAGTTCAGATTCTACCTTTGTGGCATCTATTAATGCCATTATTAGACACAAACATTGAAGAATTGATGAAAATTCTTTTATGTTATGGCACAAACGTTTGGGTCATATCTCTAAAGATATATTAGAAGGATGGTCAGATAGAGAATATTACGTTACTTAGATTTCTCATATTTTGAATCCTATGTTGCATGTATTATGGAAAAGTTCTTAGTATAACTTGAATTTAAAAGGACAAATAGATATGAGAATATTTTGAATTAGATCCACACAAATTTAGTGGACTTATAACACCTGTTGCCATGGGTGGAAACGTCTGAATCAATGTCTTTAAGGCATTTAAAGTTGCTATTGAATTAAAGTCTGGGAAGGTAATTAAAAGTGTAAGATCAGATAGAGGTGGTGAATATTATGGGAGGTATACTAAAACAGGCAGAAACCTTAGACCTTTTGCTCTATTCTTACAAGAGCAAGAAATTAAAGCTCAATATATTATGCCTGGCACTCCATAACAAAATGGAGTTGCTGATAGGCGTAATCGCAACTTAATGGACATGGTTAGAAACATGATCAGTCATTCTTCCTTACCAGAGTTTCTATGGGGTGATGCCCTTAAGACAGCAGCTTATATCCTAAATTAAGTTCCAAGTAAGTCAGTTGAAAAAGCCCTATATGAACTTTTCACTGGTAAGAAGCCTAATCTGAGTCACTTTCACATATGGGATTGTAGAGCAAAGGTAAGACCCTATAAAGAAACTTGATTTCAGGACTGTCAATGGATTCTTCATTGGGTATTGTTCAAGATCCAAATAATGCAGATTTTATTGTCATAATTATACTACCAGGGTTATTGAATCTGATAAAGCGTTTTATTTTAAAGATGACTTGGACAATGGGAGTGATGTTCCTAGAGTAATTGATCTACATTGTGAGGATGTCATCTTACCCATGTCATCTTTGTCATCTCTACCTATGGATCATGCTATTAGAGATTACTCTCTTGTTGAGAATCCAATTAATTCTATTGTGGAAACTCCTATAATTGATGTGGGAGAACCAGTCACTAATTTGAGACGATCACAGAGGATTTGTAAACCTGCAATTTCATATGATTACATAGTGTACTTGCAGGAATTTGAGTCAGACGTTGTTAATGACATAGATTTTGTCTCCTTTTAATAAAGTTGTGTCAAGTCCTCATTTTTCTATGGTTGGAAATTATGAATAATTAAAACCATCTTCATACACTATAATAATGAGTAGGAACTTGTTAAGTTACTTAATGGATGTTGAAAATAACATCACTGGATGAAGACTTGCATAAGGATGTGCTATGTGTGGATGACATCCTATTAGGCCAATAACTCAGTGTGCTTATTAAATAAGACCAAGCACATCTTATCATGCCACTTTAATATGAAAGATCAAGGTAAATCTCCTTTTGTTTTAGGAATTCATATTCATTGTGATAGATCTTGTGGCATTCATAGTTTGTCTTAGGCAACCTATATTGAACGAGTGTTGAAGAAATTTTATATGTATTCTTGCACTCCTTGTACTACACTTGTGCAGAGTGGTGATAGGTTGTTTAAATCGTTGTGTCCTAAATGATGATAAGAGAACTTTGATAGACAAAGTTCCATATGAATCTATTGCTGATAGCCTAATATAGGCTAAGGTGTACACACGTTTGAACATTGTTTTTCCTGTTGGTGTGCTTGGCAAATATTTAAGTGATTCTGGGTATGATCATTGGAAGGCTACAAAGACAATTATGAGGTACCTTTAAGGTAAAAAACATTGTATGTTGACTATCTACAAATCTAAATCATTTGAAATAATGGGATATTCTAATTCAGATTATACATTATTTGTTGAAGATCTTGAACCCACTTCTGATTACATTTATATGTTGTTTTGAAGGAGTTGTTTTGTTAAGAAGTGTCAAATGGACATTTACAGCTGCCTTATATATAAGTGAAGAGTATGTCACTAGTTTTTTTTACGGTCACTTGTTAGGGAATATGGTCAAGGAAATTAATTTCCGTTATGTGCATATTTTAAGTCTTAACCATTTTTGTTGCGACATAACTTCAAAGTTATAGGAATTTCAGTTACATTAAATATGATACTCAATTCCTATTTGTTAGAAAGAAGATCTATGAATCTCATACTCATTTTTGGGTGATCCATTTACCAAACAAACCCATTAGAGTTTTAGAAACATATGACTCTTAGATATATTTGAATTTGGGTGTGTTGGTTTGGTGAGAGCCTGAGTTGTGTTTTAAAGGAACACTTTAGTATATTTTGGCACTTATAACATTTGTTTCGCTATCAGATTCAATGTTTTTGGTTATGCCAAAATTTTAGATATAATTCATAATTGAAATTTTGCTGGCATTTATAACATTGCTTTTCTTTTCGGATTCAATATCCTTGATTCATGATTTCATTTCTAAATTTTCGTTATCTCATACTCGCATGGTTCACATTTGCAGTGAGTGCATGATGACATATTTGTTCACCTAATTCAAATTGTACAACTCATATAGGTCTTGTTGAATTTGATGTAGTCTTGGTCTAGTGGGAGTATAAATTAAGTTCTTGAGGGGCTTTTGTGGTGCAATTTGACACCAAATTTCTGAATTGAGTCCTTAAGGGGCTTTTACATTGTAATATGATGTTTCAAATGTCATTTTGTATTCTATTCTATTCAGATATTGAAACTAATTTATGATAATGTTAATATCACTTGTTTCCCTATCGGATTCAGTGATCTTTGTGTATGGTTTCATTTCTAAATTTTGTATGGTTTATAAATATATACACACTCATATGTTTATGTGAATGTTAATTACTTAATTATGTATTTGTTGATTGACCTAATAATTTAATTAATGCTATTCAAGTAGAAGATTGTTAGAATATTTTTAATATTATATGGATTAGCATTAATTTTACTATTAGATTAATATCTTGTTATGACTAATTAGGCAATTAATATTATAATTGATAAACTAAAAATAGATTGGGTTTATATTCATTGTGGGTAATCAGTAATGGGTTGGATTATCCACAAACCTATTGGGCAGAAACCCAACTTACAGTCCAAGAGCATTAGTAATTATCCCATTAGATTGTCAATTAAGAGTTAATTACTAAGAGAGTTAATGGGTTTCCTTTTCTTCAAATAATGAAATAGGAAACTATTTTAAAGGATATCTGAGGATTTTATTTTAATAATATAATTAATTATTATTAAAATAAAACCCTATAAATTACCTTATTGAATGCCCTAATTTTAAAACATTACCATAACTCTCTCTGGTAGTTGTCTACTCTGAGCTCTCTCTTGGGTATTATAGGTTGACATTTTTTCTCTACCAGAACATCACGACCACTATGTCATCTTCATCAGGTCATATCTTAATAAGCTGAAATCTCTGTATTCTGTGTTCATATAATAATTATCTCTCCCTATTCTGTGTTCATGTATTATGCATAATTATTACATAACTTCATCATCCTCATCATGTTGAACAATGACAAATTTACCTACTAGTAGGCTTCTTTAACACAACCTAACATATTTGCAACACATGTAAAATGCTTAGCATCAAGTATAACTATATGTATACTGTTCATGGATTTAAGCCACTCAAGCCCTTTATCTATGAAAGTTGAATGGCTACAAGCATGTAAGACTCCAACAAAGGTCACATCATTGGTATTTTGATTCTTCTATATATCAGTCATTTCTTGAAATAGTTGCAGAGACAATGTCCTAACTTTATACTTTATAACACTAACAATCATTGAAGTGTATGGGATTTTTTAGGGATTTTGGATTCTCCTAAAGACTATGACCGAGTAATTAACGCATGCACACTTGGCACACATGTCCACTAGTAATAAGCACACTAGTTACGAGAAATGTGATAACCCCAAGGTTTAAATTATTGTTTTGATTATGTCAAAACTCTTAAGTTTATTCTTATAAAAAGCATTAAGTTAAAGAATAGTCCATTATTTGATGCTCTAAGTCAAAAATTTTAAATATGAGATATTCTCTATCAAATCAAAGCACTTAAAATCATTATCTTTCATATCTTAATAAAGTATCAATTATTTCAATTGCATTATATAGTTAATTATTCTAATCATCTTTAATGCTTAAATCTTTCAATTATATTAATGGCTTAATCATCTCAATCATCTTAAATGCTTGACTATATCAATCGCATTTATTATTTGATTATTATATAATTATTTTTGTTCTTCTTAGAAATTCTAGAGAGCTATGAAAAGAGGTTTTCTTCCTTTAAATCTCATCTTCCTTTAATTATGCAAGAGCTAAAAACAAGAGATTCAAATGGAGAAAATCTCTCAAAGATGTTGGAACACAAAAAAATCAAATAAAGTCTTTTCCTAGCAGCTAGTTTTTTAAAGAATATATAAGGAACATAAAGCATTGAAGAAAGACACGGATATGAAAGTCATTTTGCAAAAAAAAAACATGAGCTTAGTTTTTGGTTATATTTGCTTTTGAGAGCTCTTAATGAGCTTATATCATATCCTAATTATTATAAGTCATTGAATATTATTTCTTTTATTTGTAAACCTCCTCTATTGTTGAGTGAAGTGAAGATTGGGTGCAATTGTGAGAACTCTGAAATTAGTTTGGGATGAGCTTAGAATCTTTGTATTAGGAGTGAGCACGACTAACATCCATGGAAGTGCTGTAAGCATGTTGGAATAGTGAAGAAAATCCCTTAGGTGCCAAGAGGACTAGACATAAGTAAGTTGTGCCGAACCCAGATAAATTTTGATGTTGTTTTTCTTCCCTCTTTACTCTTCTAATCGCTTATATTGCATTTTAGTTAACTACACTCTATATAAAGTTAACTAATTATTTCTAGATTTCATATATTTCGGTTCTGCTTAAAGACAGTCAATTGGTTTCAAAAATATAGTTAACTATATAATCTCAATTTTAGTTCTGTTTGAAAATAGTTAACTACTTCTAATATTCAATTAATTGGTTTCTGTTAGAGAAGTTTTAAACAAAGTTTTGTTAATCTGAAAAGGTTTTTAAGAGAATATATTCACCACCTCTAGTTTCTTTATCAAAATGATTTGAATTGTCTAACCTTAGATGATTGTATTCCCTAAACAATTGAAGGGCATGGTACCCATGTGCTTGTTGTTCCCAAGGTTTATATTATTATTTTGATAATAATATAACTCTTAAGTTTATTTTATAAAAAACATGAAGTCAAAGATTACTCTTCTATTTAATGTTTTAAGTCAAAAAATTTTAATATAAGGTCATCTTTGTTAAATCTAAGCACTTAAAGTTATTATTTTTCCTAACTTAATAGAGTATCCATTATTCGAATAATCTTAAATGATTAACTATTTCAATCATATTAAATGCTTGATTATTTCCATCACATTTATTGCTTAATTATTATCTCATTATTTTTTGATCTTCTTAGTTTTAATGTTCAGAAATTCTATAAAGCTATGAATGAAAGTTTTTCTCCTTTAAAGTTCAAATCTCACTTTCCTCAAATTGTGTAGCAATTGAAAATTCAGGATTCAAATAAAGGAAGTCTTTCACATATGTTGGAGCAACATAGATCTAAAAGTCATTTTTGCAAACAAATTTAGTGTTGTGCATCATTTTCTTCCATTTGAAATTAGTCAACTTGTCTCAAAACATAGTTAATTGAAAATTTTTATTTTGTCTTTGTTTGAAATTAGCTAACTATTTCTGATACATAGTTAACTAATCATCGTCAAAAAAGTTTATAAACGAAGTTTTGTTAATCCTTTTATTTTCAAAGAACCTATTCACCCCATCTAAATTTATTGTTAATGCATTCTGAGAATATGTTGTAATTATTAAAGTCCATGAAATTATGTTCCTACTATACATTAAGTAATCCTAACTTGATCAACTTCATTGCACTCCCCATTCGTTTTTTTTTTTTTTTTTGTCATAACTTCCCAGTCATGTTAATTAGTGAAGAACACACAACAATACTAAGCGCAAAACCAAAGACCTCAATAAGAGCAAATATTTCTAGCTACCTTGAGGTTAGCTAAAATTGAACAAGCACATTGATTACAATGGTAAAAGTAAACTCACTAGACAAAATAGAGGTCTCTAGCATTTTCTCGAAAAGCCAAAGTGATGATTCAAACTTTGAAAAATTCTTAATTTAAGAAGTGATTAATTAATTTTTTTATTATTTTTCTCGTTGACCACAAAAATTTTATGCAAATTAATTACTTCATTATTATTCTCATTGACTATGAAGAATTTAAACACTTCAAAGAATTCTTGATACATGTATAAAAAAGGTAAAATGTCATCACATAAGGAGCTAAAGGTTTAATCAACAAAGCTTTCTCATCAATTAAACAAAGCTCTCATGTTAAGAGAATTTACTCTACTTACATACTAGTTTATTTGCATGTGCATTGCAAGAGCCTTTGAAAAAATTAGTTTGTTTTGCTACATATCAATACATTTCAAATCAATAGTATTTGTAGATGTTATTAAAAAATTGAATTTAGTAATGTATTGTGATATAAATAAAACATAATAAATTAGAGAAAACACATAAAATTAGCTATATAAGATTAGTGAGAGAGAAGTGATGACAATTGGCTCATTGAGAAGCACCATCATAAGGTATTTTCTTTTGTATACAAAATAGTTCCCATTGTTGTTCTTTATAAAAAACTCTAGAATCCCAGAAATTAATATAATCACATTTGACTTTGCTTCTGACTTTGAGTAACGTATGATGATGGACAATCTAAATCGTTAAATAAATCATTCAACAATATATCATATTTTCATACTTTAACTTTAGACCATGTCTAAATTATATTTATAGTACTTTATTATAAAGTTTAAGTAATAATTAATTAATTCATTAATTTTCTTATTCACTTCAAAAATTTTCAAACTTCAAAATTTATGATTTAAGAAGCAGTTAATTAATTCATTAATTATTTTTCCTTTTGACTATGAAGAATTCATTAATTTTCTTGTTCATTTCAAAATATTCTTAAACTTTAAAAAATTCCTAATTTAAAATACGGTTAATTAATTATTTATTTATATATTTCATTTTTTCATCATTGACTATGAAGAATAGACGCACTTCAAATAATTCTCGATATATGTATGAGAAAGGTGAAGAGTCATCATGTGAGAAGCTAAGAATTTGATCAAATGAAACTTCTCATCAATTAAACGAAGCTCTCACATTATAAGGAGTCTACTTTACATATATATAATATATATGAATCATATATCAGTCATCTTGAGTGCTTATAAATACTCATGTATAAATATAAGTCAGTCAAGTCACAAGTGATTCAAGTAATAGAAACAAAATTGCTTCAAAGCTCCTCTTTCATATATTGTTATGCTATGAAGCATACATGCAAGTATATGTATCGCACGTGTAATATAAAAGTGAGAAAATATTGTCACACAAGGATTGAGTATTAAAAATCAAGTAGAAAACGACTTAGTCAAAATAAGTGATCAAGAGGAAAGAATAACAAAAAAAAATTGATTTTCTTGTGAAATTATAACAACATGATTAAATAAATTCAATTGGTGATACAAAAATGGAACTAAATAGTGAATAAGCAACTACAAAAGTGCAATAAAGTGGAAACTAATCAAATTTCAAAGTACTAAAGGCACTATGATTGTCAATCTCCCCTTAAATTGAAGTATGTTATAAATTGCTATAGGATTTGCTACAACAAAACGCAAGTGTTAGCCCCAATTGTGAAAATTACATAGAAATCCTTCCAAAGTACTAAGGTTAAAACTCACAAGAAAATAGTACCTAATGGTGCTTTTCCTATCATCTATATCACCAACAAGATTGCTATCGCAATATCCCAATAACTTAAAGTAATATAAAAAGAGTAAAATAGACTAGACTCAAATGTTCATTTTAGATAATATAAAATTCTCTTGTCAACCTTCATGTAAGTAAAGCTAACAGTTTCCATGTAACAACTTAATACTGTGGTTGTAAATATAATATTAGGCTTTGTATTTGTCAACTATCTCAAGCTTCCAACAAGAGTTTTTAAAAGAGTAGGATATTCTTTTTCTCTATTATCAAACTTTGCTATTTTATTTTAAAGATCAACTACAAAAATAGTGGATCTACCTAGTGTTACAAACGATAAATTAATGTTTTGGTTAATTTGCACCACAAACCTTCTTAAATTTAAGTTAATATGAATAACTCTTTGACTACTAAAATATGACAATAGATTTTTCTAAATTTTTAAAATTTTGAAATAAATTTATCCATTATTAAATTTATTAATTTACTAATGAAAGAGGTATCAAATTAAAAGGACTCATTTTTTATATTAATTTTCTCCTTAAACTTTGGATTGCGGATAAATTTGATCATCAGGTTGGACTTATAAAAATTAAACTTGAATTCAAATTAAAGAAAAGTCTAAGCTTGTTTTTTAGTCAGGCTTTCATTCATATTTTTTAAACCGGGCCTATTGGGTCAAACAAGCTTTTTTAAGTTATGATTATGACTATTTGTTACTTAAAATTTGAAATAAATAACATAGCTAATTGTTATCATTTTTTGTAATATTATATATAAGAAAATTATAAATACAATTAAGTTATTATATTGACATAAATCTTTAAATAAGGAGTATTAAATTTTATTTCTTTGTCAAAATATTACATTACACTAAGTTTTTTTTTACATAATAAGTTTTTTCATTAAAAAAAATTATTCTGGTATCAACTCATTTTACAAAACAAGCTTTTTTAATCAGACTATTTTTATTCAAGCTTTATTTTTTAAAGGCGAGCCAAACAAACTTTTCAAGTTATAACTAAGTTTATTTATAAATATACTATTTCCTTATATTTCTATTATTAAAATAACTAACTAACTAATAAATAAGAAGCTATTTATACATAATTTCAAATTTAAAAAAATTCATTGTAAAGTTTCAAAGGTGATAAGGCTATGCCAAAAGTTTATGGATTCTGTAAATTTTGGCCTCAATAAAATAAAATTATAAGTTTTCAAAACTAAATAATCTCTAACCTATATATTCATAAAGAGAGAGAGAGGAATATTTCTAAAGAAGAAGCATGAGTTAGAAGAAAATAAAAAACCATAGTCTATATAATGCATGACAGACCACGTGTTGGGAGACATGAGAATGGGCGGCCATTTGATTTGACCTTTAATTCTATCTTGCTTTCCATTATTCTTTGTCTTTGATTTTCATTTTATTTATTTAATTTTGTTGTCTAAAAGTCTAAATATTTGTCCTCTTCTTCTATGAAGATAGAAAATTTCTTTAGATCCACAGAATCTTAAATTTGATGCCGCATATTTTGAAAAAGTAGGATGGTCAACGGTTTTAAATTTTCTTTATTCAAAATATAAAGATCTTTATATGTTTTTGTTTACTCTTTCTACCTTTTTTCTAGTCAACAAATTGTTAGTGGCTAGTTATTAAAATTTTTAAATTCTATTTTATTTATATACTTATTTATTTATCAAACATCAATTTGATAAAAAAAAAAAAAGTTTACTTTTAATTTATTGTTTATATTTTTTAGATGTTTTCTCGCTATATAAAATTACCCATTTTCTTGATGACTAAAAGGTTGTGTAATCACACATATTATTATTATTATTATTATTATTATTATTATTATTATTATTATTATGTCACTAGAAGATTGTAAGTGCTTATTATCATAATAAGACATCAATTAACTCCAAACATATAGATGAAATAAAATACTAATTAACTATGCTCTAAGAAAGAAGTTCTCAAAAGGTTTTACAATATACTTTCTAGAAAACAAAGGGTGTAATATATTACAATTAGTGATACAATTATAAGTTCATTTTATAAAAATCAAGAATATTTGTATATATAAGAATAATTTATTTAAATTACATTAACTTTTTTCCTGTAGTTTGGTCAAATTATATTTTATAGCCTTTTTTTAAACAAAAACAACATCATCTAGCACTCCATTAACATTTGATATAATTTTGAATTCTCACACTATTTTATATCAATGAACTTAACCATATGCATAATGTGTGTTCCTTCCAATCAAAAAAATAATTTAACTGTCTTAACTGTTATTTAAGAATAAATATACAATTTCATAACATGCAAAAGTTAACTCTATTGTCAATCAGTAAATTAAAAAAAAAATTGTAATATATATCAACTATTATGAATACTGAATAATATTTTTGAAACAAGAATATCATCTAGTAGAAATTAATTACTCAATCTTCAAGAAAATTAATACAATTTATTCCAATTTGTTTTTTTAATTTTTCTAAAAAGCTATTATTTAGAGTTAGACACACCATTCACCCACATGTATAGTATTAATTAGTGGGGGGGTTGAGATTTGTTAATTAGTTTTGTTTGATTTATGTTAGACCAAATTGGCCATTCCAATTTTTGCTTTAGGCTTCAATAACATGAATCATGTGAGCTTTATTTCATGCTTTTTTTATTAAAAAAAAAAACATAGAATTTTCTTTTCGTTGGGTTTGATCCAAATTACTCTCTTTACCCAAAAAATAAAAAGTGTATTTGTTTTGGTAGAAATTGCTAATTTTCTTAATTAGTCATGCGGCTTAAAAGAGAGACGAAATTATCATTATGAAACAGCTTCTTAATTTTATATTCATACAAATATTTCAAAAATTACTGTTATGGATATACATATATATATATACACACACACACACACATATTGTGCGATCAAAGCATAGATGAGTTTTTAAAAGGGGTTGTGGTATTGTCATTTTTTTTACTTTATAAAATTTTAATTAACTTTTATTTTATATTTTTAATTTGTCTTTTAATTGATAATAACTTATTTTTATTTTATAAAAATATGCTTTCTTAAAATTAAATTCTAGATTAATTTAATATCAATTGTGTATTATATACATAAATACAATTATACATACCATTTCAATAACCCAAATAAAAACGTAATAAAAATATTAGGATCTTACCACAACAAATTGGAGTATACACCTCACACAGGTTGAGGTTTTATTGGATCAAAAAAATTTATTGATTATTTCACTACTCTTGAGGTATAATTACCATATGGTTATACCATTTCTTTGAAAACCAAATTTTTAATGTTAATAATTTATTAAGTTTTAAAAAAATCAGTGGTTAAGCCCCACATTCTGCAGAATCTTGAATGTGCATTTCATTCAAATTAAAATATATATATATATATATATATATAAGAATGTGAAATTTCCTATCATTTTTCAATATCATAATCTGAACTATATAATAACTTTAGGCATATATATTATTTGCTTCTTTTTTTTTTTTTTTGTCATTAGGCATAGATATTATTTGCTAAATATATGTATGAGACACCCAGCAATTAAAGCAACATTAAGGGCCCATGTACTTTGAAACATTAAAGAAAATTGGAGAAAGAGGAGATAGTTGTGAACACGTCATGCAAGTTGAATAATAAACTTTAATTAATAAAAATGTTTAGATATTTTTTATTTTATATAATAATATTAATAAAACAACAAGAAACACCCTATGGCCTACACCATGAAGAGATGAAGTCAAGAAAGAAAACGAAATTGAACAGTTTAGGTGACCCACTTATGATGTGTAGCAAAAGAAAACGGGAATGTATTTCCCATAAATATTATTATTTTTTATTGAGTTATCTCTAATTTAAATTTTTTTAAAATTTAATGACGTCATTTATTTTTTAAAAGTTTATTCTCATTAATTTAATCTTAAAAATTTAAGATATATACAAATTTATATATTCCGAGACTGACTGCAATTTCGTAAAAACTGAACCATGTGAATGGATTACTCTGCAGCTATGAATCTTAAATTCTTAAAATACACTGATTCAAGTTTATATATAAAGAAAATTAAGTTCAAGTGATAGTTGAATACTGGAAAAAATTTAAAAATCTGATAAATTATCTTACCTAATAAATAGGACTATTGTAATTAATAAAAAATTTATAAATAATTTTTTTTTAATGAACGCAAAAAATGATAAGTGATCAATAATGTAGTACATTTGAACAACATTGTTATATTATTACATTAAGTAGAAGAGACATAAGAACTCGAGAGTTTGAAATAGAGCTAAGGATGGACAAAACCTAATATTTGTGTTAAAGGGATATACTACTTTTGAGCTCATTATAATAAATTTTATAATATTTGAGAAATTATTTATGAGTGTAATCTCTCCAACTTAAATTTAAACTAGCTTGACTCAGTCATTTATAATAATTCCAAAAGAAGAGGAGACATAATAACAAGAAAAAAAAAAAAAGATCGGGCATATACATATATATATATATATATATACACACACACACATATAAGACAACAAAAAATCTGAGATTAAATCATAGCTCAAATCATATTTTGATGATCAAAGGGCAGAAAATTGAGACCATACACCAACGAAGAATAATTGAATAACTGATTCTGCCCAAAAATCCTTACCCTTGGGAGGTCTCTGGCTTGTGATTTCTCATTGTTGGTTACTTATTATTTATTTATTGACGAAAATATAAATGTAGGTTTTAAGTGTTTGTTATTATCATTGTCTTAAGGATACAACAATATTTTACGTAATTTAACCTGCTTTTTTAAAAAAAAAAAAAAAAGTAATTGTAAGCAGTTAAAAACTTTTTTTGGATTTTGTCCAACGTAAATTTATAAATTTTTGTTTGAACAGACTTATAAAATTTTATGAATAAATAAATAATTTGGCTTTTTAAGGATAAAACTTTTCAAATAAATCTTTAAAGAATCACTTTTTTTAGTTAGATTAGTTGAAAATAATATGTTTTAATATAGGCATTCAAGCATTTTCCCCTAATCAAAATTTGTTAGACAATAATAAAATTTCATGTAGTCCTTAGTCCTTAATTGATATCATGAACTTATGAAGTTATCCTCATATCTTTAACCACCAAAACAACATCAGAGCTAAACTTAGAGTACCAAAGAACTATAAATAAAAACTATTCCGATAAGAACAAATATTTAGAGATTAAATTGAGAGATTTTTTCATTAAGTAATCAAATTTCAAAAAAATTGGAAGCTAAATAAAAAAAAAACATTAACTTTGAAGGAACAAATTTTAAAAAACAATCTTTCGGACATTAAATTTATAATTATTAACTCAAAATTTAAACGTGGTGAGAATGTCCATCACACATCCATTGGATGGGGCCCACTATCCGACCGTGATGATGATTATTAAACAACATATTCGTAATTATTCACATTTCAAAGGGTAAAATGTCCAAATCTCCTAGAATATAATGGCAACTGAGTAATCCCATTATTCCCTGAGATTATATAGTGCGGTTTTGTTCCCTAATTACACACGAATGACTCAATAATTTGCCTTTAATTCAAAATTTTAAAAAGAAATTTCCTCTATCCTTTTATTACATTGATTGTTTTTGTTTGCCCTTCCCCATTTTTTTTTTCTCATACCTTCTCTTCCACCACATCAGTTTCTTCGATTGGTTGATCTGCCTCTCCAACATGTTCACCTCGATCTTTCCCTTTAACCACCGATAAAGATCCTATAGAGACACAAGCAGAGTAAGCTAGCGAAAGAGAGAGAGAGATAGAGACTCAGTGAGTGAGACCATAAGGCAGTGTTTGGTGGGAGAAATCTCAGATGGGTCTGTTTGGATATACGGATTGTTGTGGAAGGTTCAGGATTTGAGGGGTTTGTGATGAGAGCTATTCCTTGCAGGGTTTTGTAAGGGTGGCTTTCTTGTGTTTGGATTTGATATGGGTGGGTGTTTTCCTTGCTTTGGATCATCCAACAAGGAGGACAAAGGGTTAAAGGAAGTAGCAGGCAAGAAGGATTCGTTCAAAGATGGTTCAATTGCTCAGTCTTACCACACGAATAGGGTTAGCTCAGGTCAGAGCAAATTTCATAACTTGCTTTGGCTAATTGTCTCTACCCTTAATTTTCCATCAAGTTCGATTAGTGGGTTGGCTTGGATTATGCTAAATTTTGCATTTTTCGCGTTTTTTTTAAGACTTGTCTTAGCTGACATCATTCGCTGCTTTGATCTGTTTCATCTAAGATTGTGCTTCCATTGCTGCTGTTGATATTTGATCTGCTGGTCAATGGATATCGCTGAATTTCATATTGTTGAATTTAGTTCATATCAAGTGGTACAAGACACTGAGTTGGAGATCTGCCTTGGCTATGGTTATGTCAAGACAAGTATATTTCATTGTTTGATAACATTTTCCATCTTGTTACACTGGTCAGATGCTGATAGTAAATTGCTAATCGCTGCATTTTTTGGTAAATTATGCAATATTCTAGGAAATGACTTTGCTAAATGATATAATTATCACGCAGCTGGTTTGCCCCTCTAAGAAAAATGTGGATTGTTTTATGTAGTGAAAGGCAAAATCTGTTTAGCTAGATACTGAAAACTTTACAATCCAGGCCTTGTGTTTGTGCAACTGTACAATTTGGACTATTAAAATTACTTGAACCTAATTTAACTGATGGTGTGATGTGTTATATATTTTAACAAGACAAACCTTTATCACTGGGCGGTTTAGTTTCAAAGCAGTTGGTAGTGTACTTTACACTGTGGGTACTTTGTGTTGATTCAATTATTCTATGCCATTTCTTCATAAGTGGCTCCATAGTAACACAGTTTTAAACTCTAATTCCTTCAATATCTGTATTTTTATAATGTTTCTTTCACTCTTACTTATCTTTAACTATTTACCTAGATAAATCAAAATCTCGAATTGGCTCTGATCCTAAGAAGGAACCACCAGTTCCAAAGGAACCAACAGCCCACATCGCTGCACAAACATTCACATTTCGAGAGCTTGCAGCTGCTACAAAGAATTTTAGGCCAGAATGTTTATTAGGTGAAGGAGGTTTTGGACGTGTTTACAAAGGTCGTCTCGAGAGCACGGGACAAGTAAGTTGTATTGCCACTATAAAGATTTTGGATTTATTTTATACTGAAACACAACTAGAACTTTCATGTAAAAAGGGCAATTAGTCATTTTGTCTTTACATTTGAAACATAAAACCTATTATCTGTCAGTCGTGAATTCTAATTTAATAATGACTTTATCACTCTTTCTCTTATAATCTTTGCGAATGGATCATGCATTTGCAGGTAGTTGCTGTAAAACAGCTTGACCGCAATGGACTTCAAGGAAATCGAGAATTCTTGGTGGAGGTTCTTATGCTCAGCCTCTTGCATCACCCAAATCTTGTCAACTTAATTGGTTATTGTGCTGATGGTGATCAGCGGCTTCTTGTTTATGAATTTATGCCATTGGGCTCTTTGGAGGATCATTTACATGGTCAGATTGCATTCCTTTAAACTGAAACATTTACTGACTGAATTTTTGTGCTTTTATTTTATAAATCAAAATATTAAATTTCATGTTAATTCAATTTTTATAATGCCTTAGATGCTTTATATTTAAAGGCTGAATAGGTTTAAGCAAGAACAATTGGCTTAAAAGGCAGTGAGTGAAGTAGAAATAATTGATGATTCTTTATTTAATGAGTAATATCAGCTCTTATATTGTCAGATTCACTGCTATCGTATAGAAATTTCTTTATGTATGTCATACATGCCCCTCTTTTTTAATAATGGATTGGAAATCTATTGGGAAGATAGCAAGGAGAAGAAAATTAATAATATTACGGAGGTTCAAACTTAAAAGGGATGATATGGCTGTTCAAGAGGGATGTAAAAAAAGGGATGCATCACTTTTTTGTGTATTCTTAGTTCTTTATAAATTGATTTGTCTCCTCCTTTTGCCATTCAAAGCATGTTGTGAGTTGAGTCTTTTTTTTTTTTTTTTTGGGTCAATGAGTTGTGACTCTCAATAGATCATATAATCTTTGCCCAACCGATATAGGTTTTTGTTAAATGAATGGACTTTTCCAAATGGAACATAGGTTATTAATTTTTATTTGTAAGTATCATATGGCAGATACTCTTTGTTCTAGATAAATGTTTTTGTTTTTGAAGTTTACACTGTTTAATAAATTGTGCTTGTTTTACATGATGCTGCATTGGTCATTGAGATTACACTCGAGTATTATTGATAGGTTAGACTGCCATCTAGGATCCAAAGAGAAACATTGATATATTGCAAGTATCACTGTTGTAGACGCACTTTGTAAATGCTGTAAGAGATAGGAATACTTATGATAGTTGGTTTCTCCAAATCTTGATGTAGGATCAGACACTAATTGACTTCTCTATAGCTATGTGATGAATTATAGGTAGCAAGCCTATTAAACTTACGAAGGTCAGTTTCATAAGATATTGCTTTTGGCTCAATATTACGTGCCATGAGAACATTATTCAACAGTAGCCTACAAAGATAACCAGTAAGGATTGGTTTGTGACTGACCATTGTTTTATGATTACTATTTTCCTCCACGTTATTTCTTTATATGGAATGATGGAGAAGCAGTTGATGAAGAATGACTGGTCTACAATAATTTCTATAAATCACATGATAATGCTTATGGCCTTTTAAAGACTATAATATCCCTGTGCATGTCCAACTTCAAAATATTTTTGACCTAGTCACTGGGTGTTTCTGACAAATATTGAATTTTTCCAGCCAATTATAAGCACTTCTTGTTGATAATTTATGTGGGGGTTTAGGGTATGGAATGTTTGCAACTATTTGTATTTATTATAGGGCAGAGTTGTCTTTCTGGTCTTTTTGTGATGTTTGCCCAGTTGTTATTTCCAGGAGATTTTCTTTTCATTTATGCACTGGGATTGTAGACTTTTATTTGTATATATGTTTTTCTTTTGTGGTCATTATATTTTATTTCCATTTAGAGGATGTTGTGTGCGTGTGTGTGTGTTTTTTTTGGGGGGTGGGGGGAGTGGGGGTGGCGATTGGGAGGGCAACAAGAGAAGATCTCTTCCACACACTGGACACCTCCTTTTCCTATTCTGTTTCATTCCTAGATGGAAGGTCATCTATGGAGAAGATCACATTATCATTTGCGGTTCTTGTGTATTATAGAAAGCAAAGGTGATATTCCCTGCGTACATGAAATTGTGATCTCTCCATGCATGTTTCAATGTTCATTATTTACCCATATCTTTCTCATATTTGCTAAAGGGGCATTGTCTCTTATATTATCAGACTAAGACAAAAGGGTTCTAATGTGATTACTCGTACATGCTATTTAGTGTATTTTATCTGTCACTGTTGATCTAATTCATATTAGTTTGAAGGTTCAGGGAATATATTATCTGACATGGTGTCAAAGCTTTTTGAAGGGCTGCTGAATAATCTCAGTAAACTTACTCGAGAAATATAAAATTATGGTCCCCAACTTTTGTCCAAAGTATTAATTTGGTCCTTCAAAGATGGAAAGTATAAAATTGGTCCTCTAAAGATTAAAAAAATGAACTGAGTTGGTCCCTTTGGAGGACCAAACTGATCTTTGGAGTGTGAAAAGTTTCATGTTTGGAGGACCCTCTTGATACTTTCTATCTTTGAAGAACCAAATTGATCTTATGGCTAAAAGTGAGGAACTGAAATTGTATTTTTCTCAAACTTATTCTAATATCACTCTAGTTTGTTTCTTGGTCTACTTCAACGGATGTTCAGGTTTATATAATTGGGTGACAGTTAGTGTACTTTCAGTTGAATACATAAAATTTGTTTCCGTATTTTCTTGTCAGCTCAAGGTTTTAAGTCAACCTTGGTGATCCAACATAGTATCAACTTATCAGATGGGAATGTAAATGATCAGGTTTGGGACATAATATCATATTTTGCTCGTTTTATTGGTTGTGCAGATGTACATAGGGTCACTTCTAGTTTGCTTTCAGCCAAATACATATTGTTTGTCAGTTTCTCATCTGCTTAAGCCTCTGTGGCTTACCACATATTCATGTATAGAGGCATGGTTATTGAAGTAGGAAAACCATTCAGAATAAATATGGTAGCCTTTCTAGTTTGCAAAAGCTTGGACCAATAGTTATCTTAGAAGACCAGAGAAAAGTGCTTGTGGTAGTAAGCATAAGCAAAATCTTATACTGTGTTGTTTGAGTAACCAAATTAGTTTAATTTGATTAAATGATGTTAACGGTAAACTTGCATAATAGGATTTACTAATGCTTGGGTAGCAACAGTTGATGCATTTATGGTGGTCCTAACCTTGTATATATGTATTCAAGCACTTGTTTGAGAACTCTAGGTAACCTGGTTGCTAAAAATGTAAATTATCACTATGCTGCTGCCTAAGGATCAGTATAGCAAGTGTCAAATGATTTTAAGATTAAGCTTTTTGTCAATCTATTCTTCAATGACTTCTGAAGACTAAGCTTTCCGTGCTGGCAAAGTTTGACTTCTGATCTGAATTAATGTCACGTAGTAGACTTGATTTTGCATTGTTACATTCTAGCAATTGAGGTTTGTTCTCTCAGATATACATCTCTTCTTTAGCTTGTTGCTTGGCCACTCCAGCTTGCTGGTTAATATTGCAGTTGTTCAAGTTCATTGGGGGCTGCAATTCTGAAAATCTTTTAGCAAGTGCATGTACATGGTGTGACAGACTATTCTGATAATTTTGAAGTTTGCTATGATTTTGTTGTTTAATTCATCAATGTAAGACCCTTCTTCTATTGCCTGATATTCTGAAATCGAATCATATAAGGTTTGAGCCCTCACACTGCTGAGAAAATTCTGACTCTAAGATTCCTTTCAGATCTTCCTCCTGACAAGGAGCCCCTGGACTGGAACACAAGAATGAAAATAGCCGCTGGTGCAGCCAAGGGATTGGAATATTTGCATGACAAAGCAAACCCCCCGGTAATTTATAGAGACTTAAAATCATCCAACATCCTCCTAGACGAGGATTATCATCCCAAGCTATCAGATTTTGGGCTTGCAAAGCTTGGTCCTGTTGGTGACAAGACTCATGTGTCCACACGAGTAATGGGAACATATGGTTATTGTGCTCCAGAATATGCTATGACAGGCCAACTCACTCTGAAGTCTGATGTGTACAGTTTTGGAGTTGTCTTCCTTGAACTTATTACTGGGCGCAAGGCTATTGATAATTCACGTGCACATGGAGAGCATAATCTCGTTGCCTGGGTAAGTATTTCATTTGGCTATCTTTCTGTTGTATCTGTCATAGATATATACATCATAGAACAATGGTATGGACTGAAACAAGTTTACCCTCATTTATATCTATATCTATTGGGACACGGAACTTTGTAGGCACGACCTCTTTTTAAAGACCGTAGGAAGTTCCCCAAAATGGCTGATCCTCTACTTCAAGGGCGTTATCCAATGCGAGGGCTCTACCAAGCACTAGCAGTTGCAGCTATGTGTTTGCAGGAACAAGCTGCTACAAGGCCTCTTATTGGGGATGTTGTGACTGCTCTCACATACCTGGCCTCTCAGACATATGATCCAAATGCAGCCACTCAGGCTAATAGAATTAGTTCATCAACCCCAAGGAGCAGGGATGATAGGAGGAGCATGATAGATGGCTATGTAGATAGCCCTGATCGTGGAAGGAGTGGCTCCCCTTCCACTCATAAGAACTCGCCTGATGTCAGGAGGAGAGATGGTAGGGATCCAAGTGTCGGTACAGATTTAGGCAGGAGCGAAACTGGATCAGGGAGAAGATGGGGATTGGATGATGTAGAAAGGCAGGAATCTCAGAGAGACAGCCCTGTAAATACTGGGAGAGCTAGGGAAGCTCCAAGGAACCGTGACCTTGACAGAGAACGTGCAGTTGCAGAAGCAAAAGTATGGGGTGAAAATTGGAGAGAAAAGAAGAGGGCAAATGCAGTGGGTAGCTTTGATGCTACAAATGAGTGAATGCACCACAACACTGAGTCGTTTTGCATGTTATCGTTGAATGAAGAGATGTATGATTGAGTCACGAGAATTTGCAGGAGGGTCATCCTTTAATGTCTTGGTTTTCGAGTCTACCCAGGAATAAGCAAGCGTCTTGGATCCGACCTTGACCCTTGACTGTTCTTCAACGCCATTCTGGTAGTTGGTCATCATGTGGTGAAGATGACATAGTTTGAGAAGAATGGGGCTTTTTCTTTTTTGTTGGGGTGGTGGGGAGGGGGGGAGAGAGAGAGAGAAGATATATTGTGGATTGGGGATTTAAATGTAAACATGCTCGTCTATGTACTGAAAGAATTTCTAGGTTCATATTAGACAGAGGGAAGGTCTAATTTTTACCCCCTCATATTTGCTTGTAAATGGGGGAGTTTAGTGGATTTGATGTGGGTGTCATTGCTGTAGCATGTATTCGTACAGCATCTGTTTATGTCTGAGTCTCATGTTTTCGGCTTATACAGAAAGGTTTATTATATTATGTCAAATAGCACCCCTATCTCTTGTGCATGCATGCATTACTGACAAAGGAGTAATTATTGTTTGAATGGAATGATACTGTGTTCACGTTAAGTGCTTAATAGCTTAGTATCACACGAATACCAGTTAAACAACTATTTTCACCTGCCGGAGCAAACTCCTTCCAGCTTCGATGAAAAGACGTGATATAGACATGAAATTATTTCAAATAAGTACATTGAAGATAAATTTAAGCACAAGCAGCAGCACGAAAAAAGTTAAAGTGATGCCATATATATTATATTTAATTGGCTGTCAAAATACAACACAAGCAATGAGCAATCTTAACGGGTTGTTAGTAGATTTACAAATTCACCAGCGTCCTATTAAATCTTAAGCCTACCCTATCTTCCTCCTAAACTATTATAACAGGAACATATGAGAATCCAAAAAACGGAGTTTGCAGCACCGGACATGGGATGGAAAACATGGACATCGATTTCTCACATGAACTTGGTCACACCAAAATCACCACCAAGTCTTGAGGAAACCATCCCACTCGTTCCAATACCTAAGTAATTTGGGGCATATGTCCATTTATTTTCTCCTCTTTCCCTGGCCACAGTGACGAGGTTAAGCTTCAGTACATGTCACAGCAATGTAAAACAGTAAGGAATATAATTCATATTCTGCAAAAGATGAATACCGTGCTAACATAGTCATCCATAGTTAACTGCTTGCGCTTCTTCAGAGATGGACTTTCCGTCTGTCTTGCCAAGGCACGCTTTGAAGGGGCCATGTTATTCTGAAACATTTGTCAAATTTGGGATAAGATCACAGTATATATCAATGAAAGATGAGAAACCCAAGCACCAAGTTATCGTTAAGCAATAGTTGTGTCTTGCCAGTAAGAAAGAAGCATACCGGCAAATCTTTTTGGCCCTATAACCAGACAGTCATAAGTCTAAAGAACTATATATTTAAATGGTCAACCTCACCATCCCTTAATGTTATTTGGATTTTACTGTCTCTAGATTTTGGAAGTGGACATGGTATGAGGGGAAAACAAACCTTGGCAAGTTTCTTCTCTTTACGAGCTTGTCTCTCCCTCTCGTCAAATTCTTGGTTTTCCTTCTCTACCAACCGAATGAGGGTGTCACATCTCCTTGCAAGTTCTTGAGTTGTGCGGGACTTAACAAACCAATCAAACCGAAACAACGGTGATGTACGAAATGCTGCCTTCAACTCATCCCAATTACCATACCCAAGTTTGTGAACCATGCATATCTGTAAATGTGGCAAAAATTTCAAATTAGGTTAGGGTATCTGATGTTAAAAAGTAAGATAATAGAGGGGCCTGACAAAAGAAAAATAATAATAGTGACAAAATATTTTAGAAAAAAGGAGAATCAAATATAAGTTTACCATGAATCGATCACATTCTTCATTGTATAACTTCCCTTTGTTTTGCCCATATTGTATCTTCAACTCTAGCCATGGATTCTTGTAACGATCCAACTTCTTCCCAATTGCTTTCATGATCTCATCTTTACGAGATATTCTAGCCTCCCCTCTTTCAATATTTTTAATAATCCTATCATAATCTGCAGGTATCGGTTCAAACCAACAAGTTAGAACTCTCTTAAAAATATAATAAGAAATTGATTTCATGCTTCAGTTGACAAAACATATACCAAAAAGAACCAAGACGTTTGAAGCATGAAGCAAGCAAAATGATTTACACATATAAACAATCACTAAACATTAACAAAGCATCATGGGCCAAAAAAATTGGAGGTAGTTCAGATTAAGGACGTTCCAAACAAGTTCTGATTTTTTGACATTAAGAAAATATTCTTCTTTCCAACAATAGCTGTAACTCACCATTTAATTCCTTGTATCTCTCTTTGAAGACCTTAGCATATCTTTCAACTTCCTCCTCTGTTTTACCTTCCATCTCAGAAGCAATATTTTTTATATCATATCGGCCATACTTTTCGCAGGCCCTAATGAAAGTGTTAAAATCCCTTCGGGTCCATGATGAAAATCCCTATATACACCAGGAAACCAAGTTAAACTACAGAGCCCCATACAGAAATATAGTTCATTGAGAAAATTCACTCACCTCCTCTAGCAGGCGTTCCTTTTCTTCCAGCTCTTCAGCAGTCAATGGATCTCCCACCTCTGGACATTCAACACAGATGCTACTATTAAAATTAAAAACCATATGAAAAGGGGAAAAAAACTATAATCTATATAGTACTAAGGTACCTTCTGGTTCATCAACATCTATTGAGTCCTTTAACTGATTCTTCTGATGTGTTTGCTGAAAGTTTATTAAATAAAGTAAGTGGCCAAATAATACATATTTGTTAAGCTAATCATGGAAGACATACATCAGCAAGTTCATGTTACCCACCATGAGATAGCGTACTTCCTTCTCATACAGCTCGCTCAACCTTTGCGTGTTAAAGAACTGGAAATCATGCCTGGAGGAAAAAGGGGAACAATAATTTGACAGTTATAACAGAACCAATACATTAAGACAACTAAATTTCACAAGGGGCTTACAGCTGAGGCATCCTAGGAATACGAGGCTCTTTGGGTTTAGTAGGACCGCCTTGGCGCATTGTTTGCTTGAAATATTCAGACTCTGAGTAACTGAGTCATAAGCAATTAAAAAAATCATATATCACATCATGGATAAAACAATTGATTGAACAACTCTGAATTTCAAATGAGAAAGGGTAATATTTACTTGCGCTTCCGCTCTCTTTTTGGTGGCTCGATCCAGTTATCACTAACAATTTTTTTGAAATCAAATTTGTTCTCATCCTTCATTAAACCAAAAAAAAAAAGGAAAAAAAATACTAAGATGTATTATTTTGTTCAAGAAAGGCCTTGAAGCAACACTGAATAATACAATAGCCCATTATAGTAGCCAAAGATATATAATATCTACCTTCTCGTCATCAAAATCATACAACTCTGCATCTGCAAAGAAAACAAAAAGCATCAGGATTAGTACACTAAAATTTCATATACAAAACATCAGTAAAATAGCAAAAACAAAATGCTTAAGATGGCCAAAAAGTTGTGTATTTATGTGTGTAATACCAATAATGATGCTGAAATAAACATGTAGAAATTGTTCAACATGTTATCTTGAACCACTGTTGATGTAAGCAAATAAGCAAGGATAATAAGATTTACTACATGAATCTATCACCATAAGGACATAATTCCAAAGGATAATCAGGCTTCAATTTGGCACATAAAGCCATCTGGGATCTCTTAAATAAAGTGGGCACAAGTGCAATGCAAAAACTTTAAGAGGAGAAAGATCAAGCAATAATTAGTTGCAAGGCTATAAAGTATGTGCAAAGGTAACATACTATCATCCATCTTAAATTTGATTGCATCCTCAGTAAATTTCTTCATCTTGGCATCAAGTTCAGCTGTCGCTTCTTCTCCTTTGGCAATAATTCTGTCAATATCCTCATCTGTAATTGTACTATCCTTTGAACTGAAAACCATTTCAGCACCAAATCTGACCATTTGAAGCAACTCATCTTTATTTACAGCTGCAAACATAAACCAATTAAACTTGTATTAGACAATCCATACATCTTGCTGGAAAGA
This sequence comes from Delonix regia, assembly GCA_037074485.1. Lineage (NCBI taxonomy): Eukaryota > Viridiplantae > Streptophyta > Magnoliopsida > Fabales > Fabaceae > Delonix > Delonix regia. The sequence continues at coordinate 33,734,240 of CM073454.1, forward strand.
AATAAGAAAGTCCATCCATACTTTTCTGCTCAGCCAGTCGTCCCTGCTGAATCACCAGTGCATCAAGTGCAAGCTTTTTGTAAGCCCTTTCAATAACTTTTTCCTCAATGGTATACTGTTCCATTTGCATGACACAATGAGATACTTATATTCACGTAATATCAAACACAACAATAAAATGATTCAGAAGAAAAAAACCTCAGTGCAGAATCGAAAAACTTGAACTTCTTTCTTTTGACCAATCCTATGTGCACGGTCCTGAGCCTGCAAGTCAACTTGCGGGTTCCTGTTATGAAACCACCAACCATCAACAAACAGAAAATTTATGGTTCAAAACAACCAATATCATTTAAAAAGATACTGACCAATCACTGTCATATAAAATGACGACATCAGCAGTAGCAAGATTAATGCCAAGACCTCCCGCCCGAGTTGATAACAAGAAGACAAATTTCTCACTTCCAGGTTTATTGAAAGCATCGATCGAAGCATCACGATCTTCTCCACCAGTATTACCATCAATACGACAATATTGATATCCACGAAACATCAAGTAATCTTCAAGGATGTCTAGCAGCCTCGTCATCTGAAAAAATGAAGGCACAAGGAAGTTCAACAATAATGACAAACAGAAAAGAAAGGAAAGAAGGAAGCAGGAATTATAGCAGGTTCAACAATTCATAGCATTCACAGTCATCATAGGCCACCAACATACAGATAACTGACCTGTGAAAATATAAGCACCCTAGAGTCTCGCTCTTTTAATTTAGGAAGTAACTTATCCAAAAGAACCATTTTACCTGCCCAAAATAAAAGGCAAAATAACACCAGAGCTTATTGATCTGCCTAGAAAGAATCCAGAAATAACTTCGAACGAAAATATAACTTACCAGCATTTGTAATGAGATGATCTCCAGTTGTATAGGGAGGACCAGGTTCAGCACCTTGAAAAAGGTAAGGGTGATTACAACATTTACGCAGTTGCATTGCTATATTCAGGAGACGTTTCCGTTCTCCACCAGCATTGATAACCTCAAGATCCTTCTGCAGTAATGCCCTATAATAATGTTTCTGCATTTGTGACATTCCTACTTTGAGAATGGTTTCTTTTTTTGGTGGCAAACCCTTCTCAACATCTGACTTCAACCTTCGAAGGAGAAATGGGCGAAGGACCTGAATATAAACAGAAGTTGAAAACATCAATTTGTCATTACATTAGTAGGGAAAAAACTATCTCTGCAATCAATGAAGGATCCAAGATAACCTTGTGCAATTGTTGAACGACCTCTTGCTGGTCATTTTCACCAGAGATTTGAAACCATTCATCAAAAGTTTCAGCAGAACTAAAAATTTCTGGAAGAAGAAAGTTGAGAAGAGCCCAGAGCTCATGAAGATTGTTCTGCAACATTAGAAGAGATTACAACCCATAGTAAATTCCCAAGAGCCAATAAATTACTATACATGCAACAAGAAAAAGGAATTAAAATTCAGAGCCAGACAGAAACCATATAATTCAGATTCAGAAATTAAGCCATAGGACAGAGCAAAACCCACATTAATGTAATTTAACTCTTCACTCCTGCTAATCAACCTGAATATGGCATTTTAGATAAATTCTCAACAGCATCAAATTAGGCTCAATTTATCTCTATCAAAAATTTGCTAATGAACATATACATGGTATAGATGCCCCAGAAGCAGAGCTAAATGTTTCTCTCCCTCATGCTTTACTCATTACATTTATTCAGTTATTTCCATCCCTCCTCCCCCAAAAAAAGGAACAAGTAAAGATGGTTCTGAAGTCAATAATAGGAAAAGCCTTTGATAAACATAGTGAATGGTAATTGATTGATCTCTGCCCAAATTAATTAAGGATAGATAAACCAGTCAAGTTTAGAAATTCAACAATTCAGCCTATCCTCACACCAACATTACAGATCACTTGATAACTTGCCATGCCTGTTACTGATAAGATCATACTAAAATCAAATAATTTGAGACAAAGCTGCATGACACCAATTATATAGTCATGCAGAACCACTAAATCAAATAAAATAAGATTTTAGATACTTTCTTCTGATAATCATGCTAGCATTTTGGTGGATAATGAACAAGTCATACCTGAAGTGGTGTACCAGTGATAAGAAGGCGATAGTTTGTATTGTATAGCCTCATTGTTTTAGATAGTAAAGAGTTCTCATTCTTGATTCGATGGGCTTCATCAATAATTATGTAGCGCCAACTAAATCGACGCAAGGCAGACTTCTCCTTGATTGCCATCTCAAAACTAGTAACACACACATCAAACTTCCCAACAACCAATAATTCCTCTCTAATGTGTCTCTGCAGCAATTTGTAACCATTAAGAGTTAACAGTGAGTATTAATTGTAAACTACGCCAAAATAATTTGTGTAAGCAAAGCTGGACATACCCTTTCATCAGGATTGCCAAGAAACTTTACTGCACGCAAAACAGGACAAAAGCGCCGAATTTCATTCATCCAATTTCCAAGAGTAGATTTTGGAGCAACCACCATATGAGGACCTTTGATTCCTCTGAACTCATGCAAATAACCCAATAGAGAGATAGTTTGCAATGTTTTACCAAGCCCCTGAAATCACCAATTTATTTACCCCTATCAAATTACACATCACAAAGTAATTGCATTTTCATTCACAAGCAGTGTCTTAAAATGACACATCTCTGCAGGTACCATCTATCACATACCATTTCATCTGCCAGGATTCCATTGATACCATTCTCATACAATCTTATTAGCCAGTTTAGCCCAGCAAGTTGGTAATCTCTCATCTTCCCTTGGATACCTGTCAAAAAAAACAAGCAAGTTGCACTCAAGTGAACCAAAGCTATAAAAATATTAACTATGTATAGCAGGCATCCTCATTTCAGATTTACAACCTCTGAAAGGGAATATAATAATTTAAGAGCAATCCACGAGACATCAATTTGCTAGCAGCAAACAGGAAGCAAATAAAAAGAAGAGTGAGTTAATGAATTAAGGAGAGAGTGAAAAGTTCAAGAATGCATATAAATCTAGAATAAACTTAGCCCCTATAAGAATAAAACAAAAAGAATCATGTCCAGAATGCGCATCTTCTACCACCAAAAAAAAGAATCAAACTGAAAATATATAACCCGTTTGCCATACTAAGACTTATCTGAATTATTCAATTAATGTATTCTTAGCCCCAGGATTATGACAGAAACAAATGTCAATATCTCCATAAAAGTAGAGAAATATCATAAAACAGATGACAAAAATTTCCATATATTAATGTATACGCATGTTTTACAGAAAAACAGAGGACCAAAAAGCACAACACCAAAATCTGGGACAGAAAGGACAAGCCTTCAACACATGCAAGCATTTATTCACTCACACAAACACAAAGAAACACTTACATGATGGTTGTGTCACCAGCCGTGTATTTGCCGCTAAGCCATCTTCTTCTTCCTTAAGGTATTCTTCATCTTCCTCTTCTTCAGTCACTTTAGATGCATGACGACCCCTTAAAAAGATAACTAGCATAGAATAAGTTCTCTTATAAAGCACAAAGTCAAGATTGATCAGTCACAACTCTTAACTGTCTTCTGCATATAGCCAGAGAGCATAGCCACCAACTCAAATAATTGAGGGCCAAGGCAGAAAAGATAGCATTCCCATTTTTTGTTTTTCAATCTGTTAAGACTTCAAAGAACATTTTATGCATTCAGATAAGATTTGAGGACGTGAAATATTAGGATCATATATAATTGAATTTAGACAGGAAACTGTAGAGGAAGTTGTTAGCTACAATAGGAAGTTAAAAGACAACAGCTTCTGTCAGGTGAGGTAAAACACTAAGCATAAAAACAAAATCATGGTTTTGGGACTTTTCCCTGAGTGCAGTTATGAAATTCCATATACCAATACCATTGCCATAGCATTATGCAATAGTAAACAGGAATATTAAAAGGCTGGACCCACACCTTCCTTTTGACTTCTTCTGAGACGAACTTTGATCACCTTTTGCAAAATGAGCAAACAACTCAGTTTGCTGTAGGAGATACTTCAAGCGCCCCTTTCCTTTATTGTTCTGCATTAAATGTAAGAATTGCTTACTTGAACAAGAAACAATGGACCATAATATAATAATACAAGGTAGAAAAGGCATCCAATATGCATGCACCATATCTGCATCAATGGCAGCATTTTGCTCATCCAATATCTCCTGAATCTTTTGTTTCTTCAGCTTTTGCATTTCTCTTAATCTGGCCTTCTCACGCTTGCTAATTTCCATATCAACATTTCCTCCATCCTGAAGTTTGGACAGCACAACAAGGCTTACAGTGAACATATAGTTACAAATAGACTTCCAATAATATTCCCCGTTCCGCAGAAATCACGCATATCAAACACATCATACAGTAAATAACTAGTGTTTCAAGTTTATATGGGTCAACTGGTTCTTGATGAACTGCCAACAGCTAATTACAACTATCAAGCTTGAGTTACTGCTAGTTTCATTGACTCTCAAGTAAAATGTTTTTCAAACAGAAAGGAAGAAAAGAAAACCAAGTCCAAGTCACTAAGTCATGAAAAAATTGGAGTTTGAATTCAACAATACATTTTCACAGAATTCTCAGTAGGTCACGTCACAGTGAAATGAAGGAAAGCAACAAAATTAGACCTGACATTCTACTTTCCTGCTTTCATTCTTACTCTATATGGAGACTTATTGAAGGACAACTCCCGTATATCGTAAAACTGCACTTCCCTCTCTATATTCTAGGTCGTTAAGCATACAATTGAAGAACCGAATAAGCAGTGCACTACCACACCCAACCGCTGCGAAGTCGTAAATAACGGCAAGAGCGCACGTCATAAAACAGACTCACAGCATAAACAATTCTACCTGTTCCTCCTCGTCAACGTCTCCAGCGGCGGCCGCATCCGCCTCGGAATCCGGCGCATCGTCATCAGCGGCTTCATCATCGTCAGAGCTAGCAGAGCGAGCCACCGCTTCCAACTCTTCTTCGTCCTCTTCGTCGTTGATCTGCTCGTTGACACGCTCATCCTCCGAGGAATTGGAACCGTTGGACATGGCTTCGTCGGAAGACACCTGGGGCTTCGACAGCCTCGCCATGGGTTTCTCAGATCAAGGGTTTTGAAAGACTCGAGGAGAAGAAACACAGGCCAACTTCAGTTTCGAAGCCACAGGTCAATTAAAAAAGTGTAACGAATGGGTTATTTGGGTATTTATAGCCGTCCGATTGGGCATGTTAAATGTGCAGTTAGAGGCGTTAGGACGTGGAAGTAAAACAACGCTTTCCCGCCAATGATACGTAAATAGGATTTTCCCGCCTATATGGATTGGGCCAGCACGCACTTTTGGACTATGTTACATGGGCTCGTATTGCTTTTTCTCTTTTATATTTTTTTTTAAATGTATTTTATTCTCTTAAACTATAATTTAATAAAAAAATTTAAAATGAAATAAGATATCCTCATGAACTTTAAAATATAACAAAATAATTTTATGAAAGTAGTGCTTGGTGTTTAGGAATAGTTTGTTTCATTTTAACATTCATGCACCAATTTTATATCTAAGCTATAATTTTGGGGTAAAATTAACTTTTTCACCTATATTCTTCTTTGAAAATTTTGTTTCAAGTTATTGAATTCATTTGCAGTGCTCATCACCAATTATTATTGTTATATATTTATATTTGCTTTATTTAATTTATTTTTGACAAAATTATGTAATTTATTTTAAATTATGATTGAAATATTACCAAAATATCATTATTAATCTTTTATATTTTAAATTATAAAAAATAATAAATTTTAATTTTTTTAATATTACTTTAATACAATAATTATTCTTCGAATTATTTGACAGATAAGTAAGGTTTGAAAGAAGGAAATGAATAAATATGGAACAGGTATTGCGCATATCAATGTCAACGGAAATGAATGCGAAAGCCAAATTGATTAATTTTCAACTCCTCATCTGATATTATATATATATATATCAAAAATTATTTATAATACATAAAGTTTTTAAAATGAAAAAATAATGAAATAATTTATTTGTGTAAATTATTCATAGTTAACAAAAAATAATGATAAAGTCATAACTTAATAAATTAATGAACCATTTTTAAAATTGAAAAATTTTCAAATTTTAAGAATTTTTTAGTATGAACAAAAAATAAATAAATTATTTTCAAAGTCTGATAATTATTTAAAGTGAACGAACATATTAATGAATTAATTTATGTCTCTTAAATAAAGAATTTTTTTAAGTTATAATAAATTAATTAATCAACTTTTTTTTTAATTTTCTAATAATATATTATAAATATATTCTGACCTTATTTAAAATTAAAGCAAACTAAAATAATATATGGTTAAATAATTTACAATTATGTCATTTTTTCTGGCTATATGATTGTGTTATTTTAATGAGTTCATTATTGTCACTTTTTTTTCACTAATCTCATATAACTAATTTATGAAATTTCTTTAATTTATTATATTTTTTTATATCATAATATATTATTAAATTCAATTTTTAGTGACACTTATAAATATTATTGATCTAAAATATATTGACAAATAGTAAAACAAACTAATATTTTCAAAAATGCAATGCATAGACAAATAAATTAAATAAATTTTGATTAATTTCTCCATCAACTTCCCTCAACTAGACTCTTTGGTTTTTAAAACCAACTAATTTAACATTCCAAATAGTTTATCCAATAGATATTAACATTTTTTTTTTGTTACATGAATAAAAAATAGAAACAAAATTTCATAATATCTTTTCTTTATTTTACAAACTTTATAAACATAGAACATATATATTCTTCACTCATTTAAAAAGAATATATCTTTAAACAATTAGATTGATATAAATGTATAATGATGGAGACTTGAACATCTTTTTTGGAGGGGGGAGGAGGTTAGTTTAACATTCAATGTTCTTTATAAAGGGAAATACACAAAGCAAAACAATGTGGAAAAACATTACATCATCTGAAATGATATTACATTCATTTGTGCTAAAATAATATTAAATACAGTGATGATATTTGTAGCATTTAAAAGTTGAGAAACTTTGAAGCACACTTAATATATCATATAAATGAATCAAATTGATAAGTAATCAACATATTCATATATTAAACATTGGTTTTGTGGAAAAATGTAGGTTTGTTCTTTTATGTTCATTATAAATTTATTTACTTAGTTTTTTTAAAATATATATGTAGACACACATCCTCTAATTAATAATTAATTGATGTTTAAATTTGTGTTTGATATAGTTTTTTATATCTTAATAAATTACTCGCTTATTTGTAGGAGAAAGTATGATAGAGACACAAAAATGTAGTTATTATTGGTGCCAAAAGAAATCAATTTGCATTTAATAAATATTTTGCTAGGATGAGAAGAGAAGATCAAAGGTGTGTTGTGTCTTATGATCCAAAGTAAACATTGAAAATTACTTATTTAAGAGCTTGTTTGACAAATCGTATAAAACTTGATTGGATAAAGTTGGATATAAATTTAATATTATATGTTGTTTAGTGTGATATTATATAAGATATTGTATTGCATAAAATAACGCAATTATATATTTTGTGATAAACTATAAATTTAAAATAAATAATAAATGAGTAAAACCTCATTTGGTCATTTACAAATACAATATTTTTCACTTGGTCATTCACAAATAAAATATTTCTCAATTTATTCTATCACATATGGATATTTTTTAATGTAGTATTTCATAAATAAAATATTACCAATAATGTCACTCATGTTTTTAAAATTAACTTGTTTTTTAAAAGTATTATTGATAACAATTTTATTTGGGTGTCAAACAAAGAAATGTCCATATATAAAAAATTAAATTAAAAGGACAATTCTATAAGGGAATAAATCAAAAAATATCTTATCCACGTGGGACCAAATAGGGAAAAAATTATACAAGTTCATATATTTTAAATTGATGTACTTTTTTATAATATTATTGGCAACAATTTGATATGTGAAGGATCAAATGGAAAAACATACATATGTAATGACTAAATTGATAAAATAATTTTATAAAGGATCAAATTGAAAATTATAGTATATGTCAAGGACCGAATTAAATTTTTTTATGAGTTTGTATTTATTAAATTAACTTGCTATTTTAGGATATTATTAGTAATAATTTTATTTGTAATAGATCAAATGGAGAAAACAATTACATGAGTAATCAAATTGAATAAAATTTTGTATATGAGATACCAAATTGAAAACATTTTATATGGATTGGTATTTTTAAATTAATTTATTTTAAAATAATGTTATTGATAAGAATTTTATTTGTGAATTATCAAATGGAAAAATATTCATATGTGAAAGACTAATTTAAGAAAATAATTTTGCGAGGGATCATATTGAAAATATCTTACATGTGAGGGTCCAAATTGAAAAAAGTATGAGTTAGAATTTTTTAAATTAACTTATTTTTATAATATTATTGATAACAAATTTATTTGTGATAAATCAAATAGATGTATGTACATACGTGAGAAATTACATTGAAAAAGTAGTTCTGTTAAAGACTAAATTAAGAAAATGACGAGAGATCAAATTCTATATAAGGGATTAAATTAAAAAAAAATTTTGACAAGTGTAACTTGAAATATATCTTATATGTAAGAGACCAATAGAATATTTTACTAAAAAATTGTGAAATTTCTTACTAATACAATCAATGTAAAAAAAAAAATATATTAATAATACGATGTTTAATTGTATTAAATGTGATTAACCGAAGTTAAGCATATAAATTTATACAATCAAATGTGTGTACCAAACATTTGATAAAAATAAATTATATTATATAAACTTATACAATTCAACATTATATACACTCTCAATTAGGTTTTAACTTCTCCGATTTGTATATGGAAAAGCACTCACTTTTTTAATTCTTTACAAAATTAATACCCCGCGCTTGTGTGTGTGTGTATATATATATATATATATATATATATGTATATTCATGGATTAGCTATCCTAAATAACATAAAACTTAAATCTTCGAAATACTATAAAATAGGGCCGCATTTGGTATGTTAAAAAGGAAAATGGAAAGAAGATGGAATAGGAATAAAAAGGTGAATGAGTAATAATAGAATGAAATCTTATAATTTAAAATGATGTTTAATATAAAAAGTAAATGAATGAAAATGATCATATTTGTTTCTCTTTTGGGATAAGATAGGTAAAGACTAAAATGCCATTGTTTATAAAATAAAAAAGTATTATTATATTAAAAAATAAAGTTGCCCCTTCATGTCCTCATCCCCTTCGTAGACGCCCATTCATCTCTTTTGTCCTTTACTGTGCAAATGCCCATTCATCACCATTGCATCTATTCCAAATGCCTAAGTTGATTGCTTGGCAGAGTGCAACCAAAAATGTGGAGGACATGAGCTTTAAGCTCTCAATAGCTTCGTTTGTTTTCTTGGACGAAATCAAACCCAGAGAGCTCACATCTCTTAAATCAGTGTACTGCACATAGCTCTAGCTTGAGACCTTGCAAGGAATCCAATCTGTTTTTGCTAAAGATTCAAAACCCCTTATATGAGTTGGAGAGTCATAGCTCTCGCCGGCGCTGTCGCCGACGTCATCTGCTTCATGCTGCTCATCTAAGCACCATACTTCTTTGTCTTTCACACTGCATCAGACAAAGGGGTAAAATTGTCAAATAATTTTTATTTCATAGAATCCTAGACATTCCGTCCATCTACTTAGGAAACAACATTCCATCAAATAAGGGAGTCATTATTCCCATGGGAGTAGCCTTCCACTCTGCCAAACATATTTTAGAAAGATTCCCTCACCCTTTCCCTTTCTATCCTTCACCTTTCTCCTATAACAAACATAGCGTAGAAAGTTACGTATGTTCTCACCCATATTATTTATACCATTGATTGCGTGTATAATTAACTAACAGAAAATTCTATTATGTCTGCATTTTCAAATTTCACTTGTTTGTAATGTTACTCAAATTTTATTCATTCGTAATATCACAGTTGTGGTTTTGTTATTGAGACTTGAGAATGACGACATCATATTAAAAAGAAAATAAATACAAATATTATTTTGAATATACTTTGAATCAATGTTGACAAACTCGTAAATTTAAGTAAAATCGTAAAAGGGTTATAGACTTGTAATATAAAATTGTAACGTAAAATCGTAAGAATTTACCTCTATTAATAAATAACTATTAAACATAATCAAATTTTAGAAATACAAATAAAAATGCATATATATATACAAATTCTATTATAATTACCCAAATTATAGAACTAGGAAATGCTAAAAAAATTATTAAGAAATATACTTGAATCATATAACTTTTAATTATAATTAATTAGGTAGAGATTAAATTTAAAAGTTTTTGAAAAGCGTCAAGATTTAATTTATTAAAAAAATATTAAAAATAAGCTTTATTATTATAATACTTACTAATATAGAAATTTAAAGTAATTAAAATTTAAAATAATAATAATTTTAATAGTAATAATAATGTAAACAAGTTAGAGTAAATATTATATATATATATATATATAATGTATTTTAAGCTATGCAATTAAAAAAATTTGAAAGTAAAATTAATTATTTAATCAAACGTAATATATTATTTGCTATAGATTGTAAGTAAAATGTATTAAAGTCATAATAATGTAATTATATTTGCAATATATATATATATATATATATATTATGTTTAATGGTTAAAAGAATTGAGTTGAGCTTAAAAGTCAGTTAATTTTTTAAAAAAAATTGATTAGAATATTAGATTTTTTATATTTAGGCCAAAAATTACAAAAAAAAAATAGTTGACTTTGGTCAAATTCAGCGAGTTTATCCAAGTTTGACCGATTCTATCTGAATTTGACCGATTCTACACCGAATCTACTCCAATTCCAATTTTACGATCGGGTTAAATCGATTTTGTCACCTAAAAACGTAGAATCGACGAATTTAACGAATTGACTCACGATTTTAACAACTATGCTTTGAACTATAAAAATTAGTAAACACTCTTTTAATTTTTCCCTCTCAATTATAAAAATTAACAAATTTTACTAGCACTTTGATACACTTGTCCACTTTTGAATTAGCTGATGTTTCACTTCAGCATGGTCGTATTATCTAATATAATCTTATTAACTTGAAAATACAACCAGATATGAACTTTTTTTTTTTCTCCCAAAATAAGCCATATTCTTCTATCTAAATTGCAACTTCAACTATTATCCTGCTAGATTTTTCTTTTTTTAAATTAACTATTTACCTGTTCTTTCTAAATCGGTGAGGTCATAACAGGTGATAAATGAAATATGAAACCCTGTCAACTCCATTAAACAAAATTAGCAAATAGATTTGAATGCAGAGATGTGCAATTGCAAATTGCTAATTTTTACTGTTTGGGTTGGTTATCATTGTGAGAGGCATTTATAATTTTCGAAATAAAAACTAAGCGACGTCGTATTTGGTGTTTTTTATTTTTATAATACTTCTTCCTCCGTCGCCATCCCCCAATCGTTGTTCGTATCGCAGGACACCTTTCTGTACAGTGGTCTCTAAATCCGTCAATTTGCTTGCACCCAATCACGTGCACGGGACCGACTGCAACGGAGGATGCGAATTCCAGTCGTTGTCGGTGTTCCATTACCGTAAGCGAGTAAGTTCTACATATTCAAATATAATAGTTTGCCGTAATGTTGTGATATATTTTAATTTTTTTGGGGGTTTTTTTTTTTTTTTTTGTAAATTGATTAGAACTCAGTGCGAGTGTTGCATGAATTCATCTTATGCTTGTAGAGTTACCCGGATTCCGCAGAGTATGGGGAAGACTTCATGGTTATTATTGGTTACCTGTTTATGTCTGCTAGCCCTTTCGGATGGGAGAGGTAAGAGTGGAACTTTATCACTATTGCAATACATGCCTCTCTCTCTTTGTTCTTTATCAATTCCTTCTATTAACGAGTCTTTCTGCATCTATCCATGATTGGCATCATTCTGAATCATATGTTATTGTACTTGTTTATTGTTACTAATTACGGGTAGCCAAGCTTTGTTTTTTATTTTTTTGTTTTTTTCCCATACTATGAAAATGTTCTTGTGGATAAGGAGATAAGATACTTATTTATTTAAATTTCAAGGAGATTGAAGTACCTAGTTTTATTATACTAATATAATTAGGGAAGTTGACTGGTACTCTTAGAAACTGTTTGTTTGTGGCGAGAGCGGAGAAGATAAAGAGATATGCCTCTGTGTTTTTTTTCTTTTTGGGGCATGGACACCATAAAGATGATTGTGCTAATGTGAGAAATTTGCATTTACATTCCGCTAATGCTTTGTTTTTCATTTGCAGAACTCAAGGCTAAGCAGAATAGTCATCATACCTTCTACAATCATACACTAGCCACAATATTAGTGGAATATGCTTCTGCGGTCAGTTCATTGTTAATTTTACCTGTTCACTTTGGGTAATGTAGGTTGGAAAGTTCATCTTTATTTATGTGTATCATTACATTTATTTATTGATGCCTTGCCACTTGAGCTCTGGTGGTTGGTGTGGGTGGTGGTTTACATAGAGGTCATAGGTTCAAGTCAGGGCGTGGACTTCCTGATGTAAGAAAGAGAAAAAGAAAATCAATGTCTTTGGTGTTGCTCTTCAGCAATTAATAGTATATTTGATTTAGTGTTTGAAAGATTCAAAAGCCTATTTTCACACTGAAACATGAGTTTTTCTTACAAATATTTTTGTTTAGTTTATCATTTGATTTTCTCCAAAATCACTTTTGGCCTCCAAATTCTCTTTTGCACAAAAGTGAACAATAAACTTGCTTCTACATTGGGTGAACTATATTGGTAGTAAAACCTGATTTTCAGGTGAAAGTTCCCAAATATAATTCACAGTAATGCAAAATCATATTTGACCAAAATCAATTCTGAAAATTAAGTTGATCCAAAATGACTTTTATCCAACTCCAATCCAAACATATACAATGATCTAATAATGGACGGACAATCTCACATGTTGTTCCTGATGGATGGGAAATCTTGGTCAGGTTATGGGTCAAAATAAGTCAACTTAGGGCTATTAAAGCGTGTCCATTTAGCCTGATTTGAACTCACATTACGAACCTAAGGTTGCTTGACATCATGGGTTAGACTCCTGCTAGTGGTATTTGACTATTTGAGGGTTGAAGGGTTTTGTTTTTGCAGGTATACATGTCAGATTTGACAGAACTTTTTACGTGGACATGCTCCAGATGTGATGGTTTTACCGAGGTGCTGAAATGTTAAAATTATGTGATATATTGAACTAAGTGCCTGTGTGAGCTTTGAATCACTTAAATTTTAAGATTAGACTAGTTTGGCTTTTGTTTTAAATTTGTTGATCTAAAGGTCGTTAAATGGAACAGGGATTTGAAATAATAGAGTTGGCTGTTGACGTTCAGCATTGCTTACAGGTGTACCCTCATCACAGGAATATTACAATAAATTATACAGTGCATTAATTCCCCTAATATTCTTTGGATATAATAATCATATTGGATACATGTTGTCTCCATTCTTATGATATTATGACTACCTGTTTCAGGGGTTTGTTGGAGTGGCAAAGGACCCGAATGCAATTGTCATTGCATTCAGAGGAACTCAGGAACGCAGGTAATTTTCTTCCTGGCTTAAATTTCTGTTTTATGGCATTCTGGGTCCAATCTTCTAAACCTATTGGGTTGTAGTGTCAAATGATCAAATCACTTATATATCATACTTACATGTCAATCTCCAATGGAATTTTGTAGAAAGAATGAATATATTTACTTGTGTGCCACCTTCTAGTAGTATTTTTTATCCATTGACCATAGATGCTTGTTGACGTGGGAGTTGTGGATGCACAGTTAAGTTATTACTTGCATGTCCATGCAGACCAAGTTAAGTACTTAATTTGATTAGCTTTGCTTGCAATGTGTTGTTCACATACCATCAGTCATGAAACCTTTAAAGCAGAGGTGGCTGAGTGTTTCTGGTCAAGCCTGCAGTTGTAATATGCTTTGTATCCAAATTTACTTTTATCAGGCATGACAATTTTGTGACACTAAATTGGTCATGTTGAGTCTATAAGATATAGATTGTTGTCTTTTATAAGAGGTCATTTGCTCTACTATATTGACCTTTGAGAGTCAGAGCATAATTTTTTCCTTTGATGAAACACTTTAGTCATAGAGAACATGTTCAAATAAAAATCAGTCTTACTCAATTCATTGCTTGAGCTCATTTGTATACTAACTGGTTGTATACAGCATACACAACTGGATTGAAGATTTATTTTGGAAGCAGCTTGATTTAAATTATCCAGGCATGCCTGATGCAATGGTGTGTACTGCCAAAAGTTTGGCTTTACTTTATGTTTTGAAGTATAGATTGCCCTATCTGATATAATATTATTATTTGCTTCAGGTACACTATGGATTTTATTATGCATATCACAATACAACTATGCGTCCAGCAATTTTAAATGCTGTTAGAAGAGCAAAGAAGTTTTATGGAGATATTCAAATTATCGTGACAGGGCATTCAATGGGAGGGGCAATGGCTGCCTTTTGTGGACTTGATTTAACGGTAATTGTAATTTAGGATTCTTGATGTGACCAGGCATCAAACCATGCGGGTATTATGGCTTCAACCTCTCTCTGATTCCTTTCTATAACTAGCCTGTATGTTGCTTTAGGTAGGGGGCATCTAATATCTTGTGAACTTCTTGTTTCATGTGTTGGAAAGTGCATTTTTCTATAGTAGGACTTTGGCCTTTGTGTGTGATGGGAACTCCAGCTGTGAACCATATAATTAATTTCCTTTTTTTTTTTAAAAAAAGAAGAAGTAAATTTCAGAAATCATGAAGGAATAGTGACCAAGCTCTAATGTTCTTGAATTTTTATGTTTTCACTTTATGATTGTATTATTTTGTAAAGATGAAATAGTGTGCTTGTTTTCTTTTACATGTTTACAGGTCAATGAAAATGCCCGGAACATTCAGGTTATGACATTTGGACAACCTCGCATTGGCAATGGTGCTTTTTCATCTTTCTATAGAAAACTTGTGCCTAAGACAATCCGAGTCACAAATGAGCATGATATTGTTCCCCATTTGCCTCCATACTATTCTTATTTCCCACATAAGACTTACCACCACTTCCCAAGAGAGGTAAGTCACAGCATATTGAAGTGATAAAATTTTTCTATTAAACCTGGAACATAATCCTTGAGTTAAAGTAAGGCTGGGTTCTTGTCTATGAAAGTATCAAATATCATGAATAATGTTGTCACATACAGTATGCTTTTTACTGTTTATATTAGCTCTTTCTTGTTCCTTAAACATCTTCAATAGTTTACACCAGCTGAACGATTGGCTCTCACGTGAGCTCACTGTCGTGTACTTAGTTTCAACAGATCATGTAATATTGGAAGTATTTCCTGTGTGCTAATTTGTGATGACGATTATAATTTCATACCTACCTTGGGTGTGACTCATATCAAGTTTGCTGTGTACGTCCAGCAATGTGAGAGGTTCTGGTTTCTAAATTTTCAATAGATATTTTACATGTCTTCTCATTAGTTTGTTTGCTCCTTTTACAACATAATATTTTTCTGATGTCGACCATGCTGCTTTAATTATCATCTATACTCTTGGCGTATGATGGAAATTGGCAAAGCTGTGGCACTTATCTTTGTAATTTGTTTGCCAATTCATAAAATTGAGAAATTATTTTGGACTGCAGGTGTGGCTTCATAGTATTGGATTTGGAAGTCTTGTTTATGAAGCTGAGAAAATTTGTGATGGATCTGGTGAAGATCCATCTTGTAGCATGTAAGTCATTCTGTTTTGTCATTACATCATTGAAATTATAAAATTGGTAATATCTTGCTTTTATTCCTATGTGTTGGTGTATGATGAACTGCCAGTGGGAGCTTCTAGCCATTTTGCAAGTGTAGCTTTGGTCCTAGACAAAATTCTATGGTGAATAGTTTCAATTAAAATGCTGATGAAAATTTATTTGGCTATGCAGGTCCGTGAGTGGAAATAGTATTTCAGACCACTTAATTTATTTTGGTGTCAGAATGGCATCAGAGACGCCGGCTTGCAGAATTCTGATGGATCCTTACGTTCTGGGTTATAGTGTCAGAGATCCAAGTGGAAACTTAATATTTTCCAGAGAACCTGCAGCTTCCCTTCTCCAATTGAGTAGCAAGGTTGACGTCCAGGGAAAGCATGTTAGCGCTGATTGAATCTGCATATGATATCTATTGCAAGGTTGGAGCAAGAGGTCAGCTGTGGAGGTATCGTGCTTTCTGTCTGATTTATGCTTCCTTCAGGTTCCTTGCAGAAATCTGCCAGGACTTAAAGGAGTTTGTGTACATAGTAAACTGTAAGCAAATTCTGTATATTCTCACCTTTGTATGTATATATCACGAGGACACGTCTTTGGGTAAAGTTCCGTAAGTGTTAACTAATAACTATTAGATTTTTAAATAGAAATATAATATGTAAAAGAATTCAATTTAAGGACCCAATCATGTAGTGGCGCTGAGTTGTAAAATATCCAGTTGTCAATTTTTTATTGGATAGTTTTGATGGCGAACATCTAAAAACTACACAAAAAATTGTCTAGACGACTATTCTTGGTATTGTTATTGTATAGTGTCACCTGTAAGTTCTTATAAAGCATAATGATACCTTGGCTGGAAATTTTTCCTATCCCAAACTCCAAGCTAAATGGCAGATGATTAGGCTTATGCAGTTATCAAGTAGTAAATTTCACTACGATGTGGGATTGGCCCTCTCCAGGGTAGATCCACTGGAAGACGGCTGGGATTTTTGTGATATTGGAGCCATCATCTTACAGTGTACGGTCAAGGTTCAGCCGATGAACTAACTATCAAAGAATATAGACTTTGCTCGATGTGCCCCGATCCTGATTGAAATCGATTTTACTCAAACCACTAAGTTTGAACTAAAAGTTGGCAATGTATTATGTATAATAATATAAAATTGTTACAGAAAAGCTTATGAAGTCCTGTTGTTGTATATCGTCTGCTCAACTCAGTAGGAGCATGACCTATTTTTACCCAGTGACTCAGTGAACAACTCCTTAATTGGTTGAGTGGGAAATGATTCTTGAAATTTGAATTAAATGAATCTGATTGAGTTCTGTTAAATCTGTAATCTATATATGTTTAGAAGACAATGTCAGTTTTGCACTTCTTTCCAGACAACTATGCTAGTAGATTGAGCTAAGTTGTTTTATCGTTTATTATAAGGTAGAAGCCAGATAATAATGTAAGTTTTTTTTTTCATGGATAAATGTTAATAATACAAGCTTAAGCCTAAAACTAAGCTTTTTTTTTTTGGTAATTTAAAAAATTTTAAAATATGATTATGCATGTTGTTCGGTGATACAATTTAACTTGGATAAAATGTTTACTTTTGATACTTATTATAATAAAATTTCAACGTGGCAAAATATTTTAGGGATGAAAAGAGTACTTCATGTGTGCTTAAAAAATCTATTCAATTGGGTCTAAGCATCAGTTTGGGTTTGGGAGTTCTTCAGGAATTTTTAAGAGTTTAAGTCTAACAATGGGGGGTATCTATTTTGACAAATATTTCAATAAAGGCTTGCTAGTTATAATATTGCCAGATTCAACTCAGGGAATTGTGCAACTCCTCATCTTCAAAAGTTGATCATAAAACCCCAGACTTCAATTTTTGTGCAATATAACACATTTGTTAACTTTTTAAATCCAAAATCTTAACCATGGATGTCCAGGAAAGCCAAGAGGTCAAACCAGCAAAAAAAAAAATACAGCCAACTTATCATTCCAAAGAACTATTCTGCAGCAATAAACGTGGATAAAAGTGACAAAAAGTAGTTGTCTTGCAACTTTGGATGACAAGTCAAATATATTATTTTACTGATTTGGCCTCCTTCAGTTTTGACAGACAAGTAATATTTAAGATTTAGATGGAGAAGTTCACAAAAGGGTTATCAGCGTAGGACCGAAATGAACACAAGAAATATAAATCACAATTCTTTCCAATATTATAATTAGGTGTTAACAGTTTAAGTATATGTTTGCATTGATTTTGGATTAATGTAATTTTGAGTGGATTCAATTTAATTTTTAAAAATAAGTTAAAGAAAAGTTAATTACAGTTTAAAAATTAGTTTAGTTTATATTATTTTTTGGATTTGCTTTTCCCCTCCCTGAATTGCGATTCGATCAATCTTACGGCCGCGATCCTTTTGTCCGCTGCTGAAGTAATCTCTGTCTGGCATCTCTCTCCACATTTAACTTCCTTATCCTCTCTGTCTGTCTCTCTCACTTTCCCATTTGGGCATTTTCATTTTTTTTTATTATCATTTTTTGTTTTCGCCATTATATTGCATTAAAATAATCGGGGGATAACGAGGTGTGCTCTTAAAGCGCAATGGCTCCATTCTTCCATGGGGATCGAGACAATCCAAACCAACAAATCTTCCCAAATCGGGAAACTCCTACTCTCGCCTTCCCCTCTCTTCCCAGAGAGACACAAACACAAGAAGAAATCCCTCTCTTCCAAATCTCATGGAAGGCTCTGCTAATGAACGTCTTGATTTTGGGAAGATGGGATACGGGTATTCCATATCTATATATTTCTTCTTCATCTTCCATGCCTTTTGCATTTGCTTTTGTTGATTGATTTGCGCGTTGTTGTTTACGTTGCTTATTTGTTGATTTGATAGGTGCAAGCATTACAGGAGACGATGCATGATTCGAGCTCCTTGCTGCAATGAGATTTACTCCTGCCGTCATTGTCATAACGAGGCGAAGGTATTCTTTGATCTTTTCCTTCGTGTTCTTTCATTCTCTGCTCAAGTTTTCTTGCGTTTAACTGATCCGGATTTGTATTGTTTCGTTAGAGCATGTTGAGCAATATCTATGACCCGCACGAACTCATACGCCAAGATGTTGAACAAGTCGGATTCTTAACTCTGGATTTTCAATTCTATGGAATAAAATTTGTGTTTTGTTTTGTATGAGTTATTAACAAAAGACAATAAGATTCATCCAGTTTTCACATTTCCTTGCCGTTTCAGGTCATTTGTGCAGTTTGCGACACAGAGCAGCCAGTACGTTTTTTTCCAACTTCGGTTGAATTTTTTTTTACTTGCTTTCTGGTTTCAGTTCTGTTTTCTTACTTGTTCTTTCGATCTTTGTTATACTGTATAGGTTGCTCAAGTTTGCACAAACTGTGGCGTCAGAATGGGAGAGTATTTCTGCGACATCTGCAAATTCTTCGATGATGATGTAATAGTTCATTAATAAATCTGCCGTATCTGATCAAATTACAATTTTCAATATGATTGATCTTCTTCTACTTTGGTTCTTACTTGTAAGAGATCATCATGACTGACGAATTGGCATTTGGTGTATAATCCTGCTTGTGATTGTTAATCTTATTTTTTTTCCTAAATGATGCTGATTTTTGTTCTCGCAGACAGGGAAACAACAGTTTCATTGTGACGATTGTGGGATCTGCAGGTGCGTTGGATGTGTTTGTGTAGAGAATATTTTTCAAGTAGATCAGGTTTTAAAAAAAATATGTTGGCTAAACTATTCATGAAGATCTATACAAGCATGTTAGATGTGAACCCTTTTGAAAGTATTTTTAGCATGTGCATATGTAGCTTCATGATTGACTTGCCTACCTATCTTTTATACAGAGTCTGCTAGTGAATCTCATGAAGAGTAGATATCTTTTGTTAAGTTCTAAATTTTAGTTAATTGAAATCATAAACATTGAAATAAGTTTTGGTGACGAAATTTCTGTCATTGTAAACAGAGTTGGTGGTCGCGAGAATTATTACCACTGCAAGAAGTGTGGTATGTATGCATCACCACACCTCCATTGGCTTTCTTGTTGATTTGGGCATGAAAATTGTTTCCTTGAAATAAGCTCACGCCGCAAATTGTTTATTTACATAGTTTAGCGGATTCATGGCTTGGCTTCCTCTGGTTTTCTTGACTGTTCACTACAATAGTACATTTTTTTTTTCCTATAAACCTTGCTTTGTCATTATTTTCTTTCATTACTAAATGCTACTTTAGTACTACATATTGTTTAGCTTCATATCAGTTTGTGCTCAAGTTCTTACTTATTCTATGTTCCTGCTAATGAGAACTCATTGCTTATAATTTAATTTAGACTACCAAGTTTTCAAACGTGCAATATTTCGCTGTTTATTCTTTCCCCTGTTCTTATTACAACCTTTCAATATCTATTTTGGGGGCAAAAACTGATTTTCTAATGAGGCATTCTTGTGTTGACTCAACATACATAAGTTCACCAATCGTTATATGTTACACGAGATTCGGTGGGTACTACCATACTAAAATTGTAACCTTCTTATGGTTGATTCTTACTCTTTTGTGAGTGGAGTAGCTTAATGATGTGGAAGGCTTAGCCTACAGAAAAAAATTATTTGAAAAATAAATAGCTTCCTACATACGTGTCTTCGTAAGGGTTTCCGTTAGTGAAAAAATAAAAGGTTTTATTTATATGCTGTAGGGTCTTGCTATTCAGTTGGTCTGCGTGATAATCATTCGTGTGTGGAGAACTCTATGAGGCATCACTGTCCAATATGTTATGAGGTGTGAGC
This sequence comes from Delonix regia, assembly GCA_037074485.1. Classification (NCBI taxonomy): domain Eukaryota; kingdom Viridiplantae; phylum Streptophyta; class Magnoliopsida; order Fabales; family Fabaceae; genus Delonix; species Delonix regia. Next base: position 33,755,040 of record CM073454.1, read on the forward strand.
CTTTTTCCCATTTTCCCTGGCTCAAGTTTCTAATCAAAGGGGGGAGTACTTTGTATCTTGAGGTGAAAAATTGAGAATATTCTGATCTGATGTGTCCTTTTTATGCTTGTGTAGTACCTTTTTGACTCACTGAAAGGCACTACTGTTATGAAATGTGGTCACACAATGCATTGTGAGTGTTACGGAGAGATGATAAGGCGTGACAAGTGAGTATATTACCTATTTGAGAAGCGTTTGTTCAATGAACATGATCTCTCCTTTATTATGAACTTGATTTGATCTCATGGTCCAGGTACTGTTGCCCCATATGCTCCAAGTCGGTGATTGACATGTCCAGGACATGGAAGAGAATTGATGAAGAGGTAGCCTGTTATATCAGAGTCGTAGATACCTTTGCTCGATTTGTATGCTTTTGATAGCGTGAAGGACTTTCTTAAACACAAAAATTTAAGTTGTTTAGTGAAAGTTTGGGAATGATTGTACTATAATCTTCGCATGAAAATCCAATATCTAATACCATATAAGGAACTATTTTAAGCCCAATTTGAGTCGACATGGTAGAGATTATACTAACACTATACACGAGCGCTAAACTTTTGAGCTGAAACATTACTTGACATTTAGCATGCAATCACTTGGTCGAGAATATTGCTTATAGAAATATACTTTAATCATGACCTCTCTGTCTCACTTTCTTGTTCATTTTCATGTTATATTAGATTGCAGCAACTGTCATGCCTGAAGATTATCGGGACAGGAAGGTAAAACATATTCTTTGGAATACTTATCCATCACCTACTTCTATTTTCTCCATTTCACTATCGTTGAAATTTCTCCATTTTAGCAGTGAGTTGAAAACCTACTAGATGATTTCTCCTTAGAGTTGCCTAAGGCATGGAGAAGCAAAATAAAAACATGCAAAATTAACGTGGATAAGAAATTATGCATGAGATTAAACTTGTCCAATATTTGGCTATGCCACTTTGGAATGTAGTTATAGGATGGGTTTTAATAATAGAATCCTATCGAACATGTCAAAGCCGACATGTAAAAACTGATGTCAAAGCGTTGGCTTGGTGATACAAGCCAGTATTTGATGTGTAGTTAGGCATACCACGTATATCCCATTGTTCATTCAGAAATATCAGAAATTCTGAAAGGACCAGCATGCATAATTTACTTGACTAAATCTAAGCAGCTTGTATTATCTAATGCAGGTTTGGATACTATGTAATGACTGTAATGATACAACTGAAGTTTACTTCCACATTATTGGGCAAAAATGCGGTCACTGTAGATCATATAATACTCGTGCAATTGCTCCTCCTGTTTTTCCCCAATGACCGAATTCTTGATGTAAGCATCCGTACCCTGATTATTGTAGATTGTTCTCATTGAATTAATTTAGCATCAAGATTATTATTTATTAGCGTATCATGTCCCCAGAAACTTTACTTAGGTTATTCTTTCTCCACTGTGTGGTGTGAATGGATATAAAGATCTGTATAACGTACAAAAAAAGAAAGGGGGGGGGGGGGGTGGGGACACTGTTTCCTCATTATGAATTGCTAGTAATTGTGCTTGTTAGTAATGTATTTATATTGGATGATACGTAAGCTTGTGTTTGCCATTGAATACGGTGCAGTGGTTCCTTCCCTTCCTTGCATTTTCATTATGACAGTAAATTGTGATAATTTGTTATATTGCTTTGTCAAATTTGGAGGGCGATTCTTAATGGAAAAGTATATCAGGCTTAACATATCATTTTATGATGAACTTGATTTATTTATTTATTTATTTTTGTAAAATGAGTTTTCTTTTTAAAAGTCTTTATTCATAAGGAGGCTGAAACTTTTGGTGGAGACTACTCAACATTCTCCTTCATTGCTATGCTTCTCTACCAATGTTAATTCAAAATGGTAATGCATGATTCAGACATATTAGTATAGAAATGTTAGCACTTAGCACCTTGCATGCCAATATGATAATTCTTTTGAATATGCTTCTTACCTTCATTTTTTTCCCTTAATTTTCCATTTGATAAGTTAAGGTGTGATGATAATAGATGATAATTAGAAGGGAACATTTAAACATGTTAAATATATCGGCTTAGGCTGGTTTAATAGTGAAAATAGCATGTAATATATATTTAGGTGCATAAAAAAAAACTTTTTGGTGAATTTGCTAGTCCGAATTAATTGTCTATGACTGAATGAAAAAATTGGAAAGTATAATAATTGAACTTTGAACAAAATAATTTGAATTTATCGCAATTCACAATACCAGAAGAAAAATTCAAGATCAACAAAGAATAATATTTGTAATTCGAGTCAAATTATTTATGCTAACATGTCACAACCACATATTTGAGGAAAATTGCATTTTACTTAAATTAAAGCTCAATTATAAAATTGGGAGATGAATGTAAAAATATTGTAAAATACCTTCATAAACTTTCGATTAAACATGCCCCTAAGAATTGAAGAAAGTAGGGATTTGTTTTCTTTCTCATTAATGTTTTGTTGACGACAAGTTAACAACAAAATACATCATAATACCAATTGGCATTCCTTTGAGATTTAAAATTTTTTAATAGATATATTATTGAAAATATAAAATATTTTAGGTAAAATTTTTTGTGTATTTACAATTTTAAATGTATTTAATTATAATATAAAAATATAATTGTAACATTATTATTATTTTAGTTAATATTATTATTATTATATCTATACATTATAATTGAATATACTTATACACTTAAAATTGTAAGTATATAAAATATTTAAATTTTTTACGAGAAATTATGGGGACAACTGAATATACTCACAAAGATTCAAATTTTTTCTTTTTAAGAAAAATTTAATTTTTTTTAACTTCTAACCATTTTAATTCTATTAATAATTTGCAAGACGGGGTACATGGCACAAGAAATACCGATTAGCAAAATCCAAAATCAATTCACTCGTGGCTAAAACATAATTACATATTAAAAATTTCCAATACGAAGAAAGAACGTTTTTCCTATCAAATTCAAATTCTTATGAGATTTATGGAGCTATATTTTTTTTTTTGACATAGTAGTTAATTTTTTTATAATATAAAACTCAAATCCTCCAATTATCCATATACCTTTCTTACACTGAATTAAAAATATATTGTCGTGGACAATCATCAATGTAGTTTGAGAATTTCTTTTTGTTTGTATAAATGCTGTGTTGATTACATCAAAGCTCATGACAATTAATACCTATTAATAATCTTTGTTATTTCAAAATTTTTAACATATTTATTGTTAAAACAATGATTCTCCCTTTTTTTTCGCTACGCAATTCTCCCCATTATACAGAGTAATGGCCACTGACACCGTTAGAGTCAAATGAAACTGTCATGGTCAGTGAGGACTACAATAATAGAAATTGTTTTTTTTTTACCAATAATAAAACAAAGAAAAAAAAAACCCAAAATATGTTTAGGAAAAAAAAAGCTTCTAACGGAACAGACTTACATTCAATTTTATATATCTTTGTTATATTATTATTTAATTAAAATATAATAAATGTATGATTAATCAATGATAATATACAATTTAATTTAAAAATAATATAATTATTTTGTAATAAAGATATATATATATATATATGTCAGAATATAATGAAAAATTAAATATTTATCATGCTTTAATTAATAAATAATGTTAATTCAAAAAATTAGTAAAAAAATATGACAAAGACATAAAAAAATTGAATATAAACTTTTTTTTTTCTTGTTTTAAACGGTTTAAGTCACGATTTTATCTCAGGTTTTGCCATATCACTTTTTTTTTTTTTTTAATAATTTGCTTTTCTTAATATCTATTTCTTTTTAAATGTTGCATGGTGCATAGATCTATTTCTTGTTTTTCTCTTAACTTCTAATTACAGAAAATTTAAGAAAGACTACATTTAATGATTATAAATTTAAAATATTTATTATATGAGACTTTAAATTTTAAAACTTCTCTACAAGACTCAAGGACTAAATTTATTTTACTAATGTCTCTGTCCACTAATTTCCTGCTCTAAAACTTTATTATTATGTGTTCTTAAAATTTTAAAACACGTATTTTTAAGTGAAAAATAAATTAAGGCATTTTTATTAAATATTTTAAATTGGTAATCCTTAATTATAATTCTTCCTAAATTCTATTACAAAAGAACAAAAAGAGTATATAAAGTAGAAGAAAAGAAAAATTAGCAAAAGCCAATATTGATACTATGTGGCCAAAAACTAATTCCATATTATAGAATTCCAATACAAATAAGAAAAACGTCGCATTTATGTTAAAGTAATTTAATTTTTAATGCATATGTATCCATATCTCTTCTTTCACTCTAGTGTTAATTCTCCCCCTCTCTCTTTCCCTACCAACTCCAGTATATAGGTCCTTCTCCATGTATAGTTATGTCGAAAAATCATAAACAAACAAACCAATTTTGAATCTACAAACTCAGAATCTCTGTCTTAATCTTCTCAGCAGTTACATTTCCATCATCGTCACCACCATGAACTAATAAAGCTGTGACTGCCAGTGTCAATTCTCCATTGTTGACTGAAACATTCGCAGCCAGAATTTCAGCATGGTGCTTGTAGAACACCTTGAAGATCACTGCGATTAGACCATATTTAGCTTTTGATTGAATCCCAAAGAAGGCAATATTGCCAGATACTGTGACTGTAATGGAGGAATTGCTGTTGCTTGTACATGGAAGCATCAACCTCCCTCCTTCTACTACTCGTCCCATTTTTAACCCCTTAAGCTCTTCCAATCTCTTCTTCTTCTTTTCAAGGTCCTTGATGTAGTTTATTGTTTCGTTGATGATTACTTCTCTTGTAGGCTGAAAGAAAAATAAACAACCATTGAAGAGTAAATAAATGATACATATATAGTTTTCAGTAGATATTGTGGGTCAGAAGCCGGAACAATTGTGATTGCAGAATTTGAATGACTTGGAGAGTATAAAGAACGAAGCTCCAGATTCCCAAAATCTATTTAAATTTTCAAAACAAATTGAACAAAACCCGTACCCGTTATTGAATATGGTCTGAATTCTGGAACAATGAAGAACATTTCTGACATTAACATTCAAAACCCGGAAGACTCATTTAACATATTCATGTATTGATTATGGTTTAATGTGGGATTTCACAAATAACGGGAGGATCGTAAGGGACCATAATCCATTTAATTGAACATTGCGATAAAACAGTGAAGAACACTCTTGTCATTCATTAACATTCAAATCAAACCCAGAAGAACCATATGAGATAGATTCACAAATTGGAGAATCATCGTAAGTAAGGAAGTATTATTTAATAAAAAACCCCATTACTCATTAATGGAAACACGGTCTCTGGAATCTGAAACAATGAAGAACACTCTACTTCTAGCCATTAATTTTAATAATAAAACAGAAGATCGACCCATAAATCGATTCACAGTAACAGAATGTGCCAGAGAAGAGAAACCCATCTGCGAAGACGACGATCGAAGATAGAAATATATTGAAAACCTATTATTACTATTATGTATGAACCTTAGAAAAGAGACCAGGGACGGTGGATTGAAGCTCAGCGAACATCTGACTCATCTTCAACCTTCGATCACGCTCCATCACAAGGCTCTCACTCCTCTCTAAACCCATTTGTCTAGTGCGCTTTCTGGAGGTGTTCCCAGCTTCAGCCATGGCTCCAACAGGTTCATCGGCAGAAGAAGGTGGAACTTGAGAGATTAATGGCAATGGCATAACAGAGTCAGTTCTGAAACCTTCCATGGCAGTGAATATGAGTTTGTTGATAATTGCGCTTTCTCCCATGTGACTCCCCCAGTGAATATATATATATATAACCAAACGGTTTTGGAATGGTTCCTGAGTGGTGACACACACTGAGAGAGAAGAGTGGTTTGATTTTTGAATGTCGGTTTCAGAAAACTGTTAAAGAAACTCATTATTGGGTTGTTTGTGCAGAAAAAGGACCTTCCATAATGGCTATGTTATGTGTAGCATAGCTAGGAATGTGCTTTTTCTGTTCAAACCAAATTATATGTACTTCGATTTTCTCTGATTCTCTGCATTTTCTTTCTCTTTCCTTTTTTGGGTTCTTGTCATTTTTTGCAGTATACCCATTTTACTTTATCATTGCCATTTTTGCTTCATCCTTATTCCCTTGCTCCTTAATTCTCCCACATCTCATTATCTTGAAACTTCTTAGCAGACCAATTTCTCTGTATGTGTCTATTGGTTTCCCTTTTTTCTAAATGTTTTAAGGTTACACAGTAAGAAAATTGTGAATTTTTCAATGCTAGCGTAAATAGATTAACTGTTATAATGCTGAAAATGATGAATGAATTGAAATACACATGAAAAGATTTGTGATGACTATTCTTTGATAACTGTATAATTTTACAAGTTCAATTGGCTAGAAATTCAGCTGGCACTAATAAAATTGGCGTGTCATGTTAAGGGTTTAATTTTGAATTTTATTTAGGGGCAAAAATTATATATTGCTATAAACATACTCAATTTAAATATAAGTAAAAATAGTTTGATTTTTAAACAGGTTAGTTTAAAGAGAGTTTTATTCAATGCGTGCAGTCAATATGAAATAGTTTGGTCGTTCATTAAAATGAATAAAAAATATGTGTTGAACATTATTTAATATAATTTTTTATGTAAATATTGTTTAATATATAATTTTTTTCAAATACGTTTTGGGATTGAAATGAGTGTGAATTATTGACGGTGGGTGAATTGGGAGAGGAAGTGAGAATCCCAAATACGCGAGCAATGTTGGTATGTGGGAGAAGCAGCGACTGAAATGACCCACTTGGTGGGGACACAAGGACCCCACAAAGAATATAGAAGGAAAAAAAAACGAAGTTGTTTATATTTAAGTAATATAAATTTAACATATTTATTATAAAGATTTTTGTATTTTAAAAGATTTTAAGAATGATTTCTATTTTATTCTTAGGTATCTTAACCTTGGACCTCAGAACTAATATTCAGATATATAATGAAAAGGTTCCAAGTTAAAAATCTTTGAAGCAAAAAAAAATATATATATATATATATTTCCAAGGTCCTATAAAAAAATTTAAAACATTGGGTGTTTCAGAGTAAATATGTTAAATTTATAGTGTTGAAAAATAATTTTTCAAAAAAAAAAAAGATTTGCTTGTGTGATTTGAAGAAAATGTAAGGATAGTGGGTCGAGGGCTTCTAATTTGTCCCTTTTAGCTATACTTACAAATTTGAATAAGACATTAATCCTTTTTTTTTTACAAAAAATTATGTATATAGATTATATACAACATGAATCAACATTTCCCTAATAAAAAAATCTCTTTACAACATTGTTATAATTTTTTTATACATTACGGTGCAAATAATTCCAATCTAAGACATTTTTAAAAAAATATTTTAAATCTCATATCGTAGAATCCTCAACTTTCATAAGTCAGAGGTGAAATAAGCAGAGAGTGAATCAAAATTATATGTAAATAATGTGTAATTATTCTTTACTGTTCAAATGGAATTTATATTTTTCTTCATTAATTCTGTTATTAATTATTAAATGAATCTGCATATTTTGCTTCATTACTTTACCAAAGCATGATGTCAAGAAAATGGGCAAATGCAAGAGATTAAACTCAAACCATATAATTCGCTTTAATTTTAAAGTTGTGACATTGAATATAGAACCTTGTTCATCATTTCAACTAACTGGGCTTTCCAAGAAATACAAAATTGGAGTCTAGCGCCCATTTATGTGTGATGTCTATCTAACTATTTGGGCTTTATGGGATCTCAAAGACCTAAAATTTCAGGCCCACAAGAAAAAATTGAGATTTCAATTTGCAAATAGCAACTCATAGTCCTTATCTAATAGTGAATATCACATATAAAAATTAAAAAGGCTTAAAAGTAAAAAGACAACAAATAAAAGAGCTTTCATGCAAAAGAGTGAATTTTATCGACTAATGAAACACATTACACAATAATTTGGAGTTAATTTCACAAGTAGTTTTCTCACACACACATATTACAATAAAATATAAGTTGAGATCACACCACCATAATTTCCTCACACATTATTACAATAATAATATCCTCCTAATCAAATAGATGAAATTAGCTCAATCAATTATAATCAGCTAATAATTAATCAAGTAAATAAGGTATCTAAATTCTCGCACGCAAAAAATTCATATAACAGTGTCATGTAAAAGAAAAAAAGGACAAACATAAGAATGCAAATGAGATTCGCTACTGAAGTAGGTTTGAATATCTTTCTCTTGCATGACAATGTTACGTGAACTTTTCACACGAGAAAATTCAAATCCAACAAACCCTAATTTGCCCTGTGAAGCCTGAGGAGAGGGAGGACGAGTATCAAGAAGAAAGTCATGGAAGCAAGGAGGGAGAAAGCAAGAGCAAGCTCCATTTGGTCACAGAACTTGCCGAACACATTACACACTTTGTTCCATTGCACATGGGAGTTGCCATGTAAGCCAATCAAGCCAATGGCCATGGCTGCTCCATTCCCAGAAGAAAGCAATGCAACCACTAATGCATCAAGCAAGATGATCAGAGTCCCCATGGCACCTCCTCTTGCTACTCCAATCACTAGAGATAGGGCTGCATGACCACATGCTATTGCATTTGATGCCACAAGGTAGCTACGTACCCACGTGAAGATTCAGCAAAATTTGTAATTAGTCTCACTTTGGATTAAGTATTTGGTAGATGTGATGTGCAAAAGAGAAGTATACATAAAGTAAATTAATTATGAATACATGTATAAGTGTGTTAAATTAAGTAGGAGAGATTCTTAAATAGACTTAGTTTACCAAAAAAAAATTGTACGCAAAGCCAATTATAAATGAGAAGTATACATAAAGTAAATTAATTATGAATACATGTATAAGTGTATTAAATTAAGTAGGAGAGATTCTAAACTTAGTTTACCAAAAAAAAAAGTGTACGCAAAACCAATTATAAAATAAAAAGTAATAATTATATTAGACCAACCTGAGATCAACTAATATATATATATATATATATATATGCATGCGTGTGTGTGACATGTTTATATTTCTTTTCACAATTTTTCTTAGCATTGGAAGTCTATTTAAAATTTTTTCTTCAAACTCACTTTTTAAATTTTACATACTTTATATTAATTAATATGATTACATGCAATTTATTACAATCAAACATGTTTTTTATTTTTTTGTCAAAATATGATGAGATCTGAATTCATATAAAAACAATTTAAGAAACATATAGCAGGACACAAACTTGACTTTAATATGTACCTAAGATATAAGACAATAACCAAGATACATGTTTGAAACCTGTGTCACTTAAGAATATATACATGCATGCAAACAAAATATGGAGAGATGAGTTTAGGAAGAAGAACATACACATAAGCAGAGAGGTAATGCCACTTAGCAGTGACAGGAACATTCAAAGGAGGCAAAGAATCAAGGACCTTGATTGGAACAACCTTGGTCTGCTTATCAGTCACAACAATTATAGCAGCCACAAGAGTCAGTGCAAGTGCCATAACCCTAAGAACCAAATCACAAACCCTTCCTTTCCTCATGCTCTTCCTGTTACCTGTATTATCATTAACACTAACCTTACTACTCTCATCCTCCATTGATTCTAACTATATAAAAGTTGTGTCTGTGTTCTGAGGAAGGAAGAGGAAGGAGAAGGGAGTGTTATATATTGAGAAGATCAAGCAACATTAACGGAAGGGATGAGTTGGTTGAGTGTAGAAGGAGGAAGAGAGAGAGGGCCCTACAATGGCAATAAAGAGGGATGTGAGGGAAGGGTTAGTGCCATACTCTTTGTGTGGAATAGTATTTATGGCAAAAGGTGGTGTAGACCATGTTCACAACTCTCACAACTCACAACAAGCGTTGTTTGTTGGGAAAGTAATTAATTAACATGCAGACTCAACAACTAGAAAGCTGCTTTCATTGAATGTGAATGTTTAATAAACCTACACAACATGCCACCCAATTGGTGCATGCAAGGATAAAGCATGGATAAAACTTAAAAGAGTTTTTTTTTTCTTTTTAAATAGTTTTTTAAGAAATTCCTTAATAAATATATAACACATAAATTATTTTTCTAAAGAAATTAGAGTATGTAGTATTTAATTATAACAAATTTTGTGAATCATATTTTATTTAAAAAATATGGTAATAAATGTCTTCAAAATAGTATCTATTTTCTTCTTCTTCTTTTTTCCCCATATAATGTTATCGATCAAGAATCAGACTTGAATTAATACTAAAATGACTAAATAGCTCTAACAAATAATCATAACGAGCATATTTGATAATTCAAATAAGAGAGACTAAATTACTCTTGAATAAAATAAAGAGACTAAAAATACAATTAAACAAAATATTTATTAGTTTAGCAATATCTGTGAAGATTTAAAGTGTTTAGATCAATGAAAAGAGTTTATTTTAAAGACTCTTTTTACCCAACATACCTTGAAGATTCTCCACTTTTATTAATCAGATTATATATATTAGATATTTATAAAAAAAAACTCAAGACATATCTAATAATTAGTATTTTTCTAGAACTATAGAATTATTTTATCATTGTCACCTCTATTAGGATAACTTACAAGTTACCTGCACACACGCATACGGGCGCACACGCGCACATATATATATATATATATATATAGTTAAATTAGAATCCTAACCACAAGTTTAGTGGGCCTAATTAAAGAGCCTAATATTTTTTTAATTTATTTTAAAATTTAAATTATATTTTATGTAATTAGATAAATATTATGTTATGCTTAGATTGTAGAAATTACAATAAATTATTTAGATTAGGATTAGGATTAAGTTTTTATTAAATACTAATATATATACACTACTTGTATAACAAATAAAAATAATATAATACAACTTTTTTTATTTTCCACACACACATATATATATATATATATACACACTATGCTTTCAATGCTTGGATGATTTATTTGTAAAGGATCTTCTCTGACAAAATAATTAATTGTGGTGTGTGAAATTGTCAAAAAGAGACCCATATGTAAGGCTCTGAATTTGATGGGTCCATTCAAGCTTACTATATATTTGTTATCCTCTGGGCAACGTTGACCATAAATAATTAAATAAATAAGAAATGGTTATCTATTTATCATTTTCCTCCAATAAATTTATAACTTGCGAATGCTATGTCCCAATGAGATAGAATAAATATTTAAACTTAAGATATTTTGTTTATTATTCAGATTTTTCATCACTAAAATGGATCTTAATGGATTGAGTTAACCAGGACTTATCTGTTAGAGATTTTAGTAGATGACAAAACTTTTTTTAAAAAAATCATATGTTTTATCATTAAAATTAATTAATAAAAATATAATATAACAAGAAATGCACCCTCTAACCTGATGAATTTGGAAAAATGCTTCCAAAGTGTTCCACACTCACTAATAGACATATAGTTTGAGTATATGATATTATTGTATGTTTAATGAGTAAAATATTTTTGTTAGTCCCTTACATATTATAAAATTATTATTGTAGTGTTCATAAAGCATTAGGTGTGGTATTTTTTGATATATGAATAACTATTTTGAATATTTTAATTAGTGAAGGATTAAAATGATAATTCTATGATAAGTGAATGACTAAAAAAATATTTTTTTATATTTAAACATTGAATTAAAAAAAATTAATGATAAAATACTAAAGGTTTCATGAATTTTAAGTTAATTGCCAATTGTTCCATCAATTTTTTTAATTAAAAAAACTCCACTAGACTTTGCACTTCAAGACATAAGTTTTTCTACTATAAAGATTCCATACAAAATTTAAGATATTTTTCAATTAAAAAATATACAATTTTTTCTCATTTGTTATCCTTTCTTATTTATTCTCATTTTGCTATAAACTCAAAAGAGTTTATTCTTTGTGGAAATGGCCAATGATGTAGTCAATCTTGAACTTTTTTTTTTTTGGTTTCAAACCTTTTTTCAGAACAAACTTTTTAAGCATGTTCTTATTTCAATTTTTATGCTTTAAAAATGGTCTCTCAAAATAATTTATTAAAATTATTTTAAGAACATTAAAACAAAAATAGAATCAAACAAGCGTAGAATTTCTCTCACCATCTCTCTCTCTCTCTCTTTTGATGACAGTATTGGTCCAAAACCCAATCCAACTAATGAAAGTGTTCACTATGCTTTACCACTAATATGGGCCTGTAGGCCCATCCTAATCTGTCATCGATGAGTCTATGTTTAACTTGGGCTTTTATGGATTTTCCACTTTAGACATGTCCAATCCAATTATAATTTTCCCCATCGTAAATTATAGTTAAATTGTCCAAATTATATATATATATATATATATATATATAATATTAATTAAATGTCTCTCTTATATATAGGTATTTATTAATCTACTATGGCAAACAAAATTATTATTAATAATATCATTTTAAAATATAGCAGTTATTGATCAAGTAATTATACAAATAACCAAATTTAAAAAGACTTTACTCATATACTGAAATGACAATTCTATGTGAGATTAATTTAAACAATAATCTATTTATCAGAATCAAGATAGAGTTTTATTCAATCAAATGACAAAGACCAAAATAGAGTATTATTTAATGAAGTTACGTGCTTGATTTTGTTTTCGTTCTTTTAGTATTCATATTATATGAAATTAGGGGTATGTGATGAACACTTTAATCAATTTTTTTTTTAATTTAGTCAAAAGGCAATAATCTATACAAGCATAGTTATCAAACTTACGAGTTTATTATCCAAGTTTACGAGTTTACAATTGTACATAAAAAAACTGTCAACTCGATAGACTCATATTTAATACAAATTCATATAAACTCACGAGTTAACTTACCGAGTCTACGATTTTAATGTGTTATTTAGCTTGTAAAATAACAACATAATAATTTAAACTCAAAATTAAACGAGATATAGACAAATTTCTTTTCCATGAAGCCATTACAATTTATTTTATTGCAAGTTTTAATATGCATAAAAAATAATAAAATTACATTTAAGATCTACTTATTAAAATATAAAATAAATATTATTTAATTATTACTATTGAATAATTATTTATATATAACTATTTTAAAATATTCATGTTGAGTATTACAAATTATGAAATATGAATAGCTTTTGTTTGATTAAGTATAATTTGAATTACATTTGAATAATTTTTTAATATATATAGTATTTAAACTATAAAATTACATATTTTTATAACTATTTATTAATCGAGATAAATTCTTACGAGTTTATGTTACGAGTCTACGTTACAAGTTTACATTTTCTTTACGAGTTTGTATAAACTTACAAGTTTAACAACTTTGTATACAAGAACTAGAGAATTCTAAAAAAAAAAAAAAAATGATGTGCCTTGTGTCAAACACCAAGTTTAACAAGAAATTGAACAATTTATCTAATCACAAAGACCTACAAAAAGTTTTGGTCAAAATTTGAGAGTAGAATAATGTTTGTGCAACAAGGTGAGTTGAAGCATATGTGCACGAAACTCAACTTGGGTATGAAAAAAGGTTGGTGAAGAGCTGAAGTAAATGTAGAAGCAGCCACTTTCCACTCAACTATTATGTCAGTGGATAAAGATAAAGGGAAGCTTCGTCATTCACCACTCGAACACTCCCAAATTCCCCAAATTCGTGTTAGGGTTTATCACGCATTTGACTATGCCCATCCATTTCATTGCCTCAAAACGAAAACTCCACCTACACTACAAAATTAACACTAGTGATGATCGAGCTTCTTCGGTGAATACATAGATGAAACTTACCGAAGACCAATTTTTACTTGTCAAAATTCCTTCCAGGTTCATCTAACAAAGACAGCACATAATGCTATGTCAGTGCATGATTTTTCTTAAGGACACAATTTATCCATCCCACGGTGACGTGCAATGTTGTCAAAGTTGAAATTTTAGATAGGATAAGAAATGAAGGGTAAAATCGTAATGTAAAATTGTAAGAGTTTAATTAAACTTGTTATTGAATAGTTATTGAACAAAATTATATCACAAAATCACATAATATTTCATATATGAGTATATAATATTATATTATATATTTATTTATATTATTATAGTATATATATTTTTTATATTTCTCATTTTATTAACATATAATTTTTAATAAACTCTATAATCTAATGATTTGGATCTTTTACAGTGCTGTAGATTTTATAAAATAAAATGTGAGTTATTGAATCAAAATTCAATGATTCACATTTCACTGTAGAATCTGCAGTAGGTACATCCTACTACAGATGATCTGCAGCCATAATAAAAAGCCTATAATTCATAATACAATATTACTCATTCATTTAACGTAATTAAATCTCAAGAATAAAATGAAATCTATAATACAATAGTACTTTTCTTCTTTGTTTTAATATTATCATTATTAAAAAAAAAATAATTGCAATGTTTTTTTTATTTAAATTTGAGATTTTTTTTACACTAATATATTTATTAGATTAGACTTCTTAGATTTTGTGTCAAACAAAAAAAAAAGACTGAGATGCATTGTTTTGTGTTTAAACTGTTAAAATTGCTAGAATTATATAATTTTAAACAATTTAATACTGATTCTGATTAAATTTGTATTAATTATGATTATTCATTCGATTTAATTTAAACTCCTTATCTAACGTCATAAAATCAATATTTTGACAACAATTATGTGTCCCTACACATGTCATCAACTCTCTCTCTCTCTCTCTCTTCAATGTTCATATTTTCGAATCTCCCGTGTAAGGTTGTGTTTGGCCCATTCAGTCACACTCATTTTATGTCACCTTTTTCATGCTATCGTTGCCATGTCATCCACCACTATCAATAGGTAACTTTAATAGAAAGGGAATTTCAGAAAATAAAAAAAGGTTGTTTTATTTGTCATTTATTTCTTTACTCTTGGTGCCCAATTGTATGTTTCCAAATTTATATTGAAAGAAATATAGAATGATTGGACATATTATTGGATTCCTTCCAGTAGGTCACATATCATTTTAAACACAAGTGGGATTTGATTAAGACAAATACACTAAATAATATTTTCTTTTGTAAAATTAATTGGAAAATAGAATATGATATTTTGCTTTAGACTTCAGATAACCCTCCCCGTGAAAATTTCTTCTGCTTCTTACCCACCAAAGTTTTTTTTTTTTTAAAAAAAAGAAGATAATAATAATAGCAAAATAAAGCTTCTAGAATCTAAAGCACCCACACGCAATTTATTAAATATATATGATTCGCATTTTGACATTAATAATTATATATAAAAAAATGGAACAAAATGTTGCACCATCCAAATTATTCCCTCATATAATATACTTTCATTTTCATTTTGAATATTTCCCCTTGCAATTGGTTCAAATACTTATTATATAATTATTGTTATTCTTAAAAAAAAAAGATAATTTTTGTTCATAAGAAGTTGAGATTAGCTTGATTGACTAATTCAAATTTTTTACATTTGAAACAAATGGCATAAATTCAACTATTCATGTTATTGCATATTTGATTGTTGATATATAAAATTTAGAATCTATATCAGTAACTTTTAAAAATTATAATAAACAAAATTTGGAAATTTGACTCGACAATTTACATTAAATGAACTAGGTAATCAATTGTATATAATTGCTTTTTCAGGGAATTCAGATTTTTTTTAATTGATATTTGATACTAACAAATTAATCCTCACAATGTGACAAATCAATTTTGGCATGTAACATATGAAGACATTTAAATTAAAAAAAAATAATATAAAAAATAAGTATTAAAAAACCCATTAAATTATGTGCCTAACTCCAAATATTACTTTTTTATTCAAATATGTAGATGTATTTTCACACTATTGTTAACTTATGGAATTGAGCATAAATGGCCCATGTGATTAAGATACCTCTTTTGATTTTTGTGTACATTTTAATATTAAATATTTGGTCCTATCACACACACAATCTTTTTTTTATTAATAAGAAAAGAAACTTAAAATTAAACAAGTAAAAGTAAACATCATGAGTGCACAGAAGCATAGTCAAGATAATTCTGGATTGTTCCTTGATTATGAATAATTAATTCCAAAGAAAAAAGAAGATTTGAAATATGATTAATTAGGAATTAGGCACACTCTTCAATGAATATAAAGTAGGCCAAAAAGCTAGTTTCAACCAACTTTCTCATTTCAATCATTGCAATTAGGAAAAATAAACCCACTTACCAATTTGAACATCCCACAAACTTCAATTTTCTTAAGTCCGATTGTGATTTTTCCATTCAATTATTTGGTAAAGAAAAGCTTAACTTTCCTTCTTCTTATTTTTTTTTTTCTAATTATTCTATCATTTCAAAGAAATGTATTTTAATTATACAATACATTTCATAATTATGAAAGTATAAATAAATCTTTTGAAATCAAGAATATAACTAAAATATTTTGAAGAATAATATCAATTTTTATTAAAAATATAAAATTTTAAAATAAATATATTTTTTACTTTCATTTCAGTGTTATTTATTTTTCATTACTCATTATAAATTTAAGTTTTCTTAATTTTTAAAAATTAAATAAATTTATATTAGATAAATTCAAATATAATAAGTCTTATATTTTTTCAAAAAAAAAAAACCCTTAAAGGTAAAACTCCATTGAAATAGATTTTACTTGGAGTTAGTTTTCAATTTTCATCCTCCCTAAATTGTGTCCCAAAACCAATTATACTTAAAAAGTAGTTTAATAAATGCTATGAATAAATGGCACATGAGACAATATTAATGTTAAAGCCTAACTTAAACATTAAACATTTAAGCTAGAAAGGAACCACATTTAAACTTGTTCAATTAAGGAAGGACCACAGGGTAGCAATGGATGTAACCCTAGTGATATGTCACTTTCTCCAGGCCCATATATTTAATGACATTTATATAATTATAATACAAGTAGTAACAATCACTCAATAATTAAGCATCCAAGTACTAAATAAAAAATAATTTCCAATACTATGTTCATAATCAATCAAACTCATAACCCTAAAATTGTTGATGAATGCCCATATGACACTTTTGCCTCAGTTTTGAATATTGTTGTGAGCTTGATATTAATATTTTAATTATTTCAATTTGATCCCTTACAAATATATAGTAACAAATCAGTTTATTAAAAATTTTATTTTATAAAAAACCAGTTCTTTATTAATCTACATGGAGAAACCAATTTTTGTATAAATTTAAATTTGTGAATAATTAATTTGTTACGATTAATTTATAAGAGAATAAATTATATAAGAAATTTATTTTATACGTTTCTCATTAAAAAACTATAAATTAATTTATTTTAAATATAGAAAGTTATTCTTACATTAGTTAAATATATTTAACAACGTAATAGATATAAATATGTTGTAGTAAAAAAAAAAACTTACCGCAACACATCTTTTAATATTAAGAAAAGAGAGTCTAAATTTTCAAAATAGGAAAAGGGCCACATGAATTCTGAAATATCTTTGAAAAAAAAGTACAATTTGCTCCAGTGTGAATTGATGCATATGATTCAATGAATTTTAGTTGATTTCTTTCACCAATTAATCAATAAAATAGTGGGGAGGATTTGGAAAATCCTAGATTACGATACCCCAAATATATGTGATGTAAACACAGAGGATGATAAAGTAGAGAAGAATATGGACTATTAGCTCTGAGGCTTATCCCATAATCACCAACTTACACGCTAAGGTTTAAAGGTTCAAACCATCCCATTCATCACTTGCCGTGTAGGCAACTCCAAATATTTAGATTTAATTTTTTTTTAACCTTACATTAAAAAGAAACAAACACAAAATAAGTCTGATTCATTCAAGTGATAGGTTCTACTTAAAAAAGTGAGACTTACTTGAATAATGAACCCGCCTCTTTTATGTATTTTTTTCTTAGCATAGTAATAGAAAGAATAAAAAAAGGATAATTTAAAATTTTTGTTTGACTAAAAAAAATTCAAATAAAAAATTTAATTTATAAAATAGGTCAAAGCTCGACCTCATTCTAAATAGCCCAAAGCAATATTTTTTAACAAGAACAAATTTATTATTTAAAAAAAAATTAATTTAACATGATAACTCAGTAAACAAATAAAAATTAATATTCATTATCTAAAATATTTACATTAATGTAATAATTTATTTGTATTTATAACT
The DNA here is from genome assembly GCA_037074485.1 of Delonix regia. Lineage (NCBI taxonomy): Eukaryota > Viridiplantae > Streptophyta > Magnoliopsida > Fabales > Fabaceae > Delonix > Delonix regia. The sequence continues at coordinate 33,773,370 of CM073454.1, forward strand.
TATCTATTTATAATTTTATAAATAATAATAATTAGATATGTTATTTATCTTAAGTTCTAACTTGCAAATAGACTTGATAATTATTTTTAAAAACTTGATTTGTCTTATCCAAAAAATATGAATAAAAATTTAAATATAAAATTCTAATTAAAAAATAAACTCAAACTATTTTTAGACATAAATTCAAGATCGATCCTTGAAAATTAAGCCCAATACTTAGATCTAATTTAAATCCCTTGCCTTCTTACATTCCTTCTCTTTGCAAGTAATTTTTTTAAGTCAATTTCACATTGCCATCACTAAAACAAATACAATGAGAATTAAACCGTATACCAATTCTACTTTCTTTTCAAATATTTTTTTTTCCTCTTTGAATAATTATTTTAATTTAAATTTGTTACATTTATTAAAAAAATGTATGAATTTACCCGTTAAAATTAAATGAACTGTATGATTTTAGGGTTAAAATTAATCTTAATAATCATACCCAATCACTAATTTTTAATTTAATAATTCAAGTTTAAAAAATTATACGGTGTAATGACAAACAATTTAAAGATCCTTTTAGAAGATATAGGAAACTCGTATTAAACAATACACGTAATAGATTCAATTAGATAATCACAAAAGCTTGCATTTTGGCTTCCAAATCTCCAACCACATATCTCTCCATGTACATATAAAAATACATGCAAGACTCAAATCATTCTTCTTCAACTACTGCAGATACAGCCACCACTAACTATTCAAACCAAGAAGCTCACTAGCTAGCTACCTGAGCTTGCACATACCATACCTCTGATCTATGGCTTCCACCACAGAAAAGCCCAGCGACCCTGAATATACGTCGTCCGGGCCGCCACCCCCGCCTCCCGCCGCCATCGATTACTTTCAGGTGGACGTGATTCTGAGGGTTCTAATGTTTGCGGCATCTTTGGTGGCGATTGTGGTGATCGTCACTAGCCAGCAAACAGAGGTTGTGCCTCTCTCAACAGGAGGAAATGGACCAAGGCCAGCCAAATTCAAATACTCACCAGCCTTCATGTAAGCTTCCTATGAATCAAATTTTCATGTTTTTTTATAGTTTGTTTTTCCTTTCTGCTGTTTTCTCTGTGTGTCAGTACTGTACGTGATGATTTGCAGCACAACCTGTGGTTTCAGATATCTGGTTTATGAAAAGAAAAAAATTAATGATGCAAACTGATTTAAAAATTTGATTTTGAGCTTACTAACTCTTTAAGGATGAACCTTTCCTTAAACTATAGTATTTTTTTTTTTTTTCTGTGACTACCAAACTCAGTGCTTCTTCTTTCAGGTGCTCTGTTTTTATGGAAATTTGTTTAGGAATTATTTTTGGGATAACTAGTTTTTTTTTTTTTTTTTTTTCCTTTGGTAGAGATTTGAACCTTTAAATTTCAAGTAAATATTCAAAATGAATTTAAGATGCAAGTTATAACCACAAGAATTAAGTTTAATGACTGATTTGGTAGTATAGTTAAGACAAGAGAAAGAACAGAGTGAAAATCCAGGAGGTTTTTCTTTTAAGCTTTTTTTGTAAATGACAAACAGAGGTAGTTTCTTACTTTAAACGACCAGAGGGGGCATCATAGGACTGAGGAAGAAGCCAAAGCAAGTTTTATGAGTACAAACTGCTTACTTTTTCTAATTTTTAAGGTTAACACGTCAATTTAGAGAGCGTGGTAGGAAGAGGGTGGTTTTTTCATACGAAGATGTTTCTGGTTTGAAAACCACCTTCGTACTTCGTTTCGTAAGCCATAATAATTAATTTTGTCTTATCTTTTTTGCATGTATATATTTGTATAATTATTAATTTCCTCTCTCTGTTTTCCGCTCTTTGTAGACTGCTCAAAAACTCTCATAATTTTTATTTAGAGATTCAAAGTCATCCATTCACGTCACGTACATTTGATAATGAAATGCTGTATTATTATTTTTTATTTTTTTCTCAGCGAACCGTTTCAAAGATTGACAATTTGAAAATTGAGATATATAGATAATATGATATGCATGGATGATGCAGATATTTTGTGGCGGCATTCTCTGTTTCTGGGCTTTATAGCATCATCACCACTCTTGCATCAATCTCAGTCATCCAGAAACCAGACCTCAAACTCAAGTTCCTCCTCCACTTTATGTTCTGGGACACGGTAATTCATTAATCAAAGTTTCATTTTGTTTTTGTTTTTGTTTTTTTTTTGCTAGATAGATTGTTGTGTTAGTTCTCACAGTTTCATTTAATTTTTAAATAAATTTTTTAGCCTAAAAATTTGCAATTGAATTCATATAATTTCTTAATAAAAAATTAATTAAATTATGAATCATACATATTTAGAATGTCAAAATAAATAATAATTAGCTACATTGCTTGAACTTAACAGCATACAGAAAGAAGTTTAACTAATTAAAAACATTATAGGAACTCATCTACACAATTTTCAAACTATAACAAAGAAATTAAACTTGAATGAAACTTTGGAGCGTGACAGATTTGTTTACAACAAATCTTAAGGCAAACTTTTACCATGACTGCGTGCAGCTGATTCTTGGGATCATGGCCTCGGCAACAGGGGCAGCAGGGAGTGTGGCATATACAGGTCTGAAGGGCAACGACCACTTTGCTTGGAACAAAGTTTGTAATGTCTACGACAAATTCTGTAGGCATCTTGCTGGCTCCTTAGCTGTGGCTTTGTTTGGCAGTGTAGTCGCTGTCTTGCTCATCTGGCTCTCATCCATCTCTCTTCACAGTCGAATTCCCAAGTAAATGCTACAATATTTGTATCAGACACAGTGCCACACTTGTGTTGGTATTTCATGTTGAGTGTATACTTGGATTCACAAAGTCATTCAGTGTGTATAATAAGGTCATCATGCAGTGTGTGGAAGACTTGTGTGTGAATATTAAGTTCCCTGGTGTTGATTATTTGTAAATGATAGTGATCTCCTGTCACCCCCATTTGTATTTTGCATTCTATTTGTGTTGTAAATGGTTTATAATTATTCAGTCCGTACCAGAGAGAGACCTTGTAATTTAAATTCACCAGCAACTAGCTTATGTGACTATTGATTTATAATGTCACCGCACAATCCCTCCTCCTGATTATTTACATTTTAGATTTCTTATGAATTATTCAAGCTCTTAAAATTGATCTACTCTTAATGACTTAATGTATCACAATAAAAATTCTCTTCCTCTTTCGTGTGAAATTGATTTGGCAACATGTGGCAAGCTCTTACCTATTCTGTTCAAAGTTCATGGACTCAGTTTTTGAACTTGAGAGTTGCTGATAATCCAAAAAGAACCAACAAAATGGTCTAATTTCTATATACACATAACTTACAGTAGTAATTTTATTGCTTATAGCGTAAGTGTCTCTGACTCTACAAATAATGGCAAAGCAGACCAACTACCTACCATTCTACAACCAGATGAACCGATAGAACGGTGTTACTTCTGGTAAACATACTTCAGAATTCAGATACCTAAGCATAAATATAAGACAGTACATTGTTTCTTAGGATAACAAACTATACATCTTTTATTATCACAAGGATTGGTAAAAGATAAGCATCCCTAACCCTGTCCCTGGGTGATCTGGATGGACCAGGGAGTTGTGCTGTGATCATCAGTGGATATCTGAATGCGTAAAACCTCGTGAATTGCACCTCGGAGGAGCACTGCTAGAAGGTGCTCATCATCATTGGTTGCCAAATCAGCTAATGATATCCAACGGGAATGGGACTCATCCCTCAAGCGGAAGCCATAGAACCATCTGCCAAGTTTCCACCACTTGATGCATACATGCCGCCCTGAGATCTCACTGGTCTGAAGGGCTTCTTTGAGATTAAAACCCTGCCAAGAGAGGTTTTTGCATACTAAAAGGTGAACCGTAATATCATCAAATTCTAATTAAGGATCCTTATCCGTTGTCTCACAAAGTTAGGGCGACAATATATATCTACATGCATTTTCTTATCATGTGGGGACCAATATACTGAGTACGCATATTGAATTATTGCAAACACTGCACTAGCTTTTAATATAATATTTAGGAAGGGCAAAAGGGAGACGAACAATTGGCAAATTATAATAGTGATTGAGATTCCACTTTATCCTCTTTATTTTTTCCTGAAGAAACGTCAACGTATAAAGCCATAAAGGAGAGGGATGAACTTCAAAGCAAAAAGAAAAAAGCAGATAAAAGAAGGAAAGATAGTGAGAATCTAAAATCTATCTAGAGGAGATCTCCAAATTTGAGCTTCCCTTTGAAGCTTCTCATCATGCAAACTTGTAAACAAAGACAAATGACATAACATTTTAGATGAAGTTGGATGACATATATTATTTTATTTCCTTGAAAATCAAAAATCAAAAGTCACTTTGAACATGTCTTTGCAAGAATTGTTTACAAGAATTACCTTTGCCATTACAAAATAATATAATACTTTATAAAACTAAACAAAGCATATTTAATCTGATTGACATGAGATTTCAAATGGCAAAGGAAAAAAAAAATTGAAGCACGCAAAAGGGATAAGCTCTTTCATTACTTAAAATTAGTTCTCAGTAGTTAAATGAAAACAAACATTAGATCTTCTACATAAATTCTAAATTAGGGTATTCAATATTTAATTATGAAATTAGCAAATATCAGGACAATAAAAAACCCATGAAACAAATCTTTAACTCATCCCATAAGAATACTATTCTTCTGGGCTATATGTAGGTAGCTTCAATATCAGATATTCAAATGCAAGCCATGTAGTACTATGGGATTGGAAATGAGTAAACTTAGCAGCAACTCGAAGGAATAAAAGTCCTAAAAGGATCGACAGAAATGGAAAACCTATTTTCATGCTGCTCCTATGTTTGCATGCATCAAACTATCAATCATATGAAGTACTAAACTACCAGATTTTTCAGAGGCAATATTTCGAGTCTGTTCATAATGCCATTGCTCGTTATGAAATAACTGGTCAAGTCCTCACAGTCTAGAAGAAATTTCAATGTTATAATTGCATAAGAGTAGCATTTTTTGCTCTTCCTTCTACCAGTCCACGCTGATAAATTATAAAACAGAAGGTATTTAGTTTAAGATAAAATGCCCCTAAAAAGGTGAGTTTAACATATAAAATCTGCAGCCAAATTTAGGTTTAAGGCTCACCACAAACAAAAGATAAATTATAAAACAGAAGGTATTAACTTTCAACTTTATATATACTTGTTCAACCTAGAAGGAAAGCATATTACAGGAATAAACTAGGGATAATAAAAAAGTAAACCAAGGTTTTCAGGAAAAATAGCTTCATCTTTAACACAACTTAAGCACCATGATTAATCCTACTTACCAACAAGTAACATAATCCAATTTATGATGAAACAACAACTCCTTGGAAGGAACAAGAAAGGAATTTGATTAGTTAAACTGCAATTAAAATAACCACCATAGGGTGTAGACTGTAGAAAGATGGGAATACCGGAATTTTAAGCCAAGTCAGGCAATAGTGTAAGCCAACCAAGTTAATCAGCACATTCAGTTTAGGTCTGAAAAGGAATATCTGGACATCACTGAAACCAAGCTTCAAAGCATCCAAGTTGTTAATCGCTTTCAGATAGTCCCCAACCTCAAGTGATTTAGAGGGAGAGTTCTCTTCCACAAACTTAGCAACTCTAACTGCCACCTCATTATGCATCTTGACGTACAATTTCCTCCATTCCTGTGGCCCAATTTCCAAGTAATCACATGATAATACTCATATATTCCAAATCTCTAATATGCCAGGAGTAACAGAAAAAATGAGTAAACTAACAATTTAGTCTCTGAAGTATTAGTCCCATTTAACTTCAGTCTATAAAAACTAAAAAATGCATTGGTTACTCTTTGAAAACAACAAACTCTTTGGACTAAGATGCACTGAATTTGTTGATTTTGGGAAGTGACTCATGCACTCCTAATTTTCAGAGACTACAGCTAAACCGCTCTAATAATTAGGGGCTAAATCATTAGTTTACTCAAGACAAAACGGTGTGAAACATACTGATTTCTTCCATTCACGAACATATCATGACCACAATGATAATATACTTACCTTCCAAGTTCAGCAGGAAATAGTAAAAGGACCTAGCCTATATCTTATAATCAAATGTAGTAAATACAAAGAAATGGTATAACTTAGGGATGCCAATGATTGACTATGACACAAGTACCATTCCAAGAACTAAAAGAAGAAAACTGAATACTGTCGGGAAACAAACAGCATCAATTCTACAGAAAAAAATGGGGATACCTTGAAATTGGGGGCGTTGGTAGAAGCGGCAGAAGATGACGAAGAAGGAAAATCAAAGCCACCAAGAGAGGGCCATCTTTCTCTAATTAGAGACTCCCAAATGCAGTCTGAACCGCAAATTTCCCTCCAAAACCTTGAGCAACAACCCAACGCACACAAATCCCGTACCTTCTTGCACAAACCCAGCGAATCAAACAAACGGAAAAAAAACAAATCAAAAGGTCAAGAAATGAAAGCCTTCTACACTTGCGAGGGTCTAAAATATAACCTGAAGCAGCGAAGCAATTTTGAGGGCAACATCTTCCGGAAGCGAGTTCCAGATAGCATCGAATTGCTTCATTTCTCTTCCGTCTTTGCGAAAGAACAGCACATGAAGGAAGGATCACGCATGAGTCCGAAGCCAAGAATCGAAACGAAATGGATCAAACAGGAACATTAATGGAAAAACACCCCAAAATTAATGGAAAATAAAAATAAATAAATAAATCGCATCATGCGTTGGAACTTGCCGTTTTTACCAGTAATAGGAAATGGGCTTAAATTGGGAGCAACATGGGCCGATGGGCTTGAGTGGACCAAGATCTGTAATAAACAAAAGAGAAAGACACTTATGGCGATTGGAAACCTATGTAATGGCCAGAAAAGAAAGAAAAAGAATTCCATGCAAAATAACGAGATTATTTATTGTATATAATGAATTAATTTTAATTAATAAAATTAATTTATAAATATTTATTATTATTGATAATAAATACAATAAATAATTTTTGATTATTTTTATTGCTCAAATATAATTTATTATATGTAATAAATGTTTTGTAACCAGTGTATTTGTTAGCAAAATCTAATAAATATAAAATTTATGAAAAAATGTATAATTTCTTTTATCCGTATACACCAAAATATCATAGAATAGCATATTATGAGGGAAAAAAACGTAAATTTGATCTCTCACCTTAAAATTAATTTAATTTTCAAAAATAAAAAAAATTAACATGGATGAAACCATTTTAAAAATAAAGATTTCTTTTTTTTTATACATACAAAGAAACCATATTAGATTACATTTTTACAATTAAATAACATTTTGACAGTTTCGATTTTTCTGAGAACCAAATTATGTATCCCATTTGACATTTTGATAGCCTCTAATGTATCCCATTCAAAATACTCGATTTACATCAATTTTGGCCACATCGACTAATTAATTTCTCTTTTCGTTACACCATTATCAAGATGAGACAATATAGTTTGAAAAAAAAATATATATATATATATATATATATATATTTTAATGGGCATCTTTGATCCATTTTTCAGTTTGACAATTGACTGCACGTATTCAGAAGAACAGCACAAGTAGTCAAATATTTCACTGTCAATTCCTTGTTACGAGTAAATCCAATATTGTATAGCAGCTATCTAAAAGTTTGGATTTGTAATAACACTCATAAATTAAAACTTTATATTCCTACCATTTAATTTTTTTTATTTTTTTTATGAAAAATTTAGAACATATAAGTATATACAAAAAAGTCTATTTTTATTAGACTTTTGGTATATACGTTGAATTTTATAAATTCATATGGTCAACTCTGGTTAGTTATTTTTAATATAGTCTAACACGGTTTTATTAATTTAACCTTTTTTAATTGGATTATGCCTAAGTGTATTAATATGTATATTTTTCTATATATATTTTTACAAATAAAATTATTATATATAATATCCTAAAATATGAGTTAATTTAAAAACTGCAAACTCATTAAAATTTTATAAAATTATTCCCTCATATATAAAATATTTTTTATTTGATTTCTTATATAATTATCTTTTCAATTTAATTTCTCATATGTACATTTATTCACTTGATTTATCACAGAAAAAAAAATATTATTAAAAAAATCTTCAAAAATTAAGTTAATTTAAAAAATATAAACTCATAAAAATTTATTTTTACAATCTAGTCCATTACATATAAAATAATTTTTAATTTAATTCGTTATAAGGTTGTCTATCAATTTTGTCACACATTAGATTGTCTTCTTAATTTAGTCCTATACATATGAATATTTTTTTTGTTTGATCATTTACAAATGAGTTGATAAATTTGATTTAAATAATTAATGTTAGTTAAGATTAGAAAAAGAAAAAAGTGCAATTCCCCAAATCTCTCTCTCTCTCTTTAAGAGATGAAGTGTAATAATTCAATGCACAATATAACCAATTAAGCAGTTTGGTCGGCTTTTCTCGGAACCACCCTGTAGGTTAGGTTGGTCAACCACGCTCCCATTGGAGCACCCTCACAACGCAACCAACACAGAATAAGGTTAAACATGTACAATTGTCGTTGGATGCCTTGGTCAATTTCATCATATGGCCCACCAAGGATTTAGATTGATGGACTTTTCTTTAGGTCAAAATTTAGGAAAGTTTATTAATCATTTTCATTATAATTTATGACAATTAAAACTCTAAAAGGGAAAGATTAGATTGATACATATGGGTTTATGATGATCATGGCCCGGTTTTAAGTTCAGACAAAATTTAAGTTTTAGCTTAGATTATAACAAAAAAATTTGTCTAAAATTCAGCCAATTTGATATGGCTTTGTAAGCAATTGGACTACGCTTTAGTTAATCAGGATGAGCTGAGTTTATTGCAAATTTTTTATTTATAAAATTAATTTTTAAAAAATGAAAAAATAAAATTTACAATAAAAATAATTTAGATTTAAAAAAAATTAGTATATTCAAAATGTATTATAAATAAAAAAATAAGTTAAATTTAATAATAAAAATATAATCTGAGATGAATTTAAAACTCAATCTTGTCCAATAAACTAACAAATTTTTTTATTTAAACTTAGCTTAATACAATTGAATCAAACTAAATTATCGAGTGATTGGGTTATGTACTTCCCCCTAGCCAAGACAAGCTAATGAATTCATAATACATAAGATGCCAACATTATTATGAAAGGAAGGTGAATTTCACAGTATTTTCAGCAAGCGTGTTTTCCATGTAAATTATGTTTATATGATCCTACCTTACCCAGTAATATTCATCATTTAATTCTACCAACCAAACAAATTATAGGTATAATATAAATACATCAGGCTAATAGACAGATAAAGTGCAACTTTAAAATGGTCCAAGCAAATATAGGAACATTTCAACCACCTATTCAAAAAATTAATATCCCTAGGGTCATATGTGACAAATTCTATAAAGTTAGACTGTGTAAGATCATGCTAAAAAATAAATCAATATGTTCAAATGGGAAATCACATAAACAATGAAATTTACTTGAGGAAGAAGAAATTATAGCCATAAGCAATCAAATGTGACTAGAGAGACCGGTCTTGAGAAAATCTAAGCTAGTGTTTACTTCTTCTTCTTCTTTTTTTGTTTTTTCTTTTTATGAGAGTTGAAAAGTCAAAAGTTTAAATCAATCTAAGCCATCTTTAATCCAATAATTTTCATAATAATTAATTAATTTATTCACGCATTGCATGTGGTTTAGAGAATAATTAGTTTGTTTTACTATATGTCAATATATTATAAATTAATGGTATTTGTAAGTATTAGTAAAAAATTAAATTTAATAAGATATTATGATATAAAGAAAACATGATAAATTAAAGAAAGTTTATAAAATTAATTATGTGCGATTAGTAAGAGATAAGTAATGACAATTGAATCATTGAAGGGGTACCATCATAAATTGTTTAGCCATGTATTGTTTTCTCTTGTTTTAATTTCAACCTACGTTAAGTTATATTCATAATTTCAAATTTGAGATAAGATTAATTAATTCACTATTTTTTTTTTTCATTTACTTAAAAGAACTTTCATACTTTAAATAATGACTCATTAATTTTCTCATTGACACTAAAAAATTCTACAATTGGAAAAATTATCAATTTAAGAGGTATTTAATTAATTTATTAATTGATTACTTCATTATTTTTCTCATTCATTATAAATAATTTACGTACTTTAAATAATTTTTTATACATGTATGAAAAAAGTGAAATTTTATTGCAAGAAGAGTGAAAAATTTGCTCAACTAAGATTTTTTATTGGTCAATAAAATTTCCACATTAAATGGAACATACTTTTCTTATATATAATAGATTATATTAACTTTATATATTCCAATGAAATTAACTTTCACTTTAATAGGTTAATTAGTAACAAACATTAGGTTGCAAGTTATCCACAACTAATATGATCACAATCTATTATTGATTTAGATTACTAATTAATGAAAACGAATTATGTATTAAAAATAAGGTTAATACTAACATACAATATAATATACAATTATTTGAATGGTTCATTCAGACTCATTCAATTTTCTAAATGTTTGGTATACACACTCAATTATATAAAGTGTATATGGTGAAATGCAATCAAGCATTTGACTTATATATAAAGGATGACTGAAAAGACAAAATAAAACTCATCATTTTTTTTTTTTTTTAACAAACCAACTGGTAAGTATTGTTCATTTTCTTTTGTTTTTTTCTTTAACAATGGAGCAACTTCTTTATAAGAATATATTATTTTATATATTATAATTTTCTATATAATATAATATTTTATACGACATTACACTTGATAATACATCATAAGAAATTTTATTAAAATTTATATAAGCACCTCTAATCTAGTGAACCTATCAAACAAGTATGAAGGTGGGTAAATATCAGGTTGAATCGGATTTAAACATAAGTTCATACCCACCCTAGTTAAAAATTGGAACAAAAAGAACATTCTCAAGAATTTAGCTTGGCTCGATAAGTGATTGGATCAAATTGAATTTAACAGGGTTAAGTTTGGTCTATATTTATTTTTACTAATTTTTAATTTGTATATATTATTTTTAATTAATAAAAAATAGTATTTTAAAAAACATAAAATGACAAAAATTAAAATTTGAAAGTAAAAGATATAGATTGACCAAAAATTTAAATTTTGAATAAAAAATAATTAAGATTCAAAAAATGAAAACAAATTAAATTAAATTATTAAAATCATATTTTAAAAAATAAAAATATAATAAGGTCAAATCAAGTTGAGTTGTAATTGAACTCGAAACTTGACCCTACACAATAATTTTAAAAAAATTTCATTTTAACACAACACAATTGAATCACAAGTTCATTTACTTAACTCTAACCTTATGTATACTAAATAATTGTCAAGTTAGCATGTGTTTGGATTAACATTAAGATAACGTAATTTTGGATCAACATAATTTTTGAAATTGATTTTGGCTAAACATGATTTTATATCATCATGATTTATGTTTTAAAACTTTTATTTATAATTTGATTTTTTACCATTTATACAGTTTATTTAATACAAAAATAATTATTTTTTACTTATATATAAATAAGAGTTTGAAAGGAGAAATTGATTTTTTTAAAAATTAAAAGTGAAATCAAATAACAATATTTATAAGACAAACTTTAATTTAAATATACAAACGGGCTTTTAATCTCCTCAAATAGTCAACCAAAGACACTATTAGTCATTTGATTATTCTATGGGTTAGTTATCCCCCACTAAAAGTGGATGTCCAACAGTAGAAATAAATTAGGAAAAATCGTGTAATATAATATTGAATTATTTATTTTATTTTGTAATTATCTTATTATTTATTCAATTATACAACACAAATGACTGTATTAAAAATATTAATCAATTACAACATGTTTTGTCTGCTCTTTTAAGACATGCACATATAATATCTCCATTGAAAGAGTCTGTTTTCATATATATATATATATATATATTAAAATATAAAAAAATATTGTTCGAAATAAAAAGTACATGACGATCAACGACGGATCTTAAATGAATTAAAGTATAAGGAATGTTAGTGTAATTAAAATTTCTAATATAAGCATCAATCATAATAAAATGGAAAAGGTTCTGATTTTAAATGACGTATTGATGTAATCAAATCCACGTTGGCATGCTTTAAATAAAATAATCATTAAACCCTGAAGGAGAGTAGAGGGACAACTTTGCTGTACTGAAATGGAAATGTAATTAATTGGGAGACAAACCTAAGTACGCCATCAAACTCAACTTCCCACATAAACTACTAGATTAAGATTAATGATGACCCATTTTGGTGAATATATTAAGTTGTTTTTTATACAAAAGACTTCAATTATGACCCTTATTATTTAATAATCTTCATATTCAAAATACAAAGAAGCAGCGAGGTAGACAGAAATAATGATAAGAAAGGATAGGAGATGCCGTGGGAAGCGAACGTAAGAATTTGCTTTTCTATATTTAAATCATTGATCCAAAAATTTTTGTTTAATTGGATTCAAATTTTAGATTTGTTTATGGGAAAAGGTAAGAAGAAAAATGGAGAGTAATATCTTGTTAAATTTTTTAAATTTATGATTAACTATGTTCAGTTGTCTCTCTCTCTCTCTGTCTCTTTTATAAGGAAATTTTCCAATTATATTTTATTTATTTAGTTACATTTATTTTTTTTAATCTTCTATTAATCTATATATGTTAATAATATTTTCAAAATGGCATTGCTATTAAATAAACAATTTAAAAAATTCATTTGATAAAATGCTATGTGTGTGTGTATATATATATATATATATATATTAATATTATGAATAATTTATTGAATATTATGAATAAATTACAAAACTTTCCCTCTCTGTTAAAAATATATTTTAAATTTTCAGCTAAAAATTAACCAAATATAAATTCAGGTAAGTTATATAAATTAAAATTAAATTAGAGCATAATATAATCCTTTTTTTTTTTTTCAAATGGTACAATTATTTTAATTTCAACAAATAAAAGAAAGATCGTATAATTTGCTCAAATATTATTTTGCGCAAGTATAAAACTAGTTCTACTAAACTTGGTACATTTTCAATCCCATTAACAGCTTTGTACGGAAATTATACTTTTTAATAAAGAGAAGTATTAAATTGGTCATTTATTTTTATACTTTGTGATAATTTAATCTTTCACAAATAATTGTAATAAATTAGTCATTCAAAAATTATATTTAATATAAAATTAGTTTCTCATTAGTATAGATAGAGAAACTAATTTTGTATAAATTTGAATTTATAAAAAATTAGTTTTATACAAATTTAAATTTGTGATAAATCAATTTATCACAATTAATTTGTAAATGACTAAAGTATCACAAAGTGCAAAAGTAAATAACTAATCATCTACTTTTATCCTTTTTAATATATTGTTGTCTATTGAGTATCATTAACCTACTCAAAAAAAAAAAAGGAAAATTAATTAACATAATTGAAGGGGACAAATAGAAGTGCGGGATGGTCAATATAAGCTCACCAACCTGAACAACCTTGTTTTGTTGTACCTGTCCTTACACTTCAATTAATATTTCAATCCTTAATCCAAAAGATATAGTGTGTGTGCCTTACCATATAATCAAGCAATCAAATTCTTAATATGGCTTTGCCACGTGGCATGTTATTGATGCTCAAAGATTGTCTTCAATGCATGCTCACTTTACCCTTTTATTTGATGCTTCTTGTCTCTTTTTTATTCTTATTTTTTCCAATATTATATTTTTCATGGTTTAAAAAGTTTGAAATCAAACATAGCTGGAGTACTTTAATAGTAAAATTTTTTTATGTTCATTTGAGTAGTTTTAAACTCAAATTCTAATATAGACAAATATTATAAATTATGATGTAATAGAGAATAAAAAGAAAAAAAAAAGTTTAGACTCTTAAAAAATTAGGAAAAAATTATATTTTTAGGCCTTTTCATTTCCCTGAATTTTTTTAATACAATTCCTATACTTTAAATTTTATAATTAAGTCCTCATTATTTAAATAGTTTTAAATTTAATCCCCATTACTATATTTTTAATAATATTTTATTATATACATTACCTATTATTGTTAGCACAAATCATAAATATTTAGGGTATTAAGATAGTATATAACTAGATACATTAATAAAATTTATTAAAATACTAAATATTATTTTAATAGTAATAAATAAATTAATATGTATAATTTATAAAAACTTAATTATAAATATTTAAATTATAGGAACTAAATTATAAATTGAATTGTGGGGCTCAAAATGTAATTTTTTTTTTCGAAAACTATGTGTAATGTAGGTTGAAAGTTAAATCCCATTAATAATAAATTTACATTTCAAAATAATTTAGAAATGGCAAAATTTGTTTTTTCTTTTGAGTTAATTCTTTGAATCATATGATTCTTAAGAGATTCCAATTTTTTAAGGTTTGAATGAGTGGGGTTTATCTAGGTAATTGAAAATGTAATTTATTATTTAATTTTCCCTTGTGGTGTGTTTTAAGTAGTGCACATGTATACTGAGAAATATACCTCTCACTAATAAAATTTTAAAATATACTAACAATAATTTAAAGTTTTAAGTTGTTAATATTTTTTTTTCTTGTGACGTAGGAATATTCACTTTCTGATACTTAGTATAAAAAAAGTGTCAAAAGGTTCATAGTTCATTGGCTTAAGATATGTTGATGCTTAATCATTAAAAAAAAAAAAAAATCCCTGAAAAATAAAAGTTTATGTTAGGCAATCTTAATATTCAAATTTAAATGCTAGTCTTTTTGTTTAAGTGTTCTTTAATGAGTGCACCAAAAGCATGTAATCCATACTGCATATATCATCAATCTATTATTTGTCATTGTGTAAATTATATTAGCTTCATATAATTTGATTAAAATATATCTAATATTATTTAGTTCTCTTTGATATATAAAAATTTTCATCTAATCCCATTTATGTTAAGGAAGTTAATTTTTCCCATGATATGAATTCTTTAAAAAATAAAATTATTTAGTTATTTTTATTGTTACAATATCAAGAAAACCAGTGCCATATTGAAACTTAACATTATTTTAATTACCTATATATACTATTATATTAAGAATAAAACCACAGTCTTATATAGTATGGCAAGATAATTCAATTAATAAAAAGTAATTAAAAAAAGTTATAATATATATATCAAATACCATGGGAGTCAAATGATATTTTAAAACAAGAGAATTATTATAAGTATGTTGAGCTTTAAAAAGACTTAATGTAATTTATGTTATTAATATCAAGACTACATTTTTTTTTTGTAATAATTTGTTTTATTTTTTAAATAATTACAGGAGCCCACTCCTCTAATGTATTAGTTAAGAATTTTCATAAATTAATAACTATTACATTGATTGCTGAAGATTGTATTTTAATGAATTATTTATATATTCTTAAACTTGTAATAATTAAAAAAAACCTAGTTCAATTGATAAATAAAAGTAGTTTATTTTAATACTCTAGATTAAATTTCATTTGAATAGAAAACAATCAAATAATAAAATTTTAAATGCACAATAATAAAAAAAAATACAACATTAGAATTATCTAAAGAAAACAAGAAAAATATCAAATTAGTCATCCACTTTTATACTTTGTTTATTTAAAATTACTCGTGACAAATCATTTTTTTAAATTATATTTTATATAAAATTAATTTCTTATTAATTTAAATAGAGTGATTAATTCTGTACAAATTTAAATTTGTAAGAGATTAATTTATCACGATTAATTTGTAAGAGAGTGCAAAAGTGGAGGACCCATTTTTTATTTTTTTCTATAAAAAAACTTATCCCCATACTATAATTAAATTATGAAAAAAAAAATAAAATTCTGGTAATAAAATTATAAGTGCACAATAAATAAAAAAACACCTTTAAAATTACCTAAAGAAAACATATCTTACCCCCTCACAAAAATGTAAATATAAATAAAAAAAATAAAAAAAACTTGTAATAAATCATAGACAACTCAAGTATAAATAGATTTCATAAAAAAAAAAAAAACAAAGTTTCAAATCTCAAAATACTATCATACTAAAATAATCCTACATTGGTTCTACAACCAATGTTATGGAACCAAACAATCTCACTTGGTTCTTATATTTATGTCCTAACTTAATACAACCAACACATAGAAGCAAGCACTCACTTTCTACTAAACAAAGCATGAGGGAAAACTTGGCTTAAGCCCAAGTGTAAATGGGACCCACTCTACCTTCTCACAGCTCAGCCAATCAGGTGTTGCCATGTTGAAACAAAGCATATTAAAATCAGTGTTTACCAAATAAAAAATCTGCTGGGCATGCGATTCTCATTGAGCTGTCTATTGGTGGGTATAGGTTAACCATGGAAACTTCCTCACTAGATACAAACTCAGTACTAAATAAGAGACTGGCTCAGAAATATTTATTTGCCTCACTTGGTGGGTCATGTGGTTTGTGGTGTTTCCTCCCCCCCCCCCCCCACTCTGCCAACTCTTCTTCTTTGCTTTTTCCTGAGAGTTAAAATTTTGAAAAATTGTTAATTAAATTTATAATTTCATTATTTTTTTTATTTATGTAATTAAATTTTTATAATTTAACTTATCCCATTTTTGAGATTTCAATCTTTATCAGTATACTATTTCATCTAAATTCTATAAAAGTGATTAACATATCTTAATACTTCTTTTGGCCCTTCTATTATTTTAATATTTTGAGTATATATAATTTTTTTTTTTAAATTATATAGAATTCTTTATTTTCAATCAAAATATTTCAAGTGTATAATTTATATATTAAAATATAAAAAAATATATAATTTTTGCCGCTAAATGTATATTTGTACTATCAACTTTATATTCTTCATATCTTAATTGAAAAATCATAAATATGTTATAATTCAATTGAGAAATTTAATAACAATGATATAACCGAATATATTTAAATCTAATCATATTATATATATATATATATATTTAATGGTATATAATTAATTATGCTATTGCAGAAAATAGGTTAAGATTTAAATTTTTTTTACAGATTTTATAAAATATTTATGATTAAACTATATACAAAATCTTTATATATTTATAATTGAAGTTATTTGCTATTGATGATTAATTACTTTTCCTGTTTTAATTTCTGTTAAAATAATCTATTTAACTGCTTCGCTGATAATACTGAGACCATTGTGGAGTGGTTGGTGAGAGAGAGACAGAGAGAGGAAATGGAAGAGATCACCCCAGACAGTTTTCTCTCTCTAAAACATTCTTTTCTTTTTCTCACATCTTTGAATCTGGTAAGTCCCAACTAGGAACTAGAACTAACTGTTTCAACTTTGATTCCCATCCTAATCCATTATCTAAAAACACTTCAACTACAAAAGGAACACTAGAAAAAAGCTTTTACTGTTTTTTCTGCTTTTCTTCTTTTCTTCTTTTCTGTGTATGTGTGTCTGATGCAAGCTCATTTGCTTTGACTGTACCCCAATTTGTGGGTGGCTACAAATCATTGCTCTCGCACCCTTTTGTCTGGTAAAGCTAGGGTCTCTTGAATTAGCGTATGCACACATTCCATCTATTAAGACCCCTTTCAACTTTTCAAGATCGGTGAGGAAATTATTAGGGTTTTTTAAAAATTATTTTTTCCCCCTTTTTCGGGCGCTGGATAATCTTGAAAGGCTGTGACGTTTGGAGGAGAAGAAAATGAGGGAAAATGTGGATGGAGCAAGAGTTGTGGGAATGCGATGAGGAGGAGAGTGTGAGTAAGTGGGTTGAGTGAGATATGGGCTGTGTCTTCGGAAGAGAGGCGTCGGCGAAGTCCGTCGGGGAGACGGTGGTGGAGAGGGAGAAAGCGAGGGAGGAGAGGAAAGAGGAAGTTAAATCTGCGAAAGCAGAAGTGAGTGAGGTTCAAAATGGTGGAAATCGGAAGGAAGGTGGTGGAGAGGAGAAGAGTACACGGCCAAGAGGGGAACGGCGGCGATCGTCGAGGCCAAATCCGAGGTTGAGCAATCCTCCTAACCACGTACACGGCGAGCAAGTGGCGGCGGGATGGCCCTCTTGGCTCTCCAAGGTTGCAGGGGAAGCCATAAACGGGTTGACGCCTAGAAGAGCAGACACTTTTGAGAAGCTCGACAAGGTATGGCATCTAGTGTTAAATTTTGTTTTGTTTCCATTCTAAGTATGTGGAAGTGGAACATAATTTCCTTGATTGGATGATGTTGGAGATTTTGTCTTCTTGTTTGCATTTTGAGAAAGTGTGATGTAAGGGGTGGATGGTGGGGGGGGGGGGGGGGGGGGAGTTAAGCCGCTCTTATGTTTATTGCTGTTCATTTCCTTAAATGGGGAAGTTGATGTTTCTACATTACTCCTTCAAGATGAAGATGAATTTAATTGGCAACATATGGAGCTAACTCTGTCATTTGGTTTTTGAAATGTAAGCAACACCTAAAATCAGTAATATTGTGTTTTAGACGTGGTTGGAGATTTATGTTTTCTTGGAACAGAATAAAATTAACAGCCCAGTTCCATCAAAGCCTCGTAAATTTGCCTTTCTACTTCATTTCTGCTGTTATAAACCTGACAAAGTTGGATCTCTCATTGGAAGAATTACTATGTATTTTATTCAGATTGGCCAAGGTACATACAGCAATGTTTACAAAGCCAGAGATACTTTAAATGGGAAAATCGTTGCCCTAAAGAAGGTCCGATTTGACAATTTGGAGCCAGAGAGTGTGAAATTCATGGCCAGAGAGATTCTCATATTACGTCGTCTGGATCATCCCAATGTTGTCAAACTGGAAGGTTTAGTGACTTCGAGAATGTCATGTAGTTTGTATCTTGTGTTTGAATACATGGAGCATGATTTGGCTGGACTTGCTACGAGCCCAACTATTAAGTTCACTGAGCCTCAGGTATTGAAATTTCAGGTTTTGGTTGGTTGAAATATAATTTCTTCAAGATAAAAAAATTTCTTGTGGTGAACCTGTTCATGTTACTTATCATATCTGGGTATTTTAGGTTAAATGTTACATGAAACAGCTGTTTTCTGGTCTGGAACACTGTCACAACCGACATGTGTTGCATCGCGATATAAAGGGGTCAAACCTTCTTATTGACAATGAAGGAATTCTTAAAATTGCTGATTTTGGATTAGCTTCCTTCTTTGACCCTAATCACAAGCACCCTATGACAAGTAGAGTGGTGACTTTATGGTATCGACCTCCAGAACTTCTTCTTGGAGCCACTGATTACAGTGTAGGAGTAGACCTCTGGAGTGCTGGCTGCATTCTTGCTGAACTGTTGGCAGGAAAGCCAATTTTGCCTGGTCGAACAGAGGTAATCTTTAAATGATTGAATATATCATAGAGTTTCTCTAATACTATCTTTTCATGATATAAAAAAGTATTCACTTCAGTAGTCAATGGTGCAGGACTTTGTTGTCATTGGCTTCTCAATTTTCCGCAACTTCTTGTTTGTGAGGTTGGTGCTTTTGTTATCTTAAATAATGTTATTCATCCTTTCTAGGTGGAGCAGCTACATAAGATATTTAAGCTATGTGGTTCTCCTTCTGAAGAGTACTGGAAAAAGTCAAAGTTGCCGCATGCTACTATTTTTAAGCCCCAACAGTCATACAAGCGGTGCATAGCAGAGGTATTTAAAGATTTTCCACCGTCATCCTTGCCACTAATTGAGACCCTTCTTGCAATTGATCCAGCTGAACGTCAGACTGCCACTGCTGCATTGCAAAGTGAAGTAAGATCTAAATTTCACTTGCTCTTACTAAGTTAACAGCTTGAAATCTCATAATTTTTGCCATTTTCTCTCTCTGCTTGATTGGTCCCTCCTTGTCACATTTAACATTAAAAGAACTGATTAAGTTAATCTTTTATTTAAATGATGGAAAAGGGTATTATATCCAACTCCAATAAAAATGACTAACTTCTCATCATTTAATACAGGGACCATTTTAAGATAAGTTAGATGTCTTTTCTTCATATGCTTTCTCTTTTGGTTGATTTAGACTGAGTTTTGTTCATTGACTCTATTATGTGCCTATTTTTATTATGTGATTAAAGTTTCTGTCATGATTTTGTAATATCCACTTGAAGGTCTAACATTATGCTTACAAACATATCTTACTACTCATTAAAAATACATGTATTGCAAAAACAAATGTATAGAAACCCTGGATACAATTTAGCATTGAAATTGCATTTTTTTTTTTTTATGTTTATCCAAAAAAAGCCCTGCGCATTATTCTATAGACCTCTGCTTATGTTTATTCCTCACCATCGTTTTGGTTATACACCACTTCCTGGCAATTATCATTATCAACTTCTATTGTTGTAGACTAAACTTTCCTCTGCCATTACAAACACTTACATCCTAGTTCTGGATTTTCATGGTTTTCGGTGCTAAGCTATAAATCCTGTAACAAATGACTTATTTGGTAAGGGTGATAAACTAACTTAATTTGAGTAGAGAGATTGACAAGCTTCTGCTCTTCGCTAGATTTGTTTTCTTATTTCTTGTTTTATTTGTTACTTCAAGCAACACAGAGAACAGCTGTTTTCTTTTCTCTTGTCATTTTATTCTGAGGTGGAAGTGGGGTTGCCTGTTGCTTTTCTGGAAATGACGATAGCTATATGTTGGTGATTGTACTTACTATGTAATTCTGAGTATGAGATATGATGAATTGTGCTCAGAATTCTTTAGAGTTTCGGTAATTAGATATGGGAATCCTAATTTCATGTTAATTGCTCCTCTTTTGCAGTTCTTTACAACAAAACCTTATGCTTGTGAGCCATCTAGTCTTCCAAAATATCCTCCCAGCAAGGAGATGGATGCAAAGCTACGAGATGAGGAAGCTAGAAGGTGGATGGCTTTGATTACTTCTGAGATCTGATTCATCTGAACAATTATCTTATCAAGTTTTTCTCTTGTTGAACTATAAACTTTAGACTTCATTTCTATACAAGCTTTCAATATCTGAGGGAATTTTAAATAATCCAATTATAATATAATGAAGCCCATTTATTAATACTATGACAATTTCATGCATGACTAGATTTTGCTCCTGTCTTTATTATAATCCACTTATTTATTTTGTTTCTGGCATATTGTACTTGCTCTTATGAGAATATATAAATGTTTTTCTGTTTGTTGGTATATTCATTTTGCTTATCTTTCTTTTTACTGTTCCCTTGATTTAATGGAGCAAGTTACATGGCATCTATATTACTTAAAGCATGTTTATGTAGCAGTTCTTCTCCGTATGTACTTTCTCTGCCTCCCCATGATACTAGGGGTAGCAGAAGGTTTTTTATTTGTTTAAAACAATATGAAAGTGCACAAATTTCGATATTTAACTTCACCACTTGCTGTGACTGTAGATTGAGAGCAGCGGGTAAAGCTAATGCTGATGGGGTTAAGAAATCTCGTCCCCGTGACCGGGGAGGGAGGGGAATACCAGTTCCAGAAGCCAATGCTGAGCTTCAAGCAAATATTGATGTATGTTTGATAAGAAATCTCATTCACTTAAGCAAATGCTTCTTGCTTATATTAATAAACTTAAGATGTAGATCTGTTAATTTCATGTTCAATTTTACCTTGTCCATCTTTGTTAGAGTTTTATACAGTGACAGTAAGAACATCTTGGGCGTGAATTAATATAATGAACTTGCATATGCTTCACTTTTTTTTGGTGGATATTTTATTAGTTCGATCAATGAATTTACTTTCATGTCACACATTGCAAGTTATTAACCTCATTGTTTTTACTGAGTGAAGAATTTGCACCGTATCAATTTGGATCGAATTTTTGTCTTAGTCAAACAGTTATACCTTTAGTCTTACATATTTATGAAGGCAACCTTAGAAAGAAACAACTATTGTCGTGTATCTCCTTTTACTCTCCTCCCTTCTCTCTTTACATTTGTCTCATTTGTATTTTTCACCCTTCAGCTTATAGAAATGGGGATGTCCAAATACAAGCTATAGTTTGTATTTTGTTGTCTCTCGATTTGCAACAATTGACAACTACTAATTGGAAGAAGGCTGGCTCATGTATAATAAAAAGTTAATTTTATAAAATGCATTTATGTATACCTCCTATTGGATGTGTATGTATTGAGTTCATTGTCTCTGTCTCTCTTGCACACACACCAATATGACATGAAATTGTCTTGGGTTATACAATTAAATATCACATGATTATTATCTTTATGGGCATTTGGTAGTTCAATAGGGAGTGTATGATGTCCTATATGCTTTCTTGGTTTCTTCGAAGCATGGAAATTTTGTATTTTCCTTTCTCAGTTGTTTGAAAGCCGGGCATCCGGCAATGAATTAAGGAGGGTAGAATATGGTGCTTGATACGCCATTTATACTAGACTGCTGACTCAGGATTTCCAATTAGAACAGGGCAACAATGTAGTAACAGGTTCAAATAAAGATAGAATTGTGAAATAGGTCACAAGAGTGCACTTAAGTGCTTCGAAGTATCTTCTGAAATGAATATTTGGGAATCATAGTTTAGCTTTACTTTTCAGTAAGTCTGATGATTTAACCCTTAATACAGAGACGGCGATTGATAACACATGCAAATGCTAAGAGCAAGAGTGAGAAGTTTCCTCCTCCCCACCAAGATGGAACTCTTGGCTATCCTTTGGGTTCTTCACATCATATGGATCCAGTTTTTGATCCTCCTGATGTTCCATTTAGTTCTACAAATTTCTCATATCCAAAAGCCAATATTCAAACCTGGTCTGGCCCATTGGTGGAACCGGCTGGTGTGGGTGCACCAAGGAGGAAGAAGAACATGGCAGGTGAATCAAAGTTGTCAAAGAAGGACTCAAAAAGATAAGATTATGTCAGAAGTCAAAGAAAAATTCTTGTAATATAGCATCAGTGATTTTTGTGGAGTAAGCATGAAGCTGCAAAGTGCAAATGCTGCTGATTTGATGTCTCTAGCCAGTAAAGCCATTTATATCACATCACATAGAGGTAAATGATATTGTAATTCCTACTTCCATTTCTTTCTTAATGATCAGAGGTTTAGTCTCTATCTTGTCTATGTTAATTTTTTTGTCTCCTTCTGTTGAAAGGCTTAATTAGATCAGATGAACATCTAATAAACTGTGAACAGTGTTCATGTTTTATATGTCTCTCTAATTTTGTTACTTTTATTATATTCACCCATATTTTTTCCACTTCTTTCAATGCTATCTAAAAGCCTGTGAACTCTGCACTACTTATAAACAGTTGTCCTCTCCAAGCTCTTTGGTTTCTGAAGCACTCCCTGATATGGACTTCGTTTCATTGGTATTTCATTTTGTGGCATTGTTAAACTTGGTGCTGGGTATGTTTATTGTGGTCATCCAAAAGTAATGAATAACATATTACTTCTTGCATTTGTGAGTTATATACTCCTTTACTGGCTTGAATACAATGAATAAAATAAATGAGTTCCAAGCAATCGGTGGATGCATACAAGTAAGAGATTACCTTCTAAAATCAAACTGAAAACCTTTCAATTGAGTAAAAAATTAATTTCATATATCATGGATTACACAGTATATAATTACCTCTTATGGAAGGAGAATGGCTTGCTTTTTATGTATAATATATCTATAGATGGTTTGGATCCTCGCCCATATCTCTCTGTACAGCGGGTAACTATTGTAGAAGATCCATATTTATCTATAAATCCATGGGGTCTGAATGAAAAAGACTTTTCTAGTTTTCATTTTCCCTGCTCATTCAAAAAAATATATAACAAAACCCAGGTCTGAAAGTTCAGTGTTTATGGTATGCCAATGTCATACGTTTCTCTGGATATACACTGGTTGTGAAAGTAAGCTGTTTTAGTTGTGTGATTAACGAAAAAGCAACAACCACCAAAGGTGGAAAGTGAGTTTCTAGAGTAATACGTGGCGAAATTATTTTTTTCTGGATGGGTACTCAGTAGTAGAGTTGAAAAATTGTCGTCTGCAACTATTTTCCTCATTTCTTCATTTTGGTGTGGTTCATATGGTCTTATATTCCAACGTGTTTGGATTGCAGTTATATAAATTTAATTTTAGATTTACGTCATTTGCAAAGTTGCAAACTTGATTTTTGTTATAATTAATATTACATTATAGTGACTTATGTTCAGAAATTTTTTAAGATTGTTAGTCATATCTTGAGATTTAATCAATAATTTATTAAATTGATTATAATTAAATAGTAAGTCAAATTTCTCTGGAGGGTAATTCGGCTAATAAAAAAGTATTTTTTTAATAAAATTTTATATAAACCAGAATTTATAATATCATAATTTTTTCTTCAAAATAATAATAATAATAGTAAAAAAGAGGTCTGGAGTCTGGATAACATTTTGTCAGATTCATGCACCGTCCAGGGAGGGATTGGGTTTCTACGTTGGTCTTAAAAAGAGGCTACGAAATGACAAGACACCATGAATGCCTAAACTGATAATTTCTTCTTACGAAACCCATAAATTTAGAATGTAAAGATGAAAAAAAAAAAAAAGCAGAAATGAAAGTTGATTGGAAGCGAACTATGCTTAATTATTATTCCTTTGACTGAAACTTTTTTTATATCATTCAAATTAGAGCCTCCATTACCACCCACTTTTTAAGTTTGATTCTTTCTTGCATTCTGTTCTACCACATTACCTTTCTCCTTTCCTCTCTCATTTTGATTAATTACTTCATTTTATGTTCTCATTTTCTTTCTTCAATTCCAATATATCATTTTTTTTGGGGATACTACTATAACTGAATCTTTCATCTTTCATCTTTCATCGTTACACATATTGTGTTTCAATGTTTTGAAAAACAAGTAAAGGCTATATATGAGGTCAGATCTCAAGAGAAAGAAAATGTGCAATTAGAGAGAAAAAAAAATTAACGACTTTCAATTTGTAATATTAAAAGTTTTCTAATGATAAATTTTTCTGTACAATTTTAAAAACTAATTGTATCAATACAATCATTGTGTGGTACATAAAAAAAAAAAAGTAAAAAGGTTTTATAATATATTGATTAGATGTCAACATATAATAATTTCTTATATATATATATATATATATATATATTGTAATCTCAATGTGTTTATGAACCAAAGCCTTTTATTTTTGAATTAAAAAAAAGGATTGAATTAAAAATATTTTCTGAAGGTAGATAAGATATCTTGCTACAGTGACATCTTGAAATCAAAAGAAATGTAAAAAATGAAAATTCTTGGGAATCCAAAAAATTTAAAAATTAGATTTATGTCCAATGGATCACACCTCTCCAAAAAAAAATATTTTGTTTTGGTTCCACCCATAATTATAAATGAAGTAGTGGACAATTTAAATTTAGTAAAACTAATTTACACCTTTATTTTCTTTCAATAACTTCTAAAAATATGAATATGTAAATTTGTCAATTTATCTCTTACTTTTTTTTTTCCCAAATATTTATTTTTAATTTATAAATTTATGTTTTTGATAGGTTAATAGAAAATTAAAAAAAAATGAAGAAAGTAACTTGACAAATTAAAAAAAGACAAAAATAAAATTTAAAATATTTTAAATTAACATAAAATATTATATTTTAATATATTATGATTACATAATTATAATGTGTTACATAATAATTATATTGATATTGTTATATTCAATTTTGAAAATGCGCCAATAAATTTGCGTAGAGTATCCAAATTTACACGTAAGAACATGAGTCTGTGTGTGTGTGGCTTCTATATAGAAAATGGAAAAATAATTAACCATAACGTGGACATGAATCAGCACCCACAAGAGTCACCCTCTCCTTTCACTCCACGTGTCGTTCCTATCAACACCATCATTCGATTTTCTGACATTCAAATCCTGTTCTTTGACGCCACGACATGTAGACCTCAATCTTTTTCCTTTTTGTTTTTTTTTAATTCAAATATTTTAATCCTTTTTATTCTCTTAATTAAAGAGAATACTTTTATATAATAGGAATATATTTTTATTTATACACGAAAAGCGCTCGTCCTACAACATTTTTTAATAAGAGGAAAGGATGATCTAGGCATAACTAATGTTCAGATTAAAATATAAATAACCCAAGATCTTGCAACATAGATTAAATTATTATTTTAATTTTCAAAAAATATTGTCCCTATGGTTTAATTTTTAATAATTTATTACCATCAATTTAGTTCAATATTTTATAAAGAATATCATTATAATCATGATTTTAAATTATAATAATATTATTAGAACCCTTCGAAAACTAGACTAATAACAACAAATTTTTATGCATAAACTAAAACTTCTTATTATTAATTATCAATTATAGTAAAAAAAAAATTTAATTGTACAGGCACAGTTTAAATTCTCTTTTTAGAGAATATTTAAGTTGTGATTATCCAAATTCTGAATCCAATGATTGTTTCGTTCATTACGATTCAATAATTTAATTATACTGCTCAACTTTGGTCTCCCGTCAGAACGACACGTGGCCGACGAGGCCTTCCGATTTGGGCCCCACACACAAAAAAAACGAAAAATAGCGCGTCTCTGGTTTCTGTATAAGAGCATTTGAGAAAGCTGAATCACCCACACCTTCAAAAGCACCATGTCGTCCCATTTTCGAACTTGTCTTTGATCTCTGATACTCATAGCTCATTTTCTCTGTAAATTTTTGTGTGAGGTTGAAGTAGGTGTTCTCTGAATAACAGAAAGTGTGAATTATTTGATTGTTGTGGTGAATAAGTGTTCTGGTTATGGAGGTGTCGGCGATGATTGGGAGCGCTCAACCCAAGCTTGGGAGGTTCGGTTCGGCTTGTAGAGAAGTCAGTTTCTGTAAATTTAAAGAAAATTGCAGGTTTTCGACTTGTTTTGGCGCGAATCCAAGGTGGAAGAAGGCTGGGATACGCCTCGCTTTGAAAGCTATTCAATCGGAGGCCGTTCGAGAGGAGAGGCAATCGGCATCTGGAAAGAGATCGAGATCGGTGAGTTTTCTATTATATTATATAATATTATGTGTTGTATTTGGTGTTTGGTTCATCTTTGACTTAGTAAAGATTGCATATTAGTCTCGTAACTTGTTTATTGGGCTGACTTGGATTCAACTGCAAATCTGATAGCGTTAGAAATTTAGAATTTTTTAAATCTCCCTGTAAATTAGATTGGACATCTCTAATCTAGCTGCCTGGGGGATAATTTTCTTTTTTTGTAATTTTCTGACTCTGGACTTCATAAAACCAAGGTAAAAGGTTTGAGAGAATTAATAATTTAATCCTTAAAAAAATTCTTCTTTTTTTTCCTTTCAATTTGGTCTTCAAAAATAAACCTTCACAATTTATTTCCCATCAATTTTTTTCCCCTTACTCAACATGATCTCCATTAGGCAAAACTCACAATCACTGTTTGAATTTGTTGGTGTGGCATAAATGGAATCCAATTTAAATGCTACCTCGTGAGTTGGATAAGCCAAGATCTGTTTTATATCAAAACAATGACGTTTTGACACTTACTTAGCTTTGTGAAATTTCTCTGAACGACATTGTTTTGGAAAGACAAAAAAAAAGACTATCCAGACAAGTTTAGGTCTTGAGTTAATGGTCATACAGATTTCCATTTATGCCATATTAACATATTGTTAAGAAATTCTGAGTTTTGCCCAATAGAAGAACAATTTTAATTGGAAAATTTTTTGAAGGATTAAATTTATAGATTTTATCTATGAAGGATCAAATTGATAAAAGAGTACTTTTTCAAAGATAAAATTATTAATTTACTCTAAAATTTTAAGCATCAATAGATAATAACAAACTACCCCTCGGTTGGTGGTGGAGGGGAGCATCTACTCTTGCCAATGTATTTGGCTTTCAAGAACATAGATAAAGTATAATATAAATATAAAAAGTGACGTTAAAATGCACGTGGGAGAGTAAAATTAAATAACTTAACACTACTGTATTATTATTTTTAAAATATTAAAAACAATTTTACAATTTAATTTTATGTTGAAAAGTCATTTAAAATTAAATTGAGAAAATTGGCATGCACTAAGCCACTAATATGTAACATATGTATAGTTGTTTAAATTTCAGCTACGCTAATTTCTCCATGCCTGTATTTAGCTATAGCTCTGAACTGTTTACTCCCTCACTTCCTGATTACCATCCAATTTAACAAGAAGTTGATATCAGATAACGACCAACTGATGGAGCTAGCAGGGGATTGGGTTTTAAAATTTTTTAGGATCTTTTCTGGATCAAAATTTGCCTTTATCACGGTTGCTTGCTGATACTCTGCTACCAGCTTATAGATCATGTGCATAGCCGAAATCGGGTTTGGAGCAATTCCCCTAAACATACTTTCGTTCTTTTACTCCAAATTATATGGCTAGGACCAACCTAATCAAGTGGGTGATGCCCAGGTCCAAATTGCTGAATGCGACATCTTACTCCTGCACCAAAATCCTGCGGCTAAGTCTCATCAATTCTTATGGACATATCAGAGCCAAACCTTATGACACTGGCAAACGAACATGGCATGAAAAATGATTGATATCCTCTCTTTCGTTGTCGCATAAGGGACAGTTATTGGAAACATCATAATTCCTATCAAGCATCAGTTTTCGAGTAGGAAGATTATTGTGTAAAGTTTTCCTTGTAAATCTTGAATCTTAGGCATCAAAGGTACCCATCAAATCAATCCCACTCTAACTGATCGAGAAAATGAATTATCTGAGATGTACAGTACTATTTGTGCACCACATAATCATAATGCCTAGGAAAAAATTGAATAATTATATTTTACTCCTCAATTAATGTCTAATTACAACTTCAGTGCAACAACTTTAAAATATAACAAAACACTACGAATTAAGTTTTAATTACAACTATGGTGCGCCAACTTTTAAATGTGACAAAGCATTTTATGTTCTTTGGAGAAAAGAGAAAAAGGAAAAACTAAAATGTTAGCTCTCGGTCTTCTCTAACTTCAAAAGATTGTGGGGCCTCTTCTTTTGTAATTTTTTCACTATTCCCTTGAGTTAGCTTACGAAATAAGAGCCAAATCCCTAATTAGGTCCAAGTGGTGACTGGGAAAAGGGAGCATATGACGAATTTTTGGGAATAGTAGAAGGATTTGGGGTTTACATTTAGGGGCACATTTTCCTCCGCAGTGTCTTGACGATGAATAAAACGTAGAGTTGAAATTTTCAATTTTTTCTTCTAAAAGAATATAGGTATTTTGTTACATCAAGAGGTATAAATGTATCTTCCCCAAAAAACAACGATAGATAATTTCAAGTGTAAGGAATTGAAGTATGACTAACATGCATGAAATAATATTTTGCAGGGAGATGGTGTGAGATTATATGTGGGGCTGCCACTAGATACAGTTTCTTCTGACTGCAAAACAATAAACCATGCTAGAGCTATTGCAGCTGGCCTGAAAGCGTTGAAGCTACTTGAAGTTGATGGTGTTGAGCTCCCTGTTTGGTGGGGAATTGTTGAGAAAGATGCTATGGGAAAATATGATTGGTCAGGCTATCTTGCTGTGGCTGATATTGTTCAGAAAGTGGGTCTCAAGCTCCATGTGAGTCTTTGCTTTCATGGATCTAAAAAGCCATATATCCAGCTACCTAAGTGGGTATCCCAGATTGGTGAATCTGAGCCCAGTATTTTCTTCACAGATCGGTCAGGACAGCATTATAAAGAATGCTTATCATTGGGGGTTGATGATCTTCCTGTTCTTGATGGGAAAACTCCAGTCCAAGTCTATCACAGTTTCTGTGAGAGCTTTAAGTCTTCATTCTCTCAGTTCCTGGGATCTGCAATAACGGTATGGATTTGGGATTCTGGAACCTATTATTTGCTCTGATGTCGACGTTCATATTAATTTATAGGGTAAATTGCAATTTATTTTCGATGGTTTGCGCTGTTAGTACGCATTCCTATGGTTCAAAGTGCGTCATTTAATAGTGCTGTTCTCTTTTCTAATAGCATTTAACCATTATGTGTTATTTTACATCCACATTTTAACATAAACAATTACATGACTCTTGAAATGACAAACAATTTCGTTGTGAGATGTCAGATTTATTTACATCTTGAGTATTTTCTCTCTTCTTTGTTCCTTTCTCTCTCTAAATACATTCTAAATGCACCAACACTAAATGTAGGGGATCTGGATTGAATATTTTCATAGTATTCTGAGGCTGTTGCTTGGATTAAAATGATATCGATTTCCAAATGTGAGCTTCACGCTGGTAATACCCTTAGAAGAATATGATATTGTTCAAGGCATAAGTGAAATGCAAGTTCAACAATGAAACTATATACTGTTTTCAACCCAGACTACAGTAGTAAACCATAATTCACCCTGATTTGTGTAATTGACAAAGTTTTCATGCTATACTGCAGGGAATTTCAATGGGACTAGGTCCAGATGGTGAGCTGCGATATCCATCTCACCACCAGCTACCCACTAACAAAGGAATTCATGGAGCTGGGGAATTCCAATGTTATGACCAAAACATGCTTAGCATTCTCAAGCAACATGCTGAAGCATCTGGAAATCCTCTTTGGGGTCTTGGTGGTCCACATGATGCCCCTACCTACAACCAGTCACCGAACTCCAACAGCTTCTTCAAAAGTGGAGGATCTTGGGAGTCTCCTTATGGGGATTTCTTCCTCACGTGGTATGCTAATCAGCTTTTAACTCATGGGGATCGCCTCCTTTCCTTAGCGGCTTCGACTTTCAGTGACACTAAGGTGACTATATATGGCAAAGTCCCACTTATGCACTCTTGGTACAGAATGCAATCCCATCCTTCTGAGCTAGCTGCCGGATTTTATCACACATTTAAAAGAGATGGTTATGGAGAAGTTGCGAAGATTTTTGCGAAGAATTCATGTAAAATGGTATTGCCTGGAATGGACCTGACAGATGCATTTCAGCCACAAGAAACCCTCTCGAGTCCTGAGATGCTACTTTCACAGATCATGGCAGCTTGCAGAAATAATGGGGTTGAGGTTTCAGGCCAAAACTCTTCAGATTGTGGTGCTTTTGGGAGTTTTGAACAGATTAAGAAGAATATTATATCAGGAGATAATAATGTGTTGGACCTGTTCATGTATCATAGAATGGGAGCTTCTTTCTTTTCACCAGAGCATTTTCCGTCATTCACAGAGTTTGTTCGGAGCCTTAATCAGGAGGAATTGCATTCAGATGATGTAGCTGCTGAATCTCTAACTAAGAGCTCAGAACCAATCATCCACATATAAGCAGCTATAATACTTGTAATATGATGATAATTATGTATATAAATATTTGATAGAAGCACTTTATCTTGAGTTGCAATTATTCAAATGCCAGAAAAATTAGCAGACATTGTGTATAGTTATCTATACTATTATTTAAGTTCTATTTTTGAGTAGGTTTTGTTAAGAATGTAAGTAACTTCGCTTGAGGGGGAAAAAGGTGAATGTTCATTACTTTCTATAGTATATGCACATATTTCAATTTTATCCTTCTTTTTTAGCATGGCAGAAATATTTTGGATCAAAGTTATGATTAATCCGAGACGAGTAAGCAGCGCTTCAATTGCTCGTCGTGCGTGCCATATTGGATCAAGTCAATAAATTGTTTTTAGTTACACATTTCTTTTATAATGTTGCTCGAGAATTTCAAGTTTGTCTGTGTCTTTGTCAAAAAGGTCTGTTTGGTCATACTCAACATTACTGTTTCTCCATCAGATTTTAAAACCGCTGTGAAGAAGTATGTGAATTACCCTTTGGCTTTGCAGTTGAGTTAAATTATAGAGCATGATGTAGCATTTACTTTGTTTATTTAAAATGAAATTTAAGTTTAAGTAACATTTTAACAAAACAATCAAACTCCTAACAATTCATGACTCATGAGCAGCTACACTTATTTTCAGTCCTTGCTCCTAGAATATGACCATGGGTAAAAATTTGGCTTTTGCAATAACAAAGTTCTTCTGCAGATTTCTTTTTATGATTGCCCTTATGGAAACTAGCTTATTTCAATAGAATATTTAATTACAATACACTGACCTCTCAAATGAGGCAATATTGGTATCTGCAAGAATAAAGTCCTTCTGTTATGAAGAAAACTAGATGCTAGTAACACGAGCAGAAACTCTGCAAGAGTCGTTAAAATAAATCTCCTGTCATAATCCTGCAAGATGATTTAGTGCTTCGTTAAGATATATTACTTTTGTTTGTTTAAGTGCTTCGCATTTAAAAGCATAGACCTACCAAATTCGTTTCAGAAAATATTTTAGTTCAGTGACACCCTTGACCGGGGCAAAAAAATAAAAATACAGAAGAAGAGAGAAGACAGCGGTGGGAGAAGTGGCCTTCCTCATGAAGCAGAAACCAACATATAAAATCTCAGCAGACACCAATAAATTGCAAAACAACCAAATGAAAGACAAATTAGAAGTTCAATTATGTACAAGGGGAAGTGAGTACACTTCTGCAGGGGCATATTAGAAGTTCTAAATGTCAATCTAATTCCACGAAATCTTCCCAGAATTGGTCAATCGCAATCCAGAAAAACAAACTGAAACCGTCATTCTGTAGCACCCTCATGACAAACCTCCTCCGTTCAGTCTCCAATCACCTTCTCAAGCATTTCTGTCAAAATACTTCCCGCCAAGTGACCTTCTAATTTAAACCCTACACCTCCAGAAGCAAAAGAGCATTGGAGAGATAGCATTGTAGTCTGGATAATGACTGCCATGAACAAGTAAACGTCATCAATTAGCTGAAAGCAAAGCCATAAAAGGAATTTATCGCTA
This sequence comes from Delonix regia, assembly GCA_037074485.1. Taxonomy (NCBI): domain Eukaryota; kingdom Viridiplantae; phylum Streptophyta; class Magnoliopsida; order Fabales; family Fabaceae; genus Delonix; species Delonix regia. The sequence continues at coordinate 33,806,392 of CM073454.1, forward strand.
GCCAGAAAGATTAGATTTTCCGGTTGATTTTCAACAGAGGAACTGTGATTATGACTTTCTCCACAAATCATTAAGTTATCACATATCTGTAACCATAGTTGAAGGATCAATAATTGTGTAAAAAGATGAACATATGATTGTGGCCACCATTATAAGCAATCAAGAATAGAGCCCCCACCCCACACATGCGGGTGTTGATGAAGACTGAGGCAGTGTTTGGTAATTGGTATTAATTCTACTTGGAATATAAGTACTCATCAAAACTAGTTCTTGCCACAACACAATACATGCAACCTGCTTTCTCTCAGTGATCCACCAATGGATTTAATGTCAGCATGTTAATTAGCTTTTTAGCAACCTTTCCCCCAAATTCTATATTTTTGGGCTTTTAAATGAATACCTGTTCAAACATGTTCATTCACAAGCAATCTTAGTATCGAAGCTGCTGAGGCAGATTGCAAAAGCCTGAAATGCTGAGATGGGGTACCGGTAATCCATTGTAAACAAATCCTTCCCAACTTTTCCAAACTGAAGAATAATCTTCTCATGTTCTGGTCCCGCAGGCCCATTTTCTGGCGAAGCCACCAGCTGAAAGTTTTTTACTGAAGCAACTGTCACTCGTCCATGAAAATTTAAGCACCAACACTGAAGCTGTTCATGCCACCTGGGAGATTTGTTTTTCAACACCAGCACCCCATCTTTTTGATCACCCAGGGGTCCAGATAGGGATTTTTCCATACGATTTGATTTTGATCGGAAAAATGGAAATGAAGGAAACACATCAATGTTGCTAAGATAAAACTCAGTCTGTGTTGGGGCTACCCCTCCTGGTTCAATTGCAGAGGCAGGAATGGCATCCATGACACAATTCATTCTCCTAGGCCCCCTGCATGTTACATATACATGCTAAGAGTTGCACAGTTTGAATATGGGAAAATTGCACAATAAGTTAATTTGCTTTCAGTGAAAGATATGACCAGCAGTTATAAGTTAATTTTAAGCAGGATTCATATACACTAGCAGTACGTAATGCTTACCTGGAGCCTAGCACATTTAACTCATATGATATATGGGCCACTGGATAGTTACCAGCAGGGACCCTGGGTGAAACTTGCTTCAGATTCACCAGCCTAGTGGAGCGACTTTTTGTAATTTTAGCACCTGCATGAGGTGGCTGGCCATCATAGATTGTGAACTTTGTTCCCAGAAAATTTGATCTAATCAAAGGGGGAGAAAAAGTACGAGTCATTGGTTCTTTACTTTCCCACAAATGACAGTAAAACAATTATGGTCACAGTGTTTTATTAATAGCCTACCTCAATTTCCCAATATAGGTGTTGCTTCCATTTGACAAATCAACGGCATCTAGTGAGATGATATAATCTGTGCAGGTGGGACGTCTGCACTTGCGTGCAGCCAGAAGGAACTTCCCATCATCAGCTAGAGCTACAATTGGGAAAGCAAAAGGCCAAAAAACACACATTTCCAGCATTAGAAACTTTGGATGTTGAAAAAGAAACCAATGAATGAATAAAAGATAGGAAACTATCTTGCAAATTTGAATAATATTATTACAGAAAGAAATCCACTAATACTATTATTCGACAGAATAAGAACAGTCCCATGTATTGTAGTCTACATACATATCCAGGGCCAGGAAAGTCATACGGAAACCCAATTCAGAATTTAATCTTTACCTAAGAGGTTACATGCTCACCATTAGTTAAACTGAGGAACAAATAATAAGTTTGGGAGGAGCGGTTGCGCTTTATAAAGCACTGAAGAAGATGCTCTCTAGGGCCAGGCTGCCAAAATCAGTCACAAACTTTAACACGTTAGTTAGAGCAATGCTTGATGGTAGGAAAGTAATACATCTATGTATTAATCAACAAGAAGACAAACACAATTGTCACATTCAATCTCAAGAAATATTGACCATCAACTTCTGCTGAAATCTTAAAATCATCAAAACAAAGCAGGGGAGATAGAACAATTGAGGAATTAGATGAATTTTTCAAATTCTGCCATAAATCATAATTGTCTAGATTCCAGAAGTATGACGAGCCAATCAAAATCACAAGTTCCCAGGTATAGGAAACACGACAACATTTAGAGGCATCTATACAGTTTAAGCTGGAATTAAGCTTTTCTTTCTGAAATAATCTAAAACATCACTAACGAAAAGAGTGAAGAGGAAAAGGAATTAAAAAGAAATAGATAAGTAATGTCCCAAGGGGTAAAAAAAAAAAAAAAAAGAGGCAACCTGTAGAAAACGCGTTACACCTTGGAAGGTAACAGAAAACATTGATTAGTTCAGCTCTACTTTTCACATCTACATGCTACCCTCATGATGAGGGGTAACTTCAGCATCAATTTTTTTGTGTTTTACAGATTGACACAACAAATCTACCCGAAAAATGAGTACATCAATTATCATAATAGACGACAAATTAAAAACCCCCCCTCTTAGTTCAATTTAGCCACCTTAATTAAATTGAGGATCAAAATTCAATTAGGCTCAATGCCAACTCATAACCTCGCTAATCAGCAAAAGTATTTTCACTCCCGCCGAAGGAGGAAAAAAGAGCTCGCGATTCCCAAAATTCAAGCTAATAAACTTATTTAAAACATGTCACGAAAATATACTGAAACTAATTTTGGTGAAAACCCATTAAAACCACCTAAAATCGCACAAATCCAAATCCATAGTCCACGGCATTGTGAACAAACCTGCTTGACGGAGATCGGAAAAGTGATCATAGCGGAAACTTCAGGCGTCTTTACGATCTCCTTGGTGATCTCTCTCCAACTCCGGCACACTCCAGCGCACGCGACCACAGTCTTCCGCGGCGGCCAAGAGCTCTCAGACTGCTCAATTCGGAGCAAAACCTCCCTGAGAAGCTCCTGAGGCATATGGGCCCATGAACTCTGCTTCAAGCCATCAGTGACCACCTCCTCCATCGAGGAACCGTCCTGGACCACACGGTGCGACCTGGATCGTATATCGTGGATTAGGCTTCGAATTATAGGCATGGATGTGTGGATTCAGATTGCTCACTCACAGAAACAAACCAAGTGAGGTTGAAGCTGAAGGTGAAGGGTCTCTTCACAAGAGAAGAGGCTAATGAGTGAGTGAAAAAAGAACAAAGTGGGGATAATATGAGCGTTGATTGAGGAAGTTTCTGCGGCAAAATATTTTGTTACGAATATTAAAAAAAAAAATTGTTTCTTTTTCAGTGGGTTTGGAATAGGAATGAGAGAGAGAGAGAGAAGGGATTCTGATAAGAAGGAGGCCAGTTGTATTTGTATGGGATATGGGACCAAGAGATGAAATAACCGAATAGAAGGGGTAAGCAAGATATATATATATATATATATATATATATATATATATATATATATATCAATGTGCCTTTTTTTTTCAAGGATCATAATTGCACAAAATCTCGTTTAATGTGGGTGATGTCTTTATATTTGGTTGCCAGAGATTACAGTTTGATAACTTCACTTAATTTTGTTATTTTAAATATTAATTTAATAAATAATAATTTTAAAATTATATAATTATATTATAATTAAATACATCAATACGTTAAAAATTATAAGTATACAAAAGATTTTATTTGTATACTAATGTTATTAATGTATTTGTTATGTAATTTGTTTCTATTTTTGGTTAAATTAGGTAATTTAATTTTAAGTTATAATTTAAGTTAAATTCTAAATAATAATTATTCATTTATCATATTATTAATTTTTTATGCTATATAAATATTATACATATGTCTCTGTAGTTAAAATTATTCTGAACTCTTGGCCCAAAAAACTTGTTCTCAAACTTGAGTTCAAGTTTATTGTTTACAATTGACTTGATAATAAAATACATATCTATGTACAAACAAAAGTGAAATTGATTTGACAATATATATGAAAATAAAAAAAATTATTTTACAATGAGTGTTAAATTATTGTCTTTTTTTGGTTTAAAATTTATTGTACTATATATTAGTATATATAGTTATGGAAATATTTTTCATTATTTTTAAGAAAATATTAATTTTAATATTTAAACAAATAGTTGTTTTAAAATTTAAAATTTTTTATTTTATTATTTGAAAGATAAATACTAACTTAAATAAGTTCATCAATATCCTCTCAATTTACTAATTCAAATTCTAACACATCTTCAGCATTTTAATTTTTCATGGAGTCCAACAATCACCATATATATATATATATATATAGTTGTTTTTGTTGGGTCTTTTTTTTTTTTTTTGGAAACCCTGTACAGCTAATGCTTGCAGACAAAAAATAATTCATCATGGTTATCACAAGGTGTAATGTAACACAATAGAAATGAATCACATGCAGCATCAAAATTTATGGGGAAGATATATTCCCTTTCACAGACATTGGGGATTGTCCTTTATCCCAAAATTCTGTTTGTAAAAGATCATTTAGGATATATAATAATTATTATTATTATTATGAAGCCTATATATGGCATTGAAAGGGTAATTTTGAGACAAAAAATAATCAAGGAATTGATGAAAGAGAATTAGTGTATAGTGGGAGAAATTGAAGAAATGAAAGGGTGTGTTTTTGTCCAAATGAGGTGGATGAAGCTTAGTGATCAAAGAGTCATGTCTTAGAGGTAGGTGGGGATCATCCAAACCCCACCATTTTCATATGCATTAAGGAAAGAGAATAGTGAAAAATTAGTTTTATTTCATGTTTTATGATAATTTAGTTTTTTATAAATTAATCATAATGACTTAGTATTTTATAAATTTAAAATTATATAAAATTAATTTTTTTAATTCAAAATTAATAAAAAAAATTAATTTTATATAAAATAAAATTTTTAATTAACTAAATTATCATAATTAATTTCGAAAGATCAAATTATTATAAAATATAAAAATAGAAGATGAATTTAATACGTTTTTCAACTAAAACAATTGCTTTCAATGTACTGTGCCCCATTCTTACATTTCTATCTTTCAACTACTTCCATTAATTTTCTGCCTAATTTTGCTTTTTACAACCACAAAATTGGTCATCAATGCCAATCATCCCTTTGAGACCTTGCCCTTCAAAACAAGGCAAATAAAAAAAAAAATTAAAATAAGTTAAACTGATCTCTCTTGAATTTTTCAAAAAATTATATGATTTTTTCATTTTAAGAAAAATATGATGAAGGGTATTTAGTCAATAAAAAATTAATTAAACTAAAGTGGAAGATAACTTTTTATTTGAAGAGAGGTTTATGTATATTATTAAAATAAAAGATAAGTTTCTGTAATTTTAATGAAACTCAAAGGAAGTTTGTGTTACTTTATGTATTAATAATTTATCTATTGGCCATAGTGTTAATTATTGAATAAAAAACATAGATTTTTGTTACATTGAGAGGTTAACTAAAAATATGTAAATTAGCTTTAGAGTTTAGATTCAAGTGATATTCTCTCCAATGAATGTGAGTTTGATCTTATATTTTCCCAATTTTCCTTTTCTTTTTCCTAGTTCTCATGTATTGTTTGTATTTTAAAAAAAAAAAAAAAACTATGCAATTAGTAACAATGTCAAATATAAAAGATATTAATTTTATTTATTTTGACAGGAGTTACTTTTATTATTAGGTTTCAGATTTTATTATACTTTTTTCAAGTAAGAGCAAATATCATGACATATTTCTTCAACTTAAGCATGCAACCTAACTGTATGGCATGTATGTCAGTTTTTCCTTTTTTTTTTTAATTATTATTATTATTATTATCATTATCATTATTAAAACAAAACCATCGTATAAAAAAAAGAGAACAATAATCTTCCAATATTAGATGTAAAAATTTGAGAAAACTTTGAACAAATCGAATAAAACTAAAATGTTTGGGGGAAGCAAGTGTGGTTTATTGTTTCTGAATTGAATGTGGTAATGTGTATCTTTTTACAAGTGAACAACTTCCATAAATATATATATATATATATATATATATATATATATATATCTCTTTCTCTCTCTCTTAAGGAAAGTATCATTGCTTTAAAAAACTTATAATTAGAACTTACTTACGGAAGAAGATTTTTTTAAATATAAAATTTGTGCTTTTAATGAATACACAAATGTAGATTGTGATCCTAATTTACTCCCCAATAAATCCCACATCAGTGTCTCCAAAATATTTATTATACTTTTGTAATGCTAAAGAGTTTAGAAATATTATTATTTATATTTTGATAAATTAAAATTATTAAAAATAATTTAAAATTCAATTTAGTCATAATTTAAAATTAAATTATGTAATTTCTTATGAAATGAAAATAAAATTTAGAATATATGTTAAAAGTGTAAAAGAAAAAAGGTATAGACCGGAAAAGAAAGTGGAAGGAGTTGCACAATAGGATGGGGCCCACTTCGGCTGCTTCCAGTCCCACCGTATCATATAAGCGGCGCAGCCAAGCATTCACGTGGAAATAATAAATTAAGAAAATAAAAAGTGTAAGCAACGATTTTTTTAAAATTTATATTTTAATTAAAAATATAATATTTTAATTCACTAATAATTTGTTTTACAAATAAAATTAAATATTATATTTAATACTCACAAATTTAAATATATAATACACTTAATTATAATGTAGTGATATTATTATAATTATATTTTTATATTATAACTGAATGTATTGATATATTTAAAATTATAAATGTATCAAAAATTTTATTATAAAATTAATATATTTAAAACAACTTATGAAATAGAATATAATTATATGATAATTAAAAAATGTCAAGTATTAAAAAAGTGTAGATATCGCACTCCTTATCATTAGCATCTTACCAAGTGTCAAAACCAAAAACAAAGAAAAACAAAAAGTGCATTATATATTTTTTAATTTATATAAATGATTATTTGAAATGCTTGATTATTTATTATGATTTCATATAAGCAGATTTTATGTAAATAAGTTTCAAGTTATGAAAATCTCATCTATTTTAAAGCTTTTTCATTTTCAGATCCAGACTTTGTACATCATCCCCAAGTATCTGAGCCCATGATTATGTCTTAGAGAAAAGGTACTGTAAGCTTTTATAAATTTTCCGCCGCCAAAGAGACAGTAAAAAAAGCACTTAAAAGCAAAAAGAGCTTTTCCACAAAAACATGGTACTACAACTAGGAAGAACGCACGTTGTTCATATGGAGGATGAAGAATTAATAGTAACTTCTATTATCATTTTCATTTAAAAATATATATATATATATTTTTTTTTTATAAAAAGCACTTGCCCGAAGAAAAAAATTCAAAACAATTTGCCATACACAATTCATAGTTGTTATCATTAGCTCTCGCTTGTGGGATATAAGGTTGAGATAGTGCTCTGAGCCTATCCGAAACAGAAAAAAGTCCACAAACAATAATTCTTTTTTATGACTCTCTTGAATTCTTAATTTGTAATTTGCTTTGGACGTAACTGGGTTAGCAGAATGGGTCACGCAATGTCAATAATTCATTCCTCTACTTTAGGTACAAGGTAATCTTACAGAGGAAGAGATAGTCCCCGCAAATGATTGAACTTTTTTATAATGGAATGCATCTATTATAGGGATTTAAGAGCCAATGAGAAAAGTTAAAATTAAATTAATATCTTACTTCATTGAATTTATTTATTTCAATTTCGTAAATTAAATTCTACCATACTAATTTAGTATATATACCCTAAACTATTTTTAGCTTTATCTAATTAGGCGCTGAAATGACATCTTACATATCTATAAATCTAGTTAATGATTGACAGATACAAATGAAAATTAAAAAGGATCACTTTGATATAAAACAATTTTAAGAAACCAAATCATAACACCAAAAAAACTGATGGAATTAAAATACTATTTTTAGCCAAGGAAAAAAAACAATTTAATTAACAACTAAAATACTATTGAGTAAAGGAAAGAAAGACTTGCAATTTCATCCTATTCAAAAACCATATAAAAATGAGAAAAAAAAATAGATTTAAGGATCATAGCTTTTACAGATTTATTGCGAAAATTTAAAAAATTTAAATTTATTCCAAAAAAATATTGAAATTAAATTTTATTTACTTTAAAAACCTAACCTTTAGCTCCGTTGTTATGCATCTAAACATTATGTCTAAAAGTTAGATTCATGGGGACTAAATAAAATTCGATCCAAGATCTTCAAAACAATTTTAAGCAAAATGTTTTGTTATGATGAGACCATTGATGCATAAAGGAGAAAAAAATGCAAGTGAAACAGTGATAATGATGAGTTGCCAGAATATGATAAGCACCACTACCACCTCAACCAAACGCCAGTGAAAGAGAAACGTACCCGTAATATTCCTCTCACAGGACATGTCATTATCATTATGATAAAAAAAGGATCAATTTTCTAACAAAACAAAAATCCAGTAGCAATTTTGGCAGCAACTGCTACGATGCCACCTTATTCCAGATATTTCATAGATATTTTTGCTTTTGAGGCGGCAGAAACCAAGAAACTGCTTTTGGATATTAAAAACATGGCTATGAAAATTCCCCGTAAGAGACATATACCTGCCTATATCTATAGCTATCACAAGCACACGGCCACTTAACTGGTCCCCCCAGCTTGAAAGAAATACATGATTATTGATTCGGAATAATATATATTCATAGCATCTATAGATATGCTCTAGTGTTGCATCATGTAAAGTGCTGCAAAAAGAATATTCAACATTTAATCTTAATCTAATTACCATGCTAGCAAAAGAACATGTTTCATTACAATGTAACATTCAAAATAAAAACAAATATGTGACACTAATCAATAAATATTGAAAGAGTTGAGCTTCATTGACAGAGGAGTGGACACTTAAAGTGATATACAACCCATAACTTTGATTGGGATTATCTGCTAGTTAAATGACTAACCCATACCTGATTCATGACCTGTCCAAACATGGGAAAGAGAAGTAACTAGTGCAGAAGATAGTTCATTCATTTTTCGCAGTTTCTTTCGGATACAATTTTTAGAATCCTCAGAAACACGACACAAAATTCCAAAAGTCTACAAATTTAACAGTTCCTTGATCCAGAATAAACCACGTTAATACAGATTATCTCAAACAAATGACTGCTTTCAAGTCAGCTTTCTCAAATGCTGTTCGGAGATAATGTTACCAGCGTGAATCAGAGTCTGACTTTCAACAACTGAACATGATAACTGGACCCAAAACTACTCTCTCCAGAGTTAACAGCACTAAGCACAGCAAAATCTTCAGGGCCAAAAGAAATATTCATATTTCGAGAAACCTTGTAAGATAATATATAATGCAATTCTCTACTGCAACGTGCCAGCTGCTGCATTTTCTCAGTTGGTATTCAAGTACTTTATTCACAACTCCGAGTTGGTTTAGAAGATTAGCTAAAGACAAGGGGACATACCCTTAACTAACAGGAGCAAGCAACAAAAGCATAAATTCCAGACTAACAAAAAAAAATTCTTAATTTCCATTCATTATATAGCAGAGGTCGGAGTTCATTTACAAAGCAGATGACACAGAGAGGATAAACAATTTGAGAAAATTGCTTTATCAGCTTCAAAAAAAAGGATGCTAAATCCTAACCTCGGGTATCAGTTAGCTATAGTTTCACCTACCCAAAATCTCTCAAAGATTACTATATAACAGGAACACTCCCATTCGGTTGCTGAATTGTTCCCAGTGGATTTCCTACAAAATCAAACATATCACTCATATGTACAACTTGAACTTATTCCCATAGCTAACGAAAAAAACATATCAAATATGCAAACGTGCTATGCTATATAGAGTCAAGTTGTTTATTTAAATTTTAGTCAAGGTATGACAGCATCATTTCTATGTGCCTCTTGTCAAAGAATGCCCCTTAATGCTAATCATACAATCACAGTTATCACCATAATGCTGTGAATCCACTGACATTATTATAGTTAGAGGCAATCTATTAATGGTCTCTGACTTTTCTTAATTTAGCATATGCTAGAAGAGGCATTCACAAGTCAGTGAAATAATGAATGAAACCAAAATCCAATTTTATAACAGATTACCTGTGTTGCTTGTGAAAGAATAAGGCTTTGGAAGAAAGTTGCTTCTTGTCAAACCAAGAGGAGTGGCTGCAGGCCTGGAAACATTATTAACAAGAAACTGATTTGACAAGCTACTATTTGGCAGGCCCTCTGCTTTTCGCATGTAAATGTCTGATTTTTTGGCAAGAATATGATTCGAACTTTGTGCTGAGCTCAAATTTGGCAACTGACTCTGTTTTCCAAAAGAAATAATGATGCAACTCAGGGCTTGTTCATTGATCAACACATAAAAGCATGGAACTTAGGTTTTTCTTGGATGGGAAGGGTTCCTCAGACAGGAAGTTATAGCCAGACAATAGACATTCATATCACATACAGATTGAAAAAGTTAAATCATGTATGCTTCATTTATACGTTCAACATTGATTTTCTGACAAGCCACTTCTTCCTCAAATGAGAAAAAATTGAATACCTCAATGTGAAGCTCGTTATCCTTTTGTTCAAGAGACGGGTCTCTCTGACATGAATCTTGGAATGTTATTATCTCATTTGATAGCTTGGGACTGGCACCATCTGTGCATAATTCATTACTTGATTCCTGGAAGTAAAGATGACGAAGAGCTGCACGCAGACGATTGTTCCTTTGCGAATAATACAACTTTGTAGCAAGGGGTGCAGGAAGATCTAATTCAATTAAAACACATACATTGTATGCAACACACGAGAGAGAATGGAAATTCATATCAGACGCAATCAGAACGGAAAAATTTTGGGAAAGAGAGACATATTTCAGAAAGGGCTAAGAAACATTATACAACAATCAAATGGACATGTTAAACTGAAAATACGTCTTATTCTTAATACCTCTCTTTGTGAGGTGTTGCTCTTGGAATAGCCCAATATTTTTGTGGTTAGGATCTCCATGTTCAGAGACAGTTCTTTCCAGCAGATCCCCACCTGAATGAAAAAAAAAAAAAAAACTAGATTATGCTTACTTTTCTTTCCACAAAGAGAAGAATGTAATACAGTAGAAGCAAGACTAGAATCACCAGAAAATTTTTCTAAGTTCTAGACCTGAAATTACATCATAACTAAGTGTGCACTGTGCATAATAGAAATAAAAGTCAACAAGAACACAGATGCAAATAAAACAGATCAGTTTTGATAATTACTTTTCCATTAAAAGAAGAATAAAATAGAATGGACGGGAGCAGGAAATGATTTTCTTTAGACAAGGAACAAAGGAGGCCCGTTTGCCCATGCTTAGAAAAATTTATGACTCGAGTGCCAATAAAGGGCTGCTTTGTCATTCTGGTTCCTCTTTCTATTTCTACCTTCAACTTGACCCTTCCAGACCCCCAGTAAGCTTTACAACTAGTAAAGAGAAGATGTACAGAAGGACCAACTTGAGGCAAATTAAAACATTCAAACGAATCAGTTTGAAATAAATATTAAGCAAGGAACCAAAATTAAACATGGGTAATTTTTATGACCAAAATTACAGTTCACTCCTTTTTCAATGATAAAACATAAACCAGAATGTACTAGAAAACCCTCATCCTCGTAAGTTGTGAATTCTGAGGGGAACAAATAACTTCAACAGACATAGACGCACACTGGCAAGTATTTTTATTTGCCAAACTTGCTGATCTTGTCACTCCAGATTCTGTAGCAGGACTTTCTGGTAAAGTTAAATGTGCTCCAGTAATCCTGCAAAGGAATGAATGATCATAATACTTTGGGAATAAGGATGCTTGAAAGCTGCATGAACAAATGAGAAGATAGATTGAATTAATAGTCTTAAAATTAACTTATAGACAGAATTTTTCTGTTGGTAGTTTTTACAAATATGCCAATCCAAGCATGTCATTTGAATAGTAGTTGGTCCTGATTTCATAATGGGGGAGTACACGGGTCAAATGACAAGCATTTACTGAGTTTGAACCTAAACCCATCATTGTTGATTAAAAACTTCTTGATAGCTCTGCTACTCGTTTTCTAGTTAACAAAGAACTAGTGGGAGATATTAAACATGAAACAAGGAGTCTGAAAATGTTTTCTATCAATTATAATCATTTTGCTTGCAAAGTCACTCAAAAAGAAAATAGATTTTATTAAGCAACAACTCATTTTCTGGGCATAAGGCAATAATGATATCAAAATAATCTGACTTCAAAAATCTATAAATGTCAAAAGCACTTAGAAAGCATACAATTTATGACGTTTTGTTGGAGGTTGCATTACAGAAGCTGGGTGATCTCTATTTCCAAGATTAATTCCTGTACCATCCATCATAGATGCTGCATCTACACGAGTATTTAAGGAAATAGGTACTAAGATGAAGCTTTCAAATTGATTAGCATATCAATATTGTAGCATAACAGACATTGGTATCAGAGAGTCAACTCTAACTCCCAGAAAACATATTTATCAGATATACCCAACCAAATTATCAAGAAAACACACACACACACATACACACACATATATAACCCACCTCAACCTAAAAGGTTCATTGTCAACTACCTATATTACATTATTTGTGAAAAAAAAAAACTCTTTTCGCAGGTATTTCAAGAGTTCTTTCATCAATTTAAAAAAAGAATTAAACTAAAATTTATTTGGCTCTTGGAGGAGGAAAGGATCAGATGGGCCCATGGCAGTAAGCCCAATTAGAAAGGTCTACAAGAGAAAGAAAAGAGAGCGGGCTGGGGTTGTTAAACCAGCAGAAGAGAATATTACTAATAATTAACAGAACATGTGGATATGTGGGTGTGAGGTGAGCTGGAGAGAGAGGAACGTCAGGCAGGGAATATATTGTATGGGAAGAGTTGGTTAGGGATCAGAGAAGAGGTTAGCTAGGTGAGGAGAGACCCTGGCCTCTCAAATGCAAGTGGGCTGTGTTTCTTTTCCTTTTCTGCTATCATTTACTGCTTGGCAGCAATATTAGAGGATTCCCTTCTTCTGACCATCTGCAGAAGAGGCTAATCCTTGATTTTCCATAAATAATCCAGTTAAGTATTTTCATAGAGCTGGTCTCTATCAGGATCAGAGTGATTAAAGCATACAAAACTTACAAATGTAACATCAATTATAACTGAACAGACCCAAATGTCAATATTTCTTCAGAAAGAGAATAAAATATCGATTTACTCTAGCAAAACTCGATACACATTAAACTGTTTTAATCATTAACCAAAGGGGCAGGGGAGGATTATATGAAATATATGCGTCAAGCATGACATCAGAAAGACGGAACTCACTAGAAAAAAAAAGGGGGGCTTTAACTTATACCCTCATTAGAAAAGGAAGTCACTCTGATTTGACTGTTTATAAAGGATTGTGACACAGCAGTGCCAGTAGAATCCACAGCCTCGGACCTTCCCTGCTCCCCAACTGCTGGAGCTTGGTCTATGAGGGGTTAGGAGGTACAAAAGCTTATATTACGACTAGCTATGAATAGCATGTAACCAGAACAACTAGAGGAGACTCCTCTAAAGATTAATAATAAAATTCAAGACATGCTAAAGATAATTCTCAGAAGACTTAATAATTATGTAGTATCTTCAACAGCAAATAGATCATTTGCTTACTTTCACTTTCAGAAGATAAAAGGACTACATACCAAAATTATACCAGGTACTGTAAGCAAACATCTGACAGAGGGAACATAGCATCTAAACAGTATTTGCAGCTTATTAATTAATTTGATTACTATCATATGGATACTAGCACAAGGAGTTGATAGCTTTTTCTTTTCCTTCCTTGGGGGCCTTCGATAGCCCATGCTGACATCAAGCTCCAAAGTAGTTTGTTCCGTCAATTTTGATGACCTACAAAGTTCTGAAGAATTGCAGGCAAAGAGTGACAGAGAAAACCAGCAAAAACCAAAATTAGTATTTTAATACCCTTCTGGCATACAAAAGAAGCCCAAACAGCCAGCACCATGTACAGACCAATATGAAATAAGGAAAAAATTAACAGAAGTAGATTCCCAAAATTTGTTATGGAAAAATATGAGCATATAATGCCACATGGTTACTGATTATTACTTCGCAGGCATCATGCAAAGTATGAAAAATAAACAAATTGAGAAAAGGACTCCACACCTGCATGAGCAGCATATTGGTTGGCCAGAATGGGCTTCTTGCAAGCATTGCAACATACCTTAAAAATTATACCAAACAATCAGTTAATCGAAGTGACATAGAATTTATTGTCAAAGCAGATAATGCCTGCACATATAAAATTACAAAATTTAGAAAGTTGACATAAAAGGCAGAAATTCTTTCCAACAAACTGTGTCAAATGGGTTACTGTGTCATTGTGATGAGTATGCCACTATGTAAGGAGGTGGAGGTCAAAATAAAAATATATTTCCTGTTGACCAACAGAAAAGAGCGAAAACTACATTTGAACCTGCCATTGATGGCATACAAGAGAAAATCCTAACAAATAAAAAACAAGCAAAAGGTCAAAGTGTCTACAATCCCTATTTGGCATCATATAACTTAAGAAAGGAATAAAGGATTTTAGTATAAGATTATAGTAGTTATTTTTTTAAAAAAAAAAAAGGAAGAGTCCACATATAAGGTATTAAAGAATTCATCACAGATGCAAAGGTAGAAAGCTTAAACAAAGTCCACAGTAACAATTAACAGAGCTAAAAGAATGCAGCAAGTACTCTGACTCGATTCCTACATGTTGCAGGCACTCAAATGCAGAGTTGATGGTCATATTATTTACTCCGAATATCAATAGTGCATGGTGGTTAGGGTCAAACAGTGATCAATAAAGCATGGATTGTTAACAAGAAAGACAAATGGCTAAAATCATGAAATTGCAACACTAAACTGAATATATGTAATTTAAGGTACCCTGAATACTATTAAGCTACAATTATTTCAGGAGTATTTCCCAATAACATAATTGTCATGCATCCTATCCCCAGCAACTATATTTTAATGCCACTAGCACAAATTCAAAACTGCAAACAACATGCAAACCTCACCAGCTGCAAAGGATCAAACATAGGCTTCAAACCATACAAATGCATATCTGCAACAGAAAAACACTAAGCAGTAGTAAGAAAAGATGAATACTGGAAAAGAAGAAGCAAAATTAAGAGCAGAAAGCATACACGCATATTACATGTTTGGACATAATGAGTTAAAATTCAGGAACAAAATCATTCCTCCTAGTCCAGTTCTAAAGTGATTATGTGAAAGAAGAATTATAACACCCTGAGCTATTAAGAAATGAAACAAACCAAACAGGCATAATTTAAGGTATGCCTTGCGCACATAAATTTGTGCTTTACCACCATATATTATTTTTCCAAGAAAGTAACAGTGTTGATGTGAATTCTTTTTAGAGAGAGTTCTTTATCAATATAGCAAGAAAGTTTCAGGTGCAAAACAGTAAGCTAAGTAAAATATAGAAAAGAAACATAATCATCAACTTTGAAAGTTTCATGGATTGGCAAGACCATAAGAAAGGATAAGAAATATGATTTAATGTAGCTGTGCAATATTGCAATATAAATGGCCAATATAAAACCAAGATTCAAATAGGAACATTGAAGTATGGCAGGACTGTTAGAAAACTTCTGCTTCATAAGACAGGTCAACCACAAAATTTTCTTCCAACCCAAAGTAACAGTACTTGTATGATTCACACCCCACCCGCGTGGGAGAGGGGGTGGGGGAGAAGTATATTTAAGTGGGTTAATTTAAGAATTTGGTTTTGGCTGTGTCTGTTAATTTCACATTGTGAATTACTATTTTCAACAACCAAGTTCCTAAACTAAGGAGTCATAAAACTCAACTAACATAAGAGGAAGTCTACAACCAATCACCCAAAGTTCTCTCACATTGTCATAGAAGCTACATGTTAGTTTCAGTTATTATACACACAAACTCAAACAAGCAAAAGAGGAGACAAAACAGAAAGTCAAAGGGTTCTAAATTTTAGGGGTTATTCATATAAAATTCAAGGAGGGGGGCAGGGGGAAGAAAAGGTTAGTAAAATGGCATATACAAAACATGCTAGTGCAGCCATAGCTAACACTAGTGCAATATTTCTAACCAAAAAGAAATAATGGTCATATACTCATAGATTCAATTTCAATATGGGATATTTTTTAGTACTGTATTGACACATATTGCCTTCATTTTTAATCAAATCAAATCAAAACTAAATCACAGAATTTTACATAATTTTTTATATAATGAATCAAAATTTAAAGGCTATGTACACCTTCTTCATCAAGCAAATTTGTTTCATCTGCCTCACGCAACTCTCTGCAAACATACTCAGCAGCTGACTTCTGATGGCCAACGTCCTCTTCCAAAAGGTTGCAAGAAAGAACAATGTTGATAAGATATTGAGAAAGAATAATAACAGAGTCACTATATTACTTTGCGAAGTACATAAAACTAAAGCAAACAATGCCAGGCATGATCCCTAAGCATAAAACTAAGGAGAAAGTACATTATACCCCTGAACCATTGAGTAATTACAAGATTCTTATCTAAACTTTGAAGTGTAACACTTTATTCCCGGATCTATCAAAATGAATAAAACTATTAACTATCTGTTACATTTAATGTTTAAGACACATGACCAACAGAAATTGACTTTCAAACCTTTAAAAGTTGACTTGTTGAGAAAAACAAGTCTTTTTCATAATGATATCAGAATTTTTTCCCCCAAAACAAATAGCATAAGCTAACTTTTGAAGGCATGAAAGTCGGTTTTGGTCAGTCACCAAGATTTTAATTGTTAAAATTGACAGATAAATGACTGATTCACATTTTATGATAGATCATGCCATCATGGGGACAAAGTATTGCATTTCAAAGTTCAAGTACAAATTTTTATAATTAAGCTATAGAGTTCAGGGGAGTAAAATATAATTGCCTCTTAAAATAAAGGCATTATCATGAAGATAGCCTCAATCTACCTGCCATAGTTTGGGAGTACCTCCCAGCAGCCAAAAGCCTTGCAATGACTGCGATTCTCCCACTCCCAAGCGAGCATACCATTGAGAGCAGGATATAGTATATCTGCACATTACAACAACCACATCAGTTTCAGAGACACCCGAACACAAACAACGCATTTCATAATAAAACCCACCAAATCAGCGAAACGTCTAAACACACACACACAACGTATTTGCAAAATGAAACATCGGAATTTTTCTTTTTTAAATGACGGTTAAAAAGCAAAAGAACTTCACCTTAAACCGGAAAAAAATGTATTGACCAATACACCAACCAGAATCCTCTAAATCGGGGAGAAATCCTCAAATTGAAATCAAATTGGGAAATACAGATGATCTCAGAGCAATGCCTGTCCGGAACAGCGCGAGGGAGTGGCGAGCAAGGTCCACAATGGCGGAAGCGAAAACCCTAAAAGGCAGAGAAGAAGAGAAATTACCTTTTCCTGGGCTATTCTATTTTTGCTTGAACGAAAAAATTGGTGTCTTGACAGTGTGTCTCTCTCTCTCCTCCGTGGGGAGAAGAGGGAGAGGTGGCAAAGCAAAGAAATGGGAAGCTTTTTCTGAAGCGAGCTTGGCCGCGCGTATACAAGCGCTTACCTTGGACTATAGCTCCTACCATACCCTGCACGACACTGTGTCATCGGCTACGCCGTACTTTCGTTTTTCAAATTTATTTTTTAAACACATTAAATTTGTAATTTTGTCTCTCGACGCGCCGCACACACATAAACACGCCGCACACACAGATATAAAGTTTTCACGATTATTATTTTGTATAAATTTAATATTTCTCACATACACATATAAATTTTTCAAAATTGTTATTTTATATAAATTTAATTTTACATATATATATTTCTCATAATTATTATTTTGTATAAATTTAATCTCCTCCACACACACACGGATATAAACTTTTCATAATTATTATTTTGTATAAATTTAATCTCTTTCACACACATAAATGTAAATTTCTCATAATTATTATTTTGTATAAATTTAGTCTCTCTCACACACATAAATATAAATTTCTCACAATTATTATTTTGCATAAATTTAATCTCTCACACACATAAATATAAATTTCTTACAATTATTATTTTGTATAAATTTAATCTCTCGCACACAATATAAATTTCTCACAATTATTATTTTATATAAATTTAATCTCTCCCACACATATAAATTTTTCACAATTATTATTTTATATAAATTTAGTCTCATGCTCACACACACATGTAGATATATATTATATTATACAACAATTTAATTTTTCATAATTTTTCACAATTATTTTGCATAAATTTAGTTTTTCATTTATCCCTAATCAATAAATAAGCATTAACAAGATATTAGAATGATTAATTTTACACAAAATAAAAAATATGAGGAATCAATTTGGCATGAATAATTTATTAATAATTAAATTGTTACAAAATGTAAAAGTGAGAACTAATTTGGTACACATTTTTATCAATTGCAAGTGTTAAAAAATAGTTTAATGTATGAGCAAAATTCAAAATGGTCAAAACAATTTATTTCTCCTTAATTTGAAAATAAACATAAAATAATAATGAATCATTTTAAAACTACTTTTAGTTTCTTATGTTGAAAAAAAAAACTAAATTTGGATCATTTTAACTATGTGGGTCTTCTTAAATAAGTGGACAGAGATCTTTAACATTTGAGAGTGGAAAATGGTAAGAGGAGACCCAATTACCATAATTCCGAGTATGTTCAATAGTACGAAGTTGACAGAGGATAATAAGGCGTGAGTGGAGATATGACTTCATGGTTAAACCCAATATTTATTAAGAAATATATAAATTTAATAATTAATATTAAAGAAAATCTGCAATTTGATAATTTATATAAAATTAGGGATTACGTGTAATTAAAAATTTTAAAATTTAATCACACATAATTTTAAATTTTTTATTTAATGATTTAGATTTAAGATAATGTTTAATTCAACTATTAATATTTTTTTTGTTGAAATTATTATAAATCTAAATCAGGTTAAAGTGTCATTTTTTCTCGTGATTGATTTAAATTATGAGTGGATAATAGTATGACTATGCATGGTTATTATATCTATTTGAATATATGAACTTGCAAAGTAATGTTGTGTCATTTTTGTGGAACATGTTATATCTTTATGTAGTTGATGACATATATGAAGTTGCTTTGTTTGAGATGGAGTCTAGATTTTTTATGTTTTGGCAGGATTATATTTTTATTGTCACTTATTTAATAAAAATTTAATGATTAAGATTTATAAATTAAAAATCTGATGGTATATCATATATATTAATTAATAATAAGTCTAAATTATTAAATTCTATCTGATGGCCCATATTACTTAAACATAATTCTCATTAATTAAGCTCTCTTGTTATCAATGTAAAGAATTAGACTATTGTTTTGTAAGAATGAGCCAGTACAACTGGAAAAATAAATCAACAATTTTGGCATTAAAAATTGCACAGTTTTTGTCTAATTAATTATTTTTAAAAAGAAAATAATATAAAGAAAGGTTGTCATTTTATATATATATATATATATATATATATATCAGCCCTTTCAAAAAATAGTCAAGGTGACTACTTTAACTACCAGCTATCATACTAGAGGGGGATTCTCTCTCTTTCTCTTTTTGAGAAAAATTCATTTTGGTCCCTAAGTTTAATATGGAGATCAAATTGATCCGTCAAGTCTCGAAATTATTAAATTGGTCCTCTAAATTTTCTATTGTAATATAATCTTGTCCATCTGTCTTCAAAATGTTAAAAATGAATAACGTGGAACATTTTATTTATACTAATCTCATTATCTTATGATTAGGACATTTATGTGTCATGAGAAAAATCTGTTTTGGTCTCTTAGGTTTTACAAATAAGATCAAGTTGGTCCTTCAAGTTTTATCTATAGATAAATTTGGACTCTCAAGTTTTACCTGGGGATTAATTTGATTCCTTAAGTATGAAAAATTGCTAAATTGATTTTCCAAATTTGTAGTTGTGATTTAATATTGTCCTTCCATCAAGAAAACATTATAAAATGGCTAGAATTTTTAGGAAATTATTGTCTATAAACAAAATAAAGGAAGATTAATTTCGGGGAAATTATATTTCTTTGTTTTACAATAAATCTAATTTTAAAAAAAATTTATAGTTTAAGTAAAATATGTTTTTTCAGTTTGGGGAAAGTATGATTTAGATGAAATCTAACTTTCCTCTAAAGCTCTAAACAAAATGAGAATTGTGTTAGTTGTGTAAATAAAATTGTTTATATTCATATGAATTTGTGAGGGAAAATCGAAAAAAACAAAAGCTAATGTTTCACACGTAAAATTGTGCATTGTTTTTTGTGTGAAATGTTTATGTTTTTGCAAGATTCTAGCATGAGATGTTTGAATTTTGTATTAGTCTCGTAAAAAATCAATATGAAACTTCATATTGATTTTGTAGAATCTATAAATTGTGAGTAATTTATTTTTTATGTTTTTTAAATTTTATTCATGTTTAATAGCAGTTAAAATCGTTGCAGTATATATATATACACATACATATTGTTGCATATCAAATTTAGAGACGGATCTAAGATGGATAATTTCATCTTTAATTAAGGATAGCTTTTGAGATGGAAAAAATATGTCCTTAAAACATTAATGTTTAGAGTGTAAAACATTAGCTTTTCTTTCATGTTTTTCCTTCACAAATTCATATGAATATGAACAATTTTATCTATACAACTAACATATCATCATTTTCGTTTAAAGCTTTAGAGAGAAGTTAGATTTCAATCAAATCATACTTTCCTCAAACTAAACAAATATATTTCACTTAAACTAAAAAAAAAATTAAATTAGATTTCTTGTAAAACAAAGAAAAATAATTTCTCCCAAGTTAAACTTCATTCATTTTGTTTAAAGACGATAATTTTTTGAAAATTACGGCCCTTTAATAATGTTTTCCTAATGGAAGGATAATATTATATCACAATTGCAAATTTGGAGGATCAATTAGCAATTTTCCATACTTGAGAAATCAACTTGACCCCTAGGTAAAACTTGAATGACCAATTTTATCTATAGGTGAAACCTGAAAGCCCAAATTGATCTCATTTGTAAAACTTGACGAAACATATTGATATCCGAGTGAAACCATCTCATCTGTTAAACTTGAAAGAACATATTGATATTT
This sequence comes from Delonix regia, assembly GCA_037074485.1. Classification (NCBI taxonomy): domain Eukaryota; kingdom Viridiplantae; phylum Streptophyta; class Magnoliopsida; order Fabales; family Fabaceae; genus Delonix; species Delonix regia. The sequence goes on from CM073454.1 coordinate 33,827,671, forward strand.
GAGTCAAACTAAAGGGATCATATTGATTTCCATGTGCAATTTGAGGAACCGAATTCATCTATAGGTAAAACCTAAGGGACCAAAACGGATTTTTCTCATGATACTTAAACATTCAAATCATCATAATACCGAATTAATATGAAGAAAACATTCCATGTTACCCATTTTTAATGTTTGATAGACAAAGGGATGAGATTACATCACAGTTGCAAATTTGGGGGACCAATTTAGCAATTTTCAAATATGAGAGACCAATTTAATCTTCGCATTAAACTTGAGGGGCCAAAATGGGCTTTTTGTCTATTTTTTCTATTTTGGTTTGTAAATTTTTTAAGAAAATTATACTTTTGATCCTTATATATAGCTTAAAAATATGTAATTAAGTTTTTAAAGTTTAAACTATTTTTAATTTTAGTTATTATCATTATATTTTTATCAATATTTTGCCATTCATATGAGTTAATTTTATTTCATTATTCATTTTTTTTCATTAGCTCAAATCATACAAATTATCAAGATAATGTACAATTAGTTATACAAATAAAATTTAACAAAACTTTAACCATAAAGACTAAACTAAAATATTTGCAAACTATAAGGACTCAATCATAAACTGTTATATTATAGGAACCAAATTAAAAATTAAAATTAAACTATAGGGATTGAAAGTATAATTTTTCTAATTTTTTAATACAGTCGAAGAAAGATATATATACATATATACATATATATAATATGAAGAAAAAAAAAACATAATAAATGAAACAAAAGAATAAAAGTGAGTATATGGTCCTATTTTTTCTTTTGCATTTTCTGTTAGTCTTCTTCTAACCTTACAAAAATTTTAAATATTTGAACTTACCGTGAACCAATATTGTCCTTATTTAATGTGTGTGTGTGTATATATATATATATTGGTATTTATTTATTTATTTTAAAACCAAATATTGGTATTCATTGGTGAACTGGAAATGTTGTTGAGATCGTACGAATGGCATTGAATTAGGTTTTGGCGGATCAGAAAACTATATGAATAGTACAAAAAATACCATGCAACATTAAATAGTCTCGCATATACAACTTGACTATTTAGCTCAAACAATATATAGCTGGCCCACTTTGACAAAAACTATATAAAAAAAAAAAAGGTAATTTTATATTATCTCTTTTTTTTTTTTTTACTTGTTGATTGATGCAAATAAGTTTATTACTTATAATTGAGTAATTTCTAACCCTGTGTTTTGTTCTTAAACATCTTAAATGTCAAGGCATAAAAATTTATATATAAAATTTAAAGGTTAAGATTTTAATATTTATAATTTATAATTTTTTTTAGGTGAAACCAAAGTTTAGCCTAGGCAATGAAATAAACTGAGCCAACTTGGCAAGTTGATCAAGTGGTTGGGGTTGGTGGAGTTCTATGAATAGGATTGCTTGAAAGGACAATTCAGCATCTCATTTTGTTTCATTTTTTTTACATTTAAAACAAAATAAATGTTTGAACTAAGGACAACTTATTAAATTATTTAATTTGTTTAATAAATAGATCACCATCTTGTTTATTAATGGTTCCATTCAACGAATCCCTATTTTATTTGAAGAAAATTTATATGAATTAAAGCTAAATAATTCATAAAAGGAGAATATAATTATTTTTTGATATATTTAGAATTTAAATTGTTTTAAATAATTATTCACACACTACACTGAACAATGTACGATAAATATAATTCTATCATTACATAAAGTATAAAAGTAAGAACAAAATAATTTTGATTAGTTTGATATTAAATGCATAAATTATTTAATTTTTTTTATTATAGCTTGTAATCTTATTTTATTATAGTTATAATGTGAATGACATATATTTGAACGCAATGAAAAGATAAGTTATTCTGTTTTATCAAATTTTTACAACACTAACTAAATTTTGGTAACATATGTTTAATCCCAATCTCTAATTATCTAAAATAAAATATTGTAATTTTTATAATTTAACTTGCTTTACAACAGGAAATTTATATTTAACATATATCACTTCTAAAATAGCTTATTTTACAATATTTCAAAGCTGGAGACTACTAGTTACTACCCTTTCCTTGTAGCTCATATAAAAAATAACTTGTACCTCCAATATTTTCTACACCATACATTACATGCTACATTATATCTCCTTTGCCATAACCATAACACCATCCATAGTTAAAAATATTAATCAGACATTGTTGTCAAAGAAAAAGAGATCATCCAATTAGCAACTAATTAGCTTCATAAATTTGTAAGTACTTTATAAGCTAGTTATTTTATGTGTATATATATATGAATGTATGATTTGATCATAAGGAGGCGAAAGTAATTGGATCAAATATTTGAATTAAGAAATGCAAATTTTTACAATCCAAAAATGACAAATTCTTATAAATTAAAGAATTAAATTAAAAATATAAGATAAAATTATATATAAAAATTAAAATTTTAAAAATATAAAAGGATGATCACTTGTCGTGCCTCACTTTAATCTATTTCTATATATATATATATATATATATGTGTGTGTGAGAGAGAGAGAGAGACGTGATGTGTATATTGTAATGTTACATAAAGTTGTTGCTAATTTAAAGTTTTGAAATCAATAACTACGGAGAACCACATGTATTTTTTTTTGTTAGCTATTAAGAATTCTTTACGTTAGGTTAAAACTTAATTTTGATGAAATTTTTATCAAACCAATATTCATTATATTAAATCATCAAGACAAATAAATTAGACATAGTAGCATGCCCAAATCCTGTAGGATCAAGCGCTAACAAATCTATATTAATGACGATTTTGTATTAATGAAATATGTATAAGTCTTAGGAGAAGATATTCTCTTTATTTACTATTAATGAAATATTAAAAAAATCATACATATAATTTGGGGACCACAACGCCTTTTTATAATGTTACATGTTGTCTTTACTTTTAATTAGGTTTATTATCAAATTAAAAATTAAATATATTAGAACATTTATTCATATAGATCTATAATTTATTATATACGTTAAATTCATTCTAATTTTAAACCTAATTCAATTACTTTTAAAATTTAAGTTTATCCATTTATGTGATAACATATAACATATAATATATATATATATATATATATATATATACAAACAAATTTCACCTTTAAATTGTATGTTACAATATAACCTTATAAGCTTAAAATTTTTTGCTATCATAACCACATACATCTATGAACAATCTTGTCATTTAATTATGTTAACGTGGAACTAATGCAACTTTTATTACATGTATCGTAACTAAATCTATCATAGATTATATATATCAACATAACCAAATAACATAAATCAACTATGGATGTGTAGTATAAAAATTACATGCAATGTAATTTAAACATGCCTACCGCTTAAAACCTTAGTGAGATCAAACCATACCAAAATCAGAGTGTGAATGAATTGAAAGAACTTAATTATTGTAGAAAATAACCTCATAATCCATAACTAAAATAACCAAAGAATGTGTCTATAAAACAAAATTACAAACTTCTATTAAAACTAAATATCCTTAAATAACATAATACCCATATGTGCAGTGTGCTCGTGAAAAACCTTGGGTGGTAATCCTTTAATAAGTGAAATCACAACCATGGAATTTATGTCAACATGCTTTATAAATACTTACTTTAAACTCTTTTTTTATCAATAAGGAACTTAATATCTATGTGCTTTAACTTTCTTAAGCTATTGTTGTTATTGAAATATAAGGCTATTGACTTATTGTCACAAAATATATTAAATAGTACTTCAATTCCATTCATAATTCTTAGTCTTGTGACAAACTTTCGCAGTCATATTCCATGACGTGATGTCTTATAATATGCTATATACTTGTAAAGAGCTACGAATGGTTGTTTGACTCTCTAGCTCCTTCAATAAGTAGATAAATATAGCATAAAATAGATTTTATATTATTTAGGCATCTTGCAAAGTCAATTTTTGAATACCTGATGATCACTAACATATTTGACCTCCTATGCATGAGCATATAATATTTCGTTATCTGTAAATGCCACATGAATCATTTGGCTACTTTCCAATGATCCATTCTTAGATTATATAAATATCTACTAGCATTTCTATAATATACACAATATTTAGATGCGTACAAATCAATGTATACATTAGACTCCGCTAACACATAGGGAATCATTTGCATTACTATTTCCTTAAAAGTATTTATGGGGCAATAGTCAAGACTAAACTTGTTTCATTTAATCATAGAAGTATCACCTAGTTTACAATGTTACATGCCATACATTTTAAGAAACTTTTCAAATATTGGCCTTTGTGATAATCTTAGGATACCTTGTGAGCAATCTCAATGTATCTAAATTCCTAATACAAAAGTTGCATCATCAAGATTTTTCATCTCAAAGTTTTTTGTTAGAAATCTTTTGGTTTCATACAACAAACTTATATTGTTGTTGGCAAGCAATATATCATCAATATATAAAACTAAAAAAATATACTTACTCTTATTGAATTTGTGGTATATACAATCAACTAAATTCATTTTAAAACCAAAAATGATAACAATATGATGAAATTTATAATACTATTGACAAGATATCTAGTTAAGCCTATAGATAAATTTATATTGGTTGCCAACCATTGATTTTACATTACACAATACACAATTTTTTTGATTGCATCATATAATTTGTTTCATCAATGTTGTTACTAAGAAACACAGCGTTGGCATCAATGATTATCATTAAAGCCATTATAATACTAAAAAAATACTTTCAATAAAATAAGAGAATAGTTAATGTCATCTTTCTAAATTATAACTAAAAGTTTATAATGTGTGTGTGTGTGTATATATATATATATATATATATATTATATTTAAGAAAGTGTTTGAGGTGGAGTAATTAAAGTTTCCATAACTAAAAGTTTCAAAGCTTTCAATTTGCATCATAAAATAAACCAATAACATTAAACCACATCTCGAAAATGTCGCAGCATAAGCGTTTCCGAGAACGTGTGACAGAGTGTCTATATATAACTTTCGTAAAATTATTAATGAGTGTTTAGAACTTAAATAAGCTTAATCTACTCAAATTTAATATTTGTTGTGTTTATATTAAGCAAATTTGGTCTTAAGCCAACATAGTTTAAAGTTACAAAAATTAATGAATCTATGTGTTGGTTTTAAAAAAATTGTTCTACTTAGGATTTTTGTCAAGTAATCAAAATTTTAAGAGGAAGAATTTATGCACAAAAAAATTATTGTTCTAGAAGATCAACGTGTACATTCTAATTCTTATAGGTAAAACAATATAGGTGTAATAATTTAAAGATCAAATTATTTAAACACTCTTATTGCCATTATAAAAGGAAAAGAAAAAGAGTATGGCTAAAATGAGGTAGGTGGGGCAAATGTGAAATGTTGGTGGGGTATGGCAAAAGAGTATGTTTATATTTGAACTTTCTTTTTTCTTCCTATTTTATTGAAATTCCGGGCACAATCTTTTTTCTTTAGTGGAAATCATATTTCAAAGAAACCTGAGAAAATTGCTCATCAAAAAATAAATTATTTAATTAAGGATGCCAAATATCAAAATCTCACATATTCAATATTTTATCCATTTTTATTTTCTCCCAAAACAAATAATAAATAAATCTAAGAGATTGAAGTATTAATTTAACAAGTTATTTGAATGGAATTTATATACAATTCATCACAAGAAACTTTTCAAGAGAAAGGATCAGACTTGTATAAAAGCTTCAAGAGTACATTGAAAAAATGACGCAATAATATATTATTAATATAGTATAAAATATATAGATTCAAATAACAAACACTCTGAAAAGAAAAACTCTTTCGCAATTAGAAAAAAAGCGTTCAACCACTACCTGGCTTTTGCAAGTGTTGTTTGCGCATTGAATTCCACCGTCGCAGCCAAACAGAGTATTGGGAGTAAGATAAAAGGAAGCCAAACACCATCCCTAATACAAGAATTGAATCATTCAACCACCAACAAGCTTTTGCAAATTTTCTTGGGGCAATTGGGCTATCTTTAGATGGAAAGAAAGAAATACTATAATGAATTTAATTTAAATATCTGTTTAAAAGTTATAGAATGAAATAAAATGACAGAAAATGAATTTAAAATTTCATTCTTGTCATTAAATATTTTAAAATTCGTGCCTTCTCAAAATTGAGGTTCAGGAATAAATGTGATAGTGAAAATATTTTAAAATGATAAATGATAATGTTAAAAATAATTTATAAATAGTTTTGTTCTATTAATTTTAATTGTAATTTCCAAGTAATGATAAAAGTTGTCTCTATTTTCACTTATCAATGAAGCATGACTTTCTATTATCCTTTTAGTTCTCTCATCATATTATATTATAAGCTATTTAATTATTAAAAAAATGTATATATTAATTTTTATATTTTGCTACATTATTTTTCAAATGAATTATAATATATATAATTTTTTATTAATATCACGACATACATATAATTATTACAAATAATTGTATATTTTAAAATTAAATAATAAATTTTTTATATTATTGTTAATTATATACATAATAAAAATATGAAAAACTATAACTAAATTTGTTCACGTTGTTATGATTATTTTTAAGACTCCCAAACATAATTTTGACTTCTAAAGCCGCAAGTCGCAACCAGAGTATTAGGAGTAAGCTAAACTGTAAGCCAAACAGCGTCCCACAACTTCGATAGTAACGAAACCAAGTAACCTGGATGCTCACGAAGGCATTATAAAGAACCCACCTCTTTCCCATCCCAGAAATCCCACGCAAACGTACTAACACGCTCTTCGTGACCTCCGTCCTCGCTTCTCTTTCTCTCTTCCATTTTCCCTTCTCTGAATCTCAGATCTCTCTCGCAAATGGCCTCCATCACCGGAACCACCATGTCCGTGTCTTCTCTTTCCAGCTCATTCAAGCACAGACCGGTATTGGAATTTCTGTTTATCTGCTTCTTATTCTTTGTTTCACCGATTGATTTACCTAGATTTTGGTGGTGATGTATTGATGAAGCGTGTGATCACGGTGTTCGGTCTATGTTCTGTTTGAACGCTGTTCGGATCGTATGCGAAAGCATGGAAATAATGTAATTCGGAGTTCTTTTGTGCACCATGGGTCAGACGTAGTTTTAATTGAACTTGGTGAAGTTGATTGCTAATTTGTTTTGGAGATTTTTTCTCTTCTTTGTATCTGTTGTGAGATTGAGCTGAAAATTTGTTTGTCTCTGATTTTGATGTGATATAAGTATATACCTGCATTTTTAGGAGATATATTGTATAATAGTCTGAAGCAGGTGAGAATTTCTAGCTCATTTTCCTCTGAAAATATAATGCACATAGATTTTGATGTGATATAAGTATATACCTGCATTTTTAGGAGATATTTTGTATAATAGTCCGAAGGAGGTGAGAATTTCTAGCTCATTTTCCTCTGAAAATATAATGCACATATTTATTTGGTTATAACCTTGGTTTGCAACTAGACTAACCAATATTGAACTTTGAAGGGAACTGAGTAATTTATTGGAAGACCGAACCTCTTACCTACCTTTGTGAGAAGTAGGCAATTAACAGCCTACAACCTTTGGAGTTTTACCAAATCTTCTTTGAGTTATTTCCTTTGAAGATACTCTTCATAGCCATAGGCTTTAACAGAGTCATCACCGATAGCATGGGAACTCTGTCTAAGTAAAATCCAGAGCCCATGTGAAGCTATGCCAGTTGGCAGTTAACTGTTGTTTGATTGAATAGATTTAATTGTTTAAGACCACATCTCTCTTTTTCATGAAGCTGACCTGTAACAGACGAATTTTCTTTGAGGAATGCACTGTTTTGCTACTTATGAGTTGCTGCAATTTAATGATTGACTTTATAATGTGCTGAATGACCTTACAAGAGGAAATTAGTCTTGTATATAGTTTTTCCTCTGTTTTTGGTTATTTCTAAATATATACTGCTTCCAGTACTCATTCAATTCTTATTTTTTGATGCAAAAATAGGCCCCTATTGCCAGAATATCTAATCCAAACTCAGTTTCCCTTTCAATTAAAGGGAAAACTTTTCCATCCATTACATTGCAGCCCAAAGTATCTCGGTTCCAAGTTAAATGTGCGGTAAGTTTTTCAGAAATTTATCCTCTCATTGTTTCTCTTGTCTTATAGTCATCTACCTTAACAATAGGATTTTTTCTTTAGTTTTCAATTTCATTCTTAATCTTTAGTTAACAACCACGTTCCAGTCAGTTATCATCTATGAGATGCCTATAAATATTGCTTGTAATTTCAAAACAAAAAGAAAAAAGCTGCTCTTGCACCACAAATTTTATGTCGGATCATTGAATATAGTTATTTGCATTGTAAAATTTTTGCTAATGAAAGCCGATATTGTACTGTACCATCTCCATGACTAAAGCTTCTGTGCTGTTGTTATTTGAAGAATATCTTTTCCGTTGAAATTATTAATGACACCTTGCACACAAAGACCTTCATCATGCACGTAGAATCACAACAAACTTTTAATTAAAATTTTTTTAAGAATATCTTTTCTGTTGAAATTATTAATGACACCTTGCACACAAAGACCTTTGTCATACACTTAGAATCAGAACTTGGTACTAACGGGGCCTGAATTTTTTGTAATAAGTAATAATATAATATGACTAGCATGGGATTTTGAATTTTGAGCAGGCTAAACCGGAGACAGTGGACAAGGTGTGTGAGATAGTCAAGAAACAATTGGCAATACCAGAAGGCACTGCTGTCACCGGAGAGTCAAAATTTACTGCACTTGGAGCTGATTCTCTTGACACGGTATTTTCATATTTGTTCTTGCTCTGTTGTTGCAAATAAAAAAAAAAAAAAAATTAAACATTCTTGTCAAAATACAGAATACAGATTGATAAGTGAATTAACATTCTTGTCCAAAAAAAAAAATCATCTTTTGTTATTTTCAATGTCGCATGACTTTAGTGCTTTTTTTTTTTTTTTTTAGAGCCTTTCCTGTTATTTTTGTTTATCTTCTTCCTTTCTCTCCCTCGTCTTTGGAGGGAGGAAAAGTTAGGAGGTTGAGTGCTGATAAGTCCTTATATTTGACCATGACATATCTTGATTATTTAAAACAAGTTAGGCATCAACCTCGTGTTGACTAGAAATACATACAGGAGTAACGGGACTATCTATTGTCAAATGTTTTGGCATACAGATGCTAGCTATATATCTTCTGTCTTACTTCGCAATTATTGTATCCTGATTCAAACTCCCCAGCTTATTGTAACAAATTTTGTTCTTGTTTTTAACCTTCGGTTGTCCTAGTCCTTAAGCCCATATCACTTTTGTCAGCATAACAAGTTTAACCCGATTCTGGTATAAGAAATGGAATTTGTCTTTCATGTTGTTCAATCTTTTGATCTGCTTTTCAAAATTTTTGCAGGTTGAGATCGTGATGGGACTTGAAGAGCAATTTGGCATTAGCGTGGAAGAAGAAAGTGCCCAGAAAATCACCACCGTTCAAGAAGCAGCGGATATGATTGAAGATCTTATTGCAAATAAGATTGCTTAAACCATCATAGAGAGGACTGAGGTCGATTTTGAAGTTTGCTATCTTGGTAGATTTCAATTTGATGGTTAATTGCAATATCTCTTGTAGGGCTAATGAATTACCATTATTTATATTGTAGAACTTAAATGATTTTTATGTTTTTACTCTAATGTCATCTAAGGTTAATTTATTCTACAACTGTGTTGTTTTAGAGATTCACCTTCTTCTCCCCTAACATCTCAACTAATTTTGGAGCTGGGCTTCAGAATGACACGAAGTGGAATTGGATTCACTTTTCTTTCTAGAATAAAGCCTTTTAATTAACTTGGAAAACACCTCCTCAAAGTGTGACCCATTTAAATCTTTCTGTCCGATAATTTCAAGTTAGAAGAAATGTTTCAACTTGGAGTTGCAAATCGGTCAGTGTGTTACGTGATAATTGAAAGGGTTGAAAAGTATCACATTGCTCAACCATATTAGCCAAATTTTGACATGAAATAATAAAGAGGGATAGTTTAAAAGAGTATCTTTTGATTTTGATTGAAGTCTTGACTTTTCAATCATCCTCTGATGTGCATCTCATTTCAAATTAGATGGTGGTATTTACATTCTTCTATTCTAAATTTTAAATGATGCCATAAGTACCTCTATCTCAAAGTGGTATTAATTCAAATCTTGTGAGGTGCCGTTCTAGAATAAACTCGTAAGTCCTAACTTCTTTCATCCTGAATCCATATTTCATATCGTGCTCTCTACTTGGAATTATGGTTTGAATATGCCTTGCCTCCAGTAATGTTTAAATTTAAGGAGATTCTGATATAATTGGGTTTATATATATTTTTTTAACTCGCAAAAGTTTGCTCCTTCTTTTTAATAAAAAAAGATTTTAAAATTCATTTTCAGTCTTCGCATATGTCCGATTCTCCTACTGTTGCTCTTCTACTTCTATAACTAATAGATCACTGGATCACATGCAGTAATTGTAGATATAATAAAGTGTAAAAATAATTATGCGTGGTTATTTTATAATATTTTTTGACCATGTACAGATATTTTCATACTTACTATATTTGCCATAATTGCAGAAGATTCAGACTCAATAGATCACTGCCCTCTTAGTCCCAGTGATTTAGATATAATTTGATCAAATAAAGCGCATTCTTATTTCCAGAAGGGTAGCAAAAAGGTTAACTATAGGCTTTTATACATCAATATGTCTTCATTCAAATAATTATAATTTCATCATATTTGATCTTTTGGGAATTTATTTTTTGAAAATAATAGAAATTATATTATGGATTAAATATAATTTGTGTAAATAGATTCTTTTTGGTCACCCTGTAAATAATATTTATAAATTAAGTTTTTGAATGTAGCCTAGGTTAGAACCTTGCGCAGCCCTCTGGCCACTGGAATGGGCAAAATAAGTTGTGGGCTGATCCAATTCACTGACATATCCAGACTTTAGATATAGCACAACTAGATCTTGTGTATAAGGTTATTGACTTAATTCCAGAATAACATACGCATACTCTTCTTCAAATAAAAAAAAAAATGTCATATTAAAACATTCGAACAGAAAATAATTTGTTATAGTTTAAAATATGAATAATCCCTATATATGGTCAAGAGTATCTAATATATTTCACGACTTTTTCACAGTACCGTAGGCAACAAACATGTTATCATTCACCCGAGCTCATTCTACTCAAATCTTTAGAGTATGTATTTATCAGATTAATAAATTCAATAGGAGAAAAATTTTACTCTGGTCTCTCATAAGTGTAATATATCTTGATTTTATCTCTAATAGATAAGGTTAGTTGGATTCTTTATAGAATTGTCATCTTATTTTGGTCTCCCACAAACAAAATTATTATCAATAATATTCTTCATGTTATTAATAAACATATTGTTTAAGAACATTATTGATCATGATTTTACTTATAAGAGACAACATTGAGAAATATTTCATTTGTGGAGAGCTAAAATAGGATTTTAGTTTGTTAAAAATTTAAAATAAAATATATTTAATTAATTTTGAATGATATTAATAGTTATTTGAAATATTTAATTCTTTATTTTGATTTAATAAAAGTGAGTGATGTATAAATGAGTTCTAATTTAAAAAAAAAAATCATTTAGATTTTTTTTAAATAAATAGACCTAATGATTTAAGTACTTTATTCTACCGATTTAAATTTACTTGTTAAACATGAATTTTAAAATAAAAATTAAGATACTATATCCACAACCATCCCTAGTTACGTACTTGCCCTCTAATGGCTGAATGAAGGTGAATATACAGAGAAAGACACCAAGTGAGAGTACCTAGTAGCAAAGAATCCAAGGTTTGTGTCAGAAAACAGACACCAAAAACAGACAAATTAACCAACAAGTTTACCTAAACACTATTACTATTGAAATATCTCATTTGATTGGGCAGCACGTGATCCATTATTGGATTAATTATAATTTAAATGACTCCTAATTCCTCATCATTAGGTGTCTCTCACATGCCCTTCTGTTCCTAAGCATTTTTCTAAACCATGTTCCATCACCTCAATGCATGACATGCAGCCATGAAAGAGCTGGAATCAACTCTTAATGTTCATGTATATTATCAATATATATATATATATATATATATATATATATATATATATAATATTAGTGTTTCATTTATTATAAAATTATCAATTTGATTTTTTATTCTTTAAAATAATTTTAAAAAATGTCAAACCTTCTATTATTTTTTTAAAAAATTATTAAATTTAATCTTCTTGTCAAATCCTAATCCCTAAATATAAACTTAATTTTAAACATCTTAATAAAAAATTAAAATGACACTTTTATAATAAGTGAAATATTAAAAATGTATTTTACTTGTTTATATATATATTTCTTTTAATAAAAATTACTATAGTTACACATATGATTATTTTATTCTTTTTAGTTGCTAGTTACTTTTCTAAATGTGTCTTATCATCCCAATGTATATAAAATCCAACTCCTAAATTTTACTGAAAGTTGTAGTTTAATTTATTTAATAAAAAAATAAAGTAGACATTATATGAATATTTCTTGAATTTTATTAAAATTACATGGACTTCTTATTCATTTAGAAAATATACCCTTTAGTTCAATTTTAAATTCTTTTTACTGAAAATATCTTCCATTAATTAGATTAATACATAATGTTTAAATACAAAAATTTAAAATTAAAAGTAGAAAATTTTTAATTTTAAGAGGTTAGTTTATAATATTAATGATGGAAGTGCACGAAAATATGTCAGACTAAATGCTTTAATAAAAATTATTATGCTTACGTATCAGTGTACGATTAATTTGATTTAATTATACTTAAGAATCCATCTAAATTTCATGAGGCTTCCAGCTATGAGCAAGAGGGAAGCTGGAAACGCTAAAAGGGCGTAAAAAAGGTTCAATCATGGGCATCTGATTGAAAAGATAAAGGATCTTTCAGCATCACGGATAAACAAAAAGAGAAAAAGCCAACCTAAATAATTGCATCTGGGAAAATCTACAGTAGAATCACCCAGCAAAATTAAAAAAAAAAAAAATTAAAAGAAGAAGATTCTTGAGCCAAGCAAGAAAGTAAGAACAAGGAGGTCCATCATCTATGATATATTATATGTAAGAATGACAAAGTAATTATAACACACAATAAAAGAGAATGATTAATCTAACCTAACTGCAACAACAATAATTGAATGTTTCTCACACATTCAAGTTCTCATACTCTGCACATAATAAACCAGTAAGCTACAAAACCTGCAGAAACAGCCATGGCTGCAGAGCCAGAAGAAGCTAGAGTTGCAGGTGTGTGAGAAGCAGCCTGGAATAACCCAAATGGTGAAAATGCAGAGAGTGGTCCAGGAGCCACAGAGCCACCATCATCATCTGGGTTTGGTGGGCTTGGACTAGAGGGAATGGTGGGGATGTCTGAACCAGTAGGAGTGGGCAAAACCCCACCTGGAGAAGGCAAGAGTGGAGCAATGTCTGGGGATAATTGTGGGAAAGGTGATATGGGAGAAGACAAAGGAGGATCTGTTAGTGATGCAGGTGAGGAAGAAAGAGTGGGGATCACTGAATCAGGGTGTGAAGAAGATGAAGAAGATGAAGAGAGAAGAGGTGATGAGAGCAGGAGTGAAATGAAGAAAAGTTGTTGATGATGATGAAGAAGAGTGAGTGAGGCCATTTTCCAATAATGAAGAAATCAAGAGCCACACAACTATGGTACCTGGAGAATGAGATGGTAAGGGAAAGAGAGGTTATGAGAGAGAGTTGGAGTGTGTGGGCTTTTTATTGGGAGCTATGATTGCCACCCTTAAATAGTTAAGACTTAGAGCATAAATTATTATGAGATATTATTGTATGAGGGTTTTTCATTTTATTCATACTTGGACTTTTTAGGTTATTTATATATTATTTAATATAACTGAGTCTCATTTTAACATTTTATTATAGCCATGGATTTCACTATAGCATTTTACTGCATCACTATATGTAGTTCTAATTTATTTGGCATTATGTAGATGACATTAAACTCTAAGAATTTTTTTTATATAATGCACAAATAGTTTGTATATGTATGAGAAATTAAGCTACTATTAGATAAATTTAGCCTATAGAAATAGTTAAAGGGTATAAATTAATAACTAAATATATTTGTTAGTATATTTTATATGTATTTTTTTTATCAATGTTTTAAAAATTGAATTAGTTATTAAATTAAAATAAAAAAGAGTTGGCAATTCAATAGTTTGATTACGGTTAAACTGAAATTTATTTATTTTTTAAATATAAAATTTTACAATTAAATCAATAAATATGTTTATAATAGATATAAATATTAAAATGGTTATAAATGAGTTAAAATATTATACATATAACAAATTTATATAAAATGTGTTAGGTAAAATTTGTTAAACATCATCCATACATATCAAAAAACGTTAAAACTTTTATTTAGATTAAAAAAAATCAAACATTAATGTTGAATAATATTTTGACAAAGCAATTTAAAGGAATAAACATACCAAAACTATATTAAATTGTTATACATGAGTTCTATGATTAATTTTGTAATTTTAAAAAGTGACCCAATTTTTTTTTAAGAGAGAGAGAATTATTGGATTCTTTTTTTCTCTCACTCTCTCTACACCCCTACCTAAGACTAGGTGGGGTCAAAGAAGTGCCACGTGGGCAGTGCCTATTGGATGGTGATAAAGTCAAAGAGTTGTTTGTTGTGTTTGTTTTGGTGAAGAGACAAAGATTGGGACATGTTCTCATGTGATATGTTCGGTTTGGTATGAGAGAATCCATTTCCGCCCGTGATAATTGGTGCCTCACAGCTTTTTTTTTGGTTCTATTAACCTATAAGAGAAAACACATTATTAAATATAGAATAACATGTTTTTTTTTATTATTATGGACATGTTTCTTAATTGTGAAAATATTATATTATTTTTTAAAAGAGTAAACTATTATTTTAGTTCTTTGTTTATTAATTTATTTTTAATTTGACATCTCATTTAATAATATTTTAATTTAGTTTTTTTTACTAATTTAGACTAAATGTGTAAATATTTAAATTAGATATAAAATATAATAAAATTCTCATAAGTGAGTGACTGTGAATGACTAAATAATCAATTTAAGAATTACCTAAGAAATGAAGAATCAAAATAATATTGTACCCTCTATTATAAAACTAACATTTATTAGCAAGTTAAAATTTCAAATAATTGTTTAATAAATATTATTATATACTTAATAATTAATTATGTTATAATTGAGTGATATAATATTGCCAAAAACATAAAATTATTAATGTTAACTTTGTCCCATGTTCTCTAGGCTATTAAAATGATCATATATGGAAGAAAACTAAATGTTTAGTGTAGTATTAAATAGACTTGATCATCTGGTTAGACTTTTAAACATCAGACTTAAATTTGAGTTTAAAAAAATGTTTAAACTTGTATTTTAATTGGGGTTTTATTCATATTTTTTAGGCTAACTTTATCGAGCAAATTGTGTTTTTAAAATAATGGTCAAATTAATTTGTTATTTAAAATATGTGATAAATAATATAGATAATAATTATTATTACATGTAAAATTATATATAGAGAAGTTATAAATATAAATGAGTTGTTGTATTGATATAAATCCTTTAAATAATATGTATTAATTTTTATTTTTTTTATTAAAATGTCATGTCACATTAAATTTTTCTTTAAATAATAAATTTTTACTTATTAAAAAAAGTATTCATTCAGGCTTTTTTGACTCGGGTTGAGTTTTAAAAAATGCTCAAACTTGACCTATTTTATTAGTTGGGTTTTTATCGAGTAATTTTTTAAAATTATGATCATGTCTAGTATGAAAAATGTCATATTCTTCTTCATGTGTAATTCAAAATGAGATTAGATTTAGATACAATTCTTTATATCTTTATTATAAAGTTTTTTAATCAACACGTAATGAGTGTATGCTTAATTAATAATAATATAAAAAATATATAATTTAATTTAAAAATTATAAAATATTTATAATAATCATAAAAATATTATGATATAATTAAATTATCATATTTTAATTAAAAAATAACATAAAAAATTATTACATATAAGTTTTGTCTTCAAAATATATCCCAAAAACTTAATGAACAAAAGGGTTCAAAATTTGGCACATGTTGATAGTTCAAAGTATTGAGTGAATAACTTATTGCCTAATCTAGTTTTCAATTTCTCAAACATCCATGCTTTCTGTTCTTAATCTCTATGAAATTGCATGAATACCCATACATCATAAGCGGTTCCTCACAGGCTTTTTTTTTTTTTCAATTAATATATATATATATATAAATATATTTTAAAAACTTTTCTATTAACCTATAAGAGAAAACACATTATTAAATATAGAATAACATGCTTTTTTTAATTATCATAAAAAAATTTATTAATTAAACAAAAACCAAATATTTTTTCAAAAGATTAAAACACCATTTAAGTCCTACACTTATTAATTAATTTTCCATTCAGTCTCTCATTTGATATATATATATATATATATATTTTAAATTTAAGCCTCATCAACTTGAATTAAATATGCTAATATTTAAATTAGAAATCAAAAGTAAAGACGCTCTTATCAATAAAAAGCCAAATTGTAAAGGATTGAATAGACTAATTTAAGAATTAACTTAAAAATATGAAATCAAAATCTTGTTTTACTTTTTACCAAGAGTTAAAATTTGTTAAATAAATTAAAGTTTTAAATAATTCTTTAATTAAATATTATTATATATTTAATAATTAATTGTATCATAATTGAATAATATGATATTCCCAAAATTATAAAATTATTGATGTTAACTTTGAGCCCCTATTCTCAAATATATTAAAATCCGAGAAAAACTAGTTATTTGGTGTAGCATTAAAAATGTCATGATCAACAGAAAATTAGATTTAGATAAAATTCTTTATATATTTGTTATTAATTTTTTTAATTAACATGTAATACATATATAGTTAGTCAATACTAACATAGAAAATATATAATTTAATTTTAAAATTATATAATTATTTAGAATAATTATACACGTATGATGATATAATTAAATAATTATATAAATGTTGTGTTTTAATTAAAAAACAACATAATAAATACATAAATAACTGAATATAAATATTTTCCTTCATAATATAACCCAAAAACTTAATGAACCAAAGGGTTCAAAATTAGCATACATCATAATTAGTTCTAAGTATTAAGTGAATCACTTATTGCATGAATTGCATGAACACCCATACATCATAATTAGCATATTTATCAGCAGAAAATGAGCAATAAAGTGGTGAAAAAGGGAAAAAGTAAGTCTATCTTTCTTGCTTGGAAAATTCACATGTTAGCTAAGTATTTACACAAGGGTCTTGGAAATCCCATCAAAATAGGAACTTGGAAATTCAATTATGCAAGATATTATGGAAGAGGTCAATTTATTCTGTTAAACTCTATACTTTTACTCAGTTTTTAACCTAATTTTTATGGTAAGTCTCATCATTAAATTTTTGTCCATTTGCTCTGAAATTATGTTGATGTGATCAATTTTGTATTATTTTAGGACAACTCATGACTCATGCCAATTATGTCTAGTTGTCCAGTTTCAGTGGCACATGCCAGTTAATTTTACACCAAATATTTTATTAAAAAAATTTACCATATTAATAAAATTTCACAATAAGAAAAGTTTGAATAATATTATGACAGACACCAAATTATTTTTTTAAAAGTATAAAATCTATATATAATTTTATATAATTTATTAGCTTGGATGAGAAATAAGGATTTAAATTCAAGTTTATTATTAGTGTGTGTGTGTATATATATATATATATAAAACAGAGTAAAATATTATTTTTATTTTTATTGTTATTTTTTTACTAATTTAAAATTGAATAATTAAATATGTTAATACATCTAATTTAAATTGAATAGTTAAAAATAAATAAATAAATTAAAAATCAAAATTATATTTCACTTTCATAGAGTTTTATAGATTCAATGATATAAAAGAGATGGATAATATTTTACTTGAAGGGGACGAAGAAATAAAATCTTCGCAGAACTCACCGAAACATTCCACTTTCAAAGAGAAGATATGATAGGAAAGCAATGGGATGACGTAGTTTCAACTTTCAATTGCTCTTTAAAGTTGCTTAGCAACGTGGTAGGCCGCTAAGTTGAGTTGTGAAGGCATCGGAAAATTTCTGATGTGTAGCTAACGTTCTTAAGCAGACATATTTGGTTTTCCCATTACGTAAATGGAACAGCACAATGTTCTTTCACTCTTAGGAATTGTCACTGTGAGAATTAAGGTCAAAGTACGAGACTATGAATGAAAAATGTACTGTCTACGGATTTTGTCATGCGTTTTGATTTGTTCAAGACTACGTCTAAGGTAGCGGCCCTAGCTCGGTGCGGTAGAATTTCTCATGCACGTAAACTGTTCGACGAAATGCCAAATAGGGATTCCGTTGCCTGGAACGCTATGATAAGTGGCTATTCTCAATTAGGACTTTACCGGGAAGCTCTGTCTCTCTTCAGTGACATGAGAGTTTCCCATTCGAGGCCTGATAACTTCTCGTTCTCTGCAACTCTAAATGCCTGTGCCGGTGCAGGCCATCTTCGAATTGGAACAAGAATTCATGCTTTGATTGTTGTTTCAGGGTACTTATATTATCTTCCTGTATGTAATTCGCTAATTGATATGTATGGGAAGTGTTTGTGTCCTGACGATGCAAGAAAAGTGTTTGATGAGATGAGTTGTAGGAACGAAGTCACATGGTGTTCACTTCTATTTGCATATGCAAATTCTTGTCTGTTTGGCCTGGCAAATGAGTTATTTCATAGGATGCCTATAAGGGTTGACATTGCTTGGAATATAATGATTGTGGGATATGCTCAGTGTGGAAAAGTTGAAGCGTGCTTGCATATGTTTAGAGAAATGTGCGAGAGTTTGTATCATCCAGACCATTGGACATTCAGTGCTCTCATGAATGCTTGTGCTGGTTCATCAGATACTCTATATGGATGCATGATTCATGGTTTTGTCATTAAATCCGGTTGGACCTCTGCTGTAGAAGTAAAGAACTCAATCTTAAGCTTTTACACTAAATTAGGTTGTCATGGTGATGCTACGAAAGTATTCGAGTCCTTTGACACTGGTACTTCCAATCAAGTGTCTTGGAATGCCATCATCGATGCCCATATGAAAATGGGAAATACCCAGGAGGCCTCTCTTGCTTTCCACAAAGCACCTGAGAAAAATATTGTTTCTTGGACTTCTATGATTGCGGGGTATTCAAGAAATGGTAATGGAGAACAAGCTTTATATATGTTTGTAGACATGGTGAGAAACTCTGTCCAGCTTGATCATCTAGTAGTTGGAGCAGTCCTTCATGCTTGTGCTAGCTTAGCATTGCTAGAGCATGGGAAAATGGTCCATAATTGCGTAATTCGATATGGTTTACACAACTACGTCTATGTTGGCAATAGCTTGGTTAACATGTATGCTAAGTGTGGAGACATAGAAGGTTCAAGGGTTGCATTTCATAGCATTCTTCAGAAGGATTTCATTTCTTGGAACACAATGTTGTTTGCTTTGGGACTCCATGGGAGAGCTAGTGAAGCTCTATGCATGTACGAAGAAATGGTAACATCTGGTGTAAGACCAGATGAAGTAACCTTCATAGGGATTCTAATGACTTGCAGCCACTTGGGACTTATAGATGAGGGCCTCATGTTTTTTGAATCAATGAGGTTAGATTATGGGCTTTCCCATGGAATGGATCATGTGGCTTGCATAATAGATATGCTTGGTAGAGGTGGGTATGTTTCAGAAGCAAGAAACATTGCTAACAAGTATTCAAAAACTATCACAGATAGGACCAATTCACAGGAAGTTCTGCTTGGTGCTTGTTATGTGCATGGGGATATAGGAACTGGGAGTTCTGTGGGAGAAGATTTGAAGAACTTGGAGCCTCTGAAAGAGGATGGGTACGTGTTGTTGTCAAACTTGTACTGTGCAAGTGGGAAGTGGAAGGAAGCAGAGATAGTGAGGAAAGCAATGGTGGATCAAGGAGTGAAGAAAGTGCCAGGTAGTAGTTGGATTGAAGTAAAAAATGAGGTTGCTGCTTTTATATCTGGAAACAATTCACATCCTCACATGAGTAATATACATGAGATAATTTACCTTCTTGAATTAGAAATGAGACACCCTTGCCCTGTTAATTTGTTTGATTGAAAGATTCTTTATTGCCCGGAGAAGAATACGTGACAGTTAATTAAAATATTGGTTATAAATTGTTCGTTACTTTAGTTTTGGGAAATTAATGAGTGTATGAGTTATTTTTTAAAAATAATAAATTTGATGCATATTAGTCATTTTGTTCAATGATCTAGAGATATAGGAAAAAATTAAAGTACATTTAACAATTTTAAAGACTTAAATATTAATTTATATTTAAAAATAATTTCTGTAAGTTGTAACTTCAACATTTTGAGCCTTTTGGCAGCATATTAATCATACAAATAAAATGGATTGTTTATTATAGGTTTTCTAAACATGGTTTGGGAAAATGTAGGCCTTGAATTTAGCAGGTGAGGTTTAGGAGGAGTCTATTTTATTATGTCCGAGATTCTATATTCCTCTGTTCTAAGGATGAAATTAGTTTATCCAATTTATATGCAATGACGTTTCTAGAGCTTTTTGTTGAATTAATTTAAGGCTTTTATCCCGGAGCACTTATGTTTTAGCCCTTGTGTGAGTCACATGAACATCTGTTTTACATAACTGTTATTTTGGAGGCTTTTTGATTCTATCGTAGGTTACAGTGACAATGCAGTTCATATAAGAGATTGTTGCTTTTTGAGTAGAAGGAAAAAATATAATTAGTGATTTGGTGCTTATATTTTGAGAACACTATAGCTCTTAAAAATCCATAGTTGTTCATGCAGCAACTTAGGCACAGGATCATTTGCATGGTTTTTTTATGCTGTTTTGCTTTTGAAACCTTTTAAAAGTTATATCTTGCAGGTATTTTATGGGATTGTATGGCTCTTTTAAATTAATCCTTTGTTTTTATTTGGTTTATATCTTTAATAGATTCTAATCTTCCTTGTATAATTGAACATGTTTTTCCTGTAAAATGTCATATAATCCCACAAAGTAGGAGATAGCCTCCTCTTATAAATAAATGATTGTTTGAACTGTCAACTATTTTGCTGTTTGAGTTAATATATTTTTATTCAAATATTTCCATTTTCACCATCACAAGTTCATATGAATACCTTGTGGCATTTGATGAAGGAATTGCCGGACGATGCTGTCATTGGTTTTTTTTTTTGGCCCAGTATAAGATTTTGCTTTTATATATTCAAAGAAATGAAGATACCTAAGGAGGAAATATTCAATATTCTCTAGTAAAATGGTGATGTTTGGGTTTGTCATATAGAAATTAATTATGTAAGAAATTCTTTGATAAAAAATTGATGTTTAGGTATTGTATTACAAACACCATCTAGGTTAATTTTATGATTGTTTCTAGACTAGAAATATTTACTAATTTTAGAAATAATTATGTGCAATTAGACGTCATGAACATTATGCATACTAAATATTTTAAATAATCTATTTCAAGATGGGCGGAAAAAAATCAATTTCAAAGGGTAAGTTATTTTATATGACATAAAAGAAAGGTAATAGAATGATGGTGTCTTTGTGTTTGCTTTGGTAACAAGGTGTGTTTGAACTGGTATTGTGAGCATTGGAAGCTTTCACTATGGAAGCAAATTTGGTCGCTAAATGAGGAGGAAGATGAAGCATGGTGGATTGACGAAATAATGGAGAATCTAGGTAATCCAGACAATCACGAAAACTTTTGTTTGGAGGAAAGATTTCCAACCATGAGTATTATTGACTTTCTTACAATGAGGAACACTTTAGCCAATATATGGCATCCAATAGGTGTGCATAAAGTGGACATTGAACATGAGATCAATGGTAGCCCATGGACATTCAATAATCACCTTATGATCTTTCCATCACTAGAGGAGGGAGAAAACTAGAAAAGTGTCCCACTAGACTTTGTGGACATATGAAGGTAGGTGTGTGATTTGCCTTGAGGGCTCATGCTGGAGGGGTTGGTGACACAATTTAACAATTTTGCAGGGAGGTTTCTGCAGTACAATGCAAAGTCTGTTATGGAAGGAAAAACAACATATATGTGGATTTGAGTAACACTTGATGTCAGGTAGTGGGGCTGTACAGAGGCTCGGTGAACCTGGTAAGCCTAGCCTAACCATTTTTGGGTGGATTTGCAAAGAAGGAGGGAAGGGAAAAGGGCCAAAACACAAGTTTCTGAAGCCGGGTTGGGCTAGGTCTTGGGGTAGGTCACTGGAGTATGTTACCTGGTCTGACCTGATATATATATTATTTATATAAATTATATTATGACATATTATTAAATACTTTTTTCGTTTCTTTCTTGTTTGCCAAGCAAAACATTGTGTTGCCATTTGCTTAGGGCTTCCTCAATGGCTTCAGAAGATCACACTTCACACTTAGCAGCAATGCAGCATTTCTCAGTTCTTGGAATCTTAATGTTTCCCAGTCGTCATCTCTCGAAATCGAGCCGCAGGTCTTCGTTGTTTGTCATTGCAGCCTCACAGGTTGCTGCTTCTTGGACATTCTCATCTTTGATTTACCCTTTGTTGAAGATCGCTGCTTGCCTTTGATCTCACCAGCGTCCAGTGTTGATTCACCCTTACTCTGAAGGTAAAATCTCTCTCCCTTTGACTTTATTGGCTTCCCTGGTTAAGATAGTTTTGAATCATCTTTGTTTGAAAGTCGCTGCTTGCTGAATCATCTTTATATGTTTGTGTGTTTTGTCTTTGTTTATGCATTTCAATTGATTGTTATTTTATTCTTGTGAAGTGGAAAATATAAAGAAGGATCTATATGGTTGTGGTGCTTGGTTGGTTTATACTTGTTCTTGAATAGCTTTTGGACAATCATTGTAGAATTGTGGATGGCACTTCCATGTACCATGGGTTTGGTTCTTCAAATCTTTGTTATTTGAAATGTTTGAAAATTACTCTACTCTAAACATGGCAAGGATGTGGTGAACAGAAGAAGAAAGGACCTTAGCAATCTTTCTGGTAGTTCTCACAATATGAAGTAGGTTGTCTTTTTTGTTGTTTGCTGTTTTTGGTCTCAGACTCTTCTAGTTTTCTTAAAACCAGGGCATACTCTTATATCTACTTATAATCCTTCTATATTTGCAATGCATATATATTCCACAAAAAATCAACAAAAATTTTTTTTCCATTTAATGTACTTTTTGAAGGAAGTCACTTTAAGTAAATTTATAACGTGGTGTATGATAGTGCATTTATGCAATTTCAAACTTGTTATTTGTCCATATTTAGGTATCACTTGTAGCTATAGACTGTTTATAAATGGTTCCCTTCTTTCATATAAATATCAATTTTGATGATGACATTTCATCAAGTTTGTAGTGATTTTGCTAAAATTTTGAAATATTTAGTGTATTTAATCATACTTGTAGTGTTTCTCTTTAATGTAAACGACTACTTAATGTAATACATGTTAATATACGATAATGCCTAAAGTGTTTGTGCATATCTGAGCATTGTTTCTGTTTTGGGCATTCTTGATGGAAGAAGTGGAAGAACATATGAAATTATTGGTAGAAAAAGAGCCTATGTAAATTAATAGCATAGAGAGATATTGCTTTTTTATTTTTTATTGAAGGCCTCGAAAAAATCAAAAAACTAGACATAAAGGGCTCAGTATGGCCTAATCTAACTCGGTGAGTCTCGGGACTGGTTGGGCTGGCCAATAAACCTGGGCCTGTAAATGTAAACCTTGCTTAACACCAGGCTGAACCTCGGGTTAATTTCAACCCTGGCTCGTCCCTTTTACAACCTTATTTGGTAACCTTTAAAATGACGAAAGTACTTGCGGTTGAGGAATGGAAGAACAATGTATTGTCAATTCAAGTACAAAAGGCTCACATTATTATGCTTTTTGTGTGGATGTTGCATGCAAAATGCCACAGTGCAAGTGTACACTATCAACAAGTAATGTAGTAGTGAAAAAATTGAGTGTCATCTTCAGGGACTCTAGCTGAAAATTTTGCCAAGTACTATATCTACCTTATCCAAGCAAATTAATAATATTCGAACTAAGCAAAAAATAATGCAAAAGAACTAATAGAGTGAGACGAAGAGATAAGTATATATTAAAGAAAACTTTCTAGGATTATGGTTTAATTTAGCATTTCAATTGCAATATGGTTACTTCCTAACTTGAATTTAATACTCATGAGTTAATCTACACTTCTAAATTCATTATAAGATTCTGTCGATCTCTTATAAATGTTATTGCCTTAATTTAATTACCTGCATTTCTATGATAATCAAGTTAAGGATATGCATTATGTATGGCTAATAACAACTTCGCTAGTCCAATAGGTGTCTATCCTAAAGGTAAATTGAGTTAATTCAAACAGTTAATTAACATTAATAAAATAGTATTTAGTCTTATGACTATATTTTGACTTTTCTTTAAAGAGTTTTCAAATCCTCAACATAAACCCTAATTAGTAGCCAAGCAATAAGGGCACAATGTAAAATTGAACTAAATAAACTCATTTACAATGAAATTTAAGAAGGAATGTAACTATTTAACAAATTATATGCCAAATCACCATAATCTTAGAGAAATAAGAGTTTAACCTAGCAAATCCATGTATACAATCCAATCCATATTAGAAAACATAATTAAAAGAAAAGTATAAGAAGAGGAATAGAAGAAGAACTCTATTTCCAAAGCTTTAATTAGCTTCCTCCCTTGAATCTCCTTTTGAAATGTCATCCTTCAATAAATTCTAGCCTTAAAATTCTAAGTTTTAGCCTTTTTTGCCTTAGAATAGCCCCAATGCCTAAAAAAAACCTAAAAAAACTTGATATACTTTGCCTTAAATTGCAAAAAGACAACTTTAACCTTCTTTTTTTGTGCTTAGGTGTCTTTGCGCCTTGGCATCAAGTTAGTAGTCTTTTGCATGTTTTGGCGCCTTGGTGTCAAGTTGCTCCCTTTTGTACAAGCTTTGATGTTTTACCCATAACTTTATGCTTTAATGTCTGAATTTGATGAACTACCACTTGTTTGAAAGAACTCAAAGAGCTCTACAAATTTCTATGAAATAACCATCTCCAAGTTCTAACATCTAGGGCCTAAAGTTGCTTCAAAGTCGAGTGTTCACTTGGTTTATGCTAATACTATCATTTCTTCCTTTCTAGGCCTGAGTAAGAACAAAATTCACATGAGTGACTTCTATTTGGCAAAGTATTTGCATGTAGTTCATCAAATTAATATGAATAAATATTCAAATAAGCTAAAACCTTGACCAACAAAGGGAAAATAACTTAACTAGCGCAATTTGCTCAAAACCAATATAAAACTAATAAAATTTCACAATTATTAAGCATGAATGTGACCAAAATAACTCTATTTTATAGAGTTATTAGCGGAAAACTTGCTCATTTAGAAAGCTTTTGTAGCATACAAATATGTTAGGGTGGGAGGTAAGCATATACCATTACGATAGGATATTTCACTTAGGGCTATTAGCTGGCAAGGATTATTGGTGACAAGTAATTGGCTTAGGGATGATAGTAGAGCAAAATTTTTGGGGTAGAATATAGGTAGTTAAGAGACAATCTCTCTCTCGCATTTTGTGGGCAATTTTCAAATGGTATTATTTTGAAAGGCAATCAAGGTAGTAATGGTGTAGATACTTTAAGTGGAAAAGGAGGTGAATCTTAAATTGGGCTATGGAGTGGACCCATTGATGTGGATCCAGAGAAAGAGGAGAGCCCATTCTCTCTAACCAGAAAAAAAAAAATGGCCTAGAGTTAGAGAGATTTTAGTTAAAGGAGAACCCAATATAATCCTTCTGAAGGAAATTGATGTGAATAGAAGCCTATACTCAAACTTTATATCAATGAGACCTACTGAGCGGGCCTGTCGAAAGCCATGAATTTGTTATGTTGGAACTGTCGGGGATTGGTCAACCCTCGGGTAGTTCAAGCTCTCAAAGAGCTAACTTAAAAATATAGTCTCGTAGTGATCTTCTTGATTGAGACATTAGTGTTTGGAAACCTGTTGTGGGCGGCTAACCACCACGATGCAAGTATACATCGTCAACAAGTGATATAATAGTGAGAAATCAAGTTTTGTCCTTTGGGAACTTTAACTAAGACTTTTGTTAAGTATTATTACTATTGTAGTCATCTTATTCAAGCTAATTGCAATATTCAAACTAGAAAAAAAATAATAATAACGCAAAAGACCAATAGTATGAGATTGAAAAGTTGAGTATATATAAATGAAAACTCTTAAGTATTATGGTCTAATTTGGCATTTCAATTGGAATATAATTACTTTCATACCTTGAATTCAATTGGTATGAATTAGTCTAAACTTCTAATTTCATTATAATAATTTGTTAATCCTTAATAATTCTATCATTTGAATTTAATTCCTTATATTTCTATAAAAATCAAGTTAAAGAGGTGCATTATGTATGAATAATTACAACTTTGCTAGTTTAATAGGTGTATGTCTATTCAAAGGCAAATTGAGTTAATTCAAGTAAATAATTAGTATCAATCAAGCAATATTTAGTCCTATGACTACATTTGAGCTTCTCTTTCAAAAATTCCTAAATTCTTAACATAGGTCTTAATTGGTGGCCAATCAACAAGGGAACAATGAAAAATAGAATTTAATAAATTCATTTACAATGAAATTCAAGAAGAAAAGTAATAATAATTGTCAATTTATATGCCAAATCACCATAATCCTAGAGAAATAAAAGCTTGGCCTAACATATCCATGTATACAATCCAATCCACATTAGAAAACATAACTAAAAGAAGAGTAAAAGTAGAGGAAAAGAAGAAGAACTCCACTTTCGAAGCTTTAATTGGCTTTGTCCTTTAAATCTCCTTTTGAAATGCCTTCCTTGGGCGAATCCTTGCTTTAGAACTCCAACTTTTAGTCTCTTTTGCCTCAGAATAACTTCCATGCTTTGAGAAACCTAAAGAATCTGATATATTTTGCCCAAAATTGCAAAAAGACCACTTGAACTTTTATTTTCTATACTCTAGCGCCATGACATTGAGTTTCCAATCTTCTACACATTTTGCCATTATGATGCTAAGTTATTGCCTTTTGGATAAGTTTCAATGTTTTGTCTATAACCTTTTGCTTTGTTGTTGCAATTTGATAAACTACTACTCGTTGGAAAGGTTTGAAAGAGCTTTAAAACTTTCTATGAAATAACTATCTCTAAATTCTAACATCTAGGGGTCTAAAAGTTACTTTTAAGTTGGTGTTCACTTACTTGATGCCAATACCATCATTTCTTCCTTCTAAGGCCTGAGCAAGAACAAAGGTAAATCATCATCTCTTCTATTTGGCAAATTCTTTGCATGTAAATCATCAAGTTAACATGAATCAATACTAAAATAACCTAAAACCTAAACTATCAAAGGTGAAATAACTTAACTAGCACAATTTACTCAAAACTAATAAAAGTTCTCAATTATTTGGCATGAATGTGACCAAAATGATTCCATTTCATAAAGTTTTCAAAACTGAATTACGGAGATCAGTAAGTCTATTTAGTTTGAGAATTGCTTTGCAGTTCATTGTGTGGGAAGAATTAGTGGATTGGCGATGATGTGGCATAATAATATGTCATTGCATATCATAACTTACTCCAGGCAATTTATAAATGCCAAGATCAGCTTGGCTAGTGGACTAGATTGGAGATTAACAGGTTACCATGGTTATCTAGAAAGACACCAGTGAAGTGAAGCGTGGTAAATATTGAAAGATCACGGAAGAATGGAGGGGCTATTGTGGCTCTGTGTAAGAGACTATAATGATCTTCTCAGCTTTGATAAGAAGGAAGGAGGGGTAGATGATGAGACCCTTGGGTATAACTCATCCTCGAAAGCTAACTCATGAGGAGAGGGTGCCCAAAGGTCTTATAAGCCTCCCACCAAGTGGTATTCCACCAGATGTGGGACTCCCAAGTTGCCTTGGCTTGTGGTTCCTAACATTTCTGCCCCCTTAAACAGCGACGTCCATGGTGCTGGCAGCTGGTATTCGGGCTTTTCTCCCCTTTTGCTTCTCTCCAACCATCATCGCCCCTGCCCGGGATTGAAACTGCTTTGATACCACTTGATGAGACCCTTGGGTAGAACTCATCCCCAAAAGCTAGCTCATATGGAGAGGATGCCCAAAGGTTTCATAAGCCCCCTACTAAGTGGTATTCCACCCCATGTGGGACTCCTAAGTTGCCTTGACTTGTGGTTCTTAACAATAGACCATTTAAATTATTTACTCATAGGATTTAAATCAGTGGTGCAAGATTGAGGGCTATCGAACTTACCTTCGGCTAGGTACCACTTTATGTAGGAACATTGAACAGGGGATGATAGAGTGGTGAGAGAAAGGTTAGACTATGTTATAGCTGACAGAAGGTGGTTGCAGTTTTTCCCAACTGTGTAACGGAGATATTGGTTTCTACATACATCGACCACTTTCCCATGCTTTTCCAAATAGAACCTAGATTGAATCCCCAGCACAAATAATGGTTAAAATTTAAAAATGCTTGGCTCAGACAAGACGATATTGTGGAAGAGGTGAATAGTGGATGGAATATGGGACATACAGAGGAGATGACTGAGAAATTATCATACTGTAGGGAGGAAATTGAGATGTGGAGCAAAAATAAAGGAGGGGACTATCTTAAAGAAGCAAGGGAAATTGATTCTTGTCTATGGGCTCTCAGGTGCAGTAGTGGAGGAGAAGTTAAATGAATAAGCTTATGTAACAGGAAGAAGTTAAATGACACCAAAGATCGAAGACTCATTGGCTGCAAAGCGGTTACAAAAAGACAAGGTACTTTCATTCCCATGCTTTAGCAAGGAGAAGAACGAACATCATGAGGGAGCTATAAAATGAACAGGGCTAGAAGGCTTAAAGGGAGCGATATTTAATTGCTTTAGCCAAATTTATTTTGGTGGCAGTGGTGAATATGAAAATGTCCTCAAGTTTGATCCTAAGTGTTGTCTTTGAGCAGAATAATCGTGACCTAGTAAAACCATTCAAAGCAGTAGAATTTATAAAAGCAGTATTCCATATGCATTCAAATATTTTGAAAGGAGTCATGACAAGAATGGGATTCAATGATATGTGGGTAAATTGGATCGTGTAGTGTGTTCAAAATGTTAAATACTCCTACCTTCTAAATGGAGAAGTGATTGGGCCAGTACTTCTATAGAGAGGATTGAGATAGGGGAATTTGTTATCTCCATATCTTTTTATTATGTGTGCAGAAAGATTATTAGCACTCTTAAGGAAGGTAGAGCAGGATGGCCTCATTCACGTGTACAAAGCAAGTGTGAATGGTAAATGAAGAGGCCTCATTCAGGATTACCTCCTATGCTTGGATAAGATTCCGAACACATACGAAGAGGTGTTTGGATAGTCAATAAACTTCCAAAACTCAGCTATATTCTTTAATTTAAACATGAATAATACCTTTAGAGAAAAGCTTTGTGATATTATTGAAATCTACACTTTAAATAAATCATGGTAGATATTTGGGGCTCCCTTCTTTTATTAGCAAAAGCAAGAAAGCTATTTTCGCTTTTTTTGGGGGACAAACTCTGGGGAAAGCTACAAAATTGGAAAATAAAATTCCTATCTTGTGCTGGGAAAAAGATTCTTATTAAATCAGTGGCATAAGTAGTCACATGCTTCTGCATGAATTTTTTCTTATCCTTACATCCCTGTGTAAGGAACTCCAACGCATGATGAAATTTTGAATGCTATCCTGGAAATACCAATCAGTGCAATGAGAAGAAAACATAAACGCATATGGCATTTGGACAAAAGGGGAGTCTAGACAGTTAAGTCTGCCTATCACCTGAAGCATAGAAGAACCTCTACAACGGATCCTCTACCAAGTGAGATTCAGTGGAAAAGGGTGTGGAATCTCAAGTTACCTCCAAAGGTGAAAAAATTTGTGTGGAGGGGACGTAGAAATGGGTAAATCTTCAGTGGCAAGGTGTGGAGGTGAACCCGAAATGTCAGTTCTGCAAGGATGATAAGGACGTGTTCCATGCATTACTGGGGTGCCAGCGTGCTTGAAGGTACTGGGAAAACTAGGTTATGTTTAACTAGCCTTTAGAAATAACTTCGCACAGCACTCTCGTGGGCCACTAATGCTAGAAACCTCGTTACAGTCGTCCAATTTAAAGTAGAAGACCTCACTGAGCTCGGAATGCTAGTCCAGGATTGTGAAAACCCCTTGGAAACCTGAGACTACTTCTCTTGTGTATGGATTAGGAAGCAGAGGAATGATGAAGCTCACAAGTGAACTAAATCTTCTCTTAGACATTCTAGCTTTTATTTCTGGGATGTAATAGCAAACCTTTCTTATCATTTTTAATAAGAGCTGCTATATGTTATTGTTAAGAAAAAAGAGAGAAAAGGAAGGTAGTATATTTTGATAGATTTGACTTAAAAAATTATTATAAAAAGATAATGACCAATATAATCATTATGTGTGATACAATATCACCTTAATTTTAATGTCCTTTGTCCACATCTTCATTTTATTTTATAGTTATGATAATATAAATTAATGTTGTACAAGTTTAATTATAAAAGTAAATAAATGAATATTAAACAATTCAGTAGCTTCTATTTATTTTTTAAAATAATTTTCAACATATTAATTTATTCAGTATGCATTTAATCAAATTTTATATTTTCACATTTTAATTTAACTGAAACAAAATTTATTCACTAAGTAATTTAAATATAAAAATATGTATTTAAATTATAAAAATTATATTAACCAACATGTATTTGAACATTTTGAGGATCGCATAAGTACAATACAGCAATTACTAGTGTACAGAAAGATTGAACATGACTTAATCTTTATTATTTATTTTTGTCATAATGAATTTTAAAATCAATCATAATTTTATGTAATATAAAGGTAAACCCAAATTGCAACAATTCATTATCTTTAGAAAAATGTTACATATATATCAAATTTTAGGTTATTTATATAATATCTAATAAAATAAAATAAAATTCATCTATAATGCTTTGTGGAATAATGGAGCTTAGTGCTACAATGAAGTACTGATAATATGTAAGTTTACTTTATTTTTCGAGAAAATTGATTATTCAGTCCTTATAGTTTATTCATTTTATAAATTGATCCTCATACTTTATTTTTTTTCAAATCACTTTTTATCGTTTCAATTTTTTTTAATATGATCCTTTCTGTTAAGTGAACCATTAACTGTTTGATTTTGAGTGATTTGGACTGACATGTGACTGATGAGGATGGTCCATGAGCTGCCACGTAAGCAATCGGTAGAAGAAAAATAGTGCGCTGCAAGTTGGCCAGAAACAGAGGTAGTGTGTAGAGAAGAAGAAGTGGGCGTCCAAGAATCTGATTTGATCTTGATCAGTACATATTTAATCTGCGTTCAACACTGTAAGTAAGTTACTATGGGTTCTTTTAAAAATGATAAGTCATTTCTGGAATGTGATATGGTGAAGACTATACTGCCTGGTATAGAATACTTAGAGTATTGGAATAAGCTCTTCAAAGATTGGCAAATCCGCTTTCAATCAGATGAGGTTTTTTCTGTTCAAACCAGTGAGCATTAAGGCATTAGTTAGAAGTGCTTTGATAGAAAATGAAATTTGTTTCTATACGCCGTCATTGTGAGAAACTCAATTTTAAAAGGGACTTGGCTATTAAAATTGAAAGTATTCCAGAGCTTGGGTTATCTGAAAGTGATGCTTTTTGTGTTTAGGAGGAGCGATCTCCTAAACACAAAGTCCTGGTTCTAATATTTGCTATAAATAAACCTATCTATTAAAATTGGTATATAAAAATGTAGCAAGAATTATTCCTTCCTCTTTGTATCCAACTACATCATACATAGTGATTACTTCTCCATGTTGCTGCCAAAGATAAAAATGGCATGTGTTGGTGTCTTTTAGCTCAAAATTGCTTTTGTATTTTGATCATGACTCATGAGAGTTTTTTTTTTTTCTTTTTAATGATCTACTGATTTTCACTTTGCCCAGGGGAATATATTATCTCTATATTAAACTCCTGTGTATATGAGTTCTTATGGAATGATATATTATTATGCCTAGGTAAGATCTGAAGCCAGGAAGGTTCATGCTCTCTTCTTTAATATATTGAAAATTGCATTTCCTAATATGGACTTCGGGAGGCAAGAAGTGCCCTGTATTTCTCTAGTCAAATTTCAGCCAGTGCTGTAACATCTCTAAGGCAAGTAAATTACTAAAAAATGTTTAAGAGGTCGCATGTGATGTTTGCCTTATTGGCAGCGAAAATCAAGGAGGTGACACAGCGGCTACTTAGTGCAGGAAAGTGTAATATTTCGTATGTAGTTAAACACCCATAGTTGCTTACTTACAGCATTGAACGCAGATTAAAATTATGTTAATTAGGATCAAACCAAATTCTCGGACGCCCACTTATTCTTCTTCCCTTAATGTTAGAATATTTTAATATTATATAGAGTAGTATTAATTATGCTATTAGATTAATTTTTTGTGATAATTAATTAGACAATTAATATTATAATTGTAAACTAAGAATGGATTGAGTTTATATTTATTGTAGGTAACCAGCGATGGGTTGGATTATCTACAAGTCCACTGGGTAGAGACCCTAATTTACAGTCTAAGAGCATTAGTAATTATTCTATCAGATTGTTAATTAAGAGTTAATTATTAAGAGAGAGTTAATAAATTTTTTTATTTAAATAATAAAAAATAAAATTATTTTAATATATATATGAGGGTTTTATTTTATTATTATAATTAATTATTATTATTATTAAAATAAAAAGAAGCCATAATTTTAATTTTGATGAAAACTATTTGTTTAGTGATTGTTTACTTTATGAATTCTTTTTTGAATATTGTGGATTAATATTTTTATGCAAAATTATATTATGTCATTTTTAGTATCAATTCAAGTATTTATATTTTAATATCTTTTAATTCTATATTCATGTATTATAATAAATTTTACATGACTTGCCCTCTGATTTTTGGCCATTTGCTGCACACTATTTTCTTCTACTGTTTGCTCACATGGCACCTCATGTGGCATCTTCATCGGTCACACGTCAGTCCACATTATTCAAAATAAAATAGTTAGTGGTTCCCTTAACAGCAAGAACCATATTATAAAAAATTAAAATTATAAGAAGTAATTTTAAAAAAAATAATGTGTGAGGAGCAATTAACAAACTCAGGGACTAAATAATTATTTTTCTCCTACCTTTTTAAAATAATTTTTGTCTGTTCCGGTGTAATTTTTTTAATTAATTAAAAATGGTAATAAAAGGTATTCTGCTGAGAAAAAACTAAATACAAAAATTATGGATCGTTAGATCGATCATATACGTTTCAAGAGGACAAAAACCTTGAATATGCGCTGGATAATTTATTATTATACGCAACCCAAAAAGAGGCAATTCAGAAACAAAGTCAAACAATTGTTGTCTGTCACTTCCAGCACTCACTGTTCCCTCGCCTCTACGATGTGTGTGCCTCTTCCGGCTCCTCAGGTCCGTACAATGCATTTTCTCTACCCCTTTTAGCTCCAAAATTCGCTTCCTTTCTTCGTTTATTTGGGATTTCTCGGTGAACTGAATTTAGGGTTTAGCATTTTTTTCTTGAAAAAAAATATTACCCTATATGCAAATTCATATTGCTGAATGCATCCCATTCAGTCGAAGAGGGAATGGATGCCTCGGTTTATGCTTGCTCTTTCATTATAAGGATAGTAACTCTCTCTCTCTCTCTCTCTCTCTCTCTTTTTTAATAAGGCTATTTAATACATATATTTTCGTTTTCCTTTTTCCTGCCGTTTAACCGGTTACCGAGAAAAAAAATTATTAGGGTTTTTTCCTGTAATTTGAGTATAGTTTTCAAAAGTTTTCTTTTTGGGGCTGTTTCTGATAAATGTGTAGTCGTCCGTTGCTTATATATTTTATGTCGGTTCGGGATATTGAATGCTACCCATTTGGTGCTGCGATGAGATTATTTGAAAGTGGCAGTGGTGAGAATAGCCGGTGAAATTATTATTTTGTTTTATTGCAACCAAAAATTGAAGCTAGCTTCCGGAGCGTGTTTCTTGATGATGTTGATTATTAAATAATCGTCATTTTTTGTTGCTTTTTTGTTTTGTCGAATTTAAGCATTTTCACTTGTGTTTTATATGCTTTTATTAGTATTATGTACGCCCCATTATTTATTAATAATATGCTTTGGGGGTCTATGATTGTTTAAAACAGTTGAGATTTCGTTTCTGTGCTGAAGTTCTCCCCTCTACCCCCTTCCCCAAAGTGTTGAGAACCAAAAAAAAAAAAAAAGGGAAAAAAGAAGCGAGGAGGGAAGATAAGAAGAAAGCGCCTAATCTTATTAATTCTTGGTTTCTGTATATATTCTGCTTGTTTTGTGTCTGACAAATTTTTACACATGCAAGCAGAACAGACTTGATCATTACAAACTCTGCTATGGGTTTCTCTTGCAATTGTACTGCAAGTTTTGTATGTTGAAGGATTCAATCTATATAATGGTGCTATACTTTTGCACTTTGAAAACTGTTTGTTAATTGGTATATCTACAAAACCTACATTCTCTTATGATTTTGGCCAATTCAGGATATATAAGTTGTAAACTATAAAAAGTCTGCATGGCCAATCTGAATGTGAGCACTGTACATCTCAGGGGACTGGTGGAGAGCTGAGGAAGGTATGGGTGCACTCTGCATTTTAATTTGGTCAAGTTGTTCTCAAAGTAATTATATATTAAATGTAGCTTTTTTGCCGATGCACCTGACCACAGCACACACAGTTAGGTTCTAGAATCTTGATTTTTTGATGGACTGCAATAAAGAAGAGGCCTTAAGGGCCAGGGATGTTGCTGAAAAGAAGATGGAAAGCAAGGATTTTATAGGGGCCCGTAAAATTGCTCTTAAGGCTCAGAAACTATTTCCTGATCTGGAGAATATAGCTCAGATGCTTGTTGTTTGTGATGTTCATTGCTCTGCTGAGAAAAAATTGTTTTGTAATGAAAAGGACTGGTATGGAATTCTTCAAATTGAGCAGACAGCCGATGAAGCAACTATAAAGAAGCAATACAGGAAGTTTGCTCTCCAACTTCATCCTGACAAAAACAAGTTTGCTGGTGCAGAAGCTGCATTTAAGCTGATAGGGGAAGCTCAAGCAGTGCTTTTGGACAGACATAAACGGGCTACACATGACCGAAACAGAGCTTCATATCGTCCGCCGCAGAATGTTTATGTGAATGTTAATCCTGGGGTGCAAAACCATTTTAGAACCAATTTTACAAACTTGAATCCTCGGCAGCAGCAGTCTAGGCAGTCAGCTCAGCAGGGGTTCAATGGTGGCTGTCCTACATTTTGGACTGTTTGCCCATTTTGTTCTGTTAGATTTCAATATTATAGAGAGGTTCTAAATAGATCTCTTCGCTGTCAAAGTTGCAGTAGGCCCTTCATTGCATATGACATTAGTGTGCAAGGTACATCTCCACCAACTTTTTCAAGTCAGCAACCATTTGGCCAGCAAAAAGATGGTTTGAACTATCATGCTTTTAAGGTGGATGTTGGATCTCAAGGTAATTCGCATGGTGGAAATGTCAATACAAAGCCTTTTGAGAAAAAGGGCCCTACTTCCCGTCTCTCTAAAAAGCTTAATGGAAAGAGGCGGAGGGAGCAAGTAGTGGAAATCAGTGAAAGTTCTGATTCTATAGGCAGCACTGATTCTGAAATTGATATGGTTTCTGATGAGGATGGTATTAGTGGCAGACAAAACCATTCCACTAGTAGAGATGGGCATCCTCGTAGATCTACACGGCAAAAGCAGCGTGTTTCATACAAGGAAAATGTGAGTGACGACGATGAGGATGACATCATAACGCCTTCAAAAGGGGCTAAGGCAAGTGGATCACCATGTGTTACTGAAGAAGATCATGAGAAGGCGGCTAAAATTAATTTTCAAACTGGTTTGGCTGCTGATCTGAAATATCAAAAGAATGGCATAAAACAGAAACAGAGTCTTTATGCTGAAGAAATATTGCATAATAGAACTGAGGAAAGAAAGGAGGGGTACGGAAAAGCAGTGGGAGGCTCAAAGATTTCAGCTGAAGTTAACGTGCATTGTACACTAGAGTCAGCTTCCAATGCAACAGAGCAGCCAAATGTTATAGTCTGTCCTGATGCAGAGTTCAATGACTTTGACAAGGACAAGAAAAAAGATTGTTTTGCAGCTGGGCAGATTTGGGCTGTTTACGATACAAAAGATGGCATGCCTAGATTCTATGCTCTAATTAAAAAAGTTTTTTCTTCTGGGTTCAGGCTGCGGATAACATGGTTTGAACCAGAACCGAATGACAAGGATGAAATTAATTGGGTAAACATGCAATTGCCAGTTGCTTGTGGGAAGTTTGGGCTCAGTAACTCCGAAACCACAGAAGATCATCCAATGTTTTCTCATCAGATTCTTTGTGAAAAGACTGGATGTAAAACTTTTGAAGTTTATCCTAGAAAGGGAGAAACTTGGGCTCTCTACAAAAATTGGGATATCAAATGGTACACGGATGTGAAATCTCATCAGAAGTATGAATATGAGTTTGTTGAAATCTTGTCAGACTATGTTGAAGGTGATGGTGTATTTGTTGCGTACTTGGCTAAATTGAAGGGCTTTGTGAGTCTTTTCTCTAGAGTTATGAAGAAAGCCACCCACTCATTTAAAATTCCATCAGCAGAGTTATTCAGATTCTCTCACAGGGTTCCATCATTTAGAATGACTGGTCAGGAAAGAGTAGGCGTTCCTGTAGGATCTTGTGAACTTGATCCTGCATCGTTGCCTTTGAATCTTGAAGAGATTGCTGTTCCCATTGATTTGGAAGAGAAGGTTGGTCATACCTCATCTGGTGATGTGAGTAGAAGATCTTCAGATAGATTGAAACCCATGATGGCACCTGGTGGAGATTTATCTACGTTTCAGGTTAATTTGGAAACAAGTAATTGGACAGAGAACAATGGTTCTGTTAACTACGTTGAAGATTGTAGTGCTCCTTCTGCTTCAATCCAAGAAGCTATGGAAATTCCAGACCCTCAATTCTACAATTTTGATGCTGAGAGGTCCCTGGAAAAGTTTCGGATTGGTCAGATTTGGGCATTTTATAGTGATGAGGATGGCTTGCCAAGATACTATGGTCAGATAGTGAAAATCACGTCTAGCCCAGATCTTGAATTGCATATAATGTGGCTTGCTTCCTGCTGGCTGCCGGTGAATTCCACTAGATGGGAAGACAAAGACATGCTTATTTCTTGTGGCAGATTTAAAATTAGAAATGGTAATTCAAATGTCTATACTAGCACATCTTCCCTTTCGCATCAGGTGCGCGTTAATTTTGACAGAAAGAGCAATGAATATTCCATCTTTCCTAGGAAAGGTGAAGTATGGGCATTATATAGAAAATGGACAGCCAAAATCAAATGCTCTGACTTGGTCGACTGGGAGTATGACATAGTGGAAGTTCTTGAAGAAAATGCTTTCTGGATAGAAGTTTTAGTTTTGGACTTTGTTAGTGGTTATAATGCAGTTTTTAAGGGCAAAACTTATCAAGGATCAGCTGTCACTTTGAGAATACCCCAGACACAGTTGCTCAGGTTCTCTCATCAGATCCCAGCTTTCAAACTAACAGAGGAGCATGGGAATCTCAGAGGCTTCTGGGAGCTTGATCCTGGAGCTCTACCTGTTCATTTTTGGACTCCCCAGTAGATTTACTGTAGCCATGGAGCAAAATCTATCATGCTATTCCTGGACTCACTACCTTTTGTAATTAGATTAATACCATATATCTGTGTCTATTTAGTAGTAGCCCCTGTATAATTATAGTATAATTTGAGCTGACAGCAAGTCTTATCATTTTACTATTACTCTAACCGCCTTATTGAGGAAGTTTGTTGTGCCGGATCTTTGCTGCGTTCTTAGTTTCTGTACCATTCAAATCCAGTTTTGCAGTCCAAGTATGCTTGTTTATCTTTCTCGTTCTGAAAATGTGGTCTGGCAGAAGCAGGTAAGGCTCAGTTTGTATAGAGTTCAGTTTGAAAAGACGAGAGATAGGGAAGAACCAGTTGCGACCATTGTAAAACCTTCGCACCATTTCTCGGAGCTTCGGACATAAGGAAAGCAAACCATTCCTTCTATAAAAGCATATAAAGACTAAAAGAAAAGGATGCACTTTTCGCCGTGGAGGACGACTGAGTCAGTGGCGTGTCTACTGGCCGCACGAGTCTCAACTTGCATATGTATATCATATATAAAATATCTGTAAATTAGTTTTGGCCTCTCTCTTAAAAGAAAATATTTTCATTTTGACCCCTATTGGTTTTCAAATAAAACAAATCGACTTTCTCTTCTTAGTTATTCTCTATCCTATTCTCTTATTCTCTTTTATGTGTCTACTTATATTTCTTTATATTTTTCCTTCCTAGAGTATGTTTACAACCTGTATGTTTGTATAGAGTATAGACTAAAATTTAAAAGAGTGAAGATTGTAATTTTTTTTTAATCTTTTGTATGTATTTTACTTTTATTTTTTCATTCTTTCATTATTTGATCTCCACTCTTTCTAATTTTTTTTTTAAAAAACTATTTTTCTCTCTTTTGTTTTTAATATTTTTCAAACTTACACTCTATATTTACATTTGTTTATAACTTCTTTTGTCTATCTTTATCTCTAGGTTTAATAAAATGTCTTATGTATTATTATAATTAAATTATCAATAAGTCATACACACACACACACACACACATATATATATATATATATATATATAAAGAAAAATACAATTTTGGTCATTTAATTTTGACTATAGTATCAATGTAGTTCTCTAAAGATGAAATATATCATAATGATTTCCTAAAGATGAAAAAATTAATTAATTTGGTCTTTTTGGAAGACCTAATTTATCTTTGTAGGATCACTATTTTTTGATGGGTTTAATTTATTGAGGACCATTTTGATGTTGTTCATTTTTTGAGGATTAAATTGATCTTAAGGTCAAAAAGTCAGGGATCAAAATTA
Organism: Delonix regia; assembly: GCA_037074485.1. Taxonomy (NCBI): domain Eukaryota; kingdom Viridiplantae; phylum Streptophyta; class Magnoliopsida; order Fabales; family Fabaceae; genus Delonix; species Delonix regia. The sequence goes on from CM073454.1 coordinate 33,867,176, forward strand.
TATTTTCTTTACATAATACTTGAAAATAATTTATAATTCAGAAAAAGTTACTCTATGAGATAAATTAAATAAATAAGACTTATTAAAAAAATATGCTTAATTTCATGCATATTCTATATGATAATGTTGTATAAATGGCTATAGCAATGTTTACAATGACACATTAAATTATTTAATTTTATGGATATATATATATATATATATATACATACGCACACACAAATTATATATTATAATTTACAATCTCGGCCTCCGTAAGAAAAAATTTCTGCCTCCACCTTTGGACGAACATATAATGAGATAAAGAATTATTGGAACTGTAATTCAAAGAGAAAAATCTACTGCTTCATGAAATCCTTAAATGAACCTTACCCTTGATTTACATGCTTTTGGTAAATCACATACTGCTTCATCCAAACGAAAAGGTGGTCGAGTGAGACCAACTCAACCACCCATCTAACACGACAAGCCCAATCCTTTGACCAAAAATTCCCACTCACAAGGTATCGCAGGTAAGGTGTTTGAAAAATGTCTAAACCAAACCCCAATCCCACAAAGTTGTACCAATACAGGATCTGAAGATGCTGCTATAATGAGTTCTTGTTCTTGGATCCTAAAGCCCCAAGATGAGGCAATATGCCTAAGCATTGGTAATGGAGGAGGAAGAGGAAAAGTTGAGACCTTGGGACCATATCAGTGGCTAGACAATGAAATAATGAAGCTTAGTTACATGTTTGAAAGTGGGGCGTTTGTGAACACAAATAAGAATAACGTGGAACATGAAAATGATTCGACCTTAAGCAGAAATAATGACATGGTAGGAGAGATTTACATGAATTGGTGGGAAAGGAAATAATGGGAGCAAATGAGGATCTCATGACTAGAATTGATAACATTGTGGAGGGTATTTTTGATTCATCAGATAACTGTGTTATGATTATCAATTGCTTGATTGGGATTTTGCAGGTGGTGTACAACCTAATAATAATCAATGGGGACTTTGTCAAGAAGAAAACCTCAACATGGCTTGTTTGTGGGGTGATGGCAATAGTGGAGAATTTGGGGGAAATTTTTGTTCATAGACATGCAATTTTCCTTTTGGCTACATGCATGGGTGGAGACTTCAACATTCAATCTATATTATTGTACTAACAAAAAATTTATTGCTTGCACGACGAGGTAATATTAATTGAATATGTTTTGAAAATGTTATTGAAGTTATTCATTATAATGAGGGCAATAAAGTTTCCGAATTGCTTAGATATTCATGTTGTTTTGGGGGAAAATATGAAGAGCAAATAAGAAGGTAGAGGATAGTTGTAATTTTACATTTTACTGATTTGTAATGTGATTCCAAATGTTATATAATCATATTCATTATAATTTTTGTGTTTTTACTGTAGTTCATTTCATTCACTTCATCATCCCGCATGCCCTAATATATGAAAACAGCCTTCGGCCTATGGATCATATCATCATGTATGATAAGATCTTAAAAAAACCAATAACCTTAAAATTTTTTGTTTTTACAAATGTTCTCTTTAAAACCAGTTTTGGACCTTAAAAATTCTTTATTATTCTCTCTAATTGCACTCATTCATTTATTTTCTCCATGTATAAAAATTTGTATTCATCTTTGATGTAAATTAATAATTTTCAGTTGAGTCACACTTAATAATTCTACTAACATTGAGAGGCAATCTTGCATAAAAACAATCTACATAAAATTATCAATTAAAATGGGCCACACAAAGAGTTAAATGTTCCATTATTGTCACACTTGACAACCTGTCAGTAGATTAAGAGTAGACCTAATTATAATTTAAAAAGCCTGTCCGACTCAATGAGTCTAATTTGAAAAATAAAGCCATCATTCATGAATGGTAGATATAACTTAGATTATTTCCATTGACATGTGAATTACTGGTCTAGTTTAGGAGTCTGACATCATTCATGAATGGTGAATATAAGATTTTGAATCTAAGGTTTTTCTATTGGAATAATAACAAATTCAAAGTATTCCTATGACGTTGAAGATGTGATAGATAGAAGGGTTCATATCTATTGTTATAGTAGACTCACTATTATTTAGTCAGAAACTCATAATCAACATAAAACACAAATTTGTTTATTAATTGTTGGCCATCAGTCTCTCTGAAGCACATCTATTAGTATCTTGTTTAAATTGTGTAGAATGCTGAATGCTAATTGTTTTATTTTTATGGTAAATTTTAATTGTAAAGTTTTGAATAAGATGATATGTATGACAATGGTTTGCCAAACAGTTATTTAAATATAGCAATGAAGGTCTTAAGTCTGATCAGAACTATTTTGTATAATAATGTATGAATGTCTTCCATCTTTTTCTTCTTGGTCATTATATGAATGTCTATCATCTTAATTCTTTCTTTTGGCCAAGAGTATTAGATGGTTAGTTAAATTTGCATAAGATGTAAGAATTTACTGTCATATTATGAATTGGTGATTCTCAATGGTGGTTACATTTTCTACTTTCGTGATTGTGGAGTGAATATAAGATTTTTCCACTTTTGGACAAATAAAACTTATTGTGTGAATTATGAATAGATCTCCTACATATAGTCATCTTTGTTTTGGTTAGCTTCATTAGGATTTCTCTTGAGCTAATATAAACTTTTATATTGTTTTGTTGTAATACACCAAAGGAAATATGTCTTCAAGTGCAAGTGCTTTATCAGTCCGTACTAGAAAAAATGTAGCTACTAGAAGGAAGAATTTTCTTGGCATTAAATCTGATATAGGGTGGAAACATGAGAAGGATGTTAGTAGGGATGTAAAAAAGTTCAATGTAGTTATTGTGGCAAGGTTTATAGTAGAAGAGTTTATAGGTTCAAACGTCATTTAGTTTGCACAAAAATAAATGTTGAATCATGTCTTAGTGCTCTAGATGATGCTAAAACACAGATGTTACAATATGTTATTGATACTGTGAACACCCACCTAAAATAATAATAATAATGATAATAATAAAAATAATAATAAATAAAATAAAAAATTAAAAACAAAAATGCAAAATATAGAATTAAAATGGGATAAACCAAATACAAGACCAAAAATATTAAAAAAGAAAAAAAATCAATATAAATACTTGAAGTAAAGACATGATAATTGTCTTGCAAAAGAAAAATAAATAGAGTAAAAAATTTTGAATTGATCTAAATACAAAAAGGAGAAAAAAGCCACCTAATTAAAATAAAAATAAAAATGCAAGCTCTCTCTCACTTATCATGTGAGAGAAAGTGGCTGGAGGGAAGTTAAAGAGAGCAAACCTAAATGAAAAGGAACAGAGGAGAGCATTTTGAAGTTGGGGGAGAAAAAGCAAATTGAAAAGAGTGAAGAGAAACTGAACTCTGAGCTAAAAAGAGTGAAGATAAACCAAGCTGTAGAAGGGTGAAGGTAAATTGAGATAGAGGAGAAAAACTGAGCTTGAAAGAGTAAAGAGAAACCGAACCAAGAAGAGTGAAGACAAAGCGAGAGAGAGGAGAAAAACTGAGCTGAAAACGAAAAGTCATGGACCAAAAGAGAAGTCGTAAACCGAAGAGTCACGCCATCGCCTAGCCTCCTCTTTGTTGGCCTTCCAGGTTAGTTAGTCTATACACATGTGGTTTGCATTTTACATGGCAGCGGTGTGTTTCCATTTTATCTCATGTTCATTGGTCCTACTCTCCATTTTACTCACTTCCTCCCTCACTCTTTCCTTCTACTTGTTTTATTGCCATTAAGCATGAGTTTTCCTTCCTCTTCCCCACCTTTCCCGTACGATGTGAGAGCTACCATCACCCAGAAAAAAACTCCTCTGCCCACACTTACCAAAATAGAGGCAAACAGAGGCGAGGAGGACGTTGGGAAGGTTGTCAGGTTCCTCGATTTGCAACGTTATATCTTTTCTATATATTTTTTTTTGCTCTTAGTGTTAGTCATGGTCACTGCACCTCTCTTCTTGCATCTGTCATAAAAACATGGCTGCAGTCTCCGTTTCATGCCACTATCAAGTTGTCATTGAGGGAAGCCAAGTGGGTGTTTTCGGTTTGGCCACCAGTTGATGTTTTACTAAAAAATAATTGAAGGTGAGTCAGGAAGGAAATGAGAGTGATCCCTGAATATATATATATATACATACACATGGGCATATATGTATAAGAAAAGAAATGAACCAAGAGGAGTTTCTGGTTTCCAGGAAGATTACGTGCATGGGTCACATGTTAAAAGGCAAGTCATTTAAAGGCAAGGATGATGTATATATATATATGTGTGTGTGTGTGTGTGTATATAAACATATATGTATGAAGAAAAGTGAATCGAAGGGAGTGTTTTTGGTTTCTTGGGCATGGTATCTTTTTTATTTTTTTAAACTTTTTTTATTTATTCATTTATTTATTTATTTTCTTATATATGTATGTATTATATATATATATATATATATATATATATACATATATATGCATGAAGAAGGCTTTTCTAGACGTGGGTGTTCGTTGCATGCAATGTGCAATGTATGTGGTGTGCAAAGTGCATATTAGTTACTGGGCATTCATATTTTTTTGCTTTGTTTCTTTTGTCTTTTGTTTTTTCGTCTCTTTTTGGTTTTTTTGGTTTTTCTCTTCTCTTTTTATTTCATTTTATTTTTATTTTGTCATGTTATATATATATATATATATATATATATATGTGTATATATAATGAGGTGTCTTTTGCCACGTATGTGTATAATATATGCATGAAGAAAAGTGATCTTGAATATGCATGGAATGCATACAAAGACGTTGGTTGTCTTCTATTTTTTATGCATTGCTTTTTTTTTTTTTAAATTAAATTAAATTTTTTATTTAGTTTTTATCATTGTTAGTATGGTTACCATTGTTACTATCTTTATTATTATTTTATTCTAATTTTCAATGGTGTCATATGAGAACACTAATATCCTTAGGTACTTAATAGAGGTCATGTGAGATTCTTAAGCATCCCCTTTGGCCTTGAAAGTTAGTATATATTTGTTTTAAAAAAATAATAATGATGCAGATATATATACATTGATTAAATATTTTTCCATTATTTGCAATCATCGTGTGAGAATATTATTCTCCTTGAATGCTTGGGGTCGTGTGAGATTTTAATCTCCTTAGGCCCTGCAAATTATTACATATTTGTTAAAAAAAGAAGAAGAAATAAATAAGTAAATAATAACGCAAAAAACAAATATTTTAATTAAATATTTTCTATTATTTACAAAATGATTAAGTTGAGATTTTATAAAATTTAACTAATAAAAAATGCCATGTGGGACTTGGGTCTCCATAGGTTTTGGGGAATTGATCCTAGTAAAAATAAGACTAAAAGAATTTTGATATCAAAATCCATAAAAATACATAAAAACAAAATCTTAAAAAATTCTCAAATATTTTATTCTATATTTTGGGCTCTTGAGTGAGATCACTCGTCTCTTCAGGCATCCAAGGATTAATTAGTAGAGATTGTGTGAAACCTGAAGTCTTCTCAGGTTTCAAAAATTAATATTTAAAATATTGAGATAAATTAATTAAAGAAAATAGGGATGTTTGTCCTACTTAGTTTGTAACTAAAAATCCTAAGAATGTTTTTCATTTTAAGTTTTACTTTAAGTTTCAAATAAATTTTAATTTTTTTAAAATAAATAATATATGCAAAAATCATAAATTCAAAAATCATAGAAACATTTTTTCCATTATAGTTTAAAATTTATAATAAATTCTAATAATATATATATATATATATGTATGTATAAGTTGATTAAAAGTCCTTTTAATCATAATCTTACTTTCAAAATTAGAAAAATTCAAAAACCCAAAAAATATATAAATTCAAAAATTTCAAAACATGGCTTTCAGTTATAATTTTGTTCTAATTTCAACAATAAATTCTAATTTTAAAAATTTAAAAATAAATAAATAAAATCCAAAAATACATAAATTCAAAAATTTGAAAAATGAATTTATTTTTGTCCTAATTTCAATGATAAATTTTGGTTTTGAAAATCTGTGAATTTAAAAATTTAAAATATTCCTTCATTATAATTATATTTCAATTTAAATATATATATATATATATATATAAATTCCCGAAAATCCTAAAAAATCTCTTCCCATAATCATTTTGTTTAAATTTCAAAATAAAGATTTTAAATACAAAATTAAACCAAAAAAAATTAAAAAGGAAAAAATGAAGAGATCAACAGAGTTAGATTAATCAGGTTGTCGTAAATTAAAATACACAAACTGAATTTCAATTCCGTTTTGTTTACTAAAATTTGTTTAATTTAAACCTTCATGTTCTCATCATAAAATTTACAAATCATCAACCAATGGACATGCCTTTTTAGTCGAACTACGTAGACTTTGATCCCTATCATGGGGTACGTAGGCCCTATGTTGTCTTTCTAGGTCAAGTCTGCATTTTGTAAATATCTATTTGTTTGCTTCCATTATTATTATTTTTGTCTTCTCTATTTAACAGGCATGCATGTCAATAAAGGATAATTGAGATAAATTTAAGGCTATATTCTATTTCAACTGACTAATTTAAGGTAACTGTCCTTATGGATGGGTGTTGTGGGGTACCTAACACCTTCCCCACATTTAAATAGACTCCCGAACCCATCTCTGGTTTCGCAGACCATGTTGCTTTTTTTCCTTTTGTTTTAAATTGGTTTTCCAAAGTTTTCTGTCAAAAATTTTGGTGGCAACTCCAAATAAATTGATTTTCAAGATTTATTTTAGGGAATCAATTTAAACACTTTTTATTCCTTCACGCCAAAAGGTCGATTACGACAGATGCTAAATATGCATCATCTAAATGGAAAAGACAATGAGTTGATGTTGGTGAGGAGGAAACTCCAGGCACTCAAGGACATTGTAATTCCTAAGACCTTTTAAATTTATTGAGAGCTCCCAAAAAACATAGCAATGGCCAAGATAGCTCACAATCTACCATTAATCACATGTTCAAGAAAGATATTAGGGAAGAAGCTTGCCAACAAGTAGCTCGATTTTTTTACACAAGTGTCATTCCCTTTAATTGTATAAAAAATCCTGAGTTTATTAAGATGTGTGAAATTATTGGAAGATACAACCAAGGGTTTAAAGCCTCCATCCTATCATGAGATTAGAGAAAAATACTTGAATATGGAAGTTAAGAACACACATGCCATGCTCGAAGAGTTTAAACAAGAATGGAAAAAAATGGGTTGTACCATTATGTTTGATGGGTGGACGGATAATAAGAGTCATTCCATTTGTAATTTTTTGATCAATAGTCCTAAAGGGACCGTGTTTTTATATTCATTGGACACTTCTCATATTTCTAAAACTGCTGACAAAGTGTTTGAGATGCTTGATGAAGTTGTTAGAAAGTGGGAAAGGAGAATGTGGTACAAATAATAACTGACAACATTGCAAATTACAAGGCAGTTGGACAAAAATTGATGGAGAAAGGAATACACCTGTATTGGACACCATGTGCAGCCCATTACGTTGATTTGATGTTGGAGGACTTAGAAAAAAAAAATAGAGTTGTATAAAGAAATCATAAGTAGGAGCAGAAGAATTACAACTTACATTTATGTAAGATCAATGCTCATCAATATGTTGAGAAAATTTACAAAAGGGAGAGACTTGATTAAGCTAGTTGTGACTCGTTTTGCCACAACTTATTGGACATTAGGTTGTCTTAATGACCATAAAGCGACATTGATAAATCTATTTAATTCTAAGGAATGGAAAGATAGCAAAATTTTTGCTACCAAGGATAGGAATGAAGTGGCAAGAAGTGTTATGAATAGTAAGTTACTTGCCTCAAAGTTGTTGCTCCTTTTATTAAACTTCTTCGCTTAGTGGATTTGGAGGAAAAACCAGCAATGAGATTCGTATATGAAGTAATGGAAAATACAAAGGCAAAAGTTAAGATGAACTTTAATAATGTTTCAAGGAGGTAAATACAAACTAATATACCTTATATTGGTGTATTTATCTTTAATATATTTTGACTTGATTATTTGTTGATTACTATAGCTATGAGCTTCTATTGAACATAATTGATGAAATGTGGGATGCTTAATTTCATAGGCCTTTACATACAGCTGTGTATTACCATAATCCTCATTTTCATTTCAACACTCACTTCCAAGCTAATTATACGATTATGCGTAGCAAGACTAGTTAAAGATAAAGGACAAAAAGACAAAATTGAGTTCCAATTGGTTGAATTCCATTTTGTAAAAGGCATGTTTAGTTATGCTTTTGCACAGACATTAAGAACATAGTTGGCCAAAGCAGAATGGTAGGAAGCCTATGGAGATAGATGCCCAAAACTTAAAAGATTAGCAATTCTCATTCTTAGCTTATGCTGTAACTCTTCTGGATGTGAACGTAATTGGAATGTTTTTGAAAGGGTAAGTAATTGTAAAATTATAAATTACTTTCTTTCTTTATTTTCATTTTAATTTTTTTTGGGGTTATAATACTTTTTAATTTTGAAGTTGAATGACTTGACATTTGTGATGTGTAATTTGAAGTTAAAAAATAAGCAAATTACAAGAACTCATTTTATGATTTTGATGATATTTATTTTTATGATGAATGAATAACTGAGGAGATGGGAAATGAAGGTAATATGGAGGTAGATGATGAGGTTCTTGAACCCATTCAAGTTAATCCTCTTTCGACGGCAATTGCAATTGGTGATTTGGTTGTTTAGCTTGATGCTAATGTTGGTGGTACTAGTGCTGGTGAACAATTTAACAATATGGATTTCGATGATAACTTCTAGGATGAAGAAGAAGATAATAATAATGATGAGAAAGAGAATGAAATAGGGGGAGGTTATATAGGAGATGATCAAGATTCTAGAAGTGATGATAGTCGTGTGATTGATGATCTTTATTGAATTTATATTGAGAGTTTGTTATGTTAAATGAATAATTATTATGTATTATATGTTATGGATTATGGATTATGATTTATGGATTATAGAGTTTATTGAACTTTATATATTATGTATTATGGATTATGAACTATGCATGAAATTTTATGTGATATAGTTATGTTCAATAGTTTAAATAATAGGTGTAAACTCTTATGATTCTACATTATGAATTTACGTTACGAGTCAACTTCCTATTTCTGAGTCTACCTAGAATCATGATTTTGACAACATTGATCTAGACCAAAACTTATATCATTTCTACCTTTAAAATTTCATCACATTGGCTATACTTAAACTATCTTGTCAATAAATATATAAAAATTCTAATTAAAATTAAATATTCTCAAGGCAATCATTGTCCAATCTAATTAAAATTAAAGTTCTAACCAAAATATGATCAACTAACAATCAACATTAAAATTTCACATGATAGTCTTCAATCCAAGAGAACATATACCGGAAAAGATCAACTCTTATATTCTATTTATCTCTCTCTAATAGCTCATTTTACTTATTTATTTTTTTGTATTTTTAGAATTATTGCAAAAGATACCCTTTAAACATTTTGCAGGAGCACAAAATTTTCTTAATTTCTTCTATACCTTCATATTAGCCGACCCCCTAGTGCATTTTCGGTTGCTTACTGCGGTACGTACTACTATGTTATTCAACTGAATATATATATATATATATATATATATATATATATATATATAAAATTATTGTTGAAAATGATATATATAACCTCAAGAATAAGAAGTGAAGTGAGTATTTTGATTGGAGGAGAAGTAACATATGAAATAAAGAAACACTCTGAGAGAAAGGATAGGAGGAAGTCTTCTTGTCCACAAGATTTTTGAACTTTTAAAGAGTTTAGTTTTTTTTTTTTAAATATATTTACTTTGTTTTATTTGTACTAGTTCTTGGCTATGAATATCCCTCCTTTCTTTATCAACCATACATAACATATTATAGTAATTAGTTTAACTATCTTCTTCCTTATGGATAAGATTCCAACTCGAATATATATATAGTTTAAGATTGGAGAAAATAAGTGCTATGTTTTACACTAGTTAATTTCACATCTTGTAAAAACTGAAGTTGGATCTTAACTTAATATTACATTAATTTATCATACGTGAATTGTCTTTCAAGAGTGAAAAATAATAGGTTATTATAATTATTTTCACCTTTAGTGATACTATATTAACTTTTTTACAAAACTAAAACATGAATAATAACATATGGAAAAAAAAAAAAAATACGGCACAGACTTAAATATACACAAATGGAATGTGGAAATCGGGAAATAAAAGGTAAAAAATGCATTTAATGAGACCATAAGTTTGACAACTTTAAATTTTCAAATTATTTTAAAAGATTCAAAGACAAAATTGTCATTACTTCGAAGGAACCATGCCTATAATCTATTGCTCAAACGCATAACAAATGAATCCCAAGATCATTCAATTTAAATAATACTCTATTGACTCTCTTACTTAAATAAAACAAGCTTAATTATAACATATGAAAAAAAACCAAGGCACATACGCAAATGCACATAATGGGAACATGAAAATAGGAAAATGAGAGGGAAAATTACGTTTAAGAACTTGAAACTTTGAAATTATTTTAAAAGATCCTAACTTAAAATCTTAGGACCTAATGTTGAAACACATAACAAATAAGTCCTTCTGAATAAAGTAAAATTGAACATGGTTCTTTTTTAATAGTAAAATTCAATATCCTCGTAGTAAATATACTAAGTGTAATTTTTTTCTAATAAAAGCTAATGAACAATGTGAGTAGGCTAATTAATAGTGAAAGTAGGTTAAATATGTGTTGAGAAAACAAGTCCTATTTATTAGTCTAACATATTGGGGGGGCCAAATGTGGATTCCATCCTTATATAGCTCTTAGTGAGCATTATTGTGCTTAATTATACAAGTTCAAGAAGACTTGGCTCAAATTTTTCTTTTTTATATTTCTATTTCAATCAAAAGTCTACATTACTTGAATCATATCTCTAATATCAAACCACAGAGAATAATTTCAGGATTACATCAGGTATTGAGTACATTCCATATATTTCATATAGTACACAAATCCAATGTTTAACTTAAGCATAAATGGTCTACAGTCCTTCTCTTAATCCTTTTCAACTAACTTTACTATAGCGGATTATTCTTTGTATATACTTTAGCAAATTGCCCTCACTCACCTGGAAATGGAGACAAAGAAAGGTGAGACTTTATGTCTCAGTAGTTAGCAAGCAATTTAAGACAAACAATTCTATTCCCTACCCTTACTTATCACACATAATAACAAAACATATTTAAAATGCAAATCAAACACATGAGGCACATTTAATCTCATACATGTGGAATATCAAAGGGAATCATTCCTAGTCTCAGATTTGAAACACATCTTATCACTGTCTCATACCGAGCAAGAGACAAATACTATGAAAGCCATTCACATAAACTTCCATCACTGTATCACCACCGTCTCACATCACCCCCATAACTTCAACTATACAGTGATGACTTACAGGTGCTCAATGAATGATCACGTCCAGTTACATACCTTGGAGCATCCTTTGTTCATGTCATCATCGTCAATGGTTTATATGTCTGGATGCCCAACATCCATCTTCCATATTTCATTGACAGCAACTCATGGAGATTGCCTAGTCCCCAAGTACATATTTCAAACCCATAACAAACACATTTATGTAGCTATCATGTAAATATTTAAAATAAAACAAGATAAGTAGGGTAGAAGCTAACTACCTATCTAGTTGATCTTCTTTAGAAATTACCATCTTTCCTGGCGACCAAGGCTGCTAGCTATATAAAGTTCATTAAATCCATATTTAAATTCCTTTCTATTTGTTAATCTAAATCTATGCTATTTTTAAGTCTTACTACCTAGTCATGTTTATAGATGTCTTCCATCATGAGAATTAATCCATATTTGCCTAATTTTATCAACTAATTTCTGTTTAATAATCTCTCAAATATTTATAAAGGCTTAACATAATCAAATCACATGCATAATAAACTTTTTATAAGTGTTCTAATTATACTCAAATAGGTTTCTTACTGACAAAATTTCCAAAATATATAACAATGGCATTTCCTCCTAACATTATGTTGTCTTCTAACTGATAGTAAAAACCTATTCCAAAAATCCTCGAAGTCTCCAAATTTATTCTTCCAAGTCTTCTCTAGTAGCCAGAGAAAGTTGGGCTAGAAACTAGTTTATTTGCCACTTAAACCATGCCATATTTTATGACTGTGCAGATTAGTCCTATTTTCGGACTCTAATCTGTTTGGATTTATTTTATGGAGCAAACCATATCCAAATTGCTTCAAATTTGACACGGAGCTTCTATTTTGCCTTAGTAAGTTACAGTTAAAAATTGAGCTCCAACCCCCCGATTTGGGCGCTTCAAAGGAACCATTTTGGAACAGTGTCTGATGTTGACACTGATATCCGTGCAGAATCTATTTTTGAATTAAAAATTATATCAACCCTGTTCCAAATGGCACCAAACTTTCCAGATCATTCCTTAACATATTAGGACTTGTCATATCAAATTTCATGAATTTTTTAAGCCGTTTACTATTTTTTCCCAAACTGAGTTCTTAAACAGTGCAGAAAATCTCTATTACAAGTTACACTGTAACTATAATTTCTAACTCATTCATATCAGCCCTCAGGATGTTTCATTGCTGTCTCCACTGATCTTTCCTTGCTACTATACTTCCTATAGTATCTAAAATACTACTGTTTTATTTGTATTTTCCTTTCTTCCGTGTAGTTCCTACAGATATATTATTCCCCAACTCCTATTCTGTTAAATTCAACTTTTTCCCTCGCATTTAGAATTTGCAGTAATTACGTGAGTATGCTTCCTTCCGTTTAGGCTTGTTCTTCCGCGAGCACAACACTCATTCCAAGTGTTATTCTTAAGCTTTTGCCATTTAATTAGGATCTCCATTTGTTGAAACATTAATTAGCCACCTAATGCTTCATTTCCTGCATTCCCATTTTCCTACTTACATGCCTTTATTTGCATCATTCCTTCTTCCTCGAGACACCTCATACTTGGCTTATCCTTGAAGATTCTTTCTTAATATTGATTTCACCGAAACCTCTCTTGTTACGTGCCTTCATGCTATTTTTCCAAATATTGTATGAGTAGGCTAGTTGTTAAATTATTATTATTATTATTTTGATTCCTTCCCAAGAAGCCAATTTATTCTTCTTGCCCAAGTATTCTTGCTCCTTGTCAACTCAGCCGTGTTACCATTTTGCCACTAATACTTCTTTTATTTTGCCGTGTGTCCTAATATGCTGTCACATGTCTTCCTGCTTAGCCTTAGTGAAATACCCCCTATATCTTTTATCTATGTTTTTAACTACTACTGAACGGCTAGCATGTTCGCTACTTATTTGGCTGACAGATATATATATATATATATATATATATATATATATTCTTCCAACGTGTTTCTTCCATTTGGTGCCATTCATATTAGCCTCCAAGTAGATTTTAAAGATTATTGGGCAATTAACACATTGCAATTGTGAGCTCACATATTGTAGGACCAGTTGTAGGGGTGTTTATTGGTTATATAGTTATTACTAGGTAAATTACATTAGTAGTTGATATACTTTATCGGTATAGCACTGACAATATGATTTGATATTATTGAAATTCAGTTAAATTGATATCATAATATTTCTTATACCATATTGGTATAAAGATGTTAAAGATATTTGGTTATATGCGTTTTATGATATATAATGAGTTTCTTGGTTTATTATAATCTTAGACCCTTGGGTGGAATTATGATAAACAATCTTGTTAATATAATTGTATAAGCTGAGCCTTTTGGACAAAACTTTGTTTTATAATTATGTGCATACACATAATACATGTTTCTTAATTTTGTTACTTCAGCTCTTATTTACAACAACTATCAATAGTAAAAACTCTCAATAAGACAAATTATAATGACTTTAAAAAGTCCTTAAAATATGTTTTAACAATTGTATTGATGACCCTTGCTCTAGGGTGAATACACATATTGCACTTAGCAACAATTCCATTGTCTTAAATAACCTTCCTTGAACTGTGACACCACCCAAATAGAGTGTGTGTGTCAAGGCATTGATAGAAAGAATAGTAAAATATGTGAGGGTCACTCGAGAAACAATTTAAGCAACTTCTTAAGGCTTGAGAAAGGATGTGATCTCTCCCAATTTGAAAACACTTGATTTGAAGGAGTGCTTAATGTTCAAAGAATACATATTGAAGCTTATGTACATTATTATAAAGTTGAAATCCTTCAGTTATATCTTAGGAGATAAACCTCACATTTGACACACTTTTGTATCTCTTGTTGTAGTTTAACAACTGAAGGCTTCATACCACACCCAGCTAGATAAACAGATAATCAATGAATCGATTGAGGTTGTTTTTTAAAAAAATAAACTCAAAGAAAAAGGGACCCACAGTGAATTCTTTGAATTTAGGATCCAGTTAAGAGTTAAATGTAAGTTTACCAAGAACTAAAAGCTCAAGACCTAATTAGTGAAAAGAATAATGGGTAACGAGTTCATGTAATATTTAAGTTGGCTATTTTGGGACCTTGTAAGGGTAATAGATCTTTTAGAGTAACTGGATCATGGACTGTCTCTCTAGGTGGTTGTTTTGGATTGGCGTTGGGATTTAAAAATGTTAAATAATGAAGTGAGTGGAAACTCAATAAGCAGATAATACTAATAGTATAAGGGGAGGGACTAATGGACATAGAGTTGATCACTAAAACATTCATTGTTTAAAATCGAATACCTTACATGGTTAAATCAACAGTTTCAAAAGCAGAAGAAAACCATTAACTGTCAAATAAGTTTATTCTTGAATATTTAAAACATGTTCTTAATTCAAATGAATCAATATATAATGAAAATTCAAAATATCTAATCTAACAGAATGCTTAAGAATCTCCTATAGAACTATTCAATGTATGGAATACAAAACTAGCCCAAGGCTATATAATCATAGCAGAGTAAATAACCATTATCGATCTTAAGCTCTGAATAATCATAACAATGGCATTAAGCCTCAAATAAAATAAGAAGGTAAGGGCATCATACCCAACCATATTAGAAATGCCAATCCTAGTATACTACGGCTAATATCTACTGTCATTAGCTACAGGGCCCTATTTTAGATGCATTCTCAAAAGTTTCTTTAATATAAAAAAATCCATAATCAAGAATCAGAATTTTTGAATCTGAATGTCTCGGAATTTCAAATTTAAATAATTATGATAATTTCAAATACAAAATCATAGAGTTTATAGAGCCAACAAATTTCCCAGGTTTCAAAATATGCAATAATATTCATAAATTCATAAGCCTGCCCAAGTACCAGAGATATCAAAAATTTGTGTTTGAAAATAGATAATTTAAAAAAAATCTTGTATAATTATGATTATTTACTCACCTGGTTAAAGCACGCATAAATCAGTCTCTTACCCGCTGGGTATAAAAGTACAGCTTTAACCTTAAAAATATAACTATTAATAGATTTTAACTTTCCGTATTAATCAAAATCTTAATTAAAATAATTTCTAAAAGAAATTCCCATAATAACTTATTCAAACCAAATTTGCGGTACTTATTTTTTATGTTCCCATTATTCCTCTTAATGATCATCATTTCCATAATTCACACATAATGGTATACACATGCTTAGAAAACACTTTGGGAACCTAAGGATCTACAAACTTAAAGTTTCAGCTACATTAATGCTCAACACTAATATTTTTGTACTAAAATATTTCCAAGGCTTTGAAAATGCCCTGAGGCCAATAAACTCATATATTACTCTTTGTAGTCCTTGAGTTGCCTAACATTACCAATTAAGTCTAAAAATTATTTCAATTATTAACAAAGTAATTATTGAACATTAATAATGACTTTTATTGCACTTTTATTCATAAAATTCCCTCCCACAACAATGAAATTTAATATAAGCTTGAGGGAAATTCTCAAAATCATTTACCACCCAAATGACAACTTCTAATAACTCATACTATCCATTTCAATGTCCAATAACACAGGAGGATCAAAATTTCTTCAATTATCGATACTTTACACGCCTCAATTCCCTACAAAGAAAGAAAGATTTTTAATTTAGTGTTCCAAACATCAAATTGACACATGGAAATTGTTAGAACCTTACTTATGATAAAAAACCCTAAAGAATTTCCCCAAAACAACTTCAAATCATGCCTTAATTTCAAATTTTGAGTTTTAGATGATATTCACATCACTATTCATGTTCTTCATCCAAAATTGGATATTTCATAATTCAAGTACTAATTCACGAAATTGAGAGCTCAAATGGGCAAAGAATAACACAAAAATTGCTTCTGAATAAAAGCCCTAATGTAAAACAACAAAATTTCACCTGAATCTGGCTAAATTTTGGTTTTTCATTCACTGTTCATGCACAACAAACAACCAAAGAAGAAGCTTCATTTTTTGATCAATTTACACAAAATTAAAAGTTAGAATCAATGAAGAACCAAACAAAATGCTGATTAGATACAAAAACCCCATCAAAATCATATTAAACTCAACTGAAATCATGAATCTTAGCTCGAAAAAAACCCTTGCGTCGCCGTCACTTTTGCTAGATTTCTGGAAGTTTTTGGCCACCCTAAGTGACCGAGATTAACGGTGAATGGCAAAGAATATGATGCTGGAGCGAATCAAGGAGAGCAAATATAAGAGAGACACAGACAAATTAAATTCAGACATGTTTCATTCCAAATGTTTCTACCATGACTCGTTTCACAACCATTGTCATTACAGAGTTGTTGTTCCAAAGTCGTCACTTAAGAGTGGAGGTAGAAATTTTTAATTATAATATATAATATCTTTTGTATATATATATATATATATATATATATATTCCCAAATTAAATAAATCAATAATGCATCATGGTAGACACTGCTATAGCTATTTATACAATATGACCGTACAGAATATGCATGAAATGGAACATATTCTCTAAATAAGTCCTATTTTATATAATTTATCTTATATATTAACTTTTTGTGAACTATAAACTAATTTCAATTATTATATAGAGAAAATATAATTTTGGTCTTTCACTTTTTGGCCTTAAGATCAATTTCGTCCTCTAAAGATAGATAACATCAAAATGGTCCTCTATAAATGAAACCCATTAGAAAATAGTCATCCTCCAAAGATAAATTTGGTCCTCTAAAAACACCAAATCAGTTAATTTTTTCATATTTGGAGGATTATTTTGATATTTTCTATCTTTGAAAGACCACATTGATGCTTTAGCCAAAAGTAAGGGACCAAACTTGTATTTTTCTTGTTTTATACATATATATATATATATATGCTTATTGATAATTTATTAATAATAATACATAGGGCATTTAATTAAATGTAGAGGTAAAGATAGGTAAAAGAAGTTATAAACAAATGTGTATATAGAGTTTAAGTTGAAAAACATTAAAAAGAAAACAAAAAAGAGGAAAATATCTTTTTAAAAAATTAGAATTAGTTGAGATCAAACAATGAAAGAATGAGGAAATAAAAATAAAATACATTCAAAAGATTGAAAAAAAATTGTGATATTCACTCTTTTAAATTTTAGTCTATACTCTATACAAATATACAAGTTGTAAACATACACTAAGAAAGAAAAGTATAAAGAAATACAAATAGACACATAGAAGAGAATAGGATGGAGAATAACTAAGAAGTGAAAGTTGATTTTGTTTTATTTGAAAAGCAATGAGAGCCAAAATAATTTTTTTTTTCTTTTAAGGGAGGCCAAAACTAATTTACACATACTTTATATTTATGATATACATATGCAAGCTGTTGTAGGCATGCGGGCATAGTTATGCCACTGTATTGTATATATAAACTAAGATAGCAAATTAAATTATTTTATATTATGTATTGCAGTATGCAATCGAAAATGCACCAAGGGGTCAGCTAATTTGTAGGAATAGAAGAAATTAAGAAACTTTTCTACTCTTGCAAAAGGTTTAAAGTGGATATTTTGCAGTAATTACAAAAGTACAAAATTAATAGGAAAAATTAGTTGTTAGATAGAGATAAAGAAAACATAAGACTGGATCTTTTGTAGTATATGTGGTCTCTTGGATTGACAACTATCATGTGAAAATTTAATATTTATTGTTAGTTTATTATTATTATTATTGGTAGAACTCTAATTTTAATTAGATTAGTCAATGATTATCTTGAGAATATTTAATTTTGATCAGAATTTTTTTTATATACATTGACAAGATAGTTTAAGTATGGCCAATGTGATGAAATTTTAAAGGTAGAAATAATATCAGTTTTTATCTAAATTTCATACTGAGAGCAACATAAAATGTGTTTAAAATAATTAAAAAAAAAAAGAATATTTGAGAGTGTGAGGGTGTCTTACAAAGACTAAAACACTAAAATAGTGGCATTAAATATTAGACTAAAGTATTATAGGTAATGGTTTTTCTTCTTTTGAAGTTGATCTTTATCTTGTAAAATTCTAATTTAATTAGAATGAATGATGCTATATTTTGTCAAATTTTAAAATAAAATGGCAAGATAGTATGAGATATGCTAATGATTTTAGTTAAGCTTGTTAAGAATTATACAATAGCCTTGTCTTTTATGCTTTGTTGTTTGAAGTGCCATATAAGATCAGCCAAGACTACACATTTACTTCTTTCAAATATAGATATGCAAACACTAAGGGGAATTGAAAGGTATCCTTAATTTTGGTTGATTTCCACAAATTGAAGTTTAGGTTAACAATAGACAGCTTCCACCAGTGTATATTTATATAACCATCCAAAGTACACTTAAAGATGTTGGAAGTCATCCTATAGAACTTTGGTGATAGTTTTGTAATGTTAGGTCTGGATTGATCTTGTTGATTACTAATTGACTCTTTTGTACCCTAGTTATAAATGTATGCCATGATCAATGATTCCTAATGGATTATATTCAAATTGCATTCTAGTTTAACTAACAATATTTCTCTCACTACTATATTTTGAAGTTTTATATATTTCTGCTCCGAAAATGGTAGTTGAAAAAGAAGGGACAAAAATGAAGGATAAGTTAGTGGTTTTTTCCAATTGTTTGACTAGAAATCAAAATCTCAAAAGAAATTATTCGTAAAAAATCAAATTTACCAGGTACATATGTTGTTTGTATAAAATATGTAACATAGTGTACTTACATATAATGTAGGTTATGTTACTTCTATGAAGGATTTATCACTATGCCTATTATGGGATTTTGATTTTGGTATGTAATTTCTATCATCGTTTGCAGAATCTTTAAAGCCGGGGATAAATATGGATGGAAATTTGCCAGTGACATGGCCTTATGCAGTGGGATATCGCTATTATTACCTGTGTCCCATTTACTATTTTAAGTCTTCTAGGTGGATGACAATGGTTTTGGAGTAGGGCCAAGTGTCAGAGGAAGTAGTGCTCATAGTTATGCTTTATCAGTTACAGATGATGGTGTTTGTGGAACAAGAGCCCTTAATGTCGATGCTAGGCTTATGGGATTAGACTCCTTACCAACTTCCAGTTTTCTTGATCTCAAAGCAAAAGTTAAAGCTTCACAAAAAGGATCTCAAGTTGGGTCATCTTCCATAACTTCAAAAGTTCGAGGTATAAAAGAAAAAAGAGAGGTTTCAAATAGGACATCCAAGCTGGCTGAACCTTATCAAAGGCCAATTGAGTCAAATGTAGCTAGGCATCTCAAGGGACAATAATTGAACAAAAGCTGGAATGGATCTATGGAAATGTCCAAATCTCCTACTGCTGCAGAAGAAGATTCTTCAAAACATAATAGGAAGTCCACTTCGCTTGCCATCCAAGCTAAAGTGAATGTTCAAATACAAAAAAGTCTATCTTTTCATGGTGGTAGAAGTTCAGTGGGTCAAAAAGAACATCTTGAGGTCAAAACTAACTAACCAATGAAGCCAAATCCTCCCTAAATTCAACTGAGCTCGTTTCAAGATTATAGCAACAGAAAGAACAATAATTGCTATCGAAAGATAGATTATGCGATAGACATGATTCTCACACTACCTTCATAGGTCTTCCTGAATTGACATCAAAGCTTAAGTCTCAGGTATGTTTTGAATTGCTTGTTTCAGAACTTATTTTACAATTCCACTATTGATCATGTGCTTGAAAAGAGTAAGCTTACCAGTTAGGATGGGTTTGAATGCCTTCTGGCTTATAGTTAATAACAGGTATTGGTATATGGTCCTTTGTTCTTTCCTACCTAGTCCTTGTCAATTTTACCACTCAAATTAGTGCTTCCTAATGTATTCTTGCTAGTTTTTTTTTCTTGGGAACTAATTTCTAGCAACTAAATGATATTTCAATTTGTGGTATGTACCTAAATATTAGGAAAATGAGCTGCAATTGACTCTTAAATCCTATGCTTATTTTTAGCATTTTCATGTTAGTTGCTTGCATTTAGCTTATATTAATTTGTATTACATAACATATACAAGTGGTTGATGAGATGGAAGATTGTAGGAATAATCATGTGGAAGCACTGATGTTCAACTGTCAACGTCCAAGTCCAATTTCTGTTTTGGAACCTACCTTTCCAACTGAAAGTTGGTCATCTTCAATTGGCACAGATGGCACTAATAGTATGGAAGGTAAAAGAATCACTATGATCATGCCAAGATATTGGCAATTAGCTCCATTGATGAGTGTTGATATCTTTCTATTAACTTTCAGGAAGCAAGTTGTGCTTATCTGCTTATGCCCAGGAAGCTCTTGACTTGATTTTTTCAAAGAAGTTTTATATTGCAGAAGCTAATCCAGAGTTATCAAATTTAGCTTCCTCAACTATTGTAAAGAAGCACACAAGCACATTTTCTGTTATAAAGTTTGGAAGATCATGCAAATCTGAGTTGGACTATGTGAAGGATATATTGTGGAATGTGGAATCGATGTCTATGGACTTTGCCTTTGGTCGAGCTCACAAGATCATAGACCCTTATTTATTCAATCAGTTGGAAAGTAAAAGAGGAAGGTTTGAGAGTGGTGATGATGTTAGAGAGGCATGAATGATTGGCAGAAGAAGTGTACAAGGAGATATCAAGTTAGAGGGGCATGGGGGATACATTGGTGGATGAGCTTGTAGATAAGGACATGAGTACCAGTATCAGAAATAGTTAGATTTAGATATTGATGCTTTTGAACTGAGAGCAGAAGTTGGGATCAAATATTCAATTATTTGTTTAATAAACACTTCAAGGATATGCCCTTTTTTCAATTCTTTGTCTTTACTTCTCATCTTCAAGTCTTCTAATAAAAAATGGTGATTAGGTACAACTCTTCTCATTTAATATTCAATTCTTTGGATGTTAGGGATCGATATCTTTTTCTCTTATGAATAGGTATAGCTCTCCTCATTTAAGACTTTACTCATAAATTGTTGGAAGGTAAAAAAAATGATTTTAATGTAATTGTGAACATTCCACCCAAAAATTACAAATGTTAAAACAATGAAAAATGAAAAAACAAAGAAAAAAATAAGGTTAAAAATTTTTTAAAAATGATGAAAGTTGGAAATCAATACATGGGAATTAATTAAAAAAAATGGTGATAAAAATGATGAAGGTTGAAAATGGGAATTAGAAACAAGGAATAACATAAACAAGAACATAAAATTAATTTAGGAGTATGGAAAGATAAAGTCAGAGGGATAAAAGTAAAAAATCAACAAAAAAGAAAAAGAATAAAAGAAATGAAAAACCAGAAAATGAAAATAAAAGGAGCCAAAGTTGTAAAAGAATAAGACAAAAGACAAGAGGCTTCGGGCAGAACAAGAACAGATTCGGATCTCCTTCCGTCACTTTCTCAAGTTCTTTTCTCCGGTAAAATATGAGTCATCCGTTTGGCAGAAACAGTGCATCATCTAACCACACGAGAGACGGACAACTGTGATTTGATTGATAAAAAAAACTGCAAAAAGTGACGGGAGGGGATCGCAAGCCAGAACAAGATAGCATAGAGGGAGGTAAGATAAGCCGAGAAGCCTGCAACACACTACCTATTACCTGTGCACACAATGAATTAGGAAAAGCTATAACCCCTACAATATTGCTTTGGCAGAATAGAGGGAAAGACTGGTTCAGCATAAGGACAAAATGGCTCTCTTAATCTCAACCAAAAACCAAATTAGAAAGGGCAAGCTCTATGCTGACACATTGTAGAAGGTAGGCTAGCTGGTTGACTGTCCTCCTCAAGTCTCTGTCAGGGGATAGCTCGAGGAATGGAATGGAGAAGGACTAGTCTTCGTACATGCAGAGGAGCTCAGGCAAGAAAAACTCAAGAGAAGAGAGTGCATTAGATGGGACTGATGTATTAAAGGTGAGGAAGAGCATAGAGCATTTGGAGGATAGGAGGCTTGAGCACTTAGGCAAGGGGTCAAATTAGAGAGAAAAAATAGAAAGGAGATGAAAATAAAAACAAAAGAAAAAGACAGTGAGAAGAGCATTGTGAGCAATGAGATAGCACCGAGGAGACCCTAAAAGAACATTGGAAAAAATGAATGAGAAAAAGATGGAGAAAGAATGTGAGAGAGAGAGAGACAGAGAGAGAGAGAGAGAGCTTAAGACAAATCCAAGGAGAAAGGAGAAACTCGAAGAGAAGGAGTGAGAATTGAGTGAAAGACATTGGGAAAGTTTGAGAAAGAGAGAATGGATGACGTTTTGAAACTTGGGAGGGGAGTAAAGTGACAAACAATTCTTCTGTTGCAGCAAGGGTAAAACAAGGTAAAGCCAATGTCTCAAAAGCATTAAAGATATCAGAAATCATGAGATGCAATCCTAGGACTTTGCTTTGTGTGCTATATAGTGAGGAAGCATCATCGAAGAGCCTAGGGAAGGTGAATGATTTTGAGCAAAAAGAAAGAAACATCCATAGCAATAGGCTTGAAACACAGACAGGAGTTGAGGAAAGGATGATGGCGCAGGAGATCGTAAATTAAAGTCAGCAACAAAGTTAGAGGAGCATAACTTTAAGTTCGACTGTTAGCTTAGAAAGGTACATAAAACTTACTCAAGAGTTTACTAGCTATCTAATGATCTTAAGCGTGATTATAAATCGATTTTTAGGTTTGAAATTTGTATTAAAATTATTAACAATCTCACTTGTTGCATCATTGAGTATTAATGTTGTTTTCAATTTTTTTTTAGTAGTTTTGGGCTTAAGCTAATTTAGAATCACGTGCTAGCTCACTTATTGTCCTGATGATAACTATAATATGATATGACTTCAAATTTTACTTGGATGAATGCTATGGAAACATGTTGCTCTTTATCCTATTGATAATGTTTAAGATGAGGATTCTATCTTGGCTTTTATTTTTTTTATGCATGTTGGGTTGCTATCTTGGTCTGAAATCATTGCAAATGGTTATATCTCAATGCAAAATTTAGTCCTAAATTGTGCAGAACTGGAGATTTTATCTTGAGTAAAAGATACTGCGTATGGTCACATTTCTGTGTAGAATTTCTACGTGATTGCATTTTGCTCTAGGGTTCAAATAATACTGTATAGGTTTTGCTCTGGTACAAATATCTATTGCACTGAAATTTTCGAACAACTTTGCCATGTTGATGGATTGAAATTTTGCAGAAAATGGTAACTAGTTTTTTTATGGGGTTTAATGGTGGATAGATTTGTATTGTGGAATAACTTCACAAATTTGCATGCACAATGTGTGCTGGAATTCAATTATTGCTTCACCTTTTTAATCATGTTATGTAACAACTAATATTCTAGTATAATTATTTTATGCAAAAGTTACCATGTGAGATAATTACTTTTGTCAGGCATTTAGGAATTAATAAGTGAAAACTATGTAAAACTCCAAATCTGCTTAAGTTATGAAAGTTAGTACATGATTTCTATAACAAATAAATGAATAATATTGAAATAAAATTATTTTTAATTACAAAATAATCAATTTTGCCCTTCTAAAAGTTGTCGCGTAAGGCCATTGTCTTTTCAAACACTTAAGAATTAACTAGTCGAGGCTATGTGAAACAGTCGGTCTATTTATGTTTCGAAAGTTAATATTATATTTCTAAAACAAATATATGAAGGAATAGTAATATTATAAAATTATTTCTAATATATAAAAAAATTAATTGGGCTTTTTTCTTTAAAGGTTGTTGTGTGAGATTATTCGTCTCCTCAAATATTTATGAGTTAACTAATAAAAGTTGTGTGAAATCTTTAGTCTCCCTAGGCTTCCCTAGGCTTTCAAAGTTAGTATGTAATTTTTCTTATAACAAATAAATAAATAATCAAATTAATAAAAACAATTTCAATTTACAAAAATGATTTCTTTTGCCATTTAATTTATTTAATTCGTTGGAACTACCGTGTGAGATGATTAGTCTCCTCAGACATTTAAGAGTTAATCGGTATAGGCCATGTGAAATCTCTAATTATCCTAGGTCAAATTTGCTCTTTGTAAATATACATTTTTTTCATTAATTTTGTTTTTGTTTTCTTTATTGATTTTGCATGTGGTTTGATACAGGTAATTAAGATAAAATTAAAGACATATCACATTGATTTCATTTGACTAATTAATGTGACTGTCCTTACAAACGGGTGTTGTAGAGAGCCTAACATTTTTCCTACATTCAAACAGGCTCCTAAAGCCATCTCTATTTATGTAGATCATCTTTTCATTTTCTTTTTTTGTTTAAATTGGTTTTCCAAAGTTTTCTATTAAAATTTTAGTGGTGACTGCTAAATAAATTAGTTTTTGAAATTATTTTGAGGGTCAATTTGTTTCATTTTCTTTTTTACACTATCTGCATCACTCTCATTCTTCTGATGGGTTGTCAGGTATGACAGTAGTGGAACATTTAAATCTTTTTGTGGCACATTTTAATTGATAATCTTAAGTAGATTATTTTTATGCTAGATTACTTCTCAATATTGGTAGAATTTTTAGGTGTGACTCAATTGAAAAATATTAATTTACACGGAAGATGAATACAATTTTTTTTATAGATGAAGAAAACAAATGAATGAGTGCAATTAGAGAGAATAATGAAGAATTTTGAAGGTCAAAATCTGCTTTTAAAAGAACTTTTTTTGTAAAAAAAAAAAGTCATTTAAGACTATTGGTTTTTTTTTAGATATTTTTAACCTTCATTATTGCCAAGATTATTGTTGAAGATCAATTTCATCTTTCTTCAACTTCTTTTTCTTTGATAACAACTCTTTCATGAACTTTGCATAAGAGGGCATTTGTTCCAATGCTTCGGCAAAGGGAATGCTAATTTGCAACTTCTTGAAAACAACTAAGAACTTTGCAAATTTCTTTTCTTGTTCTTGTTGCTTCAATTTTTGACGAAATGGAACCTTGACATAAGGAGATGGTTTATGTAGGTTATCCTAATCAAACTCTTTCTTCTTCTTTCTTGCCCTTTGTAATGGTTCTCCAATTAGTTTATCTTCATTATCATGAGCTTAAAAGTGGATTCCAAAGAACTGTTAATCTCCACTTGCTTTGTATTTGTGAGCTTACTTCATTTATAGCCTTTACTTCTTTCTCATAAGGCTCCACAACCTTCCTACTCTTTAAAATGATTACTTTGCATTGCTCCTTTAGATTTACAATGATGTCACTAGGCAAATAACCACGAGAGTTTTCAACTAGTTGTGTGGAAATTTGGCTCAATTGTGTCTCTAAGTTCTAAATAGAAGCCTTTTGATTCTTGAAATTGGTCCTTATTTCTGGCATGAAATTTAAAGTTTGTTGCACATAGGTAGTAGTTTGTAGTGAAAGATTTTCAAGAGCACTCTCCAATGAAGACAATCTATCATAAGTTGGTTGAAAAGAAGATGTTGCACTTTGAAATAAAGAATTTGATTGATTAGGCTTGCCTTGCTCACTCCAAGAAAAGTTCAAATGCTTTTTCCATCCTGGGTTATAAGTATTAACATAAGGGTTGTTTGGAAGTCTTCGAGGGTTTCCCATGAAATTCACTTGTTCCTAAGATGAATTCCCTTGTCTACTTGCTTCACAATCACCAATTGCATAATGACCCCTACAAAAGTCACAAACTTAGGGTGGAGAGTTCACTGCATTGACTTGCAAAGTGTTGAGTTACTTTGTGAAAATTGTTAGTTGTTGAAAGAGTCTTGTTTTATACAAGAACAGTATCTAATGTATCCAACTACATCACTCCTCTTCTTCCCATTGATCCATCGTAAGGGTTATTAAAGTCATTTTGCAACCATTAAGTCAATCAATTGTGAAGCTTCTTCTGGTGTCATGTTATTGAGAGATCCTCCAGCTGTTGCATCTATTATAACTCCTGTAGTAGGGTTCAAGCCATTGTAGAAGATTTGAGTTTGTTGTCAATCTTGGAAAGAATGATGTAGGCATCTTCTTAATAACTCCTTATACCTCTCTCATGCATCATATAGAGATTCCAAATCCCTTTGTGCAAATGTGGTAATCACACTTCTAAGCTTGACAAATTTAGAAGGAGAAAAGTACTTGGTGAGGAATTTTTGCCACTAAGTCATTCCAAGTTGTGATACTCCTTTACAGTTGAGCTTAAAGCCAACATTTAGCTTTACCCCTTAAAGAGAAATTGAAAAGTCTAAGTCTAATTGCATAATCACTTGCACTATTAGCTTTGATTGTGTCGCATAACTGCAAGAAATTGGCGAAATGTAACACCTTTATTAAATTGATCTTGTTGAATTAATTGAAGGAATGATGACTTGATCTCAAAGTTGTTCGCTAGTATAGGTGGTTTCATAATAATTATGTTGCATCTTTCAATAGTAGGAGAAGAGTAATCCTCTAAAGTTTGACAGTTGGGTGTTTTTTTCCTTTCAACCATTGTTTCTTCCATAGTTTTCTTTTTTTGTTTTGCTTTCTTTCTATCTTGCCTTGTTGCCTTTTCTATTGCAAGATCAAAAAACAATGACTCTTGGTTTTCGTAGTACCTTGCATAAACACAAATACTCAAATTAAGAAAAACAAGTATCTAAAACCAAAATAAATAAATAAAAAATGGATGTCGAAACAAGTATCCATTTAGGTACTCTTTGGTATTCATAAACAAACAAAATCTCCAACAACCACGCCTAAAACTTGATAACCCATCGGCAAGTATACTGAATTGTCCAAGTAATACAAAAGTAAGAAAGTATCGTCCCACGAGGATTTTGGTTACTAATTACCAATTTCACTAATTTGATACTATATAGACTATGAAGAATTGGGATTGAAAGGAGCTTAATGCAATTAAAAAAAGAAAAATTAATAATTAAAAGCAATAAGTTTGTGTTTTTGAATTTTAAACAAGAGTAATTAAAATTATAAAGGAACTCAAATATTCAAAAGGGGCTAGAGGTCCGACTTCACTTGACTTTTTAATTAATCCTAGAATTCCTACTTAACTTTCTATTCCATAATTGATGGTTGAATTTCCTGATTTAACTAAAAACCAATCCATTAGAATGCTACTCCTCCTTTAACTAAATGAGACTTTACAATCTCTTAGACAAATCCCAATTAGAAAGGGCTTTGCAAAAGAACATTGAAATTCCACAAAATTATACAATCAACATCATCTATCCCTAGATAGAGTTAAATTATGGTGTCTATCACATGAGCAAGCTTATATATGAATTTCCTAATTCTATACATAAACCCTAAATCAACCCATGAGTGGCCAAGTCAAAGGAAACATTAAAAATCATGGTAAACACTTAATTAATGGAAATAGAAACTTGCATTAAGCAAGAAAGCTAAGAAAGCATCATCCAAGTCAAGTTACATCTTCACCCTAGCAACAAGAGTTCAGCTATACATGGTTAATGAATAAAAATGGAGGTAGAAAAAGAAAACGTAAGCAAACTCTATGGTCTTCTTTATCCCAAATTGATTGTAATACCCTAAATCCTTTAGAGTCAACTTTTTTTTCTTCTTTGCCTCCTTTCCCAACTTGTTTTCAAGCTAACCCTTGCATAAGTTGCCCTTCATAGTGAAAAGATTATATTTATATATGAATTTTCTCATAATTCTAAAAACAACAAATGTCAGGCTTTACTTTGGATGCATGGGCAATGAGTGACCAGAACAAAAAATAAAGGCTATAGTAGATGCCCTGGCAATAGATTGGATGCTTAGGTAGTGGGTGGTCAGAATACACAAAATGAGAATAAAATTGAACACTCGGACATTGCTTTAGATGCTCAAGCACTGGACTAATAGAACACATTTCTTCAAAATCAAAATCTATGTCTTCTCTTAGGCTTCCAAATTCGGAATTAGTTAGTAAAACACTTAGATTTAATGTACTTGAGTCATGATAGAAGACTTTACTAACTTGAAATTAAAATTACAATGCCAAAAGTAGAAACGTGAAATTCTTAATCATTTTTTTTGCATAAATAATTGCTTTTAAAGAGGGAAATTAAGGTTAAAATCAAAGTTATCAGTTTTTTTTCTTTTGAAGTTGATAATCGAAATTCATAATCACTTTTTTTTTTTTTTTTGCATAAATAATTGCTTTCAAGGAGGAAAATTAAGGTTAAAATCAAAGTTATTGGTTTTTCTTCATCTAAAGTTGATAATTGTCATGTATAATTCTAATTTGATTAAAATGAAAGATGATATATTTTGTCAAATTTTAAAATACAATGGCAAAATAGTGTAGGATATGCTAATGATTTTAGTTAAGCTTGTTGAGAATTTTACAATAACCTCATCTTTTATACTTTGTAGTGCCATATAAGATCTATCATGACTACACATTTACTTTTTTCAAATATAGATATGCAAACACTAAGTGGAATTGGAAGGTATTCTTAATTTTGGTTGATTTTCGCAAATTGAAGTTTAGGTTAACAATGGTTAACTTCCACCAATGTATATTTATATAACCATCCAAAGGAGACTTAGAGATGTTGGAAGTCATCTTATAGAACTTTAGAGATAGTATAGAATGTTAGGTATAGATTGACCTTGTTGATTACTAATTGACTCTCTTGTACCTTGGTTATAAATGTATGTCGTGATCAACGATTCCCAATGGATTATATTCAAATTGCATTCTAGTTTAATTAAAATTATTTCTCTCACTACTATATTTTAAAGTTCTATCAAATTCTGCTTTGGAAAATGGAGTCGAAAAAAAAGGAAAAAAGGTGGAGTATATGTTAGTGGCTTTTTCCAGTTGTTCAACTAGAAATTAACATCTCAGAAGAAATTATTTGCAACCAAGTCAGATTTGCTAGGTACATAAGTTGTTTATATAGAATATGTCATTGAGTGTTCTTACATCTAATGTAGATTATGTTACTTCTATGAAGGATATATCATTATGCTATTATAGGATTTTGATTTCGGTATGTAATTTTTATCATCATTTGCAGAATCTTTGAAGTAGGGAAAAATATGGATGGAAACTCGTCAGTGACATGGCCCTATACGATTGGATATCGTTATCATTGCCTATGTCTCATTTCTTTTTTTAATGGAATGCAGATAGTCACTATTTTAAGTCTTCTAGGTGGATGAAAATGGTTTTGGAGTAGGACCAAGTGTTAGAAGAAGTAGTGCTTATAGTAATGCTTCCTTAGTTACTAATGATAGTGTTTGTGGAACTAATATTGTTGCTAGGCTTATGGGATTAGACTCTTTACCAACCTCTAGTTTTCTTGATCTAAAAGAAAAAGTTAAAGCTTCACAAAAAGGTCCTCAAGTTAGGTCATCTTTTATAACTTCTTGAGTTCGAGGTATAAGAAAAAAATTAGAGAGGTTTCAAATAGGACATCCAGGCTGGTTGAACCTTCTTAAAGGCCAATTGAATCAAATGCAGCCAGGCATATCAAGGGACAATCATAGAACAAAAGTTAAAATGGATCTGTGGATACGTCCAAATCTCCTTCTGATGTAGAAGAAGATTCTTTAAAACATAATGTGAAGTCTATTTCGCTTACAATCCAAGCTAAAGTGAATGCTCAAAGATAGGAAGGTTTGTCATTTAATAGTGGTAGAAGTTTAGTGGGTCAGAGAGACCATCTTAAGTTGAGACTAAACATCCACTGAAGGCAAATGCTCAAAAGAACTTGTGTAAGAAATATATTGGTTAAAACCCTTTTGGCATTCTTAGTCAAAAAAATCAAAAGCAAAATTGTTCAGTTAATAAGGACAAATTATCATGAAAGCCAATGTTTGCAATTCACATTATAGAAAATTTTTACCTGAGGATTCTTTATATGGATGTCATAAAAGCTCAAGTAGTAAATCTATGGTAAAATCTAAAGTTAGATCTAGGATGTCAGGCTTGGAGGGGACAAACAGTGAAAAGGAAGTTCTATATACCAGTATAAACAAACTTCAAAAGAAAAAATGATCTGCAGACATGGAATGGAAAGATCGGGTTGTTGAGAATTTGTTCATTGACAAAGGTAAGAAGCTTGTTCAGACTAATATAGTAAGTAATAACAACTTTGGTTAGGCATAAGAAGCCAAGAAGAAAGACATGGATGTAGTTTGAAAACACAAGTCTCAGGTATGTTTTGAATTGCTTGTTTCAGAACCTATTTTACAATTCCACTATTGATCATATGTATGAAAAGAGTAAGGTTACCAGTTAGGATATGTTTGAATGGCCAAATTTAGAACAATATTAATCTTATTTTACTTTATGAATTTAGGCCTAAGCAATACAAATTAAAAGAAATTCATTCCCCTTCTTCCATCCCTTTCATCCAAGGAAAAAAGCCTTCTGGTTGATAGTTAATAACAAGTATTGGTGTATAGTCCTTTGTTCTTTCCTACCTAGTCCTTGTCAATTTTACCACTCAAATTAGTGCTTCCTAATGTATTCTTGCCAGTTTTTATAATTTTCTTGGAAACTACTTTTTAGGAACTAAATGATATTTCAATTTGTGGTATGTACCTAAATATTTGGAAAAAAGTAATGTTCACCTTAAAATTTTTATTAACTTTGTCTTTTATATGTAAAAGTTGTGGTATAATTTTTATATGTTCATTATAAGGTTATTCTGTAATATAAGAAAACTTCATAACAGTTAAAAGAATTTAACATAAATCTTGTCCTTCCTGGATTTGATGTCAACCAATAGAAAATGAGCTGTAATTGACTCTTAAGTCCTACGCTTGTTTTTTGCATTCTCATGTTAGTTGCTTGCATTTCACTTATATTGATTTGTATTTACATAACATATACAAGTGGTTGATGAGAGAAAAGAGTGTAGGAATAACTATGTGGAAGCACTGATGTTCAACTGTCAACGTCCAAGTCCAATTTCTGTTCTGGAACCTACCTTTCCAATCGAAAGTTGCTCATCTTCAATTGGCTTAGATGGCATTAATAGTATGGAAGCTAAAAGAAGCACTATGATCGTGCCAAGATATTGGCAATTAGCTCTATTGATTAGTGCTAATTTTTTTTTATCAACTTTCAGGAAGCAAGTTGTGCTCATCTACTTATGCTCAGGAAGCTCTTGACTTGATTTTTTTTCAAAGAAGTTTTATACTGCAGAAGTTGATCTAGAGTTATCAGATTTAGCTTCCTCAACTACTGTAAATAAGCTCACAAGCACATTTTGTGTTATGAAGTTTCGAAGATCAAGCTGATAGTGCACCTAGAGGAGAGGAGTAAATAGGTGCACTTAAAATTTTTTTAAAAAATTATTTTTGAATATTTAGTTAACTAAAAAATTTCAACTGTAATTCACAATATTCAGTTGACTGAAATAAAATACAGTCGACTGAATTCTTTGTAAGACGTTTGCTTTCCCAAAAATAAGAGAGTTAACTGAGAATATCTTTGATCAGATATAAAATACAATAATCAGTTAATTGTAATAAATTTAAATCGACTGATCCTTTTAGTTTGTGAATTAGTAGTGACAGCAAAAAGGACAATTAACTATAAATATTCCAGTGACCTGATTTTCTTGAAAATAACTTATGGAAGAAGAAATCAGTTAACTGTAAAATTTTAAGTTGATTGAAAAATGTACTGACAAATAAAGATTAAAGAAAGAAAAATCAAACACTCAGGTTATCCTAGTTTGGCCAACCACAATGCCTACTTTCAGTCCCCTTGTTTTCTCCAAGGAATTTTCCACTAAGAAAAGGTTTTCTTACACTTTCACAAAGAGTTTTTTTGTGCTAACTCCAAACACAAGACTTTCTAGCTCAACCTTAAACTTTCATAATCATATCAACCCTCTTCTCCACTTGAGACAAAGGTATATCAATCAGAAGGAAAAATTTATGAACCCAAGACAAATGGGTTTTCTTTAACAACTCAAATAAGCTTCTACAAAGCAGATAAACCAGAGACTAAGCACAAAAAAAAAAAAGTAATAGAAAATGTTACAGAATGCCTCTTTCTTTCAACACTTTCTTGTTTCTGTTTCTTGGTTCTGCACTTATTAATGGCAGAAGCTTCTCGGTATATATAACTTTCTCCATAAAAAGACGTTGGAGCGCATTAATTGTAAAAGATATTGATGAAGAGAGAGAGATTTCATTGCTTCTTCTTTGGCTGCCTTGATGTACAAATTTTGGCTCCAATGGCATGTTGACTTCGAGTTTCTCTGAGAAGCCATTAATGGTTGTTGCTGTCATTTCTTCCAGGAGATAAGAAAGAGGCGTAAGAAGAGTGTGACAGAGGAGATTCAGAGAAAATTCTGATGGTTTTCACTTCATAACAACTTTTGTACTTTTGGATGAGCTATCTTGTACTTGGGCTAAAATAGGCTGAGTTAAAACTGCTACAGATGTTGTTTTTTATGTGAGTTGGGTCTTTCTTTTTCATTTGATTTGTCATTCATCAAATATGGGTTTTGGGCCATTTTTGGACCAACGCACATTAGAGTTGGACTATGTGAAAGATATATTGTGGAATGTGGAATCGATGTTTATGGACTTTGCCTTGGGTCGAGCACACAAGATCATAGACCCTTATCTATTCAATCAGTTGGAAAGTAAAAGTGGAGGGTTTGAAAGTGGTGTTGATGTTGAGTCTAAGATAAGAATAAAAGCTATATTTGATTTCGTGAGTGAATGTTTGGACTTGAGTTGTGGGCATTGTGTTGGTGGGGGATATAAAATATGGGCCTATGGTTATGAAATGGTGAGAAGAAATGAATGGTTGGCATAAGAAGTGTACAATGAGATATCGAATGGGAGAGGCACAGGGGATACAATGGTGGATGAGCTTGTAGATTAGGACATGAGCGAAAAAGTATGGAAAATGGTTAGATTTTGATATTGATGCTTTTGAACTCAAAGTAAAAGTTGGGGATCAAATATTTAATTCTTTGTTTGATGATGTTGTTTCGAATATCTTGCAAAGGACGTGTCCTTTTTTTTTTTTTTTTCTTTTAATTGTTTGTCTTTACCTCTCATCTTTAAGTTTTCTAATGATTGGGGTCATGAGATTCTATCATGGAAATGGTATTATGAAATATATATAGATTACCTCCAGCCTTCCATGAAGCTTTCCTGTTGTGCAAAACATGAATGACTTTTCTTACTTGTTCCAAGCTCACTCATTGTAAAGCCAAAGACTACCATGTTTGCTCTTAAAATGCCACTTTATGGCAGCAATGCAATAATTTTTTTTTTTTTTGGGAAAGCACCATAAATGTTAAATCAAACCATGAATACTAGAACGGGGTTTTTATAATGTTAGTTTGCTTTTTACCCTTAATTTCCTTCCCACAAATCCAAATAGTGGTAATATGCATTTAGGTTTTGTTATCTTAATTTCTTTGATTTCCTTGATGTTGGATGTTAGGGATTAATATTTTTTTTTCTCTCATTTTTACTCACGAATTACTGAAAGTTAAAGAATTAAAAATAATGATTTTTATGTAATTGTGAACATTCCACCTAAAAATTACAAATGATAAAAAAATGAAAAATGAAGAAAAGTTAAAAAATGTTAAGAAATTGAAGATGATAAAAAAATGGTGAAAGTTGGAAATCAATAAATGGGAATTAATAAAAAAAAAACGGTGATAAAAATGATGAAGGTTAAAAATGGGAATTAGTAACAAGGAATAACAGAAAATTAATTTAGGAGTATGGCAAAATAAAATCAGAGGGAACAAAATGAAAAATCAACAAAAAAGGAAAAAAAAAATAGAAGAAATGAGAAACCAGAAAATAAAAATAAAAGGTGCCAAAGTCATAAAACAGAGAGACAAAAGGCAAGTGGCTTCAGGCAGAACAAGATAGATGGAAAGATGCTGTATAATACCTGCTCATAATATGTATTTGGAAAAGCTACAACCTCTAAAATATTGCATTGGCAGAATAGATGGAAAGATAGGTTCAACATAAGGACAAAATGGCTCTCTTCATCTCAACCAAAAAGCAAATTAGAAAAGGCAAGCTCCATGCTGAGACATAGCAGAAGGTAGGCTAACTGGTTGATTGTCCTCTTTAAGTCTCTGTCAGGGGAAAGCTCGTGGAATGGAATGGAGATGGACATGTCTTTGTATATGCAGAGGAGCTCAGGCAAGAAAAACTAGAGAGAAGAGATTGCATTAGAGGGAGGCTGAAGTCTGTGAGGTGAGGAAGAGCAGGGAGCATTTGGAAGAGAGGACGCTCAAATACTTGGGCAAGGGGCCAAAGTAGAGAGAAAAAAATGAGGAGAGGAAAATGAAAACAGAAGAAAAAGGCAGGGAGAAGAGCTTGGAGAGAGCTAAGATGGTAATGAGGAGACCATAAGAGAACATTAGAAAAGAGGAACGAGAGAAAGATGGAGAAAGAGACAGAGAGCTTAAGACAGATCCAAGAAGAAAGCAGAAACTCGAAGAGAGGGAGCAAGAGTTGAGTGAAAAACATCGGGAAAGTTTCAGAAAGAGAGAATAGATGATGTTCTAAAACTTTGGAAGGGAGCAAAGTGACAAAAAATTCCTCTGTTGCAGTAGGGGTAAACCAAGGTAAAGCCAACGTCCTTGAAGCATTGAAGATAATAGAAATTGTGAGAAGAAATCCTTGGTCTTTGCTCTGGGAGCTACATCGTGAAGAAGCATCATCGAAGAGCCTGGTGAAGGTGAATGATTTCAAGGAAAAAGAAAGAAACATACATGGCAAAAGAAACAGAGATGGGAATAGAGTAAAAGATGATGGTACAGGAGATCGTAAATTAAAGGCAACAGCAAAGTTAGAGGAGCATATCTTCAGGTTAGGCTATTAGCTTAGAAAGCTACCCAAAAGCTACTCAGAGTTTGTTAGCTATCTAATGATCTTAAGCATGATGATAAATCAATTTTTAATTGGTATTAAATTTTGTAACAAGCTCACCCGTTTCATCGATGAGTATTAATGTTGTTTTCAATTTTTTTAGTAGTTGTAGACTTAAGCTAATTTGGAATCACGTGCTAACTCGCTTATTGTCCTGATGATAACTATAATACAGTATGACTTCAAATTTTACTTAGGAGAATGCTATGGAAACATGTTGCTCATTATCCTATTGATAATGTTTAAGATGAAGATCCCATCCTGGCATTTAAAATAATGCAAATGGTCATGTTTCTGCACTAAGTTTTTAGAGGGCTTTTTTTGTGCATGTTGGGCTGCTATCTTGAGTTTGAAATCATTGCAAATGGTTATATCTCAACATAAAAATTCAGTCCTAAATTTGTGAAAGAACTGGAGATTTTGTCTTGAGCAAAAGATACTGAATATGGTCACATTTTCATGTAAAATTCCGTGTAGAATTTCTACGTGATATCATTTT
The DNA here is from genome assembly GCA_037074485.1 of Delonix regia. NCBI lineage: Eukaryota > Viridiplantae > Streptophyta > Magnoliopsida > Fabales > Fabaceae > Delonix > Delonix regia. The sequence continues at coordinate 33,903,094 of CM073454.1, forward strand.
GCTTAAGGCTTCAAATAATACTGTATAGGTTTTGCTCTGGTACATATATCTACTGCACTAAATTTTTTAACAACTTAGCCATGTTGATGGAATGAAATTCTGCGAAAAATGCTAACTAGTTTTTAGACGTGGTTCAATGGTGGCTAGATTTGTATCGTGGAATAACTTCACAGGTTTGAACGCTTAATGTGTGCTGGAATTAATTATTGCTTCACCCTTTTAATCATGTTATGTAACAACTATTATTTTATTATAATTATTATATGTAAAAGTTATTGTGTGAAATTATTATTCTTTTCATGTACTAAGGAATTAATAGGTATAAATTATGTAAGACTTTTAATTAGCTTAAGTTTTGAAAGTTAGTACATAATTTATATAGTAAATAAATAAATAGTATTGAAATAAAAGTATTTTTAATTACAAAATAATTAGTTTTTCCTTCTCTAAAAGTTGTTGTGTAAAACTATTATTTTCTCAAACACTTAAGAATAAACTAGTGAAGGTCATGTAAAATTCTTATTCTCCTTAAATTTTAAAAGTTAATATTCTATTTTTAAAATAAATAAATATAGAAATAGTAATATTATAAATTTTTTTCTCATTTATGAAATAATTAATTGAGCCTTTTCTTTTAAAAGTTGTCTCGTGAGATTATTAGTTACCTCAGACATTTAAAAGTTAACTAGTAGTAAGATCTTTAATCTCTTTAGATTTTAAAAGTTAGTATATAATTTTTCTTATAACAAATACATAAATAATTGAATTAATAAAAGCAATTTCAATATACAAAAATGATTTCTTTTGCCATTTAATTAATTAATTAATTTCTTTGGAATTGTTGTGTGATATCATTGATCTCCTTAGACACTTAAAAGGTAACATGTATAGGTCACGTGAGATCTCTAATTTCTTTAGACTTTGAAAGTTAATATATATTTTTTCAAAATACAAAATTAAATAAATTTTAATTAAAAATAGCTTATGTTTGCTTTTTTAAAAGAAAAAAAATACCAAAGTACTACTCTTTAAAGATTTTATTTCTGTCAGAAGTTTAAAATAAAAATTCAAATTTCAACAAAATCCAAAAAAACATACATTCCGAAAATCCTAAAGAAAAAACTTTTACCTTAATATTTTCACTCCTTTTTTAAATTTAACATAAAATTTTCAATTTCAATAATCCAAAAACCATAAATTCCAAAAATCTGAAGAATACAACTTTTACCTCAATAATTTCACTTCTTTTTTGAATTTAAAATAAAAATTCCAATTTCAAAAATCCAAAAAGCACAAATTTCAAAAATCCTAAAACACTTTTTACCTCAATGATTTTGCTCTCCTTTGAATTCAAAATAAAAATCCAACTTTTAAAATCCAAAAAATAAAAATAAAAAATCCTAAAAATCCTTTTACATCATAATTTAATTTCACTTTTAAAATAAAAATAAAAATAAAATTCTCAAAATCCAAAAATATGATTAAAATGAAAGAAAACGAAAAGACTAGAGAGTGAAATCATATTTTTTTCATAATAAAAACATATCAACCAAATGTCAAACTTGATTTGTTTGCAAAAATCAAATTGATTTTTGCTATCTTACTCTTTTCACAAAATTTAAAAGATACCAACTAATTGCCACACATTTCTATATGGAATTATGTGGACTTTGATTCTTATTACTGGGTACGTAAGCTCTAGGTCCTTATCTTTGGTCAGGTCTACCCTTTATTAATATACACTTTTTTTCATTAATTTTATTTATGTTTTCTCTATTTATTTTGCATGTGTTTTGATACAGGTAATTGAGATGAAATTAAGATTATATTACATTGATTTCGTTTGATTAGATCAAGATGACTGTCCTTATAAACAAGTTTTTCAACAGGCTCCTGACCTACTACAAACAAAAGTTTCCCTCAAATTCTCCAACATTACCATCACCCCACAAACAAATCACATTCGGGTTTTATTCTTCACAAAGAGCCCATTGATTCTCATAAGGTTGAACACTACCTGCGAAATCCTAATCAAGCCACTGATAATCATAGACAGAGTTCTCTGATCAATCAAAAATACCCTCCACGGTGTTATCATTTCTGGTCATGAGATTCTCATTTGCACCCATTATTTCCTTTCCCACTAATTCATATAAATCTCCCCCTACCGTGTTATTGTTTCTGCTCAAGATCAAATTGTTTTCATGTTCCACATTATTCTCACTTGTGTTCTTAAAAGCCCCACTTTCAAACATGTAACTAAGCTTCATTATTTCATTTTCTAGCCATTGATATGGTCCTAAGGTCTCAACTTTTCCTCCTCCTCCTCCATTACCATTGATTCGGCATATTGCCTCATCTTGGGACTTTAGGCTCCAGGAACAAGAACCCATTATAGCAGCATCTTCAGATCCAGTATTGGTATAACTTTGTGGGGTGGGGTTTGGTTTAGTCATTTTTTCAAACACCTTACCTGCGATACCTTGTGAGTGAGATTTTGGGTCAAAGGAATGGGCATGTCGTGTTTGATGGGTGGTTGAGTTGGTCTCACCCGATGACTTCATATGGTTAAAGCAGCTATGTGATTTGCAGAAGGCATGTGAATAGAATATATGTGAGTTATAATACATAATGTATATATGAGTTAATGATAATTTTTTAATAATAATGACAAATAAGACATTTTGTTAAACCAAGAGGTAAAGATAGACCGAAGAAGTTATAAACAAATGTAAATATAAAGAGTAAGTTAAAAAGCATTAAAGAAAAACAAAAACGAAAAAAATATCGTTAAAAGGAATTAGAACGAGTTGAGATCAAAGACTAAAAGAATGAAAAAATAAAAATAAAATATATACAAAAGATTGAGAAAAAATTGTGATCTTCACTCTTTTAAATGTCAGTCTATACTTTATACAAACATGCAAGTTATATAAGTAGACACATAGGTGAGAATTGGATAGAGAATAGCTAAAAAGAGAAAGTTGATTTTGTTTTATTTGAGAAGCAATAGGGGCCAATATGAAGATTTTTTCTTTTCAGGGAGGCCAAAACTAATTTACACATATTTTATACATAAGTCATACATATGCAAGTTGAAGGCTCAAGGGCGTAGTTGTGCAAATTAAACTATTTTATATTATGTTATACTATATGTATAAAATACCTGCATTCTTGGACCAGTTCCTCCAAGAACCTTCACCATGTTGTTGAATGTGTTGAGTCAACTTCTTATCCTCTTCAGCTGTCCATCTTCCTTTCTTCAACCCCACTTTCTCACAGCATGGTGCTTTTCCCATTCTTCCTTTGCTCCCACTTCTTCTTCGTCTTCTTCTCTAATATTTTAATATTGGGACACTAACACACACAGATCATCAATGGAAGATCCTGTACTGGCTATATTGCCAAAGATTATAACTAGTAAGCTCCAAAGATTAGATCTTTTCATAAATTAGGAAAAATATTTGAGAGCTTACTAGAAATTCTAAAGGGATCAGTAAGCTGAGGTAATTAATAGAACTTGAGAAAATTTAATTTCTTCATTGAGATAATTTCACTTATTGGAATTGAATGACAATTAAGAAATTTACGATGTAGTTATAAAAGATGTGAAATTAATAAGAAAATATTAAGCTTGAAATACTAAGAAAGATTATGGAAATTAGAGATTTAGCAATAAATTAATTAGTCTGATATTTTTAAGCTTAGAACATAATTTCATAACGGTTTGATATCTACGATAATTTGAATGAATGAAATGTAATAGGACAATTAAAAATTATATGTTCAGCGAAATATATTAATTAAATTTTGTTTAGGAAAAGAATAGAATTAATGATATTGTAAAAAAAAATAATTTTGCAACTCCAGAATATGAAACAGCCACTCAGTATGAAATTGAAGAATTTTGAATTTTTTTGCATTATGGACCTTTTTTTGGGGTCACTCACACCTAGTTGTTTTGTTCACCTATGGTAAGTCCAATCATGATAGTTTAAGTTTATAAACAATTTAAATTGTGGTTGTTATTCTATTCCTCTCTCCTTATAGACACATTGTATTATTATGGATAAAATTAAATATTAGTTGAAGTCGACAAGAGAGTATATATATTATATTGGTAATGAACATACCTTATTAGTAAGACATTGTTAATATGACTTTGTAAATTGGGCTAAATAATTTTGGAGAAATTATGCCTTTATGAATTCAGTATTGTATTGAATGTAATCCAGAAAACAATTTCCATGTGAATTTCATGAATTTTGGTTATGGAAATTTTTTTTTTAATTACTTAAAACCTTTTGAGCAATATAATCATTTGTAATGGGTGACATGAGTTGTTATAGTTGATTAATTGGGCTATATTGATTAGCGAAAGCCCAAGTTTACGCCTAAACAAATGATTTGATTCAAAATGGTCATAACTTTTAAAACAAATGAAACTTTGGGCTTATAATACTATTTTAGAAAGCTTATTAAAAGCTTAATGCCTAGGTAAATTGCCAAATGTGATCTGGTCCAATTTTGGGTCCAAATTCTATCGTATTTTATTGACTTTGGGGCCTTTGAAATTCAAGAAACTTGATTTTGGCTTTATACAATAGACTAACAAAGATAGTTTGATGCTAATATTACCTTTAAGAATGGTAACTATATAAAGTCTAATATTGTCTATTTAGATGTTCTCTAATTTAAACAAAATTATATATTTAAAACATGATTAGTATTATATTCATGCAATATTTCTATTTTTTGTGAGTTTGTTAGTTGCCAGAGCAACGATTTTTTGTTGTACATTTTGTAATTAGACTTAGTTGATCTCTTCTATACAGGTTGGTTGTTTTGATGTAGTTCCATGGTCGTGGGCTGTTTTGTATATATACGATTGAGAGTGGAGCACTCCATTCTGTTGTGTGTCAGATTATTTTGTTGTAGAAATTTCGGGAGGTCTATATTTCAGGAGAGACTCTACCAAAATTTCTACATAGAGACTAAACTCATTCTTTTGATAATTACATACAGATGTATTAGTCTTAGTTTATTCAATGAGGATCTATGTTTTAGTTTAAGTTCGGTTGTCTTTGAGGTATCTAATAGGCTTACAAGGACAACAAATATCTCGTTTCTCGTGCCAATTTCGTCTTATCGGCTAAAGTTGTGACATTCAGTAGGCACACTTACAAGAGGTTCTTCAATAATCTCTTTGGACCATTAAATTCAAATTGGTTCAAAAATTTTTATTTAAATAAAAATTAATTTTTAAAAAAGTGTGATAATATACACACTTATTAATTTTTCATATCTTTTTTCTATATAAAATGATATCTTGTTGAAAAGAAAAATAAATTATAAAAATGTAAGAAATTGACTATTAGAAACTATTCATAATAATATACTATCTTATACGGAAAAATAAACTTAAGATGTGAAAAATATAATATAAATTGTTAAAACGGTTCTTTTTTTCTTTTTAACAAAAACACTATTATGTATAAATATATTTAAAATATTAATATTTTTTTGTATTATTATAATTTTTTAAATAAAAAATTTTAAACCAATATGAACCAATAAATTTCATCTGCTGGTTCAAAGAATGTGCCTAGCAGAGGTGATCCAAATTCATATAATATCATGGTACCAAACAAAGTTATCAAGCTCACAAATTTAAACAAATTCATAAGAAATAGGTAAATTCATAACGTAAATTCATAAGACTTTATCTCTATTAATAAATAATTATTAAAATATAAAACATAAAATTTTATAGTTGAAATACTATATCTAATAAAATATTATTTAAATGCAATTTAAATTATACTATGTCAAATAAAAGTTATTTATATTTCATATGTAGTGCTCAATATCAATATTTTTACATAGTTATACATTAATAATTATTTAATATAACTACTTAAATAATATTTATTTGATTTTAATAAGTAAATATTTAATATAATTTTATTTTATATATATATATATATATATATACTTGTAATAAAGTATATTATAATGACTTCATGGAATAAAAAATTGTTCATATTTCATTTAGTTATGGGTTTAAATCATTATGTTGATGATTATACAAACTAGTTAAGACATAAAAATTGTAAACTCAGTAAACTTAAAATAAATTCAATAAGTTAACTCACAAATTTATTCAAGTTTACATTAAGTTTAAATTTACACCGAATTAATTAATTTTTCTTCTATATAATTATAAATTTTTAACCTCAAATAATAAACGTGCAATTTTGAATCAAATCCTTCAACCTATATCCTCACGCTTGTCGATGAAATAATCCAACTTACCCCTCTTGTTTCATAATATGTATAAAATTCAATATCAAGTTTAACAATTTATAGATGCTATTATTTACGTGATATGAACTTCACATCCAAGTCAATAATCATTAAATTTGAAATTAAATTATAAATGAATTCGGCGATAAAGAAATGGAATATTTAGAAAAATAATATAATAAAAATTTTATTTTAAATTAAAAATAAATTAAAATACTAATACTAAACTTCACGATTTCATTTTGAGAGGGATACAAGTTTGCGCATCTTGGACCTTCTACAAAAGTGGGCATTTGGTCTAGTGGTATGATTCTCGCTTTGGGTGCGAGAGGTTCCGAGTTCGATTCTCGGAATGCCCCGAAAATCATAAAATATTATATGATATTATATTTAAAAAGAAAATTATGTCATTTTGGTATCCTACTTTCAAATTTAATTTTCTTTGGTCCTTAAAAATTGAATATTTCAAAATAATTCTCATCTAACTTTAAATAATGCTTCACTTTAGAACTTAAAAGAGAAATTACTTTGAACATAATGTTGAAAGAATATGTCATTTTGGTATTCTACTTCCAAATTTAATTTTATTTTGGTCCTTAAAAATTGAATATTTCAAAATGATTCTCAATTTCTCAAGAGTTAACTTTAAATAATTTTTCACTTTAGAACTTCGAAAGAATATTTTGAACTAAATTTTGAAAAATGTAGCATTATTTTTAGACTTTTCAATTCTTAAAGGACTAAAATAAAATTAAGTTAAAAAGTGAAAGATTATTTTAAAACATTTAATTTGTGAATAATTAAAATGAAACCAAATTTAAAAGTAAATAATTAAAATAATATTTTTTTCCTCTTTGAAAATGTCTTATTGATAATTGCATTTTTATATTCTTATTAATAGCAAGTTAGCCACTATAGAAGTCTGTTAGTTTGAATTCGTTATTCTATGTGAGAATTTAAATATGACTATGAATATATGATATTTTTGTAAGCTTTGTTGACTTTTTCTTAATTGTACTTTCTTCTCGTATATTTGTTATTTTTTAGTATTTGCATCACCCTTTTTGCTTCAACTCAAAGCACTCAGATAACATTAAAAATAGGAGAAATTATCTCTGATATAAAATTAGTAAATAAACTCTATTATATTACAAAACGCTCCCTTTTTTAATTTTGGATTAATTTAAAAAACATTAAATTTCAATTAAAATTAACTTGCATAAAGCTATTTCGTTGCGTCAATAATTAAGTTGGGATTAAAATTCAAATATAAGAACTTAAGCATACAAGAAAATTTGAGTGAGCTTTAAAAAAAAAAAAATTTCGAGTGAGCTTTAACAATTTTATCTTAATCCAAAATTTGTAGAACATCGTTTTTTAATTTCTGCCAAAAATACTTACCAATGTAAATAAAACCTAGCGGGGCATTCCGAGAATTGAACTCGGGACCTCTCGCACCCTAAGCGAGAATCATACCACTAGACCAAATGCCCTTACGCTTGATGGTTATTTCAGTATATCAAATCATGGATTTGCTATTGTAAAGCATTCATTTGGCAGAAAAATCCGTACGAAATGCGCGAAGTAGCATCGATTTTCCCTCCAAAAAGACACCGTAGGGGATAGTTTAATGTTTTGGCCCCGAAATCCATGCTCCGCATGCGCCTCTCCCCGCCGATGATTCTGTGCCTTTTCAGTAATCCTTGATTACCCCAATCGATCTGTCATCGTGGGTCCTTGGTTACGTGCTTTCGAGTTCGTTCAGTTCAACAAAGTTCACTGCTTAGTTAGGGTTACGGTTGACACTTGCTTGCGATTATTTGCTGATAAATCAGATGGGTTCTAGTGGCGACGGTGATAGTATAACCAGGTCACCCGACGGAAATCAAGTTGCAGATGTTGACTGTGATGACACTCTTCCTTTTGACAGCCAAGTATCGCCGTATTCGTTCTCTGGTGAGTGGTTCTTGTCTTCACTCTTTCACTACTATCTAGAATCTTCAATTCTATGGTTGGGGTTGTATTAAAGTTATTTTTTTCTTAAGAAAAAAGAAACAAAATTGTTAATTGACTTGATAAGTGGGGGTTATTGATGATTTGTTATTATGGGTTTGAGTTCGTACAATGCTTTGAATATTTTTCAGTTTGGTAATGTCAAGTGGTTGTATTGGGTTGCTGTGGTAATTCAGTCCGCAATCTGGGATTTCATATACATAAAGGAATTGAAGTCTTATATTTTCCTGTGACTGTTTAAGTTGCATCTCTATCTAATGTCAAACACCTCTAGTCTAGTTCTGTTTGGCCAAATGTTTATTCTCATTTTTTGCTGTGATGTAATGTCATGACTCACTGGTTAATGAATGAGAGAAGTTTCTAGTTTTGTCAAATTTGACGTTCTTTCTAATGGAGTTGTTTGCATTCATGAAACGTTAGGTGGAAAATATGATGTTGGGGGTGATAACGAGTGGCAATATTTTCAAAACACGGTTCCTTTGGATGATGATGCATTAGAAACCCAGCCAGTAAATCTTGCTGGTGAAACTCAAGTCTTGAGAATTGCTGGTGAAACACAAGTTTTGGATGACGTTGTTGATGATGAGGATATTAGCACCCTGTTATTGGATGTGGTTGATGAATTAGTTTCTGTTGACAATCATGGTGATGGAACAGATAGAACTGAAGTTTTGGAGAACTTTAATAAGCTCTCTTCTGACTATCCTCAATGCATAGTTGGTGCCGAGTCAGTAGATCCCAAGGAAGGTTCATTTGAACCTTTTGGTACAGTTGGTGAAAAGAATTTATTGGAGAAGACTGATGCTGTCATCAATCAAGAGATCAGCTCAGGTGAGTCCTTTGTTAATTGTTTGGGTGCATGTGATATGCGTACTAAATGGTTTTTTTGTGAAGTCCTGAGATGTATGGCTATTTGATTTGTCATAGTTTTTAGTTTGCGGCTTCACTCCTTTAATTGTAGTGATGCATCGACAGGATTCACTATAGGATGAAGAGAAATTGGAGGTTGGATTAATTTGATGAATCTTCAGTCCATTATGCTTCACATAGATTATGCAAATATACTTGTTTCTTTTTCTTTCTTTTTTTCTTTCATTTGTATCTACTTGTAAAATTTTATTCCATGTTGGTTAGGTTCAAGGCCTCCATGGTTTACTTCTATCCGTGTAGAATCTTTGCGGGAAGCTGCTCAATCTGCTTGCAATATGGATTTGAAAAACACCGAGGATGAGACCAATTCTGTCAAGGGTATGATTCAATGCCGGGAATCACTTTTGGTGAAGGAGAACGAGGGACCCTTTCTGGGATGTACAGAGAAGATTGGGGAAGTTGATATGGACTATGATCATGGGGAATACAGAGGGGAAGAAGATGTAGTTTTTTACAAAAATAAGTCCAAGATTGCCAGCTCAGCAGTGAGAAGGCTATTTGATGATGATTTGCCTGCTGAAGAGGAAGGATGTTCTCTTAACTGCAATGATGTCAATGAAGGAGAAAGCTTCACTGAGTTGTCAATCTATGATGATGAGTTGGCAGGGTTAAGTTATTTGAACTCTCAAGAACCTGGAGAGTTAACGCAGGCCAGTGCTCTTGATGTTGTTGATAGGATACTCAAAGACAATGTTCTGGAGTTTGATCAAGAAGCTAATTTTGTTAAGAATGTTCAGGAAAACACAAAAACTCTTCCCAGTTTATTAGGGCAACAAATTTTGGCCAAGAGAGCCAATGGTAGTGGCAACACTGGAAAAACTGGGGTCTATGACTGGGATGACAGTCGTGAGGATGAAGGTGGAGGAGATATATTTCTTAGGAGAAAGGATGAATTTTTTGAGGGTGAAGTGTGTAGGCGGAAATCTTTGCCAGGAGTCCAGAAAAATAAAGTTAGAAGACCAGATGGTGACTCTAAGAATGGTGAGGAAAAATCAAGTATCTTTAATAAAATAATGAGGGAAGTTCACTCTGATTCAAGATTAGTGTTGCACAATCTGATAGTAAGGGATGACACTGTAAAAGAAGCAACAGAAAAATCAAGAAGGAATCTTGTCAATGACCTGGATGAACAGTTTAATGTTAATTCCTCTAGAGTACAGTTGGAACCTAATGCTACTACAGCAGATGCACAGGGAATGTTTGATGTAGGTTTTGACACTCAAATGGCAGCTGAAGCAATGGAAGCCTTGGGCAATTGTGAGGGCTTTGGTAATCATGTTGCCAATGAAGCCCCTAGTAGTATAACAGATCAACCTAGACCTAGTAACTCTTCGACAGGAACAATTAGGTCAATTACAGCTAAGAAATGTTCAGGACAGTATGACAGAAATTGCAAAAAGGACTATTTGATGAAAAGAACAAAGAGAAGTACGTTAAATGTGGAAGACAACCTAGTCTCCAGTGCTGGTGAAAGCAGTAGTAAATTGCCTTCTCAGCCTATTGAGCAAAGAAAGTCATCAGGAGGTTCAAAAAGACATAAGGTTAATGAATTAAATAATTGCACTGACAGTGAGAGAGAAAATGGAGGAAATTTGGTCAACAAAATGCATTTACAGAATGAAGTTCATCATTTTACACCAGTTGCTTATAGAACTAGACGATCCTTGGCAGCAAATCAACTATTGAAGCCTAAAGGACTATCAACAAATCTTAGAGAAGAGGATGGAAGGGCCGGTTCCCTAGAAAAAAGAAATAGCAGTGCTGGTGTCCATGCTTCTAAGGCATTAGATCCCAAGTCTACTTTAAGTTGCTTGGATCACTTTGGAGTGGACGTAAATACCAATTTGAGTCAATTCAAGAAATCAGCTTTAAAGTTGAGTGCTGTTAATAGTGGCACCAAAAGAGGTACCTTGGACTGTCCTAGGAGAAGGTCTCTTAGGAAGTTGTCTAGTCATGATAAAGGATCAGAGGGATTAGTTAATTCATCTAATCCATCTGTGCGGTCTGAAGATGTTGGTTTATCTGCTGCTAGGAAGAGAAAAATGAGGACTGATGCTAGGAGTGTTTTCAGATCAAACGTAGATTGCCACACTCAATTGGCTCCACACAGCATCTCAATTGGAACATCTATCGACCAAAGACAAAAGCAAATGTCAGATCTAAATTTAGAACAAGCATATTCTGGGGATACTCCAATTATTGTTGATAAGAATGCAAAGCTGAATTCCAAGGAAAAGAATGATGCAGCGGTCCTGTTGCTTGCCAGAAGCTATGAAGTCACTGGGTCAGATGAATCACCAAGAGAGAGATTTAAGTCATCTAACTTGGCATCTGCAACACCAGATAGTTGTAAGACTCCAGTAAATGATGCATCACCTGTTTGTATGGGTGACAACTATTACAAACAGTCATGCACTAAGGAACTCCGCAGCTTAAGTGCCAGAGGACTTGAATTTACTACTCCGTCTAAAGATTTAAGGAAGAGGAGGGATATAACTGATGTTCGAATTCTGTACAGTCAACACTTGGATGAAGATATAATTAAACATCAAAAGAAGGTAATGTCTAATTTTTTAAAACTCTCGTAAGCAAATGTAGACAAGCCAAGATCTGATTTTAGTTATATTTTGATTCTTGACCTTATTACAGATATTAGAACGACTTGGAGTTTCTATGGCAACTTCCATTGTAGATGCGACACACTTCATAGCTGATCAATTTGTGCGTACAAGGAATATGCTTGAAGCAATTGCTTCTGGCAAACCAGTGGTCACCCACTTATGGATTGAGAGCTGTGGACAAACTAGTTGTCTAATTGATGAGAAAAATTACATATTGAGGGATGCCAAAAAGGAAAAGGAGTTTGGCTTCAGTATGCCAGTGTCATTGGCACGTGCAACCCAGCATCCACTTTTAGAGGTATGTATATCTATATTTGTGTAAGTGTATGTACGAACACACGGACAGGTGCATTTTTCAGTCTTATGGATCTTGATCAAGAATGATATTGTCTTCAGGGTCGCAGAGTATTGATCACCCCTAATACTAAACCTAGTAAGGAGATTGTTTCAAGATTAGTTAGGGCAGTTCAGGGCCAGGTATCCTACTTTCTTGCTGTATATTCCTCAGATATGCTCTTATGTGGTAGATATCACAGAATAAGAGAAGCTTCTGGCATTGGCATTGTTTTAATTTGTTTCTAATCAATGTTGAGGGCATTAATAATCTTTATGGAAATAAATTCTTCTTTTCACACAAGTTGCCTCCCTTTTCGCTGAATCCATCTCAGTATATTTTTGTTATAATGGATTTGAAAATACTGATTACTAGTCACCATGCTCTTAGGCAGTAGAGAGAATTGGCAGATCCTCGTTGAAAGATAACAAGATTCAAGATGATCTACTGATCCTGTCTTGTGAAGAAGATTATGCCTCCTGTGTGCCTTTTCTTGAAAAAGGTTAGGATCTGTCTCTTATTAATCTTTAACCTTTATAGTATTCACAAATATTAAGAATACCATCTTTAGCACTTGCAGGGGCAGCGGTATACAGTTCAGAGCTATTATTAAATGGTATCGTTACTCAGAAGCTGGAGTATGAAAGGTTAGACTTTCTTTTTTTCTTCTCTCTCTAATGACCAGGTATTGGTCTATCGAGAATAATCCTTGGAGAGGGCTTGTATAGTCAATTCCTCACTTTGGAAATTTCTGCTCTCTTTGAAGCAACTTATTCTACGATTACATCCACTAGATAATGGGTTTAATTGGTCTATTTTTTGTAAGGACAATATGCTTTAGAGGTTTGGTGTCAAATTCTGACAAAAGCCATGTGTGACAGAACAAACCAAATAATAGAGCATCTTGTTGTGAAAAATCCCAACTTCATGTTTTTATTAAAAAACTTAATAGCTCTAAATCCTTTATGCACTCGGTTTGAAATAGAATAGTGTGCTAGTATCTATGGCGGTGCCTTACTGATATGCATCTTTCGGTTACAGATACCATCTTTTTGCAGATCATGTGAAGAAAACGCGTTCCACCATATGGTTAAAAGGAGATGGTGGAACATACCGTCCTGTGACTAAATGTAAATAAAGTTATGTGTTTCAGTTTTTCTAAATTTTCCTTCTGATCTCTTGTAGTTGAGGTCATTTGTAAATCTTTTCTGATGGATATACATGCAATTTTTGTTTTACACACATGCTTAACTGAGTTGCTTCTATCAAGGTTTTGTAAAGCGACTGCCAAATGAAAGACTTCCAACTTCATCTCCACAATATTATATATGTAATCGTTGCTAGCGAACTCATAGTAATTATATTTATAGGCATTAGGACGATATATGTAATTGTTGCTAGAAAACTCAATAATTTTATTTATAGGCATTAGGAAGAGACTTAATAATAATTTAAAGAGTCTGTCCGATTAGTTCAAAAGCCTAAATAAATAAAAAAAACAATTAGAAAGTTTATTTTATAAAATGGTTTCAATTCAAGCTCAAAAAGTTTAAATTAATGTTTGTAATAAAAAAATATATTTAAAGAAAAAATTAATGTAATATGATATCTTAAGAAAATAAAAATTACATTTTATTTAAAAATTTTATACTAATATAATAATTTATTTATATTTACAATCTTTTATATATTTATGAGTAATAATTGTAATTAATTATATTATTTATCTTAAGTTTTATTTAACAAATAAATTTGATTATAATTTTAAAAAATTCAATTGACTCAATAGGTTTGTTTGAAAAAATATAAATAAAATAATTTAATTGAAATACGAGCAATTTTAAGATTTGGCATTAAAAATCTGACCTGATAATTAAGTTTAGTTAAGACTAATGTATAGTTAATTTGCTATCTTAAGTATTAACTGTTTGAGCTAAATAAATTTACCTATTGAAGAATCAAGCTGCTACCATAGTCCAATTAAATTGGTGTAATGAACTAATTAAAATTCATTAGGGTGGCTTCATTTAGGCGAGTGTTTATTGACTCTTTAACTGTTTTGAATGTTAAGAAAAACAAAACTTTGAAACTTAAGTTACTTTATATTAACAGAAATACGCAGAATTTTTGGCTGTGGTAAACATCTGAACAGTTGAATCTTTATTTAATGGTCTAAAAAGTTTTCTTTTAAAATAAATTTATTTTCTGTAATAATAGGTTTGAACCATTAAATGAACCAGAAACGATTCAAATTTGTTAGAGCTCAAGCAATGGGCAAAAGAGAAAAAAAGGCTAGATATTTACAAATTTAAGTTTCTCAATTACTCCACAGATTTAAAAGAAAAGTGAAGTTTCATCACATTGATACTATTCACAATTTCCTATGGTCAAGGAATTACGACTAATTTCCACTCGGTTTCCAAACAAAAGAAATATTATATGTAACTTAGCTAAACTTAAAAATTCTTTATTTTATATGTTTATAGTAGGATTTCGTTATATAATGTTAATTATTTTAATAATTTCAGAAAAGAATAAGATGGATGATTGTGATTAGGCTTTTTAAGGTACTCACAAAGACCATGTCTGTATCTGTGTTTGTCTTCATGTGAGAATATTGGAATAATGTGAAGCCATTGGAGCATTTCCCACTACAACTTCAACTCCACAAAGAATTTGACCAATTCAATTAATATATGTATATATATATATATATATATATATATATCTCTCTCTCTCTCTCTAAATGCTGTGTTCCTATTGGAATTCCGATTATGATAACACCACCTTGAAGGTTGACATCATTTTCATTATTTGTGATCTCTTTTCACTTTTTTCTTTTTGTTTGTCATTGAATGATTGGAACAAATTGAGACATGGATTGTCCAAGTTGAACTATCACCAAAACTAAATTTTATATATTATATATTTATTATTATTATATTTATTTAAAATTATAATTAAAACTAAAATCTTATTTTGGTCTATCAATTGTAAGAATCTTTTCAGTTTTTTTAATTAAATTAAATATTACTTCTTAAAAAATTAATTTATTACAATATAAATAATATTAAATTATTATTATTACAAAAATCACAACAAATATTTCTTGACCTCTCTTGTCACCACCATATGCTTAACATACGTACGTGGACTTTTAAACGCACAATAGATTCCCCAATAACTGAAAATAATTAAAATATATATATTTGTCTAATTTAACATTTTTTTTAATTTAATATTAATAAAAAATTAATTTTTTTATCATATCCCAGTACTGGAGAATCTCCCAGAGATGATCTAAATTGCTTTTAAATGTGTGGCTCCTGCCAACCCCGAAGTGACAATAGAATTTAGGATGAATTAATTGAAAGAATATTGAATTGAAGTAGAATTTTTACTCCTGAAGAAATCAATTTATTAAAATATAATTACTGCAAAATCACAATAAATATTTCTTGATTTGTCTTGTCACCACCATATGCTTAATTGACGTGTGTGGACTCTCAGCCGTGTGCTTCCTACTAACCTGAAATGACGCTACAAAGCACCAAGCCACAAGTCTAATAATGCGTTTGGCAACAATCTTAATCCCTTTTTTAGGCCAAAATCTTAATCCTCAATTTATTCATTCATGTTTATGTCTCCTCCTTATTGTGTGGTACATGCAGCTCCACTTGTCAAATTTAAGATAATAGGGAATTAATTTAATTATGACCAAAAAGGAGGAGGAACAATTGGAATTTGCAAGCAAAAGTGCTTGTCATTTCCCTTTTATTTTATATCAAAACATATATAATTATAATATAGAGTTAGTACAGATGTTTAAAGTATATTTGGACTTTTTAACCTCAGAATCAAATTTTTAGAATATGATTCCTTCAAAATTTCATATCAAAATTTACCATAAACAAATGAGACTATACCAAGTTTACATGTTTATTTATAATTTAATTAATTAATATTTTATAAGTGAAAAGAAAAACTAAAAATCCCCTCCTTTTTAATATACTGTGTAAAATGGAAGTTGAAAACTCTGAAAGTTGGGGTGTCCATTTGTCAAATGTTTTAAAGAGACAAGGGACTTCTTGCTTATTACTTTATTACATTGGAGATGGGATAAGTCTAAAACCTATATAATGGTCCCTACCTTGATGTACAGTGTATATTTGGATGAGTGTTCAAGTTAGCGTGATTTTGAGTTGATTTAATTTTTAATAGTAATTTTAGTCAAATGTAATTTTGTTAATTTATATTTAAAATTAATTTTTTTATTTATATAATTTATTTAATATAAAATATAATTATTTTTTATTTTTATGAAAATAAGAATTCAGACGAAAAAATTAATTTTTAAAAAATAATAATAATATTTATAAGACAAACTTTCTTCCAAGTATATAAACAAACTTTTAAATTAAATCAAACACAATAGTAATTACGGACACTTTCATGGAATAAGATGAGGCTGGATCAGCTATAGGAAATCCAATAAGAAAAAGAAAAGAGGGATAATATATGAGGCCACTTAGATGGTGCCTACTTACATCTCTTTTCTTATGATTTGAAGAGGGATAATATATGAGGCCACTTAGGTGGTGCCTACGTACATCTCTTTTCTCTCTCTTTTCTCATGATTTGATTAAGACGCATCCATGATAGATGTTAAAACAGAAACTATCTCAACTATGTCACATTTTGGTGCCTTTGTCCCTTTTCCTAACCATTCACAGAAAGAAATGAATAATCCACATAATTCATATTTATTTTACTATCAGCCTACCCGCCAACCAGACTTTTTAGATGTTAAAGATTAGGAGTGGTTTTTAGAATAGCATTAGAATATCTATGACCAAATGATCGAAAATTTGTTCTATCTTTGCTTTATCCACTTTTCCAAGTCTAGGCAACTTTCATGCTTATCAATTTAAGATTCAGAGTTAAACTTGCTTTCTTTTTATTAGGGATATTGTTCAAGTGCAATGGTTTGGTATACAACAAAACAGAGACTTAATTCATTTTGCATACTTTTGCACTCAGAAAAAAACTGAGTTATTTAGTTACTTCAAATCAAGCTGGTATTGCTATTGACAACCTCCACTGTTTACTTGCACAAGTCACAAGCTAACATTACTTCTCTAGTTCTCTGTACTACAAAACATAAACTATACTGCTATGCTTTTTAGTTTTTACATTGTGGGGGGTAAAAAAAATAACCCCTCTGTATTTTCTTCTATGACATGACCTCTAGCGCCTCTCTTGTCTGTCCAAGTATGTTGAATATTGTTGCTGCGATGTGAGATGGTGAAAGACCAGCTAGAGCCAATTGGTCTGCAGGCGATCCATGCTCAACATACTGATCGGGAAGAACCATTGGCCTCCACTGCACAAATGTTATGGAATGTCTATATTAATATGTATTTCAGTTTTCAGCAACTAGTAAAAAAGTTCAAAGAAACTTTGAAACTGCAAAAGAAATGCAAGTTCTACAAGTTAATTTGAACAACTTGTTTTAGAATTTTACCTTTAATTTGCCATCAAGGAGGCCATCAAGGGACATAAACTGAGCAACATGAGACCCAAATCCTCCAATTGATCCTTCTTCAACAGTGATCAAAACCTCGTGTGACTTCGCTAGGCTGCGAATAAGGGAGCGATCCAATGGCTTGCAGAATCGAGCATCTGCAACTGTAACTCGCAAACCATGGCATTCCACTAGGGAAGCTGCAGCCAAACAGTTCTGAACAGCAGTTCCATAGCCCAGGAGGGCCACTCTTTCTCCTTCAATCAATATCCTTCCTCTTCCAATCTATCAATATAGCAGCACACAAACACCAAGTTAATTTGCTAAATTTTCCTTATAATCTCCCTTAAGTTATGAAAAGAACACATAATTCTAACTTGCCTCCAGAGGAGTGCCTTTATTCCCCGGTGGTAGGTCAACACCAATCCCATTTCCCCTTGGGTATCGGAAGCAACTGGGGCGATCATTAATGGCCACAGCAGTGGCAACCATATGGAAAAGCTCAGCTTCATCGGAAGGAGCCATCACCACCATGTTAGGAAGGCATGCCATAAAAGTTACATCAAAAGAACCACAATGTGTGGGGCCATCTGCTCCAACTAGTCCAGCCCTGTCCATTGCAAATCTTACTGGCAGCTTCTGCAAATCTACATCATGGACTACCTGTGGAATGGAACACATACTTACACTGGGTAAATTCCTGAGAATTGATGAAGGCAATGAAGATGTAGAAAGAAAAGAAGTTGCTAATTTGTTATCCTACCTGGTCGTAAGCCCTCTGCATGAAAGATGAGTAGATTGCACAGAAAGGCTTGAGACCTTCACAAGCCAGACCAGCAGCAAATGTAACAGCATGCTGTTCTGCTATCCCCACATCAAAGCATCTTGTTGGGAAACGGCGAAGGAAGAGATTCATGCCAGTCCCACCTCCCATGGCAGCATGGATTGCAACAATGTCTTTGTCGGCTTCTGCTTCTGCAATCAAAGCCTCTGCAAAATATGTTGTGTAAGACTGGGTGGGAGCCTTAGCTTTGAATTGCTTTCCAGTTGCTGGATCAAACTTAGCAACTCCTGCAAATATCCAAATCAAACCAAATTAGAAATATGCGATATATTTAGCATGCCAATGCTTACATATATATATATGGACCCCAATTTTATTTTTAGGTCATTTCTTTTTTTCCACTTCTCACAGTATAGGGATGGACAGTAATTATTCAACATTGACCGGTGCAACTTTTACAAATGTAACGGCTAAGATTAAGGTATTTGGTGCATTCAAATGGTTAAATGACTAGAATATGATAAATTAATTCAGTAATTAATGTAAAGGAAGCTGTAAATAAATTTGTAATGCCTCTTTACCATGGTATTTGTCTGCTGCTTTTTCTGCATATGGGTATCCCCGGCCTTTCTCAGTGACCACATGGATCAGTACAGGACCAGTTGTTTTCGTACTTTTAACTTCTTTGAGAATGGCAATAAGATCATCTATGTTATGACCATCAACAGGACCGATGTAGTAGAGTCCAAGCTCTTCAAAAAGTGTTGAACCAGAACCACTGATCATACCACGAGCGTACTCATCAACTTTTGCAGCCAACTCATGCATTGGGCCACCAATTCGTTTAGTTACTCCCTGAAATTATCTTATATTGTGCAGAATTAGTTTCAATTAGACATAAAAGAAGTGTTTCCCCATCGATATACTCAAACTTTAGTACTCACCTTAGCAACTTCTCTCAATTCTCTAAGGGGCCTGTTTGACTGCAACCTACTGAGAGCACTACTTAAAGCCCCAACTGGTGGTATGGGCCCATCAAGAGTAGCCGTTGGTAGAGAGACTTGTTTGTTGTCATTTAGAATAACAATCATGTCAGAATCGAGATAGCCAGCATTGTTCATGGCTTCATAGGCTTGTCCTGCTGTCATGGCACCATCGCCAATTATAGCAACTACATGATTCTTCCCTCCCTTCAGGTCCCTCCCAACAGCCATTCCTGATTGATTAATGACAATTAAATAGTTAAAGCCAAATCTCAAACAGAGATAGAGGAATCGCAGCAAATTGATGATTAACTTACTTAAAACCACCTAACAACAACAATGGAAAAAAATTGTAATTTCAAGTTCTGGATCTATAATAGTAAATTACATGTTATATCCAGGGGACAACCTAGAGTCATGAAACATGAATTGAATTGTATAATCAAACATGTTCACGACTCTAGATAATTACAAAAGGACTGTGGTTTTCCTCCGTTCAGTAGAAGGCAATCTCTATATATGTTTCAGGAAACATTGAATAGGTATAATTCCATGAGCATGACGGTAAGTACAACCTACAATTAAAGTAAACATGCTATAAACTGGAAGAATAGTGCCCATAACATCTCTTGGTTCCAAAACTAACGTATTATTTAAGTTCATGGATCTAAAAGTTAGGGCCAAAAGAAAAAAAGCTTCCAAACTCAAACAGCATACAGAAAACTACCTAGTCCTGCTGATATAGTAGTTGAGCTGTGACCAGTGCCAAAACAATCATATTCACTCTCAGAACGTTTGGTAAACCCAGATAACCCGTTCGTCTGCCTCATGGTGTGCATCTTATTCCTCCTACCAGTGAGTATCTTATGTGGGTAAGACTACAAAATTTCACAAAAGTATCTTTTTCAGAACAAAGGCCATCATCATCATCCCCAAGAAAAGCAACCAAAAGAACAAAAAAAAAAAAAAAACTACATCAAATTCCAACCTGATGACCAACATCCCACAATATTTTGTCTAGTGGGGCATTGAAGACATAGTGGAGAGCAACAGTGAGCTCCACAACACCAAGGCTTGAACCCAGATGACCCCCAGTTTTAGAAACATTGAAAATAACATCAGAACGCAGCTCATCAGCAAGTTGTTTCAGCTCCTGCATCAATATTGAGATTATAATATATCTAGGAATTAATTATTATATTTTCTATGACACAACTATCTATTATAGTTTTCCTATAAGCTTTCATTATTTATTGATGTACCTTGGTAGAGAGATTTTTCATGTGTATTGGATAGTTTATTGTGTCCAGTAGTGGAGTCGGTGGTCTCTGGGAAGCATACTCCCCTCTCTCTGATAGTGATGCATAAACCCGAGCTGGCCTTTTCCTGACCTATACATAATGTTTCAGAACAAGACACCCATTAGTCACATCTCAATTTCCAGACTTAAAAATAAATAAAATAACAGGCGAAGTTACATAAAACCGAAAGAAGACCAAGCGAGATGATTCAAATTCAAACTCAACAGACACAACTTGAGTGAGAAAGAAACGAGCAAAATTCCAACTGATATTCCTTCATAAATGTACAAATGAGTGACTTCACCTGTAGAGAATTTTGCATGAGCTTAGACTTGGACGTTTACAAACCTGGAAGTGCCTGCGTAGAGGTTGCGAGTACAGATCTGCTCCGCATTGGGAGTGACTAGAACCCAGAAGAGATCTTTGAGGAAATGAGAATGTGGAGAGAGCCATCACAAAGACCAGCAGACAAACACAATCAGAGCTAGAAACAAGAAGAACCCAAAAAGGAGAAGAGAGCAAAAATCCCGGTACTGAACAGAAACAGTGAAATGGAATCAGTTGGGTAGCGAGACAGAAAGATGGTAAGGATAAAAAACTGAAAAGTTCGAAACTTTGGCAGGGGCAAGTGGAGAACGCAGGATGGGGAAGAGGGTTGAATTAAAAATAAGTACGAAGAGGTGGTGAGTGGTGAATGAGTGGTCGATAGGAGTGTCGAGTGGCCTCGCCAGAGGAAGGAGGGGGAGCATTTTCGCGTGTGGGACCCTGACATTATTTAATTGTTTAGCAACTCATGCAATGTATCACTTTGAGGAAGTGTGTTCAGCCATTGGACCACGTCACATGAAATCAGTTACGGATAGATTCATAGATAAATATGGAGTTGGAGATTTTTAAAAAGTGGACTCTAGTATTATATATTTATATATATCTATATATATCAAGAAATTTTTAAAATATAAAAATTATTTTTTAAAATTAAATTATAATCCAAATACACTGAAAATTTATATTATTTTTATTAAAAGTATGGCTTATTAAAATACTTTTTGAACTATTATTCTAATTTTATATATTTTGTATTAGAATTATAAATTTATGATCTTTTAAAATTTTATTAAAGTTAAATAGATATTATGTTCATTGATACATTTTAATACAAATTTCATCTTTGAAATTAAATTAATATCTATCAATTAATTAAAAATTTAAATTATTTTGTTATTTTTTAAAAAGCAAATTGCTTTTCTTATCAAATGATTTTGCACTAACTTAAATAGAAAACCAATTGCTCTATATAATATACATAATATATATGAGTATTTTGATCAAATAAATATAACTTTATCTTACCTCTTGTTCAAAGAAAGGTAAGTATATTGTATTTTTTGGTTTCAAGGTAACAAGTGGTATTATTTTAAAATAGAACTAGCTTATTTGTTGTACAAGTCTTAGAGATAATTAATTTGTTTTATTATATGTTAATATATTTAAATCAATTATATTTGTAAATATTAGTAAAAAATTTAATTTAATAATATATTGTGATATAAAAAATATAATAAATTAAAAAAGATCCATAAAATTGGTTATGTAAATTGGTGAGAGAGACGTTTCATTAAGAGGATACCATCATATGTCGTTTAACTATATATTATTTTTTCTTATTTCAATTTTAGATCATGTCAAGTTATATTTATAATATTTTATTAGAACATTTAGGATTTAGGGTTACATTTAATTAATTAATTTATTATTTTTGTTGTTGATTTCTAAAAATGTCCAAATTTAAAAAAAAATTATTTAAAAAGTAATTAATTAATTCATTGTTTTTTCATTCACTCCAAATAATTCTCAACTTCAAGGAAAAATTTATTGATTTTTTCATTCACTCTAAAAATTTCTCACAATTCAAAATTTCTTAATTTAAAGTATAGTTAATTAATTAACTACACTATTATATTTCTTGTTAACTATAAATGATTTATGCAAACTAATGACTTTATTATTTTTCTCTTGATTACGAAAAATTTATATATTTTAAAGAATTATTAATACATATATAATAAAAATAAAAAGTTATCACATAAGAAGCTAAATGTATACTCAATAAAACTCCCATTTTAACAAAAGTTTACTTTATTTATACATAATAAACGAAGAGTAAGAGGAAGAGAAGGGAGTAATTTACTCTCTTTATATATACAAATTTGTAAATCATGCATACATTTTTAAAAGTAATTATAAGAATACAAATAACTACGTGACATATTAGAGATACGACATGCTGACAAATACATGTCAAAGTAACTTTAATGTTATTTAGATTTTTTTATAAACTCAAAGCTCCTTGTTCTTTAATTTGTCAATTTATGAGAAAAAATTATTTTGGTTCCCCAACTTTATGCTTTAGTGTTGATTTGGTCCTCCACCAATTTGCAATGACAAAATAGTTTTTCAAAAGTTTAAAAATAATAAAATGTTGTCCCCCCATGTGGTTTTATTCTAGTTATGAAGAGATTGTCCTTGACTTAATGAGAGACTACTTTTGTTTACTTTTGAATTTATGAAGGATCATTTTGGCATTACAAATTTGTAAAAAATTAATTTGGCACTAAAAGGAAACATAAATTAATAAAATTGTACTTTTCTTGTCAATTTATCCCATTACTTTCCTTCTTTTTTCAATAATTTTGGAAATTAAGAATAATAAGGGTGAGAGTAAGGATTTAAGGGGTTATTGGAGAAATATAAAAAAAAAAAATAGATAGATGAGTTGAAAATTTTATTAAAATGATACTTTTTGGGTAATTAAATGATAAAGAAAGTAAATAAGGTATGTCAAAAAATCTAAATAGAAGAGATTTTAGGTTGATAAACAACCTTTAAAGAATATTGAAATTCAAATGTAAATATAACAAATTATTTTAAATTTACATTAATATATTTTTATTCATCATTGTCACATGTATTGTTCATGATATATCATGTACATTGTGTTAGTTTGATCTTTAAGATATTTAAAGGTTTAATTATACATTTAAATAAGGAATTTGCTTTATAAATAGTTTCATTTGGTTTGACGTTTGATTTTCCTTAAAATCACTTTTGTCTTTTAAATCCTAGTTTGCACAATAATAAAAAATTGCTTTTGCAACATATGAACATCAAAATTATAATGAATTTTTATAAAGATAAATCACAATAACATAAAATTATATTTGACTAAAATTAATTTTATAAATCTAAGTTGAACTAACATCGATGTTACACAACTTTAATCCAAACACACGTGCATCTACAGGGGAAATGTACCAACGAATTTATTTTATAAAATAATTAGTTATAATTTACTAATTTGTAAAATTCATTCATTCATTGTGTATTGAATTTTAGTAATATGTTTTAAAATTTTATATTAATATCATATGCTATTACTGTAAATTATTTTTTATTGTTTTTAAAATGAGAAAACTTTGTTTTGTTTCCTAAATAAAAGTTTAAATGAAAAAATTATACATGAATTTTAGAAAACAACAAAATATTTCTTAAAACCCAATAGTCTTTGAATGGTATTTTTTTATATTTTAAAATTTTGAATAATATTTAATTAGTTTATATACTAGTTTTATAATTAAATTTTAGTTTAAAAGAATTTTCTGTAAATAATTAATAATAACAATAAATATATAATAAATAATTAAGAATTATAATATAACAATATCACTTCTACTCAAGTGCTATTTCATCTCACAAGTTCCAATTAATCAAATTGGGGTGTCTTTTAAGAACAAGGTCCATCAAACTTTCTCTGCATATGACATGTGGTATAGCTCAAATAATTATGGGAAAACTTATACGTTTTTTGTTATATATTTATATTAGGTATTTTAATCATTTAATGATATTTAAATAATTTTTTATACTTTATTTACTTTCTTATTAAGATTGTTAACTTTCACATTTAAAAAAATTATACACATGTTATTAGTTAATTGGGAGAACCTGATATAAGTATATAAAGAACAACAAATAAGTTTTTTCTTTTTTGTTTTTGGGTTTAAAAATGTAAAAAAAAATTTATGACAATAAATAACATTCTATACTACAATCTAGATTTCTTTATATTTTGGTAGAAATATGTGATCATATTTGATTATGGTAATAAAATTCAATTATTTAGATATATAGATAAAAAAATATATCTATATATACTTATATTAATTTAATATAAATATATACTATTAAATTTTTTCGTCTACCATAATTAAAAATAACTCTATATTCTTACCAAAATATGAAATAATCCAAATTACATGTATTAATATTAGCTTGTACCATAGTTGTAGTTGTTTAAACTTCAAGAAATAACAATAGTTTGATTCATGCAAACGTTAAGTTAGAATAAAATTTCTCCTACTATACTCCTGATTTGAAAGAAAATATAGTATTTTATCCAACTAAATATAATGAAAACACACAATTTTGCTGTGTTTTGGTAAATTGCACGTGCTTTTTCCTAAAACTTTTTGTAAAGTTACACAATTTTTTTAATTTTCAAATATACTTTTTAGTTGAATTTTGAGTTTTTTACTAAAATTCCTGTCATAAAAATATATAAAAAAAGATTTTCCTTTTATTTTAAAACTATGTTTATCTTAATGTATGATATTGAGTTAAATTATTTAAAATTATACTAAAATATAACAAAATTGTTATTGTTGGTTTAATAAATTTTTGTATATTTTAAAAATACACGAAAAGTTTAATGTAATATCAATAAGACTCAAAAATATGTGTAATATAGTGGTTTTATTGAGAAAATTAATTATTTGATTCTTATACTTTACGTGAGTTTTCAAATAGGTCTCTATACTTTATTTTTTTTCAAATCACTCCTCACTGTTTCAAAAATTTTCAAATTTATCCCTACCATTGACCATTAACACCATCAAAACTATTGCTTACGTGGAAATAAACAAGCCACCTCATATCCCAATAACATTCTAAGAAAAAAAAAACTTACATATTATCTTTTATATACTTATATTAAGTTTCTTAAATTAACTAATGAAACGTTGACAATTTTTTATATAATGAGAATTAATAGTATTAATAACCAAGTATATAAAATGTAAAAATTTATTCAAATATTATTAACTAATTAAAAATATAAGATATATATATATATATATGGGAAACTAACATATAAATTTTTCTTCAGTCTCGTCCTTTTCCCTCTCATTTAGTGTGGGCTGTATCTGGATCCTTATTGCTTGTGAAGATTTGGTTGTTGTTTCTCAACTGAAAAAAAGACCGTAGTTTAAGCCGACAGTTGGTGTTAAATTCCATCTGGGTGGTCAAACTTCCAACCTTTCTCAGATTTACGTGTTTCGATGACTTGGGTATTTAATTTCCTTTTAAATATTAATATTTACTGAATTACTTTATTTGACCCAATGGCTTTAATTTTTCTCGAATATAAAAGCAGCACCTAATAAACAATAGAAAGGATTTCCGAATTTTCTTAAATGATGTCTAGTTCCCTGTCATTTCTACCAATATGACCAACTGATCTCTCTATATGGAGTATATCATAATTGCTTTTGAGCCTTTATCTTATTTTTCCATTCCTTTCAACAATTTTTCTTTTGGGTTTTTCACTTTTCAGGAACTAATTTGTGATGATGAGTTAAATTAATTACATAAACAATATTTAATTTGTTTGTTCTACCCATTAGCCATCTATGTATGTATGCTTCTTTGTTGGTACGATTCAAAAATGCAGTTTTCTTTTTAGGTACATGTCAATAATTTCAAATTAGGTTTGAACCCTTTCAGGAATTTTTTCTTTGGTTATGTACGTAAACAAATTTTTTGTTAGAATTTATAAAGCCATTGGCCATCTATGTTTGTTTCCTTTTGGTACATTTCAGCAATGGAGTCTTTCTTTTTGGATACATTTCAACAACTTTTTTTAGTGCTAAGCGTGTGATAGGGATTAGGGTGAGAAGAAAAGTAAGGGAGATCGAAGTGAAAGAAAAGGAAGGATAAGTAGACATTTAGACGCATTTATGAGGATGACTGACGCACATGGAGCGTTTAAAGAGAAGCCATCATATCCATTCTCGCATTTTGTCAAAAATGTCAAGATAAATTTTGTGTCTATTTTTTAACAATATAAAAAAGATGTTATAAATTTTGTTATTATTTTTTAACAAAAATAAAATTGGTTGAAAATTGATTACCACTTTTGACAAAATGAAAGATAAGGTTGATATCTTTTGATAAAGTGAAAAATAAAGTTGGCAACTTCTGATAAAGTGAAAGATAATGTTGGCACTTTTTGACAAATTAGAAGACAAGATTGTTGAAAAATTTTGAAAATGATACTTATAAATATGGCCTTTCCTTTTAGGGTTTGACATTGGAGTATGAAGAATTGTAAGAGTAATAAAATCTCCTTTGTTAAGAGAATGAGTAGTTGTTCTTCCACTTGAGAAGAGGGAATTGTGTGTTTTCTTGTTTTTGAGAGAGAGAGTTTGATTGTCCTCTCCTCGTATTCAAAGAAAGGTTATACAATCTCTTGAGTTAGTGAATGTTTTTGCATTATTGTCTGTGACTTTTCCTTCATAGAAAAGGGTTTTTCACGTAAATATC
The DNA here is from genome assembly GCA_037074485.1 of Delonix regia. NCBI lineage: Eukaryota > Viridiplantae > Streptophyta > Magnoliopsida > Fabales > Fabaceae > Delonix > Delonix regia. The sequence continues at coordinate 33,930,550 of CM073454.1, forward strand.
TTGTGTCAATTCTTCTTTTCTCATTCTTTAATATTGTTGTCTAGTGTCATGATTCCTAACAGTGATATTAGAGCTTTGGTTGTTGGCACTATCTTATCAACATTATGATAGCAAGATTTGAAATTGAGAAGTTCAATGAAAGTAATTTCTCTATGTGGAAATTGAAGATGATGGCTATAATGAGGAAAGAAAATTACATTATAGCAATTAGTAAGAAACTAGATACAATCAAAGATGACAAATGGAAGGAGATGGACAACAATGCTATTACTAACCTGCATCTAGCATTAATAGATTTAGTCTTGTCAAGTCTTGCAAAAAAGCAAACAACAACAGGACACACTCACCATATTGTATGAAGTCAAGTCAGTTCATAATAAAATATTCTTGAAGAAAAGATTTTATACTCTTTGCATGTCCGAGTCCACTACAATAACGGAGCACATCAACAGTCTAAATACTTTATTTTCCCAACTTTCATTATTGAACTACAGCAAAGTAGAAAATGAATGTGCGGAGCTCCTTCTTCAAAGTCTACCAAATTTATATGATCAACTTATCATCAACTTAACAAATTACTTTCTTATGTATAATCTTGTTTTAAATGATGTTACAGCTACTATTTCGGAAGAGGAATTTAGAAGCAAAAATAAATAAGACATGTTAATGACTACTAAACAAGCAGAGGCATTATCGATGATGAAGGGAAGATCAGAAGAATGTGACTCTAGTGGGAGCCAGCACCAAAGACGATCAAAGTCAGGAAGCAAGAAAAACATTAAATGTTATTATTGCAGGAGAAAAGGGCATATAAAGAAAGACTGTTAGTATAACAAGATAAATGGAAAGAAGGCTTTAGGAATAACTTCTCAAGAATGTGTTGCTAATACCTCTAATAATGATAGAATTTTATGTGTTGAAGCAGTTAGTTCAACAAGAGATCCATTCTCTGAAACTTGGTTAATGGATTCAGGAGGCACATGACATCCTGACGAGATTGGTTTCATTCATACAATCCTATCTCTGATGGATATATGTACATGGGAAACAATTACACTTTGGAAGTTGCTGGCATTGGGGGCATCAAGATAAAGACGCATGATGGCACGATTCATACTATCCAAGAGGTACAACATGCAAAGGGTCTAAAGAAAAATTTATTGTCTATTAGGCAATTTGATGACCTCAAACTTAAAACCCAAATTGAAAACGGGGTTATGAAAGTCGCCAAAAGAGCATTCATGGTCATGAAGACAAGAAATAACACTTTAAAATTATTCATGCTTTAAGGAGATACGTTGAAACAAGGAGAAACATCTGTTGTTTCTACTTGCTAATAAGAATCAGCAAAAATGTGGCATTATAGACTAGGCCACATGTCAGAACAAAGATTAAAGATTCTTGCTAAACGTGATCTCTTACCAAGGCTTAAGAATGAATTCAAATCGCGAGTGAAACTGGAATTTGAAAGAAAGATCAAATGTTTAAGGACAAACAATGGTGGAGGAGAGTACATAGACAATGACTTCTTGGTATTCTGCATACAAGAAGGTATTTAGAGGCAGTTTATAGTTGTTGATATGTCTCAACAAGATAGCCTAGCAGAGATGTAAGCAACCAGAGATAGCAAGAAGGGAAGAGACTTTGAACCCACCAAAATTGACTTTAAATGGGAGATTGTAAAAGAGGTAAAGATAATTTTGTGTTTATTTTTTTTACAATGATGAAAAGATGGTAGAAATTTTGTTATCACTTTTTAACAAAAATAAAGTTGGTTGAAAATTGGTTACCACTTTTAACAAAGTGGAAGATAAGGTTGGACCTTTTGACAAAGTAAAAAATAAAGTTATCAACTTTTGACAAAGTAAAAGACAAGGTTGGCACCATTTGACAAAGTAAAAAATAAAGTTGTCATTTTTTGAAAAATTAGAAGATAAGGTTGTTGAAAATTTTTGAAGAGGATGCCTATAAATATGGCATTTCCCTCTAGGGTTTGGCATTGGAGTGTGAAGAGTTGTAAGAGTAGTGAAATCTCCTTTGTTGAGAGAGTGAGAGGTTGTTTTTCCACTTGAGAGAGAGAATTGTATGCTTTCTTGTTTTTTAGAGAGAGCGAGTTTGATTATTCTCTCCTCACATTTAAAGAAAGGTTGTATAATCTCTTATGTCAGCAAAAGTCTTTTCTATTCTTTTTTGTGATTTTTCCCTCATACAAAAGGGTTTTCAACGTAAATATCTTGTGTCAATATTCTTTTTTCATTCTTTAATATTGTTGTCAAGTGTCGCGATTCCTAACAAAGTTCACCTTCACTGTCTTCACTCAAACTCAAAAGCTTTAATCTTTTTCATTGTACATTTATTATTTTGAGGCATTTCAACATGTTCAAACTCTCTCTCCTCTCTTTTTAACTCTTCCCATTGCTGGGAGGAGTGGAAGTGGTTGTTTTCATGCCTTTATTCCCTCTTTAGAGTGACAATGGTTGGTGAGCTTGGAACAGATAGAAAGACAAATAAGAGGGTTTGACTGGGATCAACAACTAATTTAGGATGTTTTTGGGATATGAGGTGGCTTGTTTATTTCTACATCAGCAGTAGTTTTAACAGTGTTAATGGTCAATCTAACAGTGGGGATAAATTTGAAAATTTTTTAAACAATAAGGAGTGATTTAAAAATAAAATAAAATATAGGGACCTATTTAAAAACTCATGTAAAGTATAAGGATCAAATGATTAATTTTTCCATTTATCTCATATATGTGATATGCTAGTTTAAATTAAAACAAAAGTTAAATTATAACAAAAGAATAGTCATATATGATGATATTAACTTTTCTCCAAACAAGAACCTAAGCTCGTTTGGATAACAGAAATACTTATGAGGAAAGGGAAATGAGACTGAGAATGGAAATGTAAATGAGAGAAGGAGAAGGAGAGGGAGAGAAGTATGTTTGGTTGACAAGTGAGAGGAATGGAAAGGAGAAGAACTCCGTTGTTTGGTTGGCTGAATCATAGAAGGAAAAGGATGGAGTAAGGTTGAAAATACTAATATACCCTTTTCTAAAAATTTAAGGAAACAAAGTATTAAAGGTCATGCTTGAGTGACTTCAGTAAAGGAATAAAGGAGAAAAAAAATGCCTTTGAAGATCACGTGTGCCCTTGTGCCCATATATAAAACATGACATGTAAATAGGTTGCAAAAACTTTGCCAAAAAAAGATGGGTTACAAGAACTTTGACAAAAAAAGGAGTTGCAAGAAAAGGAAAGGAACTTTTGCTATATACAAAACCAAATACACTTTTCCCCCATAGCTTCTTAGACACATGGCAGCATATTTCATGATAACCCACCAAAAGCATCACATTTCTCATTAACATCAAACCATTAGCATTTTCAAAAACAAATGATAAGCAGGCCAAAATCTCCCACTACATCTACAGATCCACCACCTATCTTTACACAATAGAGGTAATTATACTCAATGGGGGATAACATTGACGAACAATTTCCTTCCTCAAACTGTGCAAAGCTGTTGAGAGGACGAGATAGTAGTAAATGGTTGTTCAAATTGATCCAACTTCTTATTTTGTTAAAGGAGCATTTATAGGAGCCTGTAGGACTATGGGCATTTTAGGCCACAAATTTCTCTTTTCTAGGAGTCCTCCACCATTCCATTGGTTTTTGGAGGGAGAGAACATTACTTTCTCTACGAGATATTGGTTTTTAAAGGGAGAGGAAGAGGGAGTCTTTCACCCATTTTTGAACCAAATGCAGGAAAGGTATTACCTCTTCTATTCCTTGGCACCTTTTCAATGAACCAAATGCCACCTTTAATTAGCAGGTAAAGTTGTGCATGTGTCTAATGTGGAAGGTACTAGACCACTTGACTTATAAATCTTAATTAATATATCATTAATTTTTGAAGGACTTTCTTAGTCAAAATGTGCCCACTCTTGAGGATGAAACATGAGACTAATTAATTTTCCATTTTATAAAGCTAGAAGAAGAACGATAATTGCTTGGAACTGACAATTTTTTTGAAGTAGGAATTGACAAAATTAATAAAGTATTTATATCAATATATTAATGATAAAAATCTATTTAAAAATTTTAGACACCCATTGGCTCATTAATTTTGTATATACTATTTTAGATTAATTGTATTTACTTAATAATTTTTTTGCACTAAAATGTTCTTACAAATCATCTATAATTAGTAATTTATTATATAATAATAAAGTAGACTCCTTTCAATGCGAGAATTCCATTGATTGATGAAAAAGCTCTATTGAGCAAATATTCAACTCCTCATGTAATGACTTTTCACATTTTTCATACATCTATCGAAAATTAGTTGAAAAATATAAATTCTTTGTGGTCAATAAGAATAATAATCAAATCATTAATTTATGTACATTCTTCGTATTCAACAAGAAAAATAGTGAAATAATTAATAAATGAATTAATTGATCATCTTTTAAATTGAGAATTTTTTGAACTGTGAGAATTTGGAGTGAACGAAAAAAATTAATGAATTATTCTTTGAAGCATAAGAATTCTTAGGAGTGAATAAGAAAAATAATAAATAAATTAATTAATTATCTCTTAAATTGTTTAATAAATGATTATAAGTATAACTTGATATGATCCAAAATTAAAGCAAACTAAAACAATATATAATTGAATAATTTATTATGGTGCATTCTCAATTAGTCCATTGTTATCACTTTTCTCCCACCAATCTCACATAATCAATTTTATTGACTTTCTTATTTATTATGTTTTCTTCATATCACAATATATTACTAAATTTAATTTTGTTACTAATACTCATAAATATCATTGATTTAAAATGTATTGACATATACTAAAATAAACTAATTTTCTAATAAGCTAGTTAGACTAGTTAATGAAAACCTATCTTACTTTGAAGAAATTAACATAGAATATGAAAAAATAAAAGGTAGACTATAGTGGAACTAATGTAAAAAGTATTTAAATATATTGTGTATGCAATTTTTAGTGTAATTATTTATATATTTTTTTATAATTAAATTGATGTAACTTAGTTTCAAAGAAGACTTGTTTGCCCCTATGGCGTTGACCAAAGACTCATGTGAGTAATTAAACCTAAAGTTTGAAATCAGGTCATAATATAATTAAGTAAGGGTAGGATTAGGCAGACATAGTGACCTACCTTTTAGGTTAAGCCAATTTAATTAAATTAATCTTAGTTTAACGTTTACCAATCTTCTTCCTTTAATTGATTTTTCTTATCAATAAAATAAACCTTGTATACATTTTTAAAGATAAAATTATTTATCTATGGTATTAAGAATCAAATTTCGGTAGGGTATCATCCTTGGTGTAAGGCTTAAAAAAATGATACTTCTTCACTATTAAAACTTTATGTATGTCTAGTCTTTTTAAAAATAACAAAAAAAATAATAATTATAATACACTTGGTAGTTAGGAATTCCCTTTATGTATTAAAATTTACTATATATTTAGTTTCTACTTTTCGAAGTTTAAATTGATTAAAGAGTCTTTAGTATTGTTTGTATTCCATAATATTCTTAGAAGGAAAAACATTTTCCCTTACCCAAGATTTCATATTTTTAATCTCAGGTAGAGGTACAAGGAAATGTAGTAACCTTACTTTCCAATGACCATTTAGGTGGTATAATCCTACCATAAATCTCAAGAGTTATGAGATGAATCAATTCGCCAAAGAACTCATAAGATCTAAATTAGTCATTTAGGCGGCATACTCTACCATAATCTTACATGTACAAGGTTTATAATTTTTCATAAGGGTACTATTTAGTTTCATTTTAGTGTCTTATTTTAATTATTCCATTAAATGGGATTCTATCACCAATATGTACATAGTTTATTGTATAAAATAGTTCAATACTCTTAAAAGACTAGTTCCAAAAAAAAAAAATGTAGAATCCATATTAAAATAAGGCCATTAGATATTTTATCCAAACCAAAATACATATTGGAAATATTCACAAAAAACATACTAAATAATTTACATGAAAACATATTTATAAATACAAATAGATTCATAATAGTCACATAATACAAACATATTATACAAATAATTCTTATAATAAAATATGAACAACTGGCATCTTAATTTTATAGTCTATTACACGGTTTGCTTTCCTTTATTTTCGTAGGAATGTTCCCCTGAAAAATGTTAATCAACTTGGGTGACATTATAAATCACAGTAATCATATACTTTATTCAAAATATAAAAGTATCATTATCATATATACTATAAGAACTAGGAGTATTAATATGGGCTATGTAACTTAATGCATAGTTTCTCTTGTAAACACAATCTGATACTTGTGGTTAACTCATCGTATTATCATCATGTTATAATATTGGTCAAATCATCATCATGGTCAGTTTTAAAAACTCTTCCATAAAAAAAAAAAGTTTTAAAAACTCAAAAGTTTAATCTATCCATAGAAATTATCCTATAACAATTTACAGATGAATAAAGCTAGCCAAATACATATATAACAAGATATACTGAAATATTAATAATCCAGTTTTAAATAGGTATATAGAGAATAAGAGTACTGACTACCTCTTATACAAGTTAGAAATCAAAATTTTCCACAAACACTTCTTTCACTTCTTCTCTCTTTCTCTTCCTTTCTCGTAACTTCAAATGTGAAAAACACTATTTGGCATTGTTCACACAGTTACCGTGCTACCGACATTTATTGTTCAATGGTTAAAATTATATTTTATCCTATAAAATATTTTTTTTTTCATTTTAGTCCCTAGAAGGTTAAAATTATAATTTTTATTCCAAACATTAGTTTTTTTCTTTCATTTTAGTCTTTAAAATTCTATTTTTAATTCCATTTTATTAGCACATTAAATTCTTATAGATTAGCTAATAATTACAGGTTATCTTGCCAATATTAACTTTTGCTTAATTAGACCTCATATATATATATATATATATATATATTTAATATACTCCAAATAAATTTATATTTTCAATTAAGATAGGTTTTTAAAAAAAATACCAGGATGTTACAGGTGTAACTATAATATTAATTATACCAATACAATCATTAAATAGTACATTAAAAGCAAGACACATGATAATGATTTCTCATATTATGTTAACTATATAACAACTTAAAAAATAATTGCTTGTATTTATATTTTGATTCTAATATATTTAGATTTTATTTAAGAACCCAAAACTTTTTTAAAAAATTTCAATTTATTCCCTAATAAAAAAAAATACGAAAGAGATTAGAATTTTTGGATCTTTCTCATTAAACTAAGTTTAACTTAATTAAATCACTAAGTGCTTTTTAAATATAAATTATTTAATAGCATTTAATTTTGCTTCAATTTTCTAATTTAACATGTGATGTGAACAACCATATATATAAGCTTTAAAACCTTTAGATTTACCCAATGTGGGATTTGGAAGTCTATCACAACCATACACTTCTTATCTTAGTTTTTCAAATTAACTATTTCTAACACTGAGTAATTCAAACCAAGTTAGAAAATGAGTAAAATATTTTTTTATTCTATACTTATTATAAATTTATTATTTTAATCTCATTCATTGTAATAATCAAAATAGTTCGTATTTGGTCTTCTACTAGTAAAAAAAATACCATATTTGTCCCTTCAATTTAGGGTTTAAAATTTTGTAAATAGACTAAATCTTATTAAAAAAAAGGAGAAAACAAATGTAATATTTTTTAATAAAAAAGAGATTATTTTAAGTATTACAATAAGTGAAACATAAAACTAGCAATTTGTATTAAGTGAAGGGCTAAAAAAATATTTTTCTTGCCACAAAATACTATCGATACTTAAGAAGAAAAATCTAGGTAAATATAGAATCTGACCCTCAACACCTATTGAAACATGAGTTTGAATCCTCTGCAGTAAGTCATCCTATTGCAGATTATTTACTAATGATATGAACTTTTGGATTAAGATTAAATGATCTATATATTTTGTTTTTTTAATTTAATTCTTTTTAAAAAATATGAACTATTAAATCTTAATTCAATAATTTATACTTCAATCCAATAAGATTTCAGGCATTGAAACATATCAAAGTATCATCTTAAAAAAAAAAAAAAAAAAAGCATATCTAAGTATCTAGCAATACCAATTTACATACAGAATATGGCCCATAGTTAATGAAACATGAGTCCACAAACAAACCCATGCAACTATCAAATAATCTAAGAATATACGCAATGATATTAATAACATCGTCCCTTGAGAAAACCGTTGGGCCCTATGATCTTCGGGCCTGCACAACATAAATTAAAAAAAATATTAAATTGATTTCCCTAATCCTTCTTCCTACGCTTACAATAATTGAAACAGTTCAAAAACTAACCATAAAGAAATTAGTGAAGATTCTTAAATTTCAACTGTTTGTGTAAAATTTCAAAATTTTCAAACTTACTTAATTAAACTTCTTCAAAATTTTGGGAAAAAAATCCCTTCTCATCTAAACAAGAATTTTTTTATATAAAGTAATTTAAATATTTCAAAATTATTTCATACATTCAAACTATTAAAATCAAACACTTACCATTAAGTTAAAAGTAATAACTTTTTTATTATATTTTTTAATTCGACTTAGTACAAATTCACGTTTAGACTATAAGTCGACTTCATTAATGGACCTGATATAAAATAATTGTTGTTACACACCTTAATCAACATAATATGTTATTAAGTACTAATAGAAATGGCCATTTTAATATTGGAAAGAAATTAAAAAATTTAAACTTCTATGTTAAAGTTGAAACAACAATTTTTTTTTTTAAAGAAAGGTAAAAGTATCTTCATCTAAAATCATTAATTATTATAATTATCGCTATTTTTAACTAAGCATTATCTTTCTTCAAATATATAGTAATAAAAAGTATTTTTTACAAACGCAGTAAATGTAATAATATTAATAAAAAAATATTTATCAAATAATGTTATTAAATACAAAAGTACTTCTCCCTTTTTACAATTCTTTTTATAAAATATTATTTTTCAAAAATAATTTTAAAATGAACCAAACCTCTTAAATCTCAAATAAACAGATTGCGCTTTTCTTTTTTTAATTTTACTGTAGAAATTTATTTTAAAATTTTAAACCCCATAATTCACATGAGAAAAGATATTAAAAAGATAGAGAGAGCGAGCGGTGGCCGCCACGATGAATGGTAGTGAACGACCGATCGTTGCACCGTAGTATGAAACCAAACTTAGGATCCATCTCTGATAATTTATTTTCTTTAAATATATTTATTAATTATTTTAATAAAATATGACAATTAAATTTTGTCCTCAATTAAACTGCGGCCTAACCCTTTTTGTTGATATATAAATTAAAATTTTTGACTGAAATATAATTTTATTTTTTTGACCTTAAAATTAATTTAATATTTTAAACATAAAAAGTATCAAAATGATATTCTAAAGATAAATTCTTTTTAAAATGAAAGCCTTTTTTCACAATTTGAGTAACTTAATTAGTTTTTTTATTATTATTTTTAGAGAATTATTTTAATGCTTTTATTTTTTAAAATCAAATTAGTATTTGTCAAACAATAGAGAACCAAGTTTACATTCTAAAATCTTTAGTCTGTTGATTTTTTTTATTAATAACTATTATTTACTTTTTTAAAGACTATACTTATATATACATAGCCAACACATACATACTCCTCTTTCAAATGATAAAAATTTCATCACTTCATTTATGATGATAAGCATAGGTAAACACTTATCTAGTCTGGTTCAACTACATCTGATTGAGCCATCTAAAAATATTTTATTTTTGACTAGGTTGAATTGAATCTCATGATAACATAAGACTGACTTGTTTCAGTTTGATATTATTTGTAATAATTTATTTTTATTTTATTTAAACTAAATGTTATTTATAATTAAAGTTTATAATATCAATTTTTTTAATTTTTAATCCTTTTTCATTGCAAATCCTAAGTTTTTTTTATTCAATTTTATTTCCTTTCAAATTTTTATTTTTTTTTTCAATTTTTCTCATTAAAAAATCATTTTCATTAATAAATTTTATGTTTAAAAAAAAGACAAAAGAGAGAGAGAGATCCAATTGCTCGATAACAAAATGGGTCTAACTGACTTAAGCTAAATCTTAGGTAAAAAATACAGCTTGATCTAAAATTAGGCTAAGTTTTAAGTCACCCAAACACTTGAGTTGAGACGATCCATATGCACCCCCTAATAATAAAAGTCCAAAAAGGATATGAATATTTTTTTTCTCACTATATAGGTACTTAGATAAAGCTATGTATTGGTTCTAAATAATTAATAAAGGATTGATCACAAGTTTGGAAATCGGCTTTTTGATTTGCCTGCACTAAAAAATTAAGAAAAAAACAAAATCCAATAGCATAAAAAGTATTACATAAATATATTATACTGTCACTAATTTAAATCATTCTGAGACTGTGTTAGAAAAAAGGAGATTTAGAGACACTATTTTTAAGTCCCCACAATTATTTAATAAAAAAAAAAAAGGACTCAAGGAAGTTGATTCTGACTCTCTAAAATAAAAAGCTGCCAAAACATAGTAGGGAGAAGCTGAGGGAGGGAGAGAGAGAAAGTGGTTGAAGAAATAATAAATGAATGCTCTTACAATAAATCTTTCTAAAACCCAAAAAGTGTGGTTGCTTGAAAAAACTATGGATACTTGAAAAATTAGGTATAGAGGAGAATTAATTTTAATAAAAATATTTATCTTAAAATAAAATATTTTGCCTTATGCTTGTTATTATAGGATCAACGCCTATTTTTATTAATTTTGAATTCGTAGTTTACTTTGAAGAAAATATGATTGATGATAAAATCTTAGTAATAATATATAGTTACTTATTATATAGAGAATAAATCTTTATACTATATGATAATTATTTTAATTCTTACAATAAGTTTCATAAATTTTTTTTATTTTATTGCAAAATATTATTCTGAACAACATAATAACGCTGAGGCTCATCTGTACCCAATTTTTCAAATATGCATCCCTCAACCACCATCTGAGCCTCCCTACAGCTTTTTATTTTGGGGAGTCATAATCAACTTATCCGAGTCCCCTTTTTTTTAAAGATAATTGTAGGGATTTGGAAAGAGTGTATATGAGTTTCCTTTTTTTTTGACATGGTTTTGAAATGATTTATTCCCAGTTAGTAAAAGTATAGTATATATATATATAATACTTTTTATAGGATTAAATATTACTTTTTTCCTTAAATTTTTAATGCATGTGGATCAAAAAGCCTTTGGAAATCTCTCACTCTATACTATACTCTATCTCTTAATACTTTTGAAATCCCTTAACACTCGTAGAAGAAGACTTTACAATTGCTTTGCCTAATTTTTAAGGTATTCTAAAACTTCATATATAACTTTTTCCGAATACACAACAAAAAAGTAAGGGACAATTATGTAAAACGAATCTCTTGTGTTTAAATCTAATTATTGGGTCATGCTTTTAAGAATAAGCCTAAATTTTGGCTTACAAAAGTTTGAACTCATTTTAATCGAGTTTTACTCATATTTTTTGGGTTAGGCTAAGTAAGTTTTTTAAAGATTTAATCAAATTTATTTATTATTTATGATTTGAGATAAATAATAAATTTAATTATTATTATTACTTATAAGATTATATATAAAAAAAAATTATAAATATAAATAAGTTATTATATCAACATAAAATTTTTAAATAAGGGATATTATTTTTTTAATTGAAATGTCATCATATATTAAGTTTTTTTTAATAATTAATTTTTTATTAAAAAAATTAATTCAAAATTTTTAGATTTGGACCAGACTTTAAAAAAAAAAGGTATGAACCCAACCTATTTTACAAAACAAATTTTTTTAATGAAGGCTTTATTTTTTCAAATTAAATTTATTGAGTTAAGTAAATTTTTTAAATTATAATTAAGTTTATTTGTAGTCATCTATTTACTGTCAGCATATGATGATTGTTTGTATTAAAAGAACTATACAAGTGTGAATTTAAAATTTGAAAAATGAATTTGAACTATTATTTAAAATTATAATTAATAAATACTTAAGAACTTGATTCACCTGATAAAAATTAGTAATGGTAAAACTTTATATTGACGTTCTAACATCTAACTAGAGTCTCATTAACATGGCTTTAAAAATAATGTTATTGAGACCTTATTAGGTGATTTTATTCTTTAATTTTTTGTTAAAAAAAAAAACCAAAATCATGAACTTCTAATTTTCTCTATTACTGTTGTGATTATGATTCCGTAAAACTCCATTTCTCTTACCATTATTCATTTAAAACATGAGTGTAGATTATTAGCCTCTACAGCAACACTTGACCGATTAACAATTAATATATATATATATATATATATATATATATATATACATAGAATAATTTTAAATTTTAAAATATTTTGTAATAAATATCATAAACTTATAAACTCCAACTGTAATTATATATATACATATGAATATATAAAATTACAGTTGAAGTTTATAAGTTTATGATATTTATTACAAAATATTTTAAAATTTAAAATTATTCTAAATGACTTTAAATGATAACTCTTTCTTAATTATTTGTTCTTAAAATGTTGGGACAGAATTCTATAAAATAAAAAAATTAATTCTAAAATGCTTCAAATGAATATCAAAATTTAAAGTCATTTAAAATAAATAGTTTAAGCTTACAAAACTCTTAATTATAATTCTCATAACTTTGAAAAAATAAGAGCCGTCAATGTGCAACTTGAATGATCCAGCACTCATACTATATATATATATATATATGACGACTCGTTAAAATCACTGTTTAACGAAAACAGGCTTAGATTATAACCTAATTTTTTACCAGTTTAAAGACGGGTTTGAAGGAACTTTGTCCTTTTTCATACAAGGGTCTTTTACAGTACTTAATGTATAGACCTCTTTCCTTTATCCTTAAACCAACACAACCCTATTTCGTTTCTTACGTAAGGTGTACTCAAATTATAACTTAAACATGTTTTTGATGAACAATAATCTTACCGGTAATCAAACAACAGGATTAAATCATTTTTATGAATTTTAGAAAATAAATTTCACCTTAGTTTCCCTACAAGGGTTTAGTTCTTCATACCCTAGATTTCTGCAGATATTCTCCAATAATTATGGAAGGACTATAAACAAAAGATGAACTTTGAATACAATAGTAGTGAAAATGGAAATATTTTTATTAATAATGGAGGAAAATATACAAGGAAAGGATTGGGCATTGGAATGTTGAATTCTCTGAAAGCTCAAGAGATTTCAAGTTCTGAAGGCTGTGTGTCTTACAATGAGAAACTAAAAAACTTAAATAGACTTAAAGCTACTATACGAGATGCTTAATCTTCAGTCTTCATTGTATCATACCAAAGTTAAAGTGATAATGGTCCTTAGGTTGCTTTGCGTGTTACTTTTGTTCTCTGTGGATGTCCTTCAATGTCTGCCATCTTCATAATTGTCCTTGTTTGTCTTGGAAATGTTCTTCACGTGCTTCTTCTTGGTGTCGGTAGCTTCCTTTTCTTTAATTGTTTGTCAGTTTTGTCTGCAGGTGTTCTTTTATCGATGCATTTTTTTTTTTTAGTTGCTACTTAGGTCAATAGAGCTTGAGAGCTGGGTATATTCTTCATCGATTTGTTCTTGACAATATTTGCAGTTGTGCTCAGGGAACTCGGATAATTTTTTGCATACTCTTCTCTTAGTCGGTTCAGTGTGGTTCATATTATTTGTTCTTACTCAGTCGTACCAATTCTTAAATTGTCTATACTGCTTGCTATTTCTTTCAGTAGAGTAGATACAAGTGGTTGGACTAGTGAAGTAGGTCTATTGGTCCTCATCTTTTGTTAAGGTTCGAGTTAATTCATTCATAATGATGTGCATTTCTTAGGCTCTTAAATGGGATAAAGTAGAGAATATTTGGTTATTGGGAATGACTTCCTTTTTTTCTTCTTCAAACTTGAATGGCTGTTTGGTGGTTCCGAATCTAATGAGATTTATAGGAGGATAAAATTTATCGGGTGCAAATTCAACTATAGTATAATAGCACCTTATATATACCTAATACTGGTTTACTATACCAAAATAGTGCTTAGAGGTTTCAATTAATGATTTGGGTAGGAGAGATATTTCTTTCATATTTGGGAAAGGATAAATAAATTGGATTAAACCACAGCTGAATAAAGTTAAGACTAATTCAGGATCTGTTCTAGGGTAAATAATGGCTTTATTGATGGCTTTATAGGAAATAAACTTAATGATGGAGCAAGATGTTGAAAGGTTTAAACTGAGGTTATTTAGAGATTCAATTAACATGAGGAAATAATCAAAGTGTTCTTGGATTTTGGGGTCTAGATTTTTTTAAGGTCTTGGAGTTAGCTTTTGGATTTCTTTAGCTGGTGTTATTGGGCTCAGGGCTAGAGTCTTTCTTACTGGTGGATTGGCTATTGGGCCTATTGGATCAGAAGGTTCAACTTCTTTTCCTTTTTTGATTTTGTCTAAAAAAGATTCTTTTTTAGGAGATATTGGATTTGGGCTATCTAGAGGTGTTTGTTAGTTTGGAGATATTAGACTTGGAATAATGGGTTGGCTTGAAGAGCCGGTTTGGTTAAATGAACCAGATTTTAACTGATTTTCTAATTGATTGATCCTTTTACCATAATGGTTTAATTGTTCAATAATTGACTTTAAAATGCTCGAAATATTTGTTAAGTAGCTAGAGTTTTAATTCTTCTCTATTCCCACGCTTACTTCAAGCATGGAAAGTCTGAGAGCTAGTTGTTTTATTGTTGGATTAGACGACTCCTTTGTCGGGCTAATTGGCTGAGCTTTATTTGTCTCATTATTTGCTGGCTCCATCTTTGCTCAAATAATCAACAACTAAGTTATTTTTTCCTTTAATATATTTAACAGAATAATCATAATAAGCTAAATCACTTTGCCATTTAATTAGCATTTTATTAGATAATTTAGTAGATCTAATTCCTCTGTCTATCCAGTGTTTTACTTGTGTGTTATCTGTCCTAATTATAAACTTTGAATTTATTATAAGTAATTCAAAATTTTCTACTGCTTTTATTACTGCTAATAATTCTTTCCAGTTAGAGTGGTATTTTGACTGACTAGGATTAAATTTTCCACTGGCATACCTTGTAATGAACTCTTTTCCTTCTTCATTTTCATGATATAAGGCTGCTCCCCAATAATTTTATGAAGCATCTGTATATATAATCCATTTGGTATTCTAACTTGTAAGAATACTTAACTTTGGCAAATTCTTGCATAAATGTTTAATTTTTTCGATTATATACTTGTTATTGTCTTCCCACTTCCATTCAAAATTTCTCCAGCTAATTTTGTTATTTTTGAAGTATATTTGGATAAATTTGGAATATAGTTTTGAGCTTGATTTACTAAGCCTAAAAATGATCTTAGTTCTTTTTTGGTTGTAATTTCAGGAAATTCTAAAATTTTCTTACTAATATGTTCTTGTAGTTCTATACAATTTTTAGAGATATAATAACCTAAAAATCCTATTCTTTGTTTTGTTAATTCTGTTTTTTTAGGTAATATATTTAATCATTTTTCTTCTATTAAAGACATAAATTTTTCTAAGTGTTTTTCATGTTCTACTTTGGTATTAGAAAATATTAAAATATCATCAATATATATTGCTTCAAAATCCCTAATTGGTAATAATAATTTCATCACATAATCCTGGAATATGCTTGGACTATTATGGAATCTCATTGGTAATACATTCCATTCATAAAATCCTTCTGATGTACTAAAGGCTGTATATTTCTTACTTTCTTCTTCTAATTTAATTTGAAAGAATCTTGATTTATAGTCAAATTTACTAAAGATTTGTTTTCCTTTTATGAGGTTAAATAATAATTCTATTTTTGGAATTGGATAGCTATTTCTAACTACTATTTCATTTAATTTTTTATAATTAATTACCATCCTAAACTTTCGTCTTTTTTCTTCACTGTGTTTAACTACAATCATTGCAAGTGAGGAGTATTTAGATTTACTTTCTCGAATTAAATCATATTGCTTCATTTTGTTAATATGCATTATAAATTCTTTTCTATTTTCTTCTGTTCAGGGATAAGGTTTATTATTAATTTCTTTACTATAATCTATGAGTTCTATTTTTACTATAGGCTTTGATTTTTCCTAATGAATAAAGGGATTATCACTATAATTTTCTTCTAATCTTTGTTCAATTGTTTTTGCATTTGCATGAATATTGTGAATTTTTTTTCTTTCTTCATTTATAGGTTCTTTATTTGGCACAAATTGGACTTCGTCCTTAGTTGACTTTTTCCTTCTAAAAACTGTATCGGTTCTCTTTTGTGGATCTAAAATTCTTATAGCCCATGCCTGATGCTGGCAGGGTGTTGTAAGAACTAGAGCTTTTGGGGTAAAATATAAAGGCATATATGGTTCTAGAAAATCCATTCCTAAAATTATATCTGGTAAGGCTTCATTGTATTGGTATACTAGAGGTATTTTTAATTCATAGTTTCCTATTTGTACCATTACATTTTCTGCAGATAATTCCAAGAAGTGAACTTCTTTTCCTGCACTAATCATTTTTATAATTTTCCCTTTTTCCCATTATTCTAGAGGTAATACATTATATTTGGCTGTTGTTATATTTGCTCCTGTATCTATCATAGCGTGATATTTTCTTGATTGATATTTATTATAATTGAATTTAAGTAAGATATAGTACAACTTCATTTTAAACCCATTTTATTTTTCCTAGAATTACTACTACTTGGTTAACATTTAAAAGGATTCGATCTTTCTGGATTCTATATGAAGTAACTAATTTAGGAAATCTTGTCCTAAAATTAATTTATGGCTTTTTGTTTCTTTAATTTCTTCATCTACCCATATTTTGAGATTAATTATTTCTTTTTTCTCAAACCTGAGTGCCATGTTGGCTTTCGTTCCTTGTTCAGTTATTTCTATGTCATTATTGGTATATTCTAATTGGATCAGGCTAGTTTCTTGTTCAAGATCTGTAATTGCTATTATTTCTAGCCATAATCCTTCTCGTTGTATTTCTACTAATACATAATTTACGTTTAATGAATTTGTCAAATCTATAGTGGGGGTATCAGTTCTTATTTCTCTTAAATTTATTGTTAGTGGTATTTCTGCTAACCTATTTCTTCCTATACTAGAAGTTCTGAAGCTTCTTCTAGATATTGGTCTTGATTCTGATCTTGATTCTTAGTAACTTAAACTTCTTAAATTTCGTGGGTTAATATTGATTTGTATGTTTGTTGGTGTATTAATCCTAATACTTCTTCTATCTATATTGTTTTCGTATTGGACCCTTCTTTGTTCGTAATTGTCTCTCATTTCTTGGGTATTATCTAATTCTAGTTGTAGTTGTCTTGGAATAGTAATTTTTATAGGATCTAATTTTAATTCTTTTAAGAGTGACATAAATTCTTTTCCTATTGTTATTTTACCTTGGTTTTTTTTATAGATTTTATGTTCATTGGAAAATACTAGTCCTACCATTCCTGTGATACTAATGATTTTACTTCCTGGGGGCATTTTTATTCCTCTTAATTTATGGTATACCATTAAGGTTTTATTCATATTCATCTCGCTCTAGAGATAGCAAAATTTGTATTTAATGTGAACTTTAATTTTTGATATACTAGGTTTCCATTTAGGGCTCCTAATATATTATTGGGTATACTATCAATAAATCTATTGTCTATTATTAATAGTTCTATAGGGGTATCTATTCTTGATTGGAAATAAGCTTTTATCATTAGTTGTATTCCTGGAATATAGATTTTAGTAATATCATCCTTTATATCTAATTTTTCTATTTCATGGTCTATGATAGATTTGCTAATTAGTGGAATTCTCAATACTCCTTTTGTTTGTGTTGCTTCTATAGGATATTTCTTTTGCAAGATTACACAAGCATGTTTTTCTTTTTTCTTTGTTTGTAATATTTTACCAATTTTTGATATTATACTTTGTTTAGATAAATCGTCTGTTGACATATCTAATTCTTTATTTTTAATTTTATCATATTGCTCTTTTCTAAATTTTATTCTTCATTCTACTATTCCTTCCTCAGGATTTCTAAATTCTTCATATTGTTCATATTCATGTATTTCTTCTATTTGATTTGGATTTGATGACTCTCCTTGCATCATGTTAATCTCATTTTCTTCTTTTAATGATTCATATTCTATTTCTGCATCTGTACTACTTTCTTCTGAATCTAATATTCTTTCGATCTTATGTATTTCGATATCACTTTCATATGCTTCTTTTATAAGAAAGCTGTTAAATTCTATAGGTTCTAACTGTTCTAATTATGCTGCTTCCATAGTATTTATAGTTTTTTTTTCTTGGTCATTTACATTCAATCGATATATGTCCTAATTCTCCACAATTATAACATTGGCATTTCTTTGGATATTTCTTGTAGTTAAATTTTCTTCCTTTATTGAAATATTTTCTTGGTTTATATTTCCTAATAAACTTTTCCCTTGGGTATTTTCTAAATTTATATCTTTTATGTTTCTTATAGGGTTTTGAATAAGTTTTTAGATATTTATTTTTCTTTTGGGATTTATATGTTTTTGGAGGCTTACAACCCCATTGGTGTGGTGTTTCTAGTTTTCCACATTTTAGAACTAATTTATTGGTCTTATAATATTTATGTATTTCCCATGCTTCCTTACATTTATTTGATAAATATTCTCTTAAATAATCTTTTCTTCTTCCTAAAGTGTTTATATAAGGAATTAAGTCTGGTCTATCTGATATAGCATTGTAATAGTCTCGTATAATTTTGTCACTTAATATTCTAAGTAGTTTTCTATAAAATAAGTCTAAAAAGACTTTACTATCGGCATATGTTTTTAATCTTGCCTGGTAATAATATTTACTAAATTTACATATATATCCATCTATGTCTTCAGGGTCTAAAATACATATTTCTATTTGTTATAGATACTGGATTGCTCTTTCTTGTCTAGTTGTCTCTTCAGCTCCTACACTTTTTCCTAAGAATTCAGCTCTTTATACTTGTTCATATTGTCTTACTAAAGTAGCATAAAAATCTTTCTTGATATTATATGATGCTACGTGTTTAGTTTGTTCTCTAAATTCTTGACTTTGGCCACCAATCATGTACATTTCCTACAAAACTTGATTCTACGATGAGGCTAGATAATTGGGTGTCTACTCCTTTATTGGCTAATGCTATTAACTAGGCTTTGGCCTATTCTTCTAATTTTCTTTCATCGTCTTTTTTACAGTCTAGATCTAACCATACTCCTGCATTTGGTATTGATTTTGTTTCAAATTGTTCTAGTCTGGTTGGGTTAATCTGGCTTCCTGATGGTCCGTATTTTGTATCGAATATAAAACTTAATTCTAAGGTATTTGTCCTAGTGGATTCTCTGTGTCTTAATGTGTCTCTACTTGCTTCGTCTTCTCTTCCTTCTTTAATACTAGTTTCTGGGTTGGTTTGCATATAATCGAGTCAGGTTAGATCTAGAGGCCTAAATGATGGTTGTTGTTGAGTCACATTACTTTGTACTTAACTTCTTTCTGTTTGTTATGTTTGATTCATATTTATTTCAAATGATATATTGGAATCTTGATAGTCTTCCTGTATATTTAATGTATTTTCCCATTCTTTTCTAATGGCTTCTATTCCTGCTTCACTTCCCATTCTTTTTTCTATTTCTTCTTGTTCTATATCTTCAATTTCTTCTAATGTTAACATATTGATTTCTTTTCTTTGAGTTTTTTTTTTTGGGAGAAATCTTTCTATAAATCCTGGAATATCGGATCTTAATTGACATGCGAACTCTATCACTCTATAATCGTCTTTTGTTAAAGTAATATTATCGTCAACTTCTTCCTTACAATATATTTCTTTATTTTTTTCTATTAGTCTTGTTTCGGTTACTAGTGGGTTATTTCTATCCTTTATTTCTTCATATATTGACCATAAATTTTTATTCAAGATTTCTTGTCCTTTCTGTAACTGTCCTACTATAATTCAGGTTTCTTACATATTTTCATTTAATTTTTGTTCTCTAATTTCTTTTTTGGGTTTTTCTCCAAATAAAGTTTCTCTCATGGCTTTCATAGTGTTGATTTCACAATGGTCTATTTTGATTACTTTTTCTTTTGCTCTATCTTTTATGCCTAATGCATGTTTTATTAGCCTAGTTAATTCTTCTATTTCTGTCCTCATATTTTCTACCTCTTGTTTCATTATACTAATATCTAACTTTAACTCATAAATTTTTTGTTCAATAGGTTTTGCGAATTCTTGTAATCGTTTTATAATTTGATTTGGAAGTACGGATTCTAATATTTTTTTAACTTTTTTGGGTAATCGTTTAAAGGTTTTCTCTAAGTCATTTATTTCTAAATCTTCAGTTACATTTGTATTAATATAACAACCTAATCATTTCATTAGATACATGTTAGTCCAGTTATTCTGGTTAAAAGACTAATCACCGTCTCTATCCAAAATAAATGGAGTGGCAAACACTACGATTAATTATTTTATGTAGGAAAATAAGAATGCTTTGGAATATTTTTCTCACTTATGCAGTACATATTGGGTTCTATCTTACTTAAGGAATATATTTGAGAAATATCAACACAAAGAGATATCAAACACTAAATACCAAATAACAATTGATGAGATTAAGGAAACTAAAGATCCATTTACTTTCTTTCATCATAATCATGCTCTGGTAACATTGTATGACAACCCAGTAAAATTATTGTTTAGCCAAAGTAGACTTAGATTATAACCTAATTTTTGACCAATTTAAAGATAGTATATATATGATAAATTAAAATTCTTTTATAAATTGGTGGGGTTTGAAAATTTGTCGTACACCCAGAAACGATTCACAAAGATAATGGTTTTTTGAAGTCTGAAATGAAATGGTGGGTGCCATTTAAAACAAACTCTGCCTACCATGATATCATCCCCACACTTATCTTAATTAAATACCAAAACAAATTAACCCTAATAAAGTTTCTCAATCATTTTTTTAAAAATATGAAAATGAATTTGATATAAATTTTCTAAACTTTAATATATAAGATTGAAAAGTAATTTTACGAGAAAAGTATTATATTCGTCCTCCACTTTTATACTTTGTAATAATTCAATCTTTTATAAATTAATTTATCACAAATTTAAATTTGTACAAATTTAGTTCATCACAAATTTAAATTTTACTCAAGTAATCTTACTGTTTAGATTAATGAATGACTGATTTTATATAAAATAGAATTTCAAAAGATTGATTTCTCATGATTATTTGTAAGAGACTAAATTATCACAAAGCGTAAAAATACAAGACTACTTTAGTAATTTTTTTGTAATTTCACATACATTCTTATTGAATAATATTGAAGAACCCCTCAATGCCACTGTTGCTTAAAAAAATGTCATGCATATTGTAAAACAAGCTTCTACGGCACACTCAACTATGCCTTAAGCATGGTAGAAAATTAAATTCAAATATTACGAAAAAATTTTAAATTTATTAATTTTTCATTTTATTTTCCTTTGTTCCCAGACAATCTGCAACTTTTTCATGTTTAATAACGTTTTCGAAAGGACGTATTTAAAAGGGTTTGAAAAGCTATACATTTTGTTGGAAGAAGTAAATTTAGAGACTAAAAATAAAATTTTAATGAAATAAATTTAAGGGCCCTAAATAAGTTTGTCGCATTAAATTTCTAGAATGAATTAATTTTTGAAATGTTACAGAGTCTTTCACCATAAATTAATTAATCAAGAGTTTGGTCTTCAATTTCTTCATAAATTAAATTGATTTTGAAAATAATGATAAATACGTAACATGTTTGAATTTATAATTTTTAAATAATTATCAGTATTTTTCACTCATTATGATTTAATAGAAAAAGAATATTAAGGATATATATCTAAACCTAATATTGACCTTACATTCTCCTTATAATTCAGATATATATATATAATGCCATTATAAAGCGAGAGAAAGAGTTTCACCTTATATAGTGGAAGTTTAATTTTTACGTGACAAAAAATTTTTGTTGCATAGTTGATTATTTAGGCTTCTTCGTGCTTAATGGAAGGTAAAACAAATATTAAACTAATTACGTTTTTAGTTTTAGTGATTAAATTTAGTTTGATTATTATATATGACTTAAAATAATTGATTGTTTAAAAAATTAAAGAAAACAAAAATATGTGTGTCAGTAAATAATTCCACAAATGTGACATATTTTTGTTAATTAATCAATAACAAAGGAAGTAAAGAATACAAGTTTACCAGTAACATCGGATAGCTATAAAAGGAAAATATATTTTCCCTTTTTTTATTCTATTTTTTATACTATTAATTAATGGCCACAAGAAGTCAACAATATTTATTTATAAAAGTCCTAATGGAACATAGTTTGCTAATTATTTTTTAAATGCAAAAAATTAGCTAAAATTTTAGGATAGTTACAATTTTATCATTTATTCAACATTAATGATGGAAATATTCCTAAAAATAAAAAATAAAAAATAATTAAAAAATATTAAAAAGTATTGAAAATTATATAACTGAAGGAGAATTTGACAAAACAATATGAATAATATACCAAATATAAAATTTTCAAGATAATAATAATATTAAATACTTTTTTAGCATCTAAGGAAAATATATGTGATTCCTTATATATTTATATCATGTTCTCACAAATCCTAATTAGCTAATGACATGCGTATAATTTTTTAAAATGTGAGAATTAACGTGTTAATAAAAAAGTGAATAAAGTATAAAACATTATCCAAATGCAATTAACTAATTGAAAAATCTGATATAAGTTTTCTGCTTTATAAAATCAACATCTAACAATTGCATCAAATAAACCATATATTAGAAAATTTTCAATTAATCAACTTAATTAAATGTTATGTTTTAATTGGATCGATTTGAATTTTGGTTAAGATTGAATAGAATCAATTTTAAAGGACTCAGTTTTCATATATTGTTAGGACTCAATTAGCTAGCATAATTTTTTTTACTTATTATATACAGAGAGAGAGAGATATATATATATATATATACATACATACATACATATATATATATACATATATATATATATATATATATATATATATATATATAAAATTCAACCTATTCGATTCAATTTGAGTCAATTGAATTTGAATTTAATATGGTCTAGTTATATTTATTTATAATTTTATTCACAAATTAGGTTTTTTATTGCTTTTTTTAAAAACTTTTTTACGTTTCTTATAATATTTTCTATTGCTACTAACTCTATTGCATAGTCTTCAGAAAATTGAAAAAAATTTCACTTCAAATTTTCATGTAAAAACATTAGTTATTTTTGTTCAATATGAAATTTAGCTATAATTTAATTTTTAATATGATGATGATGATGATAATAATAATAATAATAATAATAATAATAATAATAATAATAATAATAATAATAATAATAATATTAGTAATAATAAAAATATTTGTATTAAGCTTCAACATAAAAGTGTGATATTATTCTTAATATAACAGTGTAGATAATTGAATAATATTTTTAAATAATATTTTTAAAAAATACATATTGCGTGAAGATTAAATTAGAGAATAAATTGTTAGTTGCACTGACTGTTTCCATATGCCAGTCATGTTTTCACCAACATCAGCTTGGCCCCTACTCTTGGAAAGATAATCAATTGATAAATTATTAAAAGAAAATTAAAGATCATTATCTTAATATATTTATTATAATGAATTTTGAATTTTAAAATTATTTTAAAAAATTAGAAAATTAAATCTTATTTTCTTTGAATGAATCTAGTCTAAACTTTTAGAATTCAAATCATCTTCTAAAGTTGTGGGTATAAATTTTGTTGTAAAGTTAGAGAAACATATAGAAAAGAGAAAATAGATAACAAAAATTGACACTCATATCTTTATAAAATTTTAAAAAATTTACAAAAAATAAATATTAAAGATTCATTTAAGATCTTTTATGAACTAATTCCTAAATTTCAAAATCTAATATAAAATTTTAGGACATAATAAAAGGGTTTTCTAGGAGAGTCCTTTAAAAAAAATGTAGTCTGAAAATCTTATCAAATAATTGTGATATATATATATATATATATATATATATTATAATTTATGATACTTAAATAAAAAATTGAGATTCAGAGGGGGTGGGAGTCCGTCCTACTAAGAACCACGTAAGCTCATGTGATTAAGCAGTCCTCAATCATACACTTCCCACATGCAATTTGTCACTGACCATTCCTCCATCACCTAACACTTCATAAGAAAACCTTCATAAAAAGAAAATTTATTAATCATCCAAATCCAAATCCTTCATAAACAAAATTTTATACAAGTGTTTTCTTATTGTCAATTATTAAAATTTTAGAAATTAAAATTTTTAGAGATATTTATAATAATTAATATTTTGCACTAGATATGGTTGTTCTAAAAATACTAGATCCTGCTTTGCTTCTCCTTTAAAAAAATATTTAATTTTTGTTTATTTAAAAAAATTGAAAATAGTATTTTTTAATCATTGATTTATTAACAGATTATTGTTTTGATCCCTTATTCATTGTAATACTCAAAATGGTCTAAACTTATTGAATATACTACACTTAATTTATCATTTTTTTAAAAAAAATACTGGATTTAATTATTCTATTAAACCTTGGACCTTAAATTTGAGGGGCTAAAATTGATTTTTTTTTTTTAAGTTAGAGACTAAATATGACAATTTCTAACAAGTAAAAAATTAATTTTAGTATTACAATAAGTGAGGGACCAAAATAATAATTTTATAAAAAGTAAAGGACAAAATATATTTTTATCTAAAAGAAATTATTCTTATAATCACTCATAAGTACTTTTTAGAAGCTTGACCAAACATCTTATTTTATTAAAATAAGTAACTTATTTATATATATATAAAAACAACAAACAGCTTCTAACCTTCTAAAAGCTTGGCCTAGTAAGTCCAAATTTATTAAGGACATGCTAACTTTCCTAATGAATTTTTTGACAGGATTTCCTCTTTTCTATGATGTGACATTGTTGAATGCCAATCACATCTTGCCATGTCATTAAATTTGTCACACATAATATGTTATATGTCATTAATTAAACATAATTAGGTTACTTACTAAAAGATTAGATTGGATGAATTTTGAAACCCATTCAAGGATTGGTCTATTTGAACAAAAGAGAATTTTAAACATCTTAAACGGCTATTAAAATTTTTATATGTGAAAAAAAGATCTTTTAATACCTATATATTTCATTATTTGTTAAAAAGTTACTGCATTGTATAATATTGATAATAATAATAATCTTTAACTCCCTGATTCAAATTTAAAATTAGACTTAATAAAACTACGAGTATTAAAGATTTCAGTTATCATAATATGATGTGTCCGTCTTTAGCCAAAATTTTACTTTAAATTGAAAGAAAGCCATATGAAGCAGTTAAAATAATAATATCACTCGTAAGATGATGATCTCATTCTGTTCAACCTCTTATTGTAATCCATTTCCTCTCTTTCTCAGAAGTTGTCCTATTGTAGTCACTACCATGTCAGTGACAGCTTCGTCCTCACATGCCGTTCTAACTTCTCATTCCGATACAACTTTTGTTGTACCATTGACCTCCTCTTGGTACTGTTCCAATGGCTGCAATCAGACAAACAGACACTAGGAAATATCTACCCACAAACAATTCTGCTGTGTTACATGCACTATAAATACCTCCCATTACGCTCCCATTTTTGCATGCCCTCCAGCTGTATGTACTATTGTCTACTCTCAAGTTGTGGCATATTGTTTGTGTCATTCTTCAATATATTGCTGTTATTGAGAATGGCAATTGAACAGTATAAGGATGTTGAGAGTGGAGAAGCCATTACTGGGCTTCAGGGTTTAAAAGAGCCCCTCATTCAGCAAGGGAAAAATGTTGAATCTGATTCTGATCATAATACGGTGGAAAATGGATCCATTGGAATGGTTCTGCTGAGCACATTTGTTGCCGTTTGTGCTTCCTTCGCGTTTGGAACTTGTGTAACTATCTTTAGAGTTCTTTCTTTCTTTATTTTTTTAGTGACAGTGATTTCAATAATAGAAACTAGGGGAAAAGAAAAGAGCTTTCATTCTTTTCTTTCTTTGGGCTTTGAAAATTCGGGGCATGGCTTGAGAAACTTTCTGAAAAATGGAAGTTACTAAATGTCTTCTTCCTTCTTTGTTTTTGTTTTCTGGGTTAGGAACCAAACCAGAAATTACACCACACAAACAAAAAAGGTTTGTAGTTTTAGCTTAAGTTATTATTTTGGCAGGTGGGCTATTCAGCACCCACTCAAGCAGCCATCAGGGCAGATCTAAATTTATCTCTTGCTGAGGTTTGTATTCTAGTTTCCTCTCTTTATTGATACTTTCATTTTTTTTCCTTATAGTCTTCATAATTGTCTTACTTTTCTCTTTTTGGAATGGCAGTTTTCCATGTTCGGATCGTTAGTGACTATTGGTGCGATGCTTGGAGCCATAACAAGTGGCCGGATCACCGATTTTATTGGCCGGAAAGGGGTATGTCTGCTGAATCTAAAACACTCTCAAATATATATAATGGCCTCTTCACAGTGCTAAGTCTTAATTTTCATGGGAAACAGGCAATGAGAATGTCTTCAGGTTTCTGCATTACAGGATGGTTAGCTGTCTTCTTCTCCAAGGTATGAATATTCTGCAAACTTTAAATTCATCTATGTTTTTTTTTGTTTGGTCATTATGGAATAGCTGCAAAAAGTTAAAGAGGTTTATTTGTATGATTTTACCTGCTGCAGAATTCAAGCTCACTTGACACGGGAAGATTCTTCACAGGATACGGAATTGGAGTTATCTCATACGTGGTAAGGAACTGATAACCATGACTTCAATGAAAGAAGAAAATGATAATTATGAAACTCATGTTAATTAACATGCTTTATATGTCAACTCTTCATGATGATCTTACAAATTTTTGACAAAAATTAGCGAATTGGAACAGGTTCCGGTATACATAGCAGAAATAGCACCAAAGAACCTTCGAGGAGGGCTAGCAACAACAAATCAGGTAGAAGAACAGAATTGATTGTTATATTTTTGTTTTGTGGAGAAAACTGGTGTAAGATTGAGTTTAATTTTAGCTTTGACTCTGATTGTTGTGCAGCTTATGATTGTTATTGGAGCATCAGTCTCATTCTTATTAGGAAGTGTCATTACTTGGAGAACACTAGCTCTAGCTGGTAAGTTACTAGATTACTTTTCAATTGCCGCTTAAAATGTAGTCAGATATGGAGAAAAAGGTCTAAACTATTTTGCTTGATTTGGACTCTGAAGGGCTTGTGCCATGCATTTCTTTGCTGATTGGTTTGTGCTTTATACCTGAGTCACCCAGATGGCTGGTAAGCATTAAGCTAGAATTTATGGCCCAAAGAGCCTTCTTGTTTTCTTATTCAAGATAAAGGATAAGAGGAAGCTTACATTCTATTTAATATACTGAAAATCATTGTTTGCAGGCAAAGGTTGGCCGTGAAAAAGAATTTCAAGTAGCTTTAAGGAGACTTAGGGGGAACGATGTTGATATCTCGAATGAAGCATTAGAAATTCAGGTATTTTCCAAGCTCCCTAAACTGATCGAATACCTTTGTAAATACAACTTTTTAATCAATCAGACACATTTGAGGAGCTGATTTATTGCTCTCTAATAGGATTATATTCAAAGTCTTCAAAGCCTTCCCAAAACCAAGTTTCTGGATTTGTTCCAAAGCAAACACGTGCGCTCTGTAGTCGTAAGTAACTTGCTCATTTTGCAGGAATTTAATCACGGGTATGTAACTACTTAGAGAATTCTAACTATAAGTTACAATTTCAGATAGGGGTTGGATTAATGGTGTGTCAGCAGTCTGTTGGAATTAGTGGTATAGGATTCTACACAGCAGAGACTTTCGTAGCAGCTGGTAGGTGAAAACATATATGCTGATTTTAACACCCATGAGAAAAAAAAAAAATCATACTTACCCTGTGTAACTTGATTTGCAGGGCTTTCTTCAGGCAAAATTGGCACCATAGCCTATGCTTGTATGCAGGTAGTTGATCACTCCCTATACTGATTTCTTAGACATGAATTACATAACTTCTTTTTTTTTGTTTTGTTTGAACCTCATCTTTTAAAAATGAATGGCAGGTTCCATTGACAGTGGTTGGAGCCATATTGATGGATAAGTCTGGAAGAAGACCACTTATTATGGTAAATCTGATTTCAAAACTTTTTCAATCACTATCTAAAATGATAAGTGGAGTAGGAGCTTTGATCATCCTATAAAAGTGCTCATACATACCCATTATGCAGGTTTCTTCAGCTGGCACACTCTTAGGCAGCTTTCTTATAGGAATGGCTTTCTTTCTCAAGGCGAGTCTAAAGTACTATATTATAGATGAAAGTTTCGTTCAATTTTTAGGAGTTTGCTAGTCTCAAAAAAAACATGACAAACAAATATTTTTTATATCTCAGCTTAACATGATGGATGTTTTAAAAAGTTTTCTCCATTGTCATGTGTTTATTAGAACCTCATAGTGAACACTTACGAAACTTCACCAAAGTTTGGTTCTCATTTTATCACATAGGTTTTGTGTCTATGTCTCAAACCTAAAATTCTGTTATCTAATTCCATCGATCAGGGTCAGAACTTATTGCTTGGGTGGGTACCAGTATTAGCTGTTGCCGGCGTGCTGGTAAGTCTCCTATTGGAGCTTTCATAATTATTATATTTTTTTTTCTACAAACATTTGGTTAATTGATAAGTGAACTATGAAATCTTTAAACTTAAAGGCCAGTTTGACCTGAATCTCTATCATTTTTTGGACTCTGTTTGTAATCAGATTTATATAGCAGCATTCTCAATTGGACTGGGACCAGTTCCCTGGGTGATAATGTCTGAGGTATGCATCTCTTGACACGAACATCTTTAAGCTTTTGTTTTCCACATCAAAATGAACAAAAGCTAAACACAGGGAAACATGGTAGATAGACTTTTTACAATTAATTACTTTCAGATCAAAAGGCTTGCAGTATAAAAACTTACAAAGGATTCATTCCTTTTTCTGTCCTTTTGAACCTCGTGGGAAGTGGAAGTAATATTGATGGCAGTAGACCAATATGAGAAATTTTCTAACACTAATTTTCATGTGGCAGATCTTTCCCATACATGTGAAGGGAACTGCTGGAAGCTTGGTGGTTTTGGTGAACTGGCTAGGAGCTTGGGTGGTTTCATACACTTTCAACTTTCTGATGAATTGGAGTTCTCCTGGTATGCACAGGCTCCAAACTTAGTTGA
The DNA here is from genome assembly GCA_037074485.1 of Delonix regia. NCBI lineage: Eukaryota > Viridiplantae > Streptophyta > Magnoliopsida > Fabales > Fabaceae > Delonix > Delonix regia. The sequence goes on from CM073454.1 coordinate 33,960,102, forward strand.
TTAGCTTTGTTATATTCATCTAGAATACCTAAATATATGATAAATATGGCACTTATGAGAAGAGATCTCATTTTTTTTTTTTATATACGAGAATGGTTTCATATTATGGTCGTCAAAATGGGTTTTCTTGAACTCACTAAAATGATAAATTAAGTTGTAATTTTTAATTCATTTAATCTAGGTGGGTTGAATTAACTCATTCCACTTAATTTGTAAATTAAATGAATTAGCTCAGTGTGATTGTGAATTGATCCACTTAAAAGTTTTGTAGATTTTCTTTTTAAAAATGTTTAATATTTACATAATCTCAAGTAGTATTAATTCTTATTTTATCTTTACATATTCAATATTTTATCAATCATACACATTTTTGGTAGATCCATCTAGTGGGCTAGATTCAATATCTTAAACGACCGATTCACGTGTGCTAATTTAAATGAGTTGAGTTGGCCCATTTTAACACTTCTATTTCATATGCCATCTTAAATGATATGATTCTATAATTATTTGATATCTAAGATATCAAATTATTCAAAATGTCAGATTCTGAATGATGGTGTACCAAACAGTACTTTATTTTAATTTGTGACATATGTTTGATCTCTTCTTTTCCAGGTACTCAATTTCTATATGCTGGATGTTCCCTCTTGACCATTCTTTTTGTGGCAAAGTTAGTCCCAGAAACCAAAGGAAAAACATTAGAAGACATTCATGCTTGCATCAACTCATAGAGGAAAATGCTAAAATAGATGAAGATAGATGAACACTGGACTTTGTCACCTAGTGAAAGTCTCAACTATCTCTTTATTGTTTTGATGGTGGAAGCTCAAGCCAAAGGAAATTACCAGAAGAGGATAACCCTATGCAATGATCACACATTCACATATCAAATTCTTCGAGCTCCATTGGATAAAAATGGAAAGCTTCATTTAGGTTAGGAACATAAGAAATAAGATTTAGCTATCTAATACAAGATTTAATATTGAGTAATTGAACACTTGAACATATCCACCATTTTATTAGTTTATTATTGATAAGTTTTTTTAACGACAAGCTCATTGTATGATTGTCTGTAATTCTTTGTTTAAATAATATTTGTTATCAGGATAAGTGTTATAGGTGCTATATAGGCCCAATATTTTCGTAGACCCAAAATGATCTAGTTTACATTGATTAAGCCCCATATTAGCAATTATATATATTAGCAATTATATATAATCTTAAGGTTTTGAGCCCAGTTTCCAACCTTTTTTTTTCCCAACATTGCAGTATTAACGTAGTGAAGATTACGAAAGGCAAGACCACCACCACATTTCTTGTCACATATGCGATCCCATGAAAGTCACTTGATACTTCTGTAGTCATATGACAAATTACCCCACCACAAAGAATTCATCATACGTTGCAGTTCCTCTCATAGTAAGACTGGAATAAGGAACACACTCATGCAAAAAGACATAATGACTTGGGCTATTGATTTAATCATGATCTCTTTGCTAGCCTTGGAAAGAAAATGATTCTTCCAGCTGTGGATGCTCTTTCAGAGTCTGTCATGCAGAAAGCAAAAAATAACCGTATTTTTCTTACTAATGAGAGATGGAAGGCTTAAGTATCTACTATGGTCTAAAGTAGTGTAGACCTCAAGGACTTCCTTAAGGCGGGCCTTGTTAGAGTTAAACACATTGGTGTTGAAGAAAACTCCAGATTTAAGAAAATTTATGCTCTAACTTGAGGCTGACTCATAAATGTTAAGAATGCACTTAAACTTTCTGCACTCCTTTATATTAGCCCTACAAAAGAATAGTGAGTCATCTACAAAACATAAATGGGATATAGTAAGGCCCTAAACACTCGCTTAACAACCATGAATAACATTGTTAAGCTCAGCGTGGTGTAAAAAGGTTGATAAACTTTCAGCACAAAGGATGAATAAGTATAGAGAGATGGGGTCGCCCTGTCTTAAGCCTCTCTTGGGGGTAATTAGTCCAAATTATTCCCATTTAGCATGAAGGAGTATTTAACATGTTTGACATATATTACCATCTAATGGACCTTTTGATGATGAAAGCCCAACTTTAAAAGTACTGCTTCCAAAAAAACCCCAGTTTATATGTACTAATATTAGTTTTCAAGGCTATGATGCCTTTTTTTTCCTTTTGTCTTCTTCTTCATAGAAAGAATCAACTCGAAGGCTACCATGACATTATCCATGACTAGTCTTCCAGGAACAAAAGCAGATTGTCTTTCAGAGATCACTTTGGGGAGGACTTTCTTCAATCTGTTCGCAAGGACTTTAGAAACTATTTTATAGATAATGTTACATAAGGAGATGAGTTTCATATCCTTAACTGAGGTAGGGCTATCTACCTTTAGGATAAGCACAACAAGAGTTTTTGCATGATTGTTAGGGAAAGCTCCTTCCATAAGCTAGCCAACACAATTTTTGACCACATCTTCTCCTATAACTTGCTAGAATTTCTGGAAGAAAGTTGGGTTAAATCCATCAAGTTCTGGTGACTTGTTTGAGTGCATTTGGAAGATTGTTTTCTTAAACTCAGAGACATTGAAGGGATAAATAAGCCAAAAGTTAATAATATCATCAACACAACAACCCACATATTTAAGAACTCAGTCAAATTCACTGTAGCTCCATGACCAAATTCTTTTAAAGTGATTACGGATTAATCCATCGAGCCCCTCTCCTTTACTGATCCAATAATCATTATTGTCAAATAGGCCAATAATATGATTTCTTTTCCTATGAGAGTTGGCTTGAAAGTGGAAAAACTAAGAATTATAGTCTCCATGTTGAAGCCAAAGAGCTTTACTTCTTTGCCTCTACATAATTTCTTTTTAATCAAGAATGTAATTCTTCTTATCTCTAAGTCATTTCATGTAGACCATATATAAAGAGTAAATATGTTGCGAACTCCTTAAATTTACCATGTGTGAATCTATCACCATTTTTTCATTTCAAATTTCAAAGTTAAGCATCTTGCCCCACTTAATCAAAGCCTCTTAATAGGTGCTTAGTCTTTTGATACTACTCAAGTTAGAATTTGCATGCCAACTATTCAAGATGATCTCTGGGAGCTTAGAGTTAAGAATCTAAGTGTTTTTAAAATAGAACCTACTATCTTTAGTGGATCCAATTCTAATCTCAGTGTTGATCAAGACTAGGCTATGATAAGAGGAGGATGATAGTTAGACTTGTATGATTGCGTTTAGAAAAGTATCCCTCTATGAAGCATCTAACATACTTCTATCTAATTTATCCGTAACAACCTTTTCCCCTTCATATGTTCTCTCCTACATGAACCATATAGAGTTATAGTGAATGTCTTGCAAGCCACAATCATCCAATGTCAAGCGAAACCCCTCCATGAGAGAGTAAGGGTGTTCAGTCCTACCATATTTTTTTGTCCAATGATAGAATGTCAATGAAGTCACTAAAACACATCCAAGGTAATTGCTTATTAATGCCTGTTAGATTACGTAGTAATGACCACGACTTATGCCTTCTACTCCTCTCAGGGAAATTATAAAATCCTATACACTTTCAAGTAACTTCTTGGTGTCTAATGATCTTCATGTTAATGAAGTTTGAAGAGTAAGGCATAATCTCCACCATACCAGAATGTTTCCAGAGGACAACAAGTCCACCTCCTCTACTAAGTCTATCTACAATGAAAGAACCTTCAAAGTGAATTAGACATTTAATTTTTTTAATTTAGGACCCATGAACTAACGTTTCCATTAAGAAAATGAGATCAAGCTTCCACTTTATAATGAGCTCCTTAAGAGCTCGTATTGCCTAAGGGTTGCTTAACCCTTGGTAGTTCCAACTTATGGCGATCATAATTCCTGATAGGCCTACCTAGCAATGCCCGTTGATCCATTAGTCATCTGTCTAGCAAGCTTTATATCACTTCTAAAAGATTCTGAAGGCCTAAAAGGAGACTGATGTATTAAGATGGAGTCTAACATGTTTTTTTTTCTTTAACTCGGTCCAAAGGCATGTCCTCGTCAACATGAGCCATATTTAGATCCACTGCTATGTTTTCCTTGTCGAAAACCCACCCTCTAATTATGCTATGTAATCTACTATTTGAGACTACACCACATTGACTATTCGAATTACATACATGCTTATAATTAGAATGGGAGTTTGACTTTGACCTCGACGATTTTGGCTCGAAAGATGCCCCATTCATTGATTTTCCTAAATGAGCTCCTCTATCGTCCCTGAGCCAACTGTTGGTTGCTAATGTGCTTTTCCAAAGAGTCACTCTACGGCATGTATCCCACTTTAACTTAAGGTTCTTGCCTCCCCTTAGTGTTGCATGGATTTTGCAAAAGCTCTCAGAGTGTTCCATTTATCCGCACAAAAAGCAAAACAATGCAAGCCTCTCGTATCTAAAGGTCACGTAAACACTCCTACCATTATGAAAGGTAAGTCTTTTCCTTCTTCTAAGGGGTTCTCTTATATCAACTATAACTCTCATCCTCATATAATTTGATCTCCCATTTGTGACAGCTTTAAACCTGTGGTGAAGGTAGGCACCTATGAAGTTGCCGAATTGCATAGCCATTGCTTCAGATACAAGTCTTGCCAGTATATCATCTAGCCGAATCTAAATTGCCATGTAGATTAAAGGAACACATAGGGGGTCCTCGTTTGGTTATAGCCAATGAGTGATCGCAAGTGTTTACATTGGCCATCGTTAATGACTTTGTCTATATCGACTTCATAAAAGAACTTGAAGTGGTAGCAATCATCTCCAATTTCCCAAATGTACACGCCTTTAATGGGGTGCCAAAGATTTGCTAACATATTCCTCATATAAGGAAAGTGAATGGCACTTTACATCAAGAATTTTTTTGTTAAATAGAACTTCTCAACTTGCTTTGATTTATGGACGCCACCTTACCCTTTAATGACCCATCGCTCATCTTCCTCCTCCTAAATTGTGAGGTTTGCCAACTTGTCCTCCCTTGAAAACATAAAGTAATTTCCATCAAAACTACACCAAATTATGTGGAGAATGCCTTAGTTTAATCGAACGTGCCAAGATGACAAACTTATATGTAAAGGCCAGAGAGAATGTACCATTAGGGTAAATAGCTTTTATTCACTTATGTTGGTTGGTAAAATAGCAAAAATCATGGATATCATTGCGCGCAGATCTCCTCTAGTAACTTAAGGAGACTATTTTTTGCATTAATGTATTAGGGTTATTGGATCTAGATTTAATGGCCCTCAATTTTTTGTATAAAATATATTTTTAAAAATTAAAAAATAATTATTTTTATAAATAAATATATATTTTAATATTTTAGATTATTTTTTCATACATAATGATATTTAATTAAAAAAATAGACTCTAAAATATACAAAATAAAATTTGAAATGCTAAAAACAATTCAATTTTTTTTATCTTTCAACTATATATCATTTCTTATAAAAAATTTAAAATATAAATATAAATTTATCTATGAAAAAATTATTTTTAATTTTTTAAAAATATATTTTATACAAAAATTAAGGCCATTGATCTGCCCTCCCTCTTAGAGCCGTCAAAACAGATTCGACCCACTGGGTCGAGCTTGTTTAACCCACCTAACAGGTGGTTTAGATTGAGGGGTTTCTTTGAGAATCCGTTTAGTATACCTTTATTAACTCGGCATGTTTAACCCGTGAGTTAAACGAGCCAGCTCGCAGATTAAATGGGTTGCCCATTTTTTTTTTTACTCACTCAGTTTAGTGCTCCATTTCACTGCACTTTTCTATTTAAAAAAATTAACCATAATGTATGTGTTGTGTTTGTCTTTATTATTTTGTAATTTCCTATATTTGAATATTCTACTCATAATCATATTCTTATTATTAATAAATCATTGAATTATTGGATTACTTTATTTTTTTTTAATTGGTTTAAACTTGTTTTTTATCTAGTTATTTATTTATTTATATTGATATAAAAATTGATTGATTAAACAAGACATATGCTTAAAAAAAGTCACATTTAAATTTTTATAATCTTTTATTTTATTTTTATTTTTTTAAAATTTTTTGGTAGATTAAATGGGTCACTTCGTTTAACCCACCAGGTGGAGTGGGTTGAGATTTTCAACTCACCATCTTATGATGAGTTAAACGGGCTGACCCGTTTAATCTGCCAACTCAAATGAATCAATTCAAATAAGTGGAATTAGCTTACTTTTAACAGTTATACTCCTTCAACTGGAAGAAACATTCTCCTCCAGTATTACTGGAGGAGATCAGGATTGGGATATCATTTGTTCACACTATAGTGACAGAATTATATACTAGAGGAGATCAGGATTCGGATATCATTTGTTCACACTATAGTGACAGAATTATGAGTCAGGTAGCTAGGGAGTAATAATTAATTATAACTCAATTATGATCAGAAGTTAATGACTAAATTTTTCGATTTGCTTCGTTCAGTGATGACATAAACGTCGTCGTCTGCCACGTTGCCTCAAATCATCCGATGACGTACCGATGTGTGGTTTACCGACGTTAATGTTCTTTATCCACAATTCACAGAACCCAGTTTATTTTTTTATTTTATTTTATTTTATTTATTTATTTTGTTGCAAAGAAAGATAAAAGAATGAAATGAAGAGACTTGACGATTCGACTATTTATTCATCAATCATTATAGCTTTTGAAGTTGGAAACCTGACACACGGTAGTTCCGAAGACGACGGAGCTGAATTTTCAAGAGTTATAGATTCGAATCAGGGGTAAGCATGAATCTTTTTTATTTCCAGTGTAGATTTTTCCGTGTCCAATTCAGAAATTACTGAGCTGTTGTTGGCTGAAACTGTTTCATAAGCTGCGATGTCGAGGAATATTGGTCCCAAATCTTTTCTTGGCTTTAAGTGTCGAAAATTGGGTTAATGTTGACATTTTTTAGTTAATTGTTATCTTCATTTTCTTCTATACAAAATAACGTCTTAAGAGTCTATGGAGCAGTGTGGTGGTTGAGTCTTCAAGCTGGATAACTCATACATGGGAAAAATGTTGAAACTGTATTTACATGGCCCTGTTGTACTCAAATTGTTCATACCTACTGGCCAACTCTTTATGGTGTGAAAGGGTTTCTCAATTTGCATTTGAATTCTAGTATAGATTATTGTTTTTTGATTTATACAAGTCAAAATGATTAAGTACTCTAATTAGGTTGTGCTCCATCTTTTGGTGGCATATGTGGGCTTTGCATATTTCTGTGTGTTTGTGATTCTGATGCCAGGGTCTAAAACATGACGCTGTTGGCAGGAGATAGAAACTAAGAAGCAAAGACTAAATTATGAGTCGGTTCAACAAAGATACAGGTACCTGTGATGATGAAAGTGCCAGTGATGAATCATTTGGAAGTGGATCAGCTGAAGAAGGGACGGTTTATCTTGATCACGAAATTGCACAGCTCACTAAACTTAGGTCAGGCCCCCATAAACTTCTGGGGCGTATTGAGCCTGGTAGGATGAGGTTACCAGTATCTACTGTAAGAATGTTAGTAGGTAGAGAAGGTAATTATTCAGGACTGGGAAGATTCTCCTCAGGAGATGGTTGTCATGTTTTAAGCCGCTATTTGCCTACCAATGGTCCTTGGATGGTGGATCAGATGAGAAGCCGTGCCTATGTTTCACAATTTTCAGCTGATGGTTCACTTTTTATTGCTGGATTTCAGGTTTTTACTGTTATTGTTATAGTACATATATGCATTATGATGCTGAAGATGATTCTGTAATATTGAAGATGTGAATTTTCAACTATATTAGTGAAATTATTTACCTGAAAAAGGTCTGTAAAATTTAGCTCTTGGTGTTAATGCCTTGTTATGAAACAGGAAAGCCACATTAGGGTCTATGATGTTGACAGGGACTGGAAAGTTCTGAAGGACATCTCTGCTAGAAATTTGAGGTGGACAATTACTGATACATCTCTTTCACCCGATCAATGCTATCTCGTAAGTTTGAGTTGACTGGCAAATAAGGTTATATTTACATACATTACTAAAATTGAGGATACGAATGCTGACTATGGTTTTGCAAACCGCATCTCAGCTGTTTATCATTATTTTCTTCCCAACCAACAAGTAACAATTTAAATCTAATGTAATTATTGCAGGTTTATGCTAGTATGTCACCAATTGTCCATATTGTCAATGTTGGATCTGCTACAGCACAGTCAATAGCAAATGTTACAGTATGTACTGGAACTGCTACTGTTTCTGACTTCTAATTGTGATTGCTAGTGATTTCTGGTTTGCTATGCTGGCGATTTATATATACATATAGAGGCATACAAAGATGCTACCTTCATAGTGTTGTTCCCGGTTGCATTTTTTCTATTCCTTGGAATTTATATATGCTGAAGTTTGCCAATAAAATCTACTATAGCAATTTGCAAGAAGCCGAGTGGATTGATAGCTTTTGCCCTTCTATTTGAGCATTACGAACTTAAAAATAAATGAATGAGCTTCTTACTTTTGAAATGCTCCGGTGTAACATGTGGATGCTTATTATGGGCAAGGGGGCATGCTCTTACTCGTATGTCATTTGGTGAGGTCTGTCCAACCAAACATGTAGAATGGGAACATTAGTGATGTTTTTCTATATAAATTTAGCATAATTTTTTTAAACAAAGAAACATAAATTTTCTATGGGCTAAGGTGTCCAATTTTCAACAATTTCATTGAAAAGTTAATTGCTTTATATTCAAAAGGCTATCTTTTGTTGCAGGAAATTCATTATGGATTAAATTTTTCTCCTGATGATGATGACGATGAACTTGGGATTTTCTCTATCAAGTTTTCTACGGATGGCCGAGAACTTGTAGCTGCAACTAGTGATTGTTCAATATGTGTTTATGATCTTGGAGCAGATAAGCTTAGCCTTAGAATTCCTGCCCACATGGTATTATATACTTTATTGCTACATTTAGGTTCTAGTAATGAATAATTCAATAGCCTTTTTTAATTTATAATATGTTAAATGATATTTGAGTGACTCCACAAATTCAGCAAGGAAACTCAAACTCATCCTCAGAGCTTACTAATTTATTACCTTATGGGCAAAATAAAACTTTTTTTTTTTTACTTCAATTAATGTTTTTGAGTCCTAAAAAGGAGCCAAGGATAAAACAAGAAAGAAAGAAAAATAAATAAATAATACAAAATAAAACATATATTCCAACAGGAAGATTAAGATTTCCTTGCTTTCCATCATGATTATTATGATAGCATGTACAATGATACGCTCCACAATAATTCCAGAAATAGATGAAAACAAGCAAAATGGAAAATGCTAAAGTGTTGAGTGCCAGAATCTAAAACACCCAAATAGTCCTGTATTGAGGGGACTAATCTCTAGGACAAACTAAAATATATTTGTCCTTAATAATCCTGCAGAATAACCATTACATATTTATATATCCTTCTAGAAACTAATTGACTCCATAAATGACATGATAAATGACATTAGTAACTGCCCCTAACAGGTAGCAGCACTCATCATAATAACTGACAGAATAATAAATTAAAACTGATAGAAATTATAAAATAAAACTGACACATAAAGATAAAAGCTACCCTTCAACTGCTCTTAGAAGTTGGAACACACTATCATTAGATCAGTAACACGTGTTTCTTCTTTATTTTTTTTCCTAGAATAAGTTTTTAGTGGCGGGCTTGGGCCTGATGATGGGTTTGGATCTGTATCATGCAACCTAGTATGATGCAAATAGTACTTTGTCCTTAAAGAATACTAATTACTTTGGAAGATTTTTAGCCATAATAGACACATGTTATAGTTATATTTGAAGTATGGAACTCTCTTTCTTGCAGTACAACATACTTCTCTGACTTTAGTAAATATGTTGCCAGTATCCTAATATCTTTTAAACCTGAATCTCGTCATAAACTTAAGTCTTGTGAGGAAACATGGACCTAAATGCAACCAGATTTTGAGCCCACCTGCAAATCTTCTCAATCAGTGTTAGTGGTGTTGAAATGATTTGTACACAGATTGTTAATCTCTTTTTTTCTATATTTTTTTCGTTGGATAAATGTGGCACATAGCAGTTAAGGGTTTTTTTTTATTTTCACTTGCCAGTACAGTATGTAGCTCACATTTGAGATGCATTTTTAAATTGCAGTCTGATGTTAACACTGTATGCTTTGCTGACGAATCTGGCAATCTCATATATTCTGGAAGTGATGATAGTTTCTGCAAGGTAAACTTTATAATCTAGTCATGGGAGTTTTGTTAGGTGATATCTATCATTGTCTGTGTTGGGAATAATGTTTTTATTTGAGGCATATCGTTCTTCCCTAATTGGTGAGTTTAGTATGTCCTCCTGATGGGCTTAGAGCCATTTTTCTGGTATGCTGAGAGGTGAGGTAGTGCAGTTTGATCTCTTGATCATTGATGGTGCAATTAACTTATGAGTAAAATCAGCAGTTTTTCTGGCTTGTTTTTAACAATGTGTTGTTTCCTTGATGGTGAAGAACTACATATATATATATATATATATATATATATATATATATATGTATGTATGTATATATATGTGAGGAAGCATCTTATTATGAAGGAAGATAATATTATTTAAAATTTTAAATGCAGCATGATGTATTATTATTTTAAAATGTATACTTGATGAAATACCAGATCTTTGTGGGAAGCATATTGTTTTTGTTGAGCTGAATCAGCATATTGATATTCCTTAAGGGTTGTTTGGGTTGAGGAGAATGGAGGAGAGGAGGAGAGAAGGAAGAGTTTTATTTAGATTTAAACAAAGGGAAGGTATAAATTAAATCTTCCCTTCCCTTCCTAACCCTAAGACTTTTTCCTTTTAAAATTATTTTGAGTTGACCATATTCCTGTATGTCTTCTTGTGCCTATGCTACAAGCCTAACACAAGCTAGTTATGAAATTTATCATGTTATATGACAAATTTGATAATAAAGGAAACCTTATAATGAACAAAGTTCGACTAAACCTAGCAAATTTTCAAGCTCAAAGTACAAGGTTCAGTAAACCCTGGGTATTATAAATGAGCTTTTAGGTTATAGTTAGCTCTCAAGTTGCTGCACATCTACACATTTAATATTTTTCAAGCTTTGTATTGCCATCTGGGTTTTTCTGCTTGCTATTTTCCAATGAAGTATTGGCTTTTTTGACTTTGTGTAGGTGTGGGATAGGCGTTGCTTTGTAACAAGAGAACAAGCAGCTGGGATACTAATGGGCCATTTAGAAGGCATTACATCCATCGATAGCCGTGGAGATGGTCGATATTTAATTTCTAATGGAAAAGATCAGACTACCAAACTATGGGACATAAGGAAGATGTCTTCGAATGCTACAAAGTAAATCTAATTATTGTTTCTCCTTTTTTTTCTATCTTTGAATTTTTCCCATCTAGCTTTTTGGCTTCTTCTCTTGTTGAGTAAGATTTAAGAGTTGTACAAATAAAATTAGTTTTCTATTCAATACCCTATGTGAAATGCTATTATTGTTGGAAAATCAGAATTCAAGAAAGAAATAAGTGAGGAAAGAGAGTAGGGAGCCATGGGAAATAAGAAACAAATTTTCTGACCAATTCGATATGATCTTAAACTGAAATAATTACAACAAGGCCCTTTTGTAGGCAATCTCAAGGTAGTTCCAATGTTAATTTGAAAAAGAATTTCAAATATTCATTTTTTTTTTTTAAATCACGGAGGTCTTGTCAAGTTTGTAACTTTCAGGTTTAAGATTAGTGTTAATTTTTCTTCTTTAATAAGATTGGTGGAACTTTTTTGTATTTGAGATAGATCCTTTTTTCTTTATAAGAAACTAAGTCTTCTTCCTAAGAATAAATCAAGTTTATCTCATTTTTTGACATTGGTAGTTTCAGATGTTTTAGGACTTCTAATGTGGTCTTGGTTGATGGCTGTCAAGATATTAAGAAGCTTTAGTTTAGACTTCTGGAGCATCTGCATGATGAGTCGCTTGAAATGTAAAAGATGTCCTTATTTATTTTTTATTCCTGAAATAAGGTTGACCACTTTATGGGGAAAGTAATTTAAAATTAGATGGGATTCTTAAAAAGTCCATGCCTATCATTTAAATATAAGACTTTGGATTGATTTTAACCCTTTGTTAGTGTTGATTTTGGCTTTCAACAGTGTATAATCATACTGAGAGCTATTATGTTGCGTTGGTGTACTACAGATACTAATTAGTGTACATTTTGAACTTTTTTCTATTCTGAGCTTCAATGTACTGTCTCGGTCATTCATCATGACTTCAATAACTTTAAAGGATAAATCTCTTTCTACAAATGAATTTTGTTTCTTTCTGTGTATGTCCTTGTAATACTGACTTTTTTACCTGGGTAGAGCACTATATGTTGGATTATTAGTCGAACCAAGTAGAGTGTCAATTATGACAAAAATAACTGGGGTGATAATGTCTCACTTATCTTTCCTAATCTGTGATGTATATATTTCATGCTGATGCTGGTTACTTATTCAACACAGTCCAGGGCTTGGAGATGAGGAGTGGGACTATAGGTGGATGGCCTACCCCACATATGCAAGAAATTTAAAACATCCCCATGACCAGTCATTGGCAACATATAAAGGCCACTCAGTGTTGCGTACTTTAATTCGCTGTTACTTCTCACCGTCATATAGGTAATTTATAAGTTTCTACCTTATCCAAAATATTTTGGTTATTAATTGCTTATGATTTTTCATATATGGCTTTATATTTTATATGGACAGCACTTATTTTATAGCTTTTGGTTCAGTGACTCCAGTATATTTTTCTCAATCACTAGGATGTGGGTGTATGCTTAACTGTCATCCATGGATTTTTTTTTTTTTGGTGGGAGTCATCCATGGATTTAATATTCTGTAAATCTTGTATTAATAGATTATAAAGGCAGATGTGGCTGATCAAATTTAGACTTAATTGTTAACATAGACATTTCTTTTGTGGAAGAACCAACATCATGTTTCCAGCTTGTGGTATTTAAGTCTTGTCCCAACCCCTGAATGTTGCTAGAAATCTGGATGAAAATATCCTGACTTGTTTCACTCTCAGTATAATATTGTAGATTCTTAATTTTATTGTTTTTCATTGTAGTTATTAACTGATTGAAATAGATGAATAACCTTTGAGCTCTGCCTCGACAAATTTGGGCCATATGGTTTCATTGAAATGGTGTTGCATCATCTCTTCTCATCTGATAATGTAGAACATGTGAATAAATATCTCTTTCTTGTGATTTCTTGTTGCAGCACCGGTCAAAAGTACATTTACACTGGGTCCAGCGATGCCTCTGTTTATATCTATGACCTGGTAAAACAAGTTGTTTTTTCTTACAAGATATCTTATTGTCACTTATTATGTTCAGATTTAGGAAAATTCTGGTGTACCCTAAGTCTACTTGTATCCTGTCTGACTGGCAGTGATACTGACCACTTGATGAAAAAACCGCAACTAATCTATTGCTTTACCCCACATACTATTTAAATAGAGGAAAATTCTGGTACCCAAAATGTTTAGTGTCCTGTCTAGTTGACAATAGTACTGATTATTAGATGAGGATATTCAGTTTCATCTAAGAATTAATAGTAATCCCAGTGTCATTTAGGCAGGGTACTGGTACATAGTCTACTATCTAAGAAACATGGATATTGATATGAATACGAGTCACCATGGACACTACGACACACCAAATTATGTAGTGTTCAAGTATAATTTGAAGTGCTACATGTTTGATAACCGTCTCAAACACATATGGGACTAAATACGGCTCTATTTTTAAAATGATAGTGCTTCATAATCTGCCATAGTAATACAATATTTTTGGTGCCCCATATGGCTTTCTGCCTGTCAGTTACATGGTGCAAGCGACATGATAAATTCTTTGTAGGTGAGTGGAGCTCAAGTTGCAAAACTTGACCATCATCAAGGACCTGTAAGAGATTGTAGTTGGCACCCTGTGTACCCAATGTTGATCAGTTCCTCCTGGGATGGTGACATAGTTAGGTGGGAATTTCCAGGGAGTGGCAAAGCCCCTACTCAACCGAATAGAAGAGCAATATCAGGTTGATCTCAATCTCCGTTAAAGAAATTTTTATTATATGGTATCTGTCCATATATATATGGGCAGTGACATGGGGTTGTTTTTTGTTTTTTATTTTTTATTTTTTACAGGAAGAGGTAACAGAATTGCATTCCACACCTTGCTTTTCTAAGGCTATCCTATCCCTTGATGTATATAAAGCCTTGACAGACGTAAATCTAGTTCCCTGTTGCACCTTATATCTCTATGTGTTCTTCAATGCCTTATGCCTGTAAGTGCAATTAAGTTGGAGTAATACCTTGCCTCCACTTTGGGCTAAGCAATGTATCATTGTATAGGAGAGCCATCAAATGAAAGAACAGGCAAAATGTGTAATCTAAAAGATAATAATATAGATCTCTGTATGATTAATATTCCAAAGTTTTGAGGTTGGAGAGTTTAATGTCAATGTGTGTCAGACATCATAATCCTGTACTTTTAGGGTTCATAATTGATACAGAGTAGGCTTGGAAATGCTCACTTTACTAGAATAGAATTCAACAACCTTTAAATGCTCCTCTCCTCTCAGTTACATCTTCCTAACTAACAATTATGTTATTCTGTTACTAACTACATCTGTTAATGATAGTAACCAACAATTCTGTTATAAACTACATCAGCTAATGACAGTTACTAACAATATCTGTTATTATCAGTTATAGTACCGTAACAAAATACCGCCCCTCAGAAAACCATCCTTGCCCTCATGGATGTGTTGTGTCAAAATTCGGAAATTGCTCCTTTAACAGCCAGCAAAAACTCCGAAGACCCATCATCCGAATTAGTGTTATTCAATTGGACTAAGACGTGCGTGTAAGGCTGAATTATTCTTCTTCTCTGCCTCCCTTGCCAGTATCTATCTTCCCTGGTTCCAGTTGAAAATACCCCTGGCCATCAGAGTAGAACTGAATGGAATATGATCACCCTTATGTTTCTTTTATAGAGACACATGAAAAACAAGGTGGACTTTAGAATTTGGAGGTAACTCAAGTTTATAAGCCACTGCCCCAACTTTCGAAATCACCTTATAAGGCCCATAAAACTTTGCTGCCAGTTTGTGTAAGGAAGAATTAGTAATAGAATTCCTTCAAAAAGGATGTAGCCTCAAATATAGCCAATCTCCTGTTTCCAACCTCCTATCACTTCTTTGCTTGCTTGCCTGTTGAACTGTCCGATTTCAAGCCTTCCGTAAATGATGCTTCAAAGAAATAATTACAGCCTCTCTACTACTTAAACTTCGATCCACCAAATCGCTACAAGAATCTTGCCAAATAAGGTAAATGAACAGGCAGTTGAATTACGTAAACTGCCTTAAATGGTGGCATTTCTATTGATGAATGATAGGAAGTGTTGTGCATAATTCCGCTAATGGCAGCCACTTAACTTATTATTTTGGATGCTCGCTAGTCATACAATGGATAAAGCATTCCAAACAACAATTTAATCTTTATGTGTGCCGATCAGTTTGCGGATGATAAAGCTGATGAATACAACAAATCTACTTTCTGTAACCTGAAAAGTTCCTTTGAAAACTTTCCACAAAATATAGGAGCATGACCTGTGACAATAGTTCGTGGAAAACCATGTAAATTCACTACATTATCCATTAAAACTTGAGCCACATCAGTTGCTGAAAAAGGATGTTTTAAAGCTATAAAATGGGTTGTGTCTTAATCTATCCACAACCACCAATATTACTCTTAGTATAAGATGCAGGTAACCCACTTATCAAATCCATACTTAATTCTGTCCATATAGCCCGAGGAAAAGGTAGAGGCTGCAATAATACTGGGGTTGCTACATTTTCAGGTTTATGTCGTTGATAGATAGGACATTCCCTGACATAATTCCTTACTGCTTTTTATAACCCTTTCCAGTAGAAGATAGAAGATATCCTTCTACAAGTAGCCGTGATACCAAAATGGCCACTAAAGCATCCCCATGAAACTGTTGCAACAATTCTCTTCTAAGTGTTTCCATCTCTTCCCACCACTAATCTTCCTTTCCATTTCAAAATCCCATTTTGCCACTAATACTTGGAATGATGCATTGAATTAGCTTCTATTTCAACGATCAATTTCTGCAACACAATATCATTACGCCAAGATTTAACTACTATATTATTCAGGTTTGATGTTATTGAAATAACTGTTGCACAATGTAGTTCCTGCACTTGCTCTATATTTCCATTTTCGTGAACACATCTGGAAAGAGCATTGCCTACAGTATTGTCATTGCTTTTCCTGTACAAAATCTTATAATCCAAGCCCCATAATTTGTGTATGCACTGCTGTTGTACCTCTCCTATAGTCTTCTGTTCTAATAAATGTTTCAAAGCTAAATAACTGGTCTTAATCACAAAATTATGGCCATACACGTATTGCTTCCATTTCTTCACTTGAAAAGTAATAGCAATTAACTCCTTCTCATACGCTAACAATGCCCTCTTAGCCGGACACAATGCCTTGGTAGCAAAAGCTATAGGGTGACCTCCTTGCGACAAAACAACTCCAAACCCAATATTGAAAGCATCCGTCTCTATAACAAATGGTTTAAAAAAATTTGGTAATGCTAATATTGGCGTTGAAGCCATCTTCTCCTTTCATGTTTTGAAAGCATTATCAGCCTCCTTAGTCCACTCAAATCTACCATTTATTTTTCAGCAAATTAGTAAGAGGTTCACTTAACAACCAATAATGTTGTACAAATCACCGATAATATTTGTGAATCCCGAAAATCCCTTCAAAGATTTCGCATTATTTGGAACTGGCTAAGAAAGCATTGTAGCTGTCTTCTTAGGATCAGCAGCCACCCCTTGCTTTGTAATTATGTGACCCAAATAATTAATGTAATTAGCAGCTAATGTACACTTTGATCTTTTGACAAACAAGGTATCATTCCTCAAAATCTGCAATATAATGAACCACAAGTATATGAGTCAAATTGTAGTAAAATAATTTAAAAGATCTAGTATTGTTCCCAAGATGATAAGGTGTTATTATTATTGTTGTTAAGATTAAATTTTTGCTTTTCAAATACAGAATATGCACAAGAGTATGGTTAGTATGATTATTTATATATTTACACTAGTGACATAGAAAAATCCAATCAATAGGATCAATTCAAAAATAATAAAAGAAAACAAACACCTAAGTTAATCTAAGACATATTAGGGCCCAACTTGAAAAAAAAAAAAGACTCAATACACTGCACTAATTTAAGCTAATCAAAAGTTGAAATGAGTATCAATAGATTTATCAAGTTCATTTTTTACTTTACACCCACATAGTCTAATTCTATCTCTGAATAGTTTAACTCACTAATAAGATAAACCCTCTAGTGTATATTGTAATTCTAATTTTAATTCCATTTAAAAGTCAATTTCAAGTAATTCAAATGAAAGCTTCCCTAGAATGCATTAAAGTCAAGAGCTAAATTACTAACCACAACTTGTCTAAAAGTCAAATCCAAGTAATTTAGGTAGAATTGCACTACCCTAGCAATTAGCTTCCTTTAAAAGTTGGATCCAAGTAATTTAAGGGAAACTAATCTTAAGGTGTATTAAACTCTCAGAAAAACATTAAGAATTCAAGAATAAATTTACCTTAAAGTTAGTTCCAAATAGTCAAGGAAAACAACACCTAATTCTCAATAAAACATTTCATCAAATATTTTGTTAGACATTTGACTCTATGACAAGAGATTATGGAAGAAATCAACAAAATAAGACATTCAATCCATTTGCAATCATATTAATTGAGTAATACATATAAAAGCCCCAAATAAGAAGCAATATACATTTACAAATCAACTTATAAGTACAAGAGGAAAGAACTAATCTCTCTTAACATATGTAGATACATAATCATGAAATTCTTACTTAGTATTCACAAAAATCCATTACAACAACTAACAAAAAGCTTTAATTAACTCTAAAGAATATAGGTTTTTTAAAAAAACTTCAATCACTTTATTCTTTCAAGGTGTTTTCTTGGAAAGGGAGGCCAAAGGATTGGTTTCTTTGGACCTCCTTTGGCCAAACACTTATGGATTTTTTCTCCTTCCACTATTTTCTCCTTCTTATCTTTATTTTATTTTATTTCTTTATGAAGAATTAATTAAAGCTTTTTGTTAGTTGTTGTGATGGATTTTTGTGAATACTAAGTAAGAATTTCATGATTATGTAACTACATATGTTAAGAGAGATTAGTTCTTTCCACTTATACTTATAAGTTGATTTGTAAATGTATATTGCTTCTTATTTGAGGCTTTTATATGTATTACTCAATTAATATGATTGTAAATGTACCTCTAACCTTTCTCCTTAGCTTTCTAATTTCAAAAATCCTAATTTTACCTATTTATAGCACATTTTAGTCAAAATATGCAAATACCTTCAATAAGGCTGCATGTTGGCACCAAGACACAATCTCTGGATTTTGCACTTCATTGGGAGCCTTGGCGCCTTAGCGCCAAAAAGATATTCATTGACACAACTTTAATGTTTTAGCTATAACTTCACAATTTGATGTTTGATTTTAGCAAATTAGTATTTGTTGGAGATCTACAACTTTGAGTGAAATAACCATATTCAAATTTTGATGTTTAGAGGTCCAAAAGTGGCATCGAGTTGAGTTTTCACCATTTTCAATTGAATGACATCTTAACTTTCTTCCTTGTCTTCGTCTAACTTCTAAGATGTTTGGGAAAACCTTTAAAACATCATTGAATCTTCCTTTTCCATGCATCTAACTACTCATTTCCTTTCATTAATGCAATTCTCTTGGAATTTCCATCAAAATAGTCTGAAATTAGATAAATTGAATGCAAGAAAGCAATCAAATAATCTAACTCATAAAATATATTAAATTGACATTATTTGATGACTAAATCAAAAGAATTTATCCAACATACATGATAAGTCCCTAGTAAAATATATACAAATATAACATAATTAGCGACTTATTACAATGTCATCTCCAAATGCTTTAAATGATCCCCCCACATCTTACTATACACCAAAATGTTGTCAAAGAAAACCAAAATAAACTTCCTAAAGAATGGTTTGAACACTGAATTCATTAATATCTGAAATGTTGCTAGAGCATGGGTTAATCCAAACAACATTACTAAAAATTCATAAAGACCTTCATGAGTTCAAAAGGCTATTTTATGAGTATCTGGTGGATGCATTCAGATTTGATGATACCCCACTCTAAGATCCAATTTGGAAAAATAACAATAATCATACAATTCATCAAGGAGTTCTTCAATAATTGGAATAGGGAATTTATTTTTAATGATTAGCTCATTCAATCTTCTATAATCCACACAAAATCTCCATGATCCATCCTTCTTAACCAAAACTACTAGAGAAGCGAAAGAGCTATTACTTGGTCTAATGACACCTTGTTGAAGCATATTTTTAACTAGCCCCTCAATTACATTCGTCTGAAGTGGACCATATGTATAACGGTCTGATGCTAATTAGTTGATCCTCCTTTAGTGTAATTGTATGATCAAAAGCCCTTTGAGGTGGAAGGTTCTTTGGCTCTTGCAAAATATCATCAAAATTCTGTAATAGTTACTGCAGTTCCTCATTCTCTTTCTGACTGATATCACCCTCATCTAATTTCAACTGTAGTTGTTGACATGGTTCTGAAACTTAACTAAGAATACCTCATTCTTAGTAATCTGTGTTCCTCTTTTCTCTTTACCACAGAATTCACTTGCCTCTCTTCCATTTCCTACTGCCCAATAATCCTTCCCTTCTATTGCAAATTGCATAGTCTGTCTTTGTAAATCCCATATTATACTCCCAAGAGTAGCAAGCCATTGAATGCCCAATATTACATCATACCCTTCTAACTCCATTACAAAGAAATCAGCTGTAAACTCAGCTCCTTTCATTTTCCACTTTAATTGCTGACATTTGGCAGTGATTTTTATCTCCTCTCCGTTATCCACTGTCACTTGCACCTCTCTTGCATAGTGCAACTTCAACTTCAGCTTCCTTGCTAATGTGGCATCCACAAAATAATGGGTACTACTTGTATCCATTAAAATGGAAATTTGCTGGTTCTAAATGAATCCACTGACCAACATAGTAGAATACCCTTCTTTCCCACAAATAGCATTCAACGCTATTACCGCATTACCTTCCTCCTCCTTTTCCCCTAAGAAGCACTGATATAGGTACGAGTATCGAATACGATACGACACAATACGCAGGATATGTCAATTTTTAAAAATTTAAAATACGGATATGAGATTATTTGTGTATATATGTATATATATTTTGACAAAGAAAATTGGTGATAAAAAAAGATTATATGATATATGATAGGAAAAGTTGTTAAAATAAAAGATAAAATGATAGAACAATATCATAACTAATAAAATAGTAATCAAAGAACTAATTTGATATCATTTTGGTGTTTTTTGAAACATATCTTATAAAAAAAATTTTGATATCTATAGAAGTGTATCACATTGAGTATCATATTAAATACATATCCAATACGAATACGTCTCCCATTTAGAAGTATCTGTACTTCTTAGCTTTTCCCCTACTCCTTCCAAGGGATCCTGTTCCTCCTCCTCTTCTCTGACTGTTAACATGTACAACTGAGAATTCTTGCATTTATGGTTCCAAGTATATTTCTCAAGACACCAAAAACACAAGCCTTTCTTCCTCTTCTCATACATCTCACATTTGGTTAATTGTTTCACTGGGGTATTGGCTTGGGTAGGCAATTTAGGTTTGGTAGTAATAATGGTATCGGGCTGATGGTCAACTCTAGAAGGTTTAGGATTAGATTGAGATAAAGAAGAATTTATTGGTTTGTCAAAGGCTCTTAATTTATAGGAAGAATATTGATTATGGAAATATGATTTCCGGCTAGCAAAATTGGTTTGGATAGCATGCACAGCTGCTTCTTGAAGACGGGCTAAGATGCGTAGTATGCAACAAGGTTATGCGGTTAAACGCACCAACTGCTTTCGCTTTACAAAAATTAAATGAGTTAATGAAGTTTAATAAATATCTAAATATATTGAAGATACACGTCATTGAAATATATATATCTTTTTTTGTAATTAATTAAAATTAATTATGAATGAATATGTAACTATATGAAATATATATCTTGATATATGACGTAATGTTGTTAGAAAGATAAAGATTAACCCGGCTAAAATTTTATTGTCTCTAATGTTAAAAACTCTTTGGCTCCATACTCTTTAAATTTTTGTTCTCTAAAAAAATGACATTGTTTTCTAGCAAAATTATTTGAACTACTCATTCTTTTTATTTTTTTTCTTATTAGATTTTTTAATAAAATTATAAAATTTATTTATAATTTTTGAAAATCTAAATTATGTTATGTTAAGATTTAATATAATTTAAAAATATTTACATCTCCAGATCAAATTCTATTTTCGTCTCTATATACATTCTTAGTCTATCGTTTTTTTTTAACAAGATGGCATCTTACTCGGACGCTAACAATAATTTTCAAATTCAATTAGACATATTATATTTGTTATATTTTAATTAAAATTTTCATAGTAAAGATATAAGAAATTATATATATAAGTCTGATTCTAAAAATTATAATTTTTTTTAATAAAAATCGTACATTTGTTATGTTATTGAAAACCATATAATTTCTAATTATAATTAAAAAATCTAACAACAGAAACATAAGGAGACGCGGATAATTTTTTTTCTTTTATGGAGCAAGTCAACATATAACTAATGGTTACTTTAATTTTGGGTAAAGAGCAAATTTTCACACTACTTTTAATTATGGGCTTATAGCTCCCACAATTATTGGGCCTTGGCCCACTAGATTGTATTGAGCTTCATTTTTTATGTACACTTTTCTCCCATACTTTTGGACTAAACCAACCACCTTGTAAATTGGCCATATCATACAACCCAGAGGAGTTGAATTAGTTTGAGTCAATAGCAACAATTAATGACTCTAATAAACACAGAATGTGATTCAAAGTTTGAAACTTTTTGTGCTGCTTCGTCAAAGCTTTAGCTTTCATCATTTTGAATTTGAATGAGAAAAGTCTAAGCCACAAAAATAGAAGGAATATGCATTCCCACATGGAAGACTTTTTTATCATTAGATTAAATGTGTGGAGAAAAATGATGTTTTGATCTTTTATATTTTGACTTAATTCTTTATATTTGTTCTATATTAAAATATTTTTATATATTTTTCATCTTAAGAAAAATAAGACCTTTCATCATTTATTAGAAGTTGAATTAGTGAGGATTATTTGTTGATAGAAAAATATTGACAAAAAGATAATTTTCTTAACATTTAAAAATGTAAATGACGACCATTTTAAAACATGACAAATGTAAAAGACTAAATCAACATAGTGTTAAAAGTGGAGCTCAAAATATTATTTCTTTCATTTTAAAAAAATTAAAAAATAAGTTGAAAAAAGAAAAATAAGTCTCA
This sequence comes from Delonix regia, assembly GCA_037074485.1. Lineage (NCBI taxonomy): Eukaryota > Viridiplantae > Streptophyta > Magnoliopsida > Fabales > Fabaceae > Delonix > Delonix regia. Next base: position 33,982,737 of record CM073454.1, read on the forward strand.
TTTCTTTTGCATAACTATTAAAAGTTGAGTTGGAGTATTATTTATTGATTGAAAAAATATTTGACAAAAAGACTAATTTTGTTAACATTAAAAAAATGTGAAGGACAATCATTTTAAGATATGATAAATTTAATAGACTAAATTAAGACAGCGTCAAAATGTGGAGATCAATAGACTAAATTGAATTTACAATATATATTTGACTTTAAAAAATCCATAATAATATTCTCACTTCCTTATCCTAAAGGATTCATAGTCATTAATTAATTATTGAAGGGTTTCAACGCAGAAATTATTAATGGACAAGTCTTCTCACACAATGAACGATCCAAGTAAATAATCCTCCCTTTTCAAATCTTGAACCACCTTCCTTTTTTCTTTTGCACCATAATCACTACCACATCTTCCCTTTCTATTGCTATAGCTCCTACTAGCTTTTTGCCCCAATATTATTATTATCTTTTTAATTATGACACCCCCATGTGGAGGGGTCAATTTATTTTTTATTTGAAATATTTAAGTATACTTAAACTTATTATATATAAATAAATAAAAGTATGACTTTATATTATAATTTTTAAAAATTTAATAGCATGTTGACTTGCATGCTAAATCTGAATGTAAATTAGGTCAATATATGGCCTCTAAATCAATAAATAATTATGTTTTCTATTACTTTTTTCTTTTAAATGAATTATGTGATCGAAAGGCAAAATAAAATAATTTTTTTTTTTTAAAAAAGGAGGTAACATTGTTTGTTGTTGAATTATGAAGGTCAAATTGAAAACTTGAATGAAATTAGAGGAATATTATAAGTGTCCTTAAGCCTTAAAATTGATAAAATATACATGCCTAAAAGTTAGAATGGAGAAGCCTATAAAATATGGGGGATTTATTGGACTTTAACAATAAACTATACTTATCAATTTACACTATATATAATCAATATTAATTTTAGGATTGAGAATGAAGGAAAAGAGAAGGGGAAAAAAATTTAATTTTGATATTATATTAGATATGTGTGTGTGAGAACTCACACTTTTGAATATGTTTGAATTATGACGAATATATGAGAAAGGAAAGAATAAAATTAAGTACATTTAAATTTAAATGAAAAAAAAATTGAATTTAAAATTGTTCATTCCTTTTCTTTCTCTCATTTGGGATAATCTAATCATGAAACCTTACTTCATCAAATTTTTTTTTTAATGGGAGACTTTCATATATGTTCATATATTTACTTCTAATTGAATGAATTTATCTAAATCTCATATTTATTGCAACGATATGGTCAACGATAATATACTTTTGTATCCAAGTGGATCATCATTAGAATACATACAACTATTTTTAATTTGATTGAAATTACATAAACATTCCTTCTATTTTTAAATATATACAAATATTTTCTAAAACAAAACACAGAACATTATTCTACACTTTATTGTAATTAATTTTTTTTACTAAAATACCCTCTAATTTAATTCTTTTAGTTAAAAATATACGTATTTAGAGTAATAAAAAATTTGTGTTTCGTAACATTTTAATTTAAAAGAAATTTGTGTATGTTTTGAAAATTAAAAAAAAAAAAATTGATCAGTGATTTCAACAAAACCCAATGAAAATCCGTATTATTTACTCTAAAATAAAATAATCATTAATGAATCAATCCTAAAATGCTGGTGTGCGTGGAGAAGATTAATCATTGCCAGCAAAATAGCCACCATCCTCTCTTCCATCAACTTTTTTTTGTTACCTTTTCTATTCCAAAACGCATTCAAAGTGCATTTTATTAAACATTTATTGGCCAACACGTTAATTTTCTCTCATCTCATCATGAATTCCTCCTTAATTTGATCACACACACATATCTCTTTATATGTTTAATGGAATATGTGATGCCTTATCATTCATAGAGTATGTGAAAAGAAAAACTCCATTATCTCTTTATATGTTTAATGGACTATGCGATGCCTTATCATTCACAGAGTATGTGAAAGTAAAACTCCATTAATTTGATGATTAGTTTCTTGGAACAATGATTAACCCGTGTAAAAAGAAAATTAAGATGGTTCTTCATCATAATCAATTAGGAATATGAATTAATTTACTTCTATATTGATCCGATAAAGATATTAAAGTGTTAATTCTTTGAGATTTTCAGAATATACATGATCATAATTTAAAAAGTTTATCTGATTTGATAAATTTGGTCCAAAAAAATAAAATTTGAAAAAAAGAGCTTGTTTATAAAAGTTTACATTGTAAAATGAGTCAGATTTGAGTTGTTTTTTTTAAATTCAACTCAAATATAAAAAGTCCAAATAAATATTTTTTTAATAAAAAATTTATTATTTTAAAAAATTTAGTGTAAAGTAATATCATGATAAATAAATAAAACTTAATATATTTTGTTTAAAAGATTTACGTCAATATCATAAATTATTTGTATTTGCAACTTTGATATAGATACTCTTAGAATTAATAATAATTATTATCTATATTATTTATCTTAAATCTTTAGTGAAAAATTGACTTAATCATAATTTTAAAAAATCTGATTAGTTCAATCCAAAAAATATAAATAAAAGTTTAGACATTTTTTAAAAGTTTAATTGTAGTCAATTTCTAGTCTAATTTCTAAAAGTTTAGCCCTATGATTAAATCTACTTCATAAGTGGATGATTAATGAGTCAAAGTGGAAGATTTTGAGTTCTTTTCATGGTCCATGGTCAAACAAATTCTCTAATATCTTGTTTGGTATAAAGATTCTTGAAGGCTATTTAGGAAACAAAGTAAACCAAATTTGCTATAATTAGTAAATGTCCATGAAATATTAATAACTTATTTCCATATACAACCATGAGATTTCAAATTTCCCATTATAGTGTTTTTACATTAATGATATTTTCTACATATATTAAACAAATTTTTGGATATTCATCAAGTAAATGTAACGCCTACTTAAATTTAAGTGGTAAAATAAAATTTTAATATTGTTAAGACAATTAGTAATTCTCGCACGACCTAATATATATGCTAAAATATTTGAAATGTAATGAAGAAATAATAGAAAGATATGAGAATGAATGAAATGATTCTTTCCTTAATCATAAGCGTAAAAATTATATCTGCATTAAAAGTTATTTCTCTTGATCGATTAAGAAAATAAAGTAGTACTCTGATTAATTTATGACTATGATTTTAATTTTGGCTTGATGATAATAAACATAATTAAGATCTTACATGTTATACTTCCACTAAAGCGTATGATATGACAAGTCAATCGCAATCCAAAGTCAATGAGTTAGAAGAGTAACGATGCTTCGTTTCATTAGAATTTTCGAATTCATAAAGCATACATTAGTTGACCTACTTATTCTGCCTCTTCGTAATCCAAAGTGTATAGCAAAATTTTCTTACTTCCACTTTTTCTTTCTTAAGGAAATTTCTTTAGAGGAAACAAAGCAAAACATGAATAAAATATAATTTTAATTCTTTATTTTGTGTCTTAAAAATTAAGATCGGTTTAATCATTTATGAAAAGTATTAAAATAATTCTTCAAAAATAAAAATAATTTTTGAACGGATTAAATTAATATACTTTTTTGTATTTGAAAGATTAAACTAATTTTAATGTGAATACTAAAAGACTAAAATTATACTTTATTCGCCAATTGCACTTAAAATTAAGAGATAAACTCAAGTAGACTTCATTAGGCAAAATCATCATCAACTATAGGTTAAAAAAGAGGGATCTCTGATACATTATTGCACTGATGAACTTCTTGGCTCGCATTATTTAATGTTTTTGTTTTTTTTGTGGGGTTTAATGTTGAAAAGTTTATTAAAACTTAAAATACTTCAATAGGACAGCTAAATGGGATGACCTAATTAGTGTGATTTATTTACATTATATTTCTGAGACTATATTTAATCTTTATTCATTTGTATATAAATCCTGTGACATGCCCTATGTGCATGCCCATAGTTATTAATAAAGGAGAAAGGCAGGTTTGACTAAGCTATCCAAAGAATTCTTGAGTCTCATAAAGGATTAACCCTTTTGCTACACAGAGATCATTCTTTTAATTTTTTTAATTTTATTTATGAGTTTCAATTTTTGGCTTTGCCTTTAAATTATTAACAAGTAAGCATTCCCTTTATGGCTTTATGCAAAAAAATATATAAAACGTGTAAGCATTTACTTTATGTGGGGATCGGATCTATGTCTCAACTTCAAACCCGAAAGCCAATTCCCATTCTATGGTTGGAAATATAGGACTCAAAATAGTGAATATTATTAGGCCCACTCTTTTACACATTAATTATTCAAATGAGGAAAAAAAATCAATTTCTTTAAATGAAAGGAATTTTGACAATAATTTTATCCTTTTATATAAAAGTAGTGTTTGTATTTTGGTGAGTCACCCATACAAAATGGGTCTTTGATGTGCTTGCTTTGTATTGGAGAGTGGTACGAACATATGGGACCCAATGCAACATTTCTAAAAGTGAAGATCCCATTTTGTGTTTTTAACCTTTTTCTTGCTTGTTCTTGTTTCCACCTTATTTATCTTTTGTCCTTTAATTAGTACTACTTGTCAATTAGGAGAATTTTCTTTTTTTTTTCTATTTTTTTGTTGTAGTGTTATTCATATTTCAGTGATGATATTATGAATTTGGGAAAAAGAAAATTCTTATATACTACTTATCATTTTATATATTATTTTTGTTAATTATATTATTTTTATTTTAGTTGGGAAACCTCATGGTAAATTATAATGAATTGCACCGAAATTTAATCAATTTAGAAACATTATGTCTTTTAATTTTGAGACAATAATAATTAAATATAACTGAATATAGAACAGTATATTACCTATTTTATTGATTTATTCGTATAATTATAATCATTAATTATATAAAAATAAAATTAATTATTTAAAAATCACTAATTATTAAATAAATTAATCATTTTAATAATTATTCATCTGTATATAATAATTATTATATCAATAGTTAAAGAATATAGTGTAGCTAAATTCCCCCTTTCTCTACCATATGCCTTCTCTTTCCTTATTAATAAATATGGGACTTTATGCTTTAAGTTCTCAATTATATTAGTTTTTGAAATATTCTCAAATCAAGGCTAATTATAATTGATGGTTTTAATTTGAAATTCAGATAAAAACCATATGAAAAGCAAAGATTTGGAGAAGTGAAATAGCGTTTGCAAATATATATATAGGAGAGATCCAGAGATTTGATTGCTCTTAATAATTGTGACTAGTTTTTTTTTTTTTTTTTAATTTTACATATTTATCATTAGTTTAATTGGTATATTGCTGGAAATAATTATAGTAAAAAGCAAAGGATGGATTCACTTGTTTTTATTTGTGTTCGAGATTTATTTTTACTCATAAATTCGCCATCAATATTTCATAAAAAAAGATAAAATAAAACCTAATCTCCCGTTAATTATATAGCTAATTTCTAAATTGGGATTTCTTCCTACTAATATAACATTGGAAGAGCTTTCCGTGTTTTTGTATTCAATTTTTAATCGTTGCTGGTTCTTGAAGTTGATTTATTTTTTTCTCAATCTCTAATCAAATTTTTTATATTTTAAAAAATTTTATGTAATAAAGTTTATTAAAATACCCATATAGTTCTTAAAAGATTATTTACCTTGTCTGATATTAATAAAAAATAATACCTCTCAATTTAATTTACATACAAAATTACTCTATTCTCAGTCATTTAAAATTAAATCCCCTTAATTTAGTCTTAAAACACTTTTTACCAATTAAAACGGCCCATTTCAAAAAACAAAATTCCATAAATGTAATAGTGAAGCAATGAAAGGAGCCCTAGACTCTAACTGAGTTTGAAGAATGAGCCAGCGACACATAAGTACTTTCTTGATTAAAGGAACATATCAAAGTCCCAATAAAAGAAGTCTTTTTAACACAATTGTCACTAGATCTGAACTTGAGTAATCTATCTATAAACAAAGTAAAGCTTGTGTCCATAAAATGACACTTCTATTTTGTATTAAAGTTAAATTTCGATGTAGAGAGCCAAAAAATGCTTCCATTTTGACTGAAAAAATATTTAATCAAGAACAAAAAAACTATATATATATATATATATCATAAATCTATTCAATAGATTGTTGAACTAGAATAAAATTGAAAGCTAATATAGGTGAGACAAGTTGCATTCAAACTTGAATTGCCAGGAAAAAGAGTTGAAACATCCAACAATACTTTACATCACTTCAATCCATATATATAGTTGTGTCTCCAAGATGAGGCTAATTAAGCAAACATTTTTTATCTATTAAATGCACTTTTTGTGTAACAAATATAATTGCGAATCTGCCATGTGTCCTTTCTTCTTCAATATTCATAAAGTCATCTTAGATCCTTGATATCTTTCCCTATAGTATGTTGTTTTCTTTTCAAACGACGCTTCCTTTACTTTCTAATCTTTCATTTACTTTGCTTTCTTTTCATAATTTATTACAAAATTATTATTTTAATATTTTATTTTTTAAAAGATCTAAAATAATTTTTTATTTATTAAAATATGTCACACTTAATACTCTATTTTAAAAAAAATAATCAAATTAAATTCTCTTTTCAAATTTTAAACTTTAAATTTAAATGAATAATTTTAAAAAAAAATTAAAGACCCAATGTGGCATTTTCAAATGAGCGAATAAATATTTTAAATATTTTAATAAACAAAAAACTAAATGAAAATTTTATAATAAATAGAAGAATCAATATATATATATATATATATATATGAGGATTTGTCTCAAAAGATTATTGTAAAAGTAGTGCCATTTTCTTGTGTTTAGTATAATTAAGTATGTTATTAAATAAATATATAACGAGTAGGTTGATTGATATTGGGAAAAAAGATTTGGTCAAAGTATATTAAATTTAAACTCTAAAGTCTAAAACTATTGGATCAATAAAACTGTGCTCTTGGACCATTTAATGTTGAACCAACCCACGTCATGATTGGTTGAACTTGGACCCCTCGGTGATTTAATTTTTAATTATATCAGTATAAATAATTAAGTGAAATATTTAACCAAAGAAAATAATATATATAGCATGAAGGTCAGAGCTTCCAACCGCTGAAACCCAAAAGATGATACTATGTGCCAGATTTGGAGATAGACTTTCTTTCTAATTTGTTTCAAAATAATAATAATAGAGAAAAATGTAAATTTAGTTTTTCATTTGTTATAAAATTATCATTTTAGACTTTTATTTATTAAAATACTTAAAATAATTTTTATTTATTGAAAAATATTACATTTAATTCTTACATTTAAAAAATTATTAAATTTAATTTTTTTGATAAACTCTGAATAATAAATTTAAGAAACTAAATTTAATTTTTGTAAATAATAAAAATTTAAATATAAAACTTTTAATAATAATTTTATAATAGATGAAAGATAAAAATATATTTTATTCAATCATGATAATAAAAAAAATAATAAAAAAAAATAAAGAGAAAGGAAATGAATGTCCCAAAAGCCACGTGGGAGATAGGCAAATGGATGTGATGCGTAGGAACGCACCAAGGCCATTCTCATTCATCTCTCCTTTCTTATTACTTTTTTAATTTGTCACTCAATTTCTCTGCAGTCTTTCAAAAAGTCAAGACTAAATTATATTACACCTCTAATTTTTAATTTATTTTTGTTAATAAAATTAAAGTTTATATAATGGAAATTTTTTTTACAAAATTACTTCATTAAATATAAAATTAAAATTTTACGTTAAAATTTAACATCAAATTTTATTTATGTTCCTCGTTTAATTTTAGATGAATGATTAATTCTATTAAAAAACTTGAGCGTAAGGAATTTAGTACTTTCAAATTAACATATTCAGAATTTAAATTATTATCATTTCTGAAATTCAAATAGTCGCTATTACTATTATTAGCTAATGTAATTAATTTTATTATTATATTAAAGATACAATAAGTCTTAAATTATACAAAAACTTAATTTCTTTAACAAAAAATACATTGAAGATATTCGAAAAGTACGTGTATGAAAAAATAAAATAAAATAAAGTTAAATCAGGCATATGTTGTTCCAGATATATTAAGTGGGCCCCACCCCAGATGTTTTCCATCGAATCAAAATCATATCATCTGCCACGTCGGCATATGCCCCCCTCGTGTCATTTTCGTTGATTGATTCAATTTTGGCGGGAATGTCTCTTACTTTTCTATAATTTCTATGATTAGGAATAAGAATTTGTGTTTGTAAAGGTTGTATTTTGTATTTTCAAGTAAGTATAACTTTAATTTCCAATGGAAAAAATATAATTTTAGCCCATTATTTTTTTATAATTAATTTAATTATACAAAAATAAAAAGTATCAAAATAATCATTTAAATATGAAAATCTCCACCAAATATATATATATATATATATATATATATATAAAATCAATTTGGCCTTGAATAAGAACTAAAGCAATTTTCTATTTCCCCTTTAAATGATATTTTAATACTTTTGACACAAAGTGATTGATCAAATTTACATTTTTCTCAACGTCTAACTATATTGCTTTAATTCTTTTTTCATTTCTGCAATACTTGCGTGAAGCAAAATTTTATGATGTCAATTAACTTATCAACAAGAATTAAAAAAATCATGTACTAAAAAATAACAATAATTAATGCACTAGCTAGCTCATCTATTAGTAGAATATAGAATTCTAAATAAACCTATATTTAGATTGATCAATTTCTATTTGTAGTTCAACCTTTCAATTTCTCTCACACATTATTTTATTTTATTTCTAAATGAAAAAACTAAAATATTAAGGATGGAGGAGGATTGATATAGCTCACTTGAGATGCCCTACAATAGTAACAAATGATCATTTCTTATTCAATGCATGCTAATATATAATTAACCGAAAAAGTATCACACAATCAATTTTTAAAATATTTTCCTTAAAAAATTAGTACAAACATAAAAAAGAAACATTTATTTATCTTTGCAAAATAATAATAATAATAATAATAATAATAAGAGTTGAAGTCGAGCACACGAGAAAATGTGATAGTGGGGAAGAATATATATATATATATATTGGCAGTGCATCTAAATTTAATTTATATTCACTTTTTTTGACAAAATCGTTGAGCTTTTATTCAAATGGGCCATTGGCGAGGCATCCTTCCTTAGAAAACACAAATAATATTATTTAATAAATAAATAAATGGCAAATGGAGAAGCATTTGATACTTCCTTCCTCTTTCAACTAAACGGGATAGTCTATTAAGAAAAACAAGTATAGACACACAAGATACCATATAATTAAGGGTGGTATTGCAAATTTAAATATTAGGAATCTTTTTATGTCAAATCATGAATATTTTTTAAAATACCTATATATTTGACCAATTAAGGATGTAACCTTTCTCGAGATTAGGTCATTGGTGAATCATTTGATCTTTGTATAAATGACCTAAACATTGTTGATGGTTTTTAATATAGTTATAAACCCCACAATTAATGTATTAAAAGGTTTTTTGTTTGTTAAGTACCTTCAATCATACTCTTTTACTACCTTATGCATGAACATGACCAAGTTATAGGATGTGTCTGAAACTTTGTTATGAAAAATCTTGGAATCCCTCAAACAAATTTTTTATGTTCAACTTAATTGTTACAATAATATTTTTTTTCTTATAAAACAATTGTGCCATCAATTAGAAAGGTATTGATAGGAGTATAACAAAAGTGGCCAAATAATTATAGCTTCTCTCGTTCATTTGAATAGTTTTATACTTAAATCTAATGAAGATAAATACTACCAAATATGATGTAATAATTAATAAAAAAAAAGTAGTTTCGGCTAAAGTAAGATGGTCACATATGGAAAATAATATTATGTTATGGAAAGAAATTAATTTCTTAATTTTTTTTTAATAGAAAGCTTGTGCTCAAGAGAATGTAGGATTATGGAAATAGTATATTTTCATGGTTATATGTGAAACTTAAATACCTTCCGAAAGAACAATTAATATAAAATATTTATAAAATGTAACTTACATATTTAGTTTAGAACATTTCACTCAATTGTTATGCTTGGATTTGCTATTAATTAATTAATTACCTTGTGGTACGTTTTTTTAAACTTTTATGATAAACTTAATATTCTAAAGTTGAAAGTATTTACTTAATTTTAGAACATAATGGAAATATGTAAAATAAATGAAATTTTAGCGTTCGATTTCTCTTTAAATTTATGGATACATTTGACTTTGAAGACAAGAAATTCTAATCGTAATATATTCAAGCAACTTCTTTAAAAAATATTATCAGCACATCTGATTCAATTAATACTAAAAAATTTTTAAAACAATAAAAAAATAATATAAATAAAGTCTGTGATTTTGAATCAATTTAATTTTCAAAATCAATTTTGATTAAACATAATTTTATATAACCATAAATTATATTTAAAAACTTACACTCAAAAATTAAGTTTTACTATGAATACAATTTACTCAACACAAAAACAAGAAATTTATAAGGCAAAAGTGATTTGAAAAAAAATTTAATGCTAAACCAAACAAAAAACAATCTTTTAAGTAAACTTTAGTTCTAGCGTTCAAACAAATTTTTGATATGCAAACCAAAGACGCACGCAATTTAAAAATAAAATAAAATTTGTAAGCAAATTTGTCCTTATTATGCAAATAAATTTTTTATACACTCTTCTGACTAAATCAAACACAGTAATGTATTTTAAAAAAATATTAGTTGATTCTCACATATGATAGTTTATTTAATGTATTAATTTTAATAAAATTACTTAAAAATAAAAGTAGGGATAAGTAAAAAAATAAATTTAACCGGCCAATACTTTTACGTTTATTTCACCTTGATGCAATACATCTTACTATGCGTCCGTACCAAAATTCCTGCGTTGCGAGTTAAAAAACTGGAGATCTGGACAGAGGCGAGGCATTCATAAATGTCGATATCGAGTGTAATTGATTGACTCCGGAATAGGTACGTAAGCTTCCCCCCTCGGCTTTTGGAATACCAAACGCAAAACACAGACATTCGTGCCACCTTATTCAACTATGGAATCAAACTGCACTGACTTCTAAAGCTACCCACTAGTCACATTCATCTTATCCCAATTCGAACCCCCCCTTCCCTTCCCTTTTCCCTTCATTCCTCTTCCGTTTGCGTACTCTTCTTCTTCTTCCTTCCTACTTTATTCATCACCCACCTCTCTCTCTCTCTCTCTCTCCTTCTGTATGGATTTCCAAACTCCAAGGTTACATATGTATGTTTGTATATATGCATACTAGAGAGCCAATGAACACGTAAAATTGCTTCTTGTTGCTCTACTTTAACGCCTCTTTCACGTGTTCTGGGTTCTTCTTTGAGTTTCTGGGGGAATGAGATTGATATAATACTCCTGCTTCATCGAGGTTGAGTTTTTGAGCTAGTTTTCTGTTTATGAGCTGCAGAAAATGTTGTTCGCAAACAGGTTTTGGGTGGCTGCGCTATTGTTATTGGCACTAGTAGGAGCTTTTGTTGGAGATTCTTTGTGCAGTGTGGAACATAGGCCACGTCGGATTCTTCTGGATACAGATGTTGATACGGATGATTTCTTTGCTCTGCTCTACCTTCTCAAGCTCAACAGATCAGAATTTGAATTGGAGGTAAACAAAAAGCAGTGATTTTCAGTACTGGGTATTTGAAAATTGAAACCCTCCTCTGTTTTTCCTCAATCAGAATTCAAAACACTTTATTTTTCTCCAACCAAATCTTACTCATTAGGATTTACTCTTTGTTGGGCTAATCAACCAGCTTAACAGTAAAAAGAAAGGAGGTACCTTTTTCTTTTTAATAAAAAGGGTATAATTTAAAAGTTGTGAACAGTGCTCTGTCCTTCCTTCAACTTCATTCAGAGAATGAAGTTGACATTGGTCATGATTTGCTTTTCCTTTGACCACCAGTTTGCACAATAATTGTTTTCAAGTTTTCAAAACTGTGTGTTCTAAAGCTTTTTTTTTTCCTGTATGTGCAGGGAATCACCATCAATGCGAACGCTTGGACTAATGCTGGGCACGCAGTGAATCAAGTCTATGACATACTTTACATGATGGACCGTGATGATATAACAGTTGGAGTAGGAGGTGAAGGTGGCATCCTAGAAAATGGTACCATATTACCTAACGTTGGTGGCTATCTTCCAATCATAGAACAGGTTTGTACCAGTAGATTTTAAGAGTAGATACTACTTCATCTTACAGACTGTACTAACAGTTAGTACTTTTTGGTGTAGAGTGTGCCTTATGGTCTCCAAATTCCTTTTAAGTTGTAATAAGCCATATGAATCACTGTAGAAATTGTAGGTGAATTAATAATCTGGCCTGAGATGGGATTTGTTTTCTGAGTTTTGGGATTGAATCAGGGGATGTCTACAGCAGGAGGTTGCAGATACAGACAGGCAATTCCTTTAGGGCTTGGAGGGCGATTGGACATTGATGCAAACTATGGCCTCCGAAAAGCTTTTCTTCCACAGGTATAAATATAATACACCTCACAGAATTGACTCCTTCAAAAGTGTATTGTAATGTTGGATAAAATGTTTGATGTAATTGCTCTGTTTTCTAAATGTTGTTTATCATTTATAAGCTGGCAAATTCTACATGTTCCTTAAGGAATTAAGTGTATCACTGCATATCAGTAATGACTTCTGATCATGTTTGTATCAACTATTAAAGTGTGCTAGTAATATGCTATTAAGGATAATCACAATGTTCGATTCAATTTGTCACATTAACTAAATGTTACTAGTGCAATATGGAGTTGTTATGAATATACACTGGATAATGGACCTTGCAATTTTCTCTATTTCTTCACAAAGCATCCTTTTTCAAGTAATTATGCTTTCATCTAGGAGTAACCTGTGTTTTGACATCTCTTTGTCATTCATATTCTGTAGATGAACTTATTGTACCATTGCTGCTCATGATCAAAACTGAACTCTCCAGCATTCTTTCACTGTGATTAAAGCCTTGTTAACTTAAATGGTGTTCCTGGCAGCTCATTTGCTTATCTAAGACTCACAGTGTTAACAATTGCATCACAAACTAACTAATAAGTCCAGAAACTTTTACTACGGGATACAACATGATATGAATACTATTCAAGTGCAACTTGAACTGTTGCTTTGAGTGTAACCCTTTATTTCTGAAGTATTGATGCTTTAGAGAAACTTCATATGGACATTGATATTGATCTGCTTTGAATCATGTATAGTCTGGTCACTAAGATCCATTTGGATTACTGATTCTGTGATAAAATTAGGGCGGAAGGAAATATACACCTCTGAGACAACCAAGTGCGCAGCAAGTGTTGATTGAGAAAATATCTGAAGGTCCCATAACAGTAGTGATAATTGGGGCACAAACAAATTTTGCCATCTTCCTCATGACAAATCCACACCTAAAGAAGAATGTGGAGCATATATACATAATGGGTGGTGGTGTAAGATCAAGAAACCCTACTGGTTGTTGCCCCAAAAATGCTCCCTCTTCCTGTGTGCCTATGCAGTGTGGTGACCCAGGCAATTTGTTCACTGATTTCAACTCAAACCCTTATGCAGAGTTCAATATATTTGGAGACCCTTTTGCTGCATACCAGGTCAGTCATTTGTTTCCTGTCAATGGTAAACCAAATACGTAAACATGTTAATGATGGGTTTCACTAAAAAGTATGCTTTATATTCGTATGTGTTTTCATGAATGGTTTAGTTTACTTAAGAATCTATAGGAAAACAATGCATGAAAATGGCTTATTACTTTCAGGTGATTCATTCTGGTATTCCTGTGACCATTGTTCCTCTCGATGCAACAAACACAATTCCCATTAGTAAAGAATTCTTTAAGGCTTTTGAAAAGAGTCAAGACACTTACGAGGCACAGTACTGTTTCAAGTCCTTGAAAATGGCTCGTGATACCTGGTTTGACAATCAATTCTACTCGGTAATTACTCACTGAACTTGAATATGCCTATGATCTTAGAGTAAAATAATGTCTCAATCCTTCATGACAATGACTAAAATTGGCAGAGTTATTTTATGTGGGATTCTTTCACATCTGGGGTAGCAGTATCAATCATGCGTAACTCCCATAAGTATAAACACAACGGAGAAAATGAATTTGCAGAAATGCAGTACATGAACATAACTGTGATTACTTCAAACAAACCCTATGGGATATCTGATGGCTCCAATCCATTCTTTGATGGCCACAAAGTTCCCAAGTTCAACTTACGGAAAGGTGGGGTTCATAGTGGTCATGTTCAACAAGGACTTCGAGATCCATTTTGCTTTGTCAAAAATGGCAAAGGGAGATGCAAGGTACTTCAGTAACATCATAGACTGTTGAATGCTAAATACTTCATCTTCCCACGTGTATGCGTTATTCTCTTCAACATGATGTGTAGGATGGTTACACTGCAGAAGTGAATGGTTCAGACTCAGTACGAGTGCTTGTAGCCACAAAAGCAAAGCCTAACCAGGACGCTGGGAGCCCCCTTGACAGAGAATTTTTTAAAAGCTTCTTGAACGTAAGGAAAAGAAAAATACAGAAATATTTCTGTCAAACACCTGTATTAAACACAACTTGTTTTTTTCTGCATTACTGAGATTTTTAGAAGGAATCTCAAGACTGAATTATTGGTGCTCTGATATGACTGTGATTGGACTTTTGAATGTGTATCTCTGACATGTTTTTATTCTGTTGGGTCACCGACAGATCCTAAAGAAGCCAAAACAGGCTGGGAGATTCAACTTCACTACTCAGTTTCCTTATTACAGAGAAGTAATTTACAAGCCAGATTTTCAAAATAAGAGGCTGGGGAAGCCTGTTGTGTTTGACATGGACATGAGTGCAGGAGATTTTCTTGCTCTATTTTACCTCCTTAAAGTACCAGTAGAAGAGATAAACCTAAAGGTAGTTTCTCCCAGCTTTCATTATTATTGTCCCTTTGTCTTTTTCTATGTCTCTAAACCTTTCATGTCTTGGCTCCAATATATGAAAAGGTTGTTTCAAAGAATACTTTTAACTCAAAAAGTTAAACCCATAAGTAAAATGTTATAAATAATTTCTGACACAAAACTCATAAGTAAAATGTTATGAATCACTTTAACTCAATTTGAAATGCTTTTGACATCTAGTTGCTATCTCACATGAAAGTCCTCAGGACTAGATCACTTCACCATTTTACTACTTCTTTTTGGTTTCTTTTTTTAAGTAACAAAGATGGTGGTGAGGATAGGCTATTCTGAAACTATTAATCAGGGTGTCAATAATAAGCCTATTAACTTAGAGAAGCAAACCAAAATCTGACTCAACGGATTACCTCTAATAATCATTGGTCTCTAAAAGAAGCTACTCAATTAGTCTCTGAACACTAAGAAATCTCCTTGAAGAGGGTTGACCACTAAGCAAAACTACCACTAGAAGAATTCGCGGTGGAGCTAGAAATAGGCTATAATAAATAATATTCATAAGAAAAAATTCACACACACACACACACACACTCGCACACTGTATATGAAGGAGATGTCATAAAGCATATATGATGTGGGTTGTGCAGGCAATAATTGTGAGCCCAAGTGGGTGGGCAAATGCAGCAACAATAGACATAGTGTATGACTTACTGCACATGATGGGGCGTGACGACATCCCAGTGGGTCTGGGAGATGTATTTGCAATGAATGAGTCAGATACAATATTCCCTCCTGTTGGAGACTGCCACTATGTCAGAGCAATCCCTCATGGCAATGGTGGCTTTCTGGACTCTGACACTCTCTATGGTCTTGCTCGTCTTCTTCCTCGCAGCCCCAGAAGGTAGTGTAGTGCCCTAATCTGCCTTTCGTGCTCCATCACAATGGACTCATATCATAGAGACTGAAACTGAGAACTGTCAGGTATACCGCAGAGAACTCAGTGAAGTTTGGAGCTCCTAGGGATACAGACCACCCTGAACTCAGACAACCACTAGCTATGGAAGTTTGGGAGTCTGTATTAAAGACAATTGAACCAGGGTCTAAGGTTACTGTGTTGACCAATGGACCCTTGACTAATTTGGCCAAGGTTGTTTCAGTCAAGAACATGAGCTCTCATGTTCAGGTTAGTTCATATATAAATAAATGTATATATACACACACAAACACACATTTGTTAGAAGTAAGGAGACAATTTTAATTCTCATGGGTCAATTTAGTTCTAACAAGAACTTTAGAACACTATGAAACTATTTAAGTTATAAGAATTAAGAAATATGTTTTCAACAACAAAAGTGCCACTGATTGGTCACGTAGTTATGGAACACAGAGATGAACGATACACATGAAGACAAATTGATTTTAAGCCTAACCCTGATTAGGTTTGAGTAAGATGATTACAATTTGTTGTCATTGCAGTGATCATGACAGAAAAATTCCAAAATATTTCAGGAAATTTATGTAGTGGGAGGACACGTACCGAGGAATAATGGAAGTGAGGAAGGAAACGTGTTTACAATTCCAACCAACAAATATGCAGAAATGAACCTGTTCCTTGATCCTCTAGCAGCAAAGACAGTATTTGATGGGTGTGAATGCAACATCACTCTCATTCCACTTAGTGTCCAGCGCAGAACAACCTCGTTTTCATCGATTTTGGGACAGTTTCACGCGACGCCACCAAAAACACCTGAGGCCGTCTTTGCCAGGCGTTTGCTCTCAAGGCTCCATCGCTTGAAGCAAAGCCACCACAGATATCACCATATGGTAACGCTTCCCATCCATACATTCCAAGTCATTGTTAGGTAGATTTTATACATATATATATATATAGTTAAATGGAATCAATAATGAATAAACATGCAAAAATATTAGGGATATTTCTTGTTGTAGAAATGTATATTTGAAATGGTCATATATCTATTCATAATTACTTTGGTTTACTTAATTTTAATAATTTTGCTCACTAAACATTTTAGATACATACAAATTGTATAAGAAAGGATTACGGTCATTTCGCTCTGATCATCTTGGGCTATGGGCCGCTTCATTATAAAAAGATTTGGTTTTGACTCGAGTTGAATCCTAAGTCATAACATTAGCCTAGCCTAGCCATATATATATATATATATATATATATATATATATATAATTGTTTTATATATTTATATATATATTTGGTATTTAAAAAAAATAGCTACTTTTTTTGTGTATATTGAATATAAATAATTTTTATTGATATATAACATCCTATTTATTACATACAAATTATAAGTTTTATTTTTTAAAAACTTATTTAAAATTTAAATTAAAAAAATAAAAAATAAAAAAAATCTGAATGACCCAACTCATTCTGATCATGTCTTGGGACTCTTGAACCGGGCCATAAAATGCGACATTGTAATAACTTCGAATAGGGTCATAGGATATTGTTTAATTAAACCTAACTCGGGATTTGAATACTCATAATATAATTTTTAAATAATTATATTTAATTTTATATGATTGGATAGGTTCGCTTACAATAGATAGGTAAATCAAGCTAACAAATATACTTTTCAATGCAATTCACCTCTGACATCTCATATGTTTATTCACGTACTATCTTGTATGGATTGGAATCTACCCTCTCCCTTAGAAGCATGTCAGATTTTTGATTTGGGAAAATATCAGGTTTTGTACCTTATTTGTGCTGCTTGAGGTGTTAATGTTTATGCTATTGCATTGCAATTTGCAGGACACATTCCTGGGGGAAATTCTAGGTTCAGTTGTGGTAGCAGATAAAAATTCAAGTCTTAACCCCAAATTTGAAGAGAAGCACATTAAAGTGATTGCTGAAGGTATTGAATCCAAAGATGGAGAAACAGTGGTGGATGAAAAACATGGAAAATTAGTGAGAATATTAGAACATGTAGATGCTAAGACTTTCTATCATCTATATATACATAGGCTTGGTCAACAGAAACAATCAGCCAAAGTAGGAAGCTTTGCTGACCAAAGGAAGATATGGAGTCATCCTACTTCTAATACAGTTTGAGACGAACAAAATAAAAGAAAAAAAAGAAGCATTTTTATTGTATTAATTTATGTTATCTTTGTAAATTTAGAATTAAGGTTTATAATTGCTGGTATTCCAAAAGATAGGTACAATAGTGACTTTTATTTTTTACCCCTTTCCAATCGAAAGAAAATAGTATAAATTTTGAAAGTTAAGTTGTGATTAATATATATTTTTGGAAGAATGTTGATTCATAAATTAATTAAACAACTTGTAGAGCTCATCATTCTTATAAATTTCATATCAACATTTTGCACTTTTAACATAGGGATTAAGTTTTATACTTCGCAACTAAATCATAACATTATGGTAATGGTGATTTTTAGTTTAGCCAAAAAAATCTCTCATTTTTTTTTTTTAATGTCATCATATTAAATCATACACTAATGCATGGGAAGATGTTGAAAAGAATTTTGATGAAATGGTTAAAATCAAAGACTTTGTACTTATTGGTTTTTTTTTTTTTCAATTTCTCTTTCTCTTTCTTTTTTCACTTTTAATATTCTTATGTGAATTTATGTATTGCTTTATGTTTCGGCTTTACCCCAACGTCGGTTACTTTTTCATTATGGGAGTCAATAAGAAATTATATCCTAGATTTAAATATATATATATATATATATTTAAATTATATATTTGAATTTATTGAAATTATATAAAGCTCTTTTAAAATAAAATAAAATTACACTATATTTTTATTTAATTTTAAGATTTTATCTAAAATATTTTTTATTAATAAAAATTACTTAATATATATTTAAATTATATAACAGCAAAAAAAAAAAAAGCTTTAACTCTTGACTTAATAGACTTTCATATTTGTCAAATTTAAATAAAAATAAAGTAAAAAAGTGTAATATTACCAAAAAAAGAGACTAACTTAAAAATTATGACAATAATTTACAAAAAAATAAATTAAAAGCCGACGGACTAAAATAATTTTTTTTATTATTGGCAGATCCTAATTTTCGCTGGAGTGTCATACTTTCACTGTCTCACTGTTATAGCAAAAGAATTTGTAACAATAGACAAAAGACAGAGATTGATGGAAGTTCTCGGAATATAATGATTTTGGACAATTGAATGAGAGAAATTGAAACAAGTGCATTTATTGAAAGTGAAATTTAGTATGCCTAATCCATATCAGCAACCTAACAACTATTTCAACATTAGAAAATGCAGACAAAAGGATATATCCCTTAGGATTTGGTTTATTTAAATACCAGACAAAGGGACATTTTCATGTATCATTTTTAAAGAGTCATATCTCTCCAGATTTGATATCATTTATTATGTCCAAATTTTATACTAAAATTCATTATTAATGGACTTTAAAATTAACAAAATGCTATATGAAATAAAATTAAAAACTCAATTTGTCATGATAAAAAGAAAATATTTACTAAAGTCAATATATATATATATATATATATATATTCATTTTAAGATATTTGTTGGTAAACTTAATTTACTAAAATAAATAAATTGATACTAATTATATATAAATATAGAAATATATGAAAAAGTAGAAATTTTTTCTAAATTTATTTATTTTAATAAAAAAATTTATTTGATTTTTTCTAAAAAAATTAATAATTTAGTTCTTATACATTTTATAAGTTTGTAAATTGTTTCCTACACTTTATTTTTTAAATCAGTCTTCATAATTATAAATTTTTTTAAATAAGTCCTTGTCGTTAATGGGTCTCTTAACACTGTTAGTAGAGTGTTAATATGAAATGCTCATGATATAGATGCCAAATCAGCTTCCAAATTGATTGCTTAATTTTTTTTAATATTCTAGAATTTTAAAACTAAAAAAAACAAAACCACACGCATTAGAAAAATGATGGAAAAAATAAGAGTGTTTGAACCGGCGTTGAATACAAAGAGTAGAAATAACATAAAAGAAAGAAGACAGTATTGTTGGAAAAAAAGAGAAAAAAACAGATTTAAGAACAAAGGAGAGAGAAGCCATGAACAGAAAAAAAATTGAGAGAGAGCATAAGAAAGAGGCGGAGAAAAAGAAAAGAAATAAGAGCTCGAACGAATGTAATTGAGGTAGTGGAAACTATGAAAAGCTAAGAGGAAGAGAGAGAAGATGGAGTAAATGAAGAATTGACAAAAAAAAAGAAATGAGAGGGCTTGAATAGAGAGGATGAAAGCAACGAAGACTGAAAGAAGAGTTAGAGCTAAGAGATTTAAAAGAAGAGAATTAAAAAAAGTGAACAGAAAGAAATAAAAACCAAAAGAACAAAGATAATTTCTATCATTCATCTCTTTCGTTTGGATTCCTTGTGATGATTGAGTATGTACTGTGGTTCCATTTTTTGTAAACTATCTCGTGAAATTTTGATGTTGCTAGCTCCGTTTATGAATAGAATATTAATGTGTCCTTCTTAATTTATCTTTGGATGAATGATTAGAGGTGGTGAAAGGAAAGTTATATACACTTTCAAGCAATTTTGGTGGATGTTTGCTGGTGCATATTTGCTTTTGTTATTTTAATTTTCAAAATTTTAATACATTAAAAAAATTGAATCATGGGAGCTAAGTTAGTATCTTGTCGTACATTCCATTTTACTAAAGCAGTTAAGAGACTAACTAACTACAAAGACTAATTTAAAAATTCTTAAAATTATGAGAATTAATTTTAAAAAAATAAAGTGTAAGAAACAATTTACAAACTCACAAGGATTAAATGTTTAATTTTCTTTTTGAAAAAAATTATATCTACGGACTACAATTATATGTCTGAATGTTAAAACAGAATCTTTTTTTAATTAAAAATTAATTTGTAAATCCTTTATAATAACTTCAAAATTTTAAATATTTTATAATAAATAATTTAAACTTGTACACTTTAAATGCAATTCTTTTTAAGAAAATTTCTTTCCTTTTAATCAAGGAAGTATATCTCTTTTTTTTAAAAAAAAAAATATTAAAATTTAAAATAAAATGATAAATATTTCTTTTGCATAAAATGTGATTCTTTTGGGGAAAAAGTTTGAATATTAATTTTGGCAAAAAAATAAAAAAAGACATATGTTAACGTCTTATTTAAAAGGAGTTGAGAGGCGTAAAGGTAAACTGTTCTAAATATTATACGCTGCTAAGTCTCTTACAATTTAAGGAAAAAATAAAACAGTATTTGTCTTTTTATTTTTATATTTTATTTTATTTTTCAAAGATTAATAATTTTTCAGTGTATAGCAAAAAATCTGTTCAACATTCATATGCACAATAAGAAATAAACTTCATTGAGAATTAACTATAAAACATTGTGAGTTTCATATAGTGATACCCATATCATGGCACAGATTAATTGATTCAATTCACTGCAAAATCTATTGAGTACTTCATTTTTTTTTTGGGTGACCAAAATGCAATAGTGTTCAAAGTAATTGCATCAGCAAATTATGTCAGTGATATCAATCTCCACTAAAGCACGCAAAAGGAGTTCACAAATGAAACTGTGATTTCCATGATAAAAAGATATAGTAGATGGAAACTTCATATGAACATTCATAAAATTTATACAATCACTCAGGACACAAAGCTAAAAGAGAATCTTCAATCAAATGACAAAACGATCCAAAATACTCTTACAAGCTTCTCCTCAAATCCATCATTTAGAAACTCCCTTCAATCATAGGAATTGACCCACCAGCTTCCACAATCTGATGCTCAAACTGTATCATATATTAAAAATTAAACATATAAATACTATAAATTTTAAATTCAGAACATTCTAGAATGTTTCTCTGATAAAATCATCTTTAGAATTACAATTACCGCAAACAAAGCTTTCAGCTTGTCCTTGATAAGACAGTACTCTTGCCTTACTTGTTGCAGACATTTAAAGCACCTGTAATTAGAACATTTTTCCCATGATCAAAATGAAATTCTCCAAAATCTATGTTTTATTCAAATCAATAAAAATAACTTGAATCTAAAAGCCTTTGATCTTCTGTCCTTCTGCAATAAAATTGCTGAACGAGTTGTCTTTCATTATCAATGTCATAATCTACATGTTGTTTCGTATTATATTAGTACTTGATAAGCCAATGGTATGATTTTACTATAGTTTTGTCTTTTGGGTATTAAAATAATACTACCATTGTTTCCAGTGATACAAACAATAGTGTCACAAATAGATGGTGATTATTGAGGCAAACTACTTACAAGTCAACGTTCTGTTCCTGACAGCAACTTCGGAAAGCAATGCAGGCATTTTTGACCCTTTTTGCTCCTATGCTGTTAGACCAGAAATACAAATTTGTCTCAGCAAACAAAATACAAAGCCATAATATAAAATGGAAACAACTTCGTTTGAATTTTCTTCCTTTTGGTCTTCTTTCTCTAAACTTCATTAGTATGTCAAGAGTTTTAAAAGGCTAAGCTAAATTTAGACCTTGAGCTGCTACCCTTTAGCTGATGAACATGAGCATCAACTTTATTGAAGTCAATAATTTTCTGATCTCTGCAGCGCCATGAGAAAAAAGCAGTTTTCCGAAGTCATTAGCTATAAAAAGTTAAAAAAGCCTTACGTAAGCAATTTAAATGTTCTCATGTTCATTTCTCTTATGTTGCTGTAATATTTGAAAGAGATAGACATAGTGACTAGGATTGAACAGCAACACGGTAGAGAAAGGACACGAGGAATCCAAATTGCTTATCTAAGAAAGAGCATTTCAATTTTCGGCTGATGAAAGAGTGAATGAAAAGAGCAGAAAAAACTAGGATGATACTCACAGAGCAACGGCGAGATCATTGAGAATCCTCTCAGAATCTTCAAAGAAAAGAGACGCAACTTCAACGACGAAATCTGGGTTGGTCTCATCTTGTAGTTGCTTAAGTTGTAAAAATTGACAATCCAAAAAGCCCTTTTCTCACGAATAATAATCAAAACTCTCAAATCACAAGTCACAAACAGATTTTATAAACAGAACAGAACAAAAGAAAACAACCAATAGATCTGAGCCCTATACAGACAAAAACGATTCAAACTCGGAATTGTAAAATCACTGTAAGCTGCATTTAATTCTGCCCTACCTCCATGAACAAAGATTTGGTGTATTCCGCGCACTGTCTCTGCATCTGACCCACCTCCATGATTTGTAACGCCTCCATGATTTGTCGCTTTGGTTCTTCTCAGTCTCACTGACACTTGTTTAACACAGAGTGAGTGACCCAATACAGGTTTGGCTTCAATTTCAGATCCTTTTGAGGAATTATTGGTCGATTAAAGGGGAAGACATTGAAATTAATAGGTTTTGCAAAGGCAGAGTCTGACGCTTTAATATTCTTTTCGCTCGTATTTCGGCTACGGAATACGTTGTGAGATGAAAATTTAATAATTTATTATACATATTAATTATTATAAAATTTTATTTAACGATTCAATATTTAGACATAATTTTCATGTTCTTATGTATATGAAGATTTATATCCTAATTTTTGGAAAATTATATAGTTGTTTTTTGAATTTATTGAAATTATATCAAATTATTTTAAAATAAAAAATTACATTTTATTTTTGTTTAATTTTAAAATTTTTATTAAAACACTTTTTATATAAAAATTACTTAATATGAATTTAAATTGATTGAGGGTATTTCAATTAAAAAATAAAACTTCAATTGAAGAATATATGTAAAAAATAAAAGAGAAGTTGATGCAAATTTAACAAAATTTAAGGGAAATAATTTAATTTTTAATAATAAAACAAAGGAATCATAGAGTCCTAATAGTAAAGAAAGAAGTAAGACAATAATGAAACTTACGTGGGGTAAGATATTGACATTTATGTGAAAAAAAAAATACTACTGGAATTAGAATCCTTAAGACTTTTTGACTGTTTTTTTTTTTTTTTCTTTTGGTAAGGTGACTTTTAACATCTTTTTTTTTTTTTTTTTTATGAGTAGGTGGGTTAGATACATTGTTATCCAAAGTTTATTATAATTAAGATAAAATAATTAATACAAAATATCAAAGTATAAAGTATATTAAAAAAAAAGTTCTCATCAAAATATTATACAATTAACAATTTTAAAAAATTTTAAATAAAAATATAAAAAGTTACGGGCATGAGATTATATGATTTTTTAGTGATCATACCACATAAAATATTAGCTATTTGTGCATTCTAATATTTTAGATGGGACTAAATATTTTTTATACCATTATATTAAATCAAAGCACCTTGTGTGTTATAAAACATCTACAATATTACAATTGATCATAGTAGCGCTCAAAAAATAACTCTTCAATTTTTTTATCATCTCCCTCTTTAGTTATGATTATGTTGGGAGTAGCAATAATAATCACATGTTCAACTTTCGAAAGGTAAATATGAAAAGAAATTCAACCTTGATAGTAACTATTTGAATTTTAAAAAAAAAATTTATATTTATGTTTCTCTTCCCTAATTCTATTATTCTGCATTACATATTAGGGTTACGAAAATTATGTTCCATCACCTTAATTGGCTTGTTAACTCAATTTACTAACTTGGAAAATTATCTTGGCAATATTGTATATTATTTATTCTCTTTTTACTTAAGTTGCATTTTAGTAAAATAGACAATTTGTTATAAGTCCCACCACTTATAAGTGCAAATTATTTTCCCATTTAATTGACTAGTTTTTAAAAATAAATTCTTTTTTTTGGGACCTATACTTGTAATATTGATACTTTTTATTGAGAGAGGTTAAAAGTGAAGGAACAACCTATAATGTGAATTAAAATATAATATGACCGTCAAAAAAAAAACTTATCAATCATATGTTAAAAAGCCTCTCTTAAAAAAAAAAGACTTATATAAATATAAAAGTTCTCTTACCAACTAAATTAATCTTTTAGAATAAATTCTCTCAGATAACATATAATATGGTCTCCTTTATGGATATGATAATCTTAAGAATAAATATGACCTACATTCATTGAATTCAAACCCCCAATTACATTTTTATCTTATTTATCAACTGTGATAAATATTACTTATTATGGGAATTATTTATTATCAACTAGTGTTTTTTTATTATAAAAAGCTATTTTAACTCCCACCCTTTGTTTTTTAACATGTGTACTCATTTATAATGTTATCTGTAGAAAGAGCATCAAAGAAGAAAGAATTAGAAAAGAAAAAGAAAACAAGAAGAAATAATGAATGGCAGTGAGCATGTCCACCTGGGCCAGCATGAATCTTTTAGACCACGCATGCACAGCATCCCTTTTGAGACACAACAAGACCACGAACATTTATGGCTGTCTTGTTCTTTACTCTGATTTGATAGGATTCGTCGTCATCCTTTGCTCTGTCTGTCTATCTAGTACAATGTTCTTGTGTTACTTAAACAAGCCATAATTTTTTTATCAAATTTATAATATGTTTTGGTTAATGAACTTGACAATAAAATGTAAAGAACTCTCTGTATTTAATTGCTTTCTTCGTGTAGCTCTAAAAAAGAAAGTATATTTAGCACAATGACAACACAGTTTTGTACAGCGATTGAGAAGCTGAATATTTTGGACAAGTGTTGCTTAATATGTTGAAAATGATCTGTAACTAACTTAAGTTCATGTGGTTCCAGCTGTCAAGCATGCCTTCAACATTGTCATGTATGATTTTGCATGAATTAATAAATATGTGGTGCTGGTCTTTTCTGATACAGGGTTTGAATTTGGGTGCTATGTTGTTACTAGGAAAGAATAATTACAGCTAAACATTCAGAGATTAGATACTGGTTTCAGTGCTACATTTGAAGGTAGTAGTTGAAGGTACAAATTAAGGCTTCAGCAAATGTTTTTATAATTTTCACAAATATTTGGGATTTGTTCCACAGTTAGAAAATTATTTAGTATTTTTTTTAGTTCTACCTATTATAGAATCTTCTCAATTTTTTAAGAAACTGCAGAGTGTCTATTTGCAATGTTCCTGCTATATTCTACTTTTTGTATCTTGTCACTACTTGTGCCCAATCATTAATAATTTAGGAAACAATCATAAAAGATATTTTAAAAAAATATGTGATAAATTTATCAAATATAGAAATGAGATAGATCATAAAAGATTGAAGTCCACAAAGATGATATTGAATATGTAGGCTTAAGACTAACAAAGACTGAAAATAAGATTGCAATGTAAATTTTTAATAGATAGGTAGATAAAAATAATCATAAATTTATTTTTAATAAATTCTTAATGATAATAAAAATTTTATTCAAAATCTTTCTACTGAAAACTCCTCTTACTGGAGAAACTCATAAAGAATAAACGATTTTTTTTTTCTTAAAAGAAAAAAATAATAATAAACTACCTCCAATTTATTTTCTTATAATAGAAAATAAATTTATCTTCAAAACAGATGTCACTGATAACTATCAAGGTCCTATACTTAAAAAGCAAAGGTAAATAGAAAGTTGATACATTAAATATACTTTAGTATAACTCACCATTTACATGCTTGCATCTTTATTTACACTTGATTTCTCTTTTAAATATTTGATCCACCTAAAAATTTGCTGTAGTGTAGTTCGATTATGATTATGGCATTAAAATCCCTGTTATGATTGGTATTCAAACTCAAATCACATTCACAGATATACTCATATCAACGTTAATTGCATCAATTAACGGTGAGAGCTTGATCAGATAAGCATGATGGCAATATTCACGATGTTACTTACAGAATACAAATAACCAATAAGGAAAAATTGTATATCCCGCACGACCAGCCATTTCAGCTTCACTACTCACAAGTTCACCTATGGAAGTATAGCCATTAATCTAGAACACTGAAAGCCGTACTAAAACCATTATAATGAGACATAGATTACAATCATTGAGAAGGATAGTATCAATCAAGAAACACTTAAAAAGGCTTTCGCATATAAATTACGTAGGAAAGTTTCATCAGTTGCAATTCTAACATGCCTTACAACTCCTCCTACAGTAGCCAGGAAGGTCTGTAGAACCGACCATGTACTCAGGATTATTAGTGCATTCTCCAAGTGCAGCCCATCTCTCACAGCTTTCATGCTGATCAGTGCAGTCTCCTCCAGCTCCCACTATCTTATCAAATGACTCAACATGAATCCACTTTGTTGCTGACCATTTTTCACCTTCAATTACTGGGCATCCTGCATGGAGACTGTTGGTGTCTGGGGTAGCATTAGGGTGGAGACTAAAGAACAGAAGTGCATCCCCTCTACGTGGTTTCACTGCACGTTGCCAGGTTGAGGAACGAAACAGAAGAATGATTATTTTACATAAATTTGACAGCCATCAAATGCGATAGTAAGTATGGTAGAGAAGGTAATCCTAAAGAAAATACACGTTCAGTTGCACACCTGCTACTCCCTTTTTGGCACACTCAGAGAGATCATCGCTTCTTTCAGAACCTCTGTGACGTGGAGGTTCCTATAAGCAGAATGGAAATTTATAAGCTATCAAATGAGTTATATGTAATAAATAATAGAAATACTTTGTCTACAAAACTATGGATGGTTCAGACTGCTCTGATATGAGCCTGAACTGCCTCCGCACACCCAAAACCAAACCAAAAAAAAAAACTTTTCTCTTTCCTCTGGCAGGAAGGATTAGAGACAGGGAGCATATTTAAAACTCATTTTCTAGGAAAGCTTACACCTCTCTCGTGTCCTAACCAAAGGTGAGGGACACAACACAGGTGCCCTCCCTCACCCAGCTAGCAAGCTCCAAGTGATACAAAACAAGAAGAAAAAAGTACTATTAAGGAACCCCACGACCAAGTTTATTAAGGGAGAAACCAGATACATAAATACTGAAGAACTACAATTGCAAAAGTTAGCGAGAAATCAGGATATCAAAAACTAATTATAAGACAGACCTCTGCATTTGGGAACACTGTTTCGCCGCCTTTGGTCACATCAGTGAGATACATGAGAACAGTTGCAATTCGATGTCCACCCCGAGCAATATTAACTTTATCAGCAAAGTAATCATAATGTGGGTCGTATTTCTGCCCATGCTCATATCGTAATACTTGTATGTCTTCCCCATTTTCTGAAATTTAATTATAAATTATAATAAGGACACTAATAAATTCTTGTTTCAAAATTCTTCTATCTTTTGGGAGAGAAGGGATTACAGAGAATCTAGAAATGCAATTCATCACCTGTATGTAGTTAGAACTTCTAAAGGAGTTATCTTAGAACATTCCTGATATAGTTTCACAACCATTAGGTTTGACAAAGTCATAGGTTGCACAAATCATATCGATAGATAATGAGAAGTTCTTCTCATTTTGTTATGTCATGCTAAGACTGGATATACAATCATTAAAATATTAGCATGTGACTTCATATATTTCTAGTATAAATACTCTATTATGTTCGCAGTTAGTGACTTATCGCTTTTAATCATTTATGCCACATGTTCTTCAGGGTGCATGAATTAAGTATTTAAACAATTTTTGCTAACTGAGTGATGGGAAATTAAAAAGCTATGTTAGGTGTAGGAAGTCGTTGATATTTTACATTGGGCTTTTATGTATTTTGGACTATTATTTGGCTTTCATACTTTAGCTTAGGTATTTCAGTTGTTATTTTTATTTCTTTGTAATGGGTCTCTTAATAGAGTCTTGGTATTATTATCTATAAATAACCCTAAGTATTATGATTTGAAGAGACTATGTTGATATTAAATAATATTATATTGTTAAACTAGGGTTGCTCCTCCTCCCCTCTCTTCTCTCAACTTCTCCCCTGCCTTCCCATCTCTTTCCCCTTCTCTATCTGGTTGTCCTACATCACTGGGCCAGAGCATATTTCCATGAAGGCACGTGGAAACTTGCTTTAGACCCTTCTAAGTATTAATAACAGGCCATTTTCTAGGTTATTTCTCCCTTATTCGCTTGTTAAATGCCAACATCAAGTTAATATGTCAATCTGTGAAGCTTTGCATGTGCCTATGTAGCTTTTGAAGGATATATTACATTGTATGTAAAATCTTTGCTATTACACTTTACATTAAGTTAGATGATTTAAAATTTTATAAGTAAGATACAGCTTCTGACAACTTTGCTATTAGACTGAAAAATAAAGATAGCATTGGGGTCCGCGTGGGGGTCCTACAAACTTCATAAATTATACTAGCTCTTAATTCCCAAACTATCATTACACTTCAGTCCTCAATTCAACTGCGTGTCAAAGATTTCTGGCAGGGTTAAGCAACTGCTGTAAATAGCCAGGTTTACTTAATTTCCATTTTTATGTCTTTCACTGCCCTCTTCTAGCAAACTAACTTTAAAAGCAAAGGACTTCAGTTCCCAAAGCAGCAACTGATAACCACAGAACATATTTTTTAAATGGAAATTTGCTTCCAGATATCAAAGAATTAACAACTTGGTAAGAGAACACGGCATAATTGGTATTGAGTATAAATCTATCTACAAGCAAGTAAAAAAATACGCAAAATCGAACATTGATATCTTATAAAAACACATTATCATACATATATGGAATAGGAGGACTTAGATATTACTTCCACAGGTCTCACAAGGATGCCATAATGATTTTCAAAGGGAACTAATTAAACGAAATTTTACTTCACATATGGCATACCTTTTGGAAGAAAGGTCCATGATGAAATCTTGTCCTCAATGCCAGCAACAATAGGATCCTATAAAATAACTAAATTATTTGTCTTTAATGTACACAGCATACTTTTTTTTCTGTTTTCTGTGAAGAAACAATATCCATTCCATAAAAAAAACAGAACAAGCAAGAAAAACCTGCATGTTATTAACAGCATGTCTAAACACAGACATTTAGTGATATAAACTCCAACCAGATTTTCTCCCAGGATCTACAAACACCCTTTTCTACAGAATTTCTTCTAAAAAAAGGACTAAAGCCCATGTTTAGCACAACTACTAGTTACAGACATATTTTGCCCTTCAAATGCAAAGGAATTCTTGAACCATAGAATTTATAAACGTAATAGCAGTTAAGGTTTCGAAAAAAGAAGGGGCCAAATGAAGCCTGCTCATACAGTTCTTTTCTTTTAATAGAAGGTCATAGGGACATTAAATAGATGTTCATTGAGCTATTAACCTCGTACAGATAAAGTCAGATCTACCAACATACTAAGTTTAAACTTATTAATTCAACACGCCTACATAATTTCAGGTTTTCATCCATAATTGTACTTTTTATTCAGGATAGGAAACTCATTGTGGCTTATGCATTGATCTTAGAGATGATAACAAAAAAGGAACATTGAGGAGTCCACTATTTAGGTGTGTGTGTGTATATATATGTATGTATGTGTGTACGTACGTACGTACAAGCCAACGAATAAGGAAAGACATCAAGGAGCAACAGTGAAACCGACCTTGTTCTTGGGAATAAACATCCCTGAGCTTGTTCGAACTTCACTTAGCTTGCTTTGTCCAGACACGTTATCCGCGACTGCAGATCTCTTCAACTCTGATTTGGCCTAGTAAAACGTAATGAGCAGGCATCGCTTTGTTAATTGATAGAATAAAATAAAAGCACTTCAAATCGGCAAGGTTGGGATTTCTACCGATACTCACTATAGAGATCAAGTGGTCGCATTCCAAGTCCGTGAGGAAACCTTCATAAACGAAAGCTCTGCACATATTGGAATCATTCATTTAATTTTCACTCTAAAATAGAAAATCCTAAAGATAAATGGAAAATTTAGAAGTTATGATCCGACATCCGCAAAAGATTAAGAGGCATGGGATTGAGACCTTGGCTTCCATGAAACCTGTTTGACTTTTGAAGGGTTGATGATGGCACTGGCAGAACCAGCGTAGGAGCTGGAAACTTCACGAGGGATCAGGAAGATTGAAATCAACAGGAGGAATAGCGAAGACCCAACCCTAGACATCGGTTCCAGCTTGGATTCGCAGGAGAATAAGATTTTCTGACCTACCGAGCGGGATGGAAAGTTTTGAGTTATTTCTTTGGCCCGAGGTTGTTTACCTGAATCCGCCGATCCTTCTTCTTAGATCTGACGTGACGGAACGACATCGTTTACCATTAATTTGTAATTAGTATTTTATTTAAAAAACTGAATTTATCTTATAATTTCTATTCAATTCAAATAACTTAATCATTACAAAATAAAATTAGAATATTAAGTTATCAATCATTGACTACTGAAATATGAGCCCTTTCTATTATACATTGATTCGTTCGTCTATAATTACATGTCATTTCAAATCAGATTAAAAGCTAATGGATGTAGATTAAGAAGAGGAATTCTATCCTTTAACCTCCAACGTACTACATATAATGAAAAAGTAATGCTATTTACAAAATTCTTATAAATTATTTTATATATATTACATCATATAACTTCATCTGATGAGCGAAAAGTTATAACAGAGCTAACATGAACTCGTATATAAATTTCTCCACATCCGGTGGCCACCCTGTTGTCATCCTCATATGGATCAAAAGCAATATTGACAAAAATGTGCACGACGTAATGAGGTTCTGTTCTGCCTCTTTGTCTTCCTTCCTTGTCTTCGTACATAATACCCTATTCAACCTGTTGGGGCCAGCCAGTGGAATCAGCTCATGTTCTACGCCTAAAATGGCTGCCTCGGAACCATTTCCTTGCAGGCAAAGACCATCTGAAATTCTGAATCACAGCCCTTACTCTGGTTCTGAATGTTCTTGCTTTTCTTCTTCACCAGGGTTACATTTTCCTAGAAGAGTCTCCATATGTCGATCCACATCATTCAAAAACTTGGTAGAGTTGTACTCTTCTGCATCAAAGAGTTCTTCAGAATATGTCCTTTGAATTTTCGACTTCTGGCGTACTTTCATGAGCTCCAAGCTATCTTCCTCACGTTTTAGAATCTTCAATACCTGCATCCAACATCATAAAACATTTCATGTTCAGGATCAGTTCATCAGCAGTGTATTGAGGCTTGAGAGTATCCGATTCTTCAAAGGATCAAAAGCATAGCATAGAAGAATAGCTTGCAGCTATGACTTCTTCACATTATCTAAGTCATTTTTTGAGAAGAGTAACAAGATGACTGCATTCTGTTAGTGTAGCCGAGTAAGCAGTTTTAGTTTGGCTTCAATGAGACATCACTTGTTGCTAAAACTAGATAGAAAAACAAGGGAATGACTGAATATTTGTCTAGTGGTTTTGACTACTTTTTCTCAGTCAAGTTTATGCGAGCACCAGAAACTGACCCTGCAGTTTCCAACTGATCTGAGAATATAGAGCTAACTTTTATAAGTTTGCCTTTTGGAAAACAGACTTGATTAAAAAGTGACCCGTCTAATGGTTTTGACTACATTTTCCCAGTCAAGTTTATGCAAGCACCAGAAACTGACCCTGCGGTTTCTCACTGATCCGAGAATATAAAGCTAACTTCTAAAAGTTTGCCTTTTGGAAAACAGACTTGATTAAAAAGTGATCCAATTCCCAATACCGCTTTGCAACAGAAGATCACAGGTTATGAATTTGGTAAACGTACATTATTGAATTGCTTTCAAGAAGAAGAAGAACCTCTATAGCAAAACATGGCCTAGAAGCAGCTTGACAAAGACCATGAGGTAAAATTTTCATTATACAAGTCATTCTCTATACGGCAGGATCAGAATGATGGGACACCCAATGAGGTTTGGCATTTCGAAGTTCCATAATGCAGCCAGAACAGATAATGTAAAGATGCTTGGACAGGGCAACTAGTTCTACTATTATAGCAATCGACCTCAACATCTACTGAATAAAGCTTCTCTCCATATATCAAATACTTACCTGGCTCATGTGTGGTCGTTGAACTGAAGATTGATCTATACACAACGAAGCTACGAAGACTACAAGGTTCATCTGCTCTTCATCATAGGCATCATTCAGACATGGATCAACAAGCTGTTTGATGTTATTTGAAGATAGCAATGGTTTTGCCTGGAAAATAATTATTTAAGCAATCTGGAATGAAACTGATAATTTCAATGTTAACAAACTCAGTAGAACATTGTTGTTTATGTTCATAATGTAAAATAGCAGACATACCCACATCACCAAACTTTTCTGTGAGCTATCCAAAGCTTGTCGTCCGGTAATGAGCTCCAACAATAGCACTCCATAAGCATAGACATCAGTCTTTTCATCTACGAAACCATACATGAAGAATTCTGGAGGAAGGTAGCTGTTGTGACGGGCAAGATGAAGGGAAAAAGCCAAAAGAAAAAGAAAGCAAAAGGGTCAAAATTAGCTAGATGGGAAAAAATGGCTTATAAATGTTAACACAGAAACCATGTGAAACTGTTAGATATACAAACCCGAACGTGCCTTCGATCTTGGAGATGGTATGGTGAGTCCATTGGTCAGGTAACCACTTTGATAGCCCAAAATCAGATATCTGGTATAATATTGTAGTTACACATTGTAAAATGAAAACTAGAAGAAAAATTTAACAAAAAATGCAATTTAATCCAGATTGTTGCGTCAGGCTTAAGATGGTACCATGGCTTCAAAATCCTCCGAGAGCAAAATATTAGAAGCCTTGATATCTCTGTGAATTATCCTTCTTTGACATTCCTCATGCAGATAGCGAAGGCCATCAGCAGTCCCAAAAGCTATCTTATACCTTAAGCTCCAATCTAGTTTCTCCCGAGGTCCTGAAATC
This sequence comes from Delonix regia, assembly GCA_037074485.1. NCBI lineage: Eukaryota > Viridiplantae > Streptophyta > Magnoliopsida > Fabales > Fabaceae > Delonix > Delonix regia. Next base: position 34,016,568 of record CM073454.1, read on the forward strand.
ACACAAGGGAATGAAAGAAACCATAAATTTTACTCTCCAGAAACTTTATGTGGTTTTGATACATAGGATGTTCAGAAGGGTGAACAAACCATAAAGTATGGATGCTAGGCTGCCATGTGGAGATAACTGAAGAACAAGAAACATTCCCCCTTCCACACCATATCCAATTAATCTAGCAATATTAGGATGGTCCACATGCACTATAATTCCAAGCTCCGACAAGAAGTCTGCAGTCATTTCTTCTTGGGTTCCTCTTGTCAGCTGTTTAATTGCAACAAATTGCCCATCTGCCATTTTGCCTTTGTAAACGACAGCATAACCTCCCTCACCGATAACATTCTCTTGAAAAGGAAAGAAACAGAAGAAGCTTATCAACATGACAACCCAATTCAAGCATTGCTAAAATTTTCTTTTGAAACAACTTGTTAGCTAAAAGCAAAGCAATATTTTTTAAGAGAAAGAGCTCATACCATGGCTGAAGTTGTTGGTTGCAGCCAGGATCTCTTCAAAAGAGAAATTTTTCCAGGAAGCTTTAAAGCAGTACAACTCAGTATCAAAAGCTGCCTTCAGAGCTGAATTACTTATTGGTGGAGAATTTATAGTTGGGACCTGGTCCTCCCTGTATCTCTTGCTTTTTCTTCTGGTGAGTTTTGGAACATTTTTAAGCGGTTGAAAGGGTTGGAAACGCATTCGGGGTCCTTTCTTCAGCAAACGAAAGAAACCATGCCACTGGTTATTGTTTGACTGACTCTCTGAATCAGAGGTCTTGGAAGAAGGTGATTTAGGTTCTAAACTGCTTGGGCATTCCTCAACTTCACCTCTAGAAGAACACTCAGGTATGCCTTGCTCCAGAGAGTCTAAAGATCTCAAATCTAATATGGTAAGCATTCTAGCATTAGTACAATAAACAATTATCTTTAATTTAGTATTATTTACGACGTTCAGAGGAACTTCCTCATCCCACCGAGAGCGTAAAAAAGAAGAATGACAACTTACCATCATTTGAAATGGAATCAGAAAACCCAGCCCTTGGTCTGCATCCCTTTGGAGGAGGAGTCTGCCTTTCTTTTTCTTCTTCTATATTTACATTTTCTAAGCTGTGGGAACCATTGCTGCCAATATAATCTTATTTTTCAGCAAAGAACAAAGAATGTGACAGAGTGCACCGTGGCCAAGAGGGTCAAGAAGTACAAAGAAATTCCCAAAACCATAATCGCAAGGCACCAATTGCCATTAATCAGGAAAAATATGAAAATTTGGGCAAAGGACAAAAGTGTCCCAGACATATGTCAAGGCAACATCATCATGTGCTTAGAGGGACATAAAGAGGACAAATGAAACGTGATTTCCTGGAAAATGAGGAAGCAACCAAGTACCGGAAAAACAAGCTTGTAACCTTGAAAATTGATTATGAAGGAAGCAGAACATTAAACCTACGATACACGTTAAATGTTAGCTAAGTTGGTAAGAAGAGATATCTCATTAATAACTTGTGTTAAATTCTTCTGCAATATTATAGGATTAAAATGGTAAATGAGCCTTAAGATTCCCCCGGAAGGAACAGCTTGACCACAACGACCCCCATAAAAAATAAAAACAAAATCCCACGACACACTACGTCCATTTGAGAGGCGTTTAAAGAAGAATTTCGCGGTCACTGAAACTAACTGGTCATGAAAGCATGTGATCGAATGTGCATGTCATGAAATTTAGCAATTGAATCCAGACAAGAACAAAAAGAGCAACACAATGCCACCAAAAAGGAAATGATTAATGCAGAGTAAGGTGATTGAAGGAAGTGAAAAAGAAAGCTTACCAAGAGGGAACTTGGGGTTCTCGTTCACAGTTCATGGCCTTGTTAGAGGTGGCCAAATCCAGAAGGGTCTTTGTAAATCAAACGGGTTTGAGCCACGGCAACAACGCGCGCGCGCAGAATCAGAAGAGAAGACAAGAAAGAGACACAGAAAAGAGAGAGACGTGAAATTAGCGGCCCGCATGATTTTTCTGTGCGCCGCATTGCTATGATTATATTAATATATGCTGTGTCATCAAACCCACCGATTTTTTATGCCCAAAATGCGGATTTTATTAGTCATTTTTCCTCCCTAAATGTTAAACGAAATAAAGAGAAGATGAAGAAGAAGGAGAAGAAGAAGATTTAGCAAAGTATAGCTGTTTCGAAGGCTCACGAAGAAGCACGTAAGGTCCGTAAGGATTAGCACCTCTCCCCCATAGCACAACACAAATGGACTTAATAAATGACAGATTTTTGTATAAATTAGGCTTACTAAAAAAGTGAGTTTCATTTCCATCTAGAAAAAACCTTAATACCTTGGGACGATTATGGTTATTGTAGTTTGTAATTAAAACAAGGATAAAATAATGTTAAGGTCCTTTAATTTTATTTATAATTTGAAATTAGTCTTTTATATTTAACGCATTTCAAAATGAACCGATTAATGTCTCAAATATAAAAGACCAATTTGAAACAGTAAATAAAATTAAGGGGCTAAAATTATGGGAAGAGTCGAAGCTGGTGATCATTTGTCTTATGTATCTGCAATGGACTTGATACAATATTGGTATTTCAATTCTGTCATTGCTGAAGGGAGAGATGATGCTTGGTTGGATGATGATTGATGAAGCTTTCTTGAGATGGAAGAACAAGTGGCAGAATTACGAGGATAAACTACAGGAATTGCGTGCCCAAAAACTGTTGCTTCAACTGACAAATATTGGTGACTCGGTATCAGATTTGGAAGCTTTACCTCAAGGTCTTGCTGCCCTTTTAAGCAAGGTAAACATAAACATTGCCTCTTCATGTCATTGTTTTAATTTGTTACCTGCTTTGTCTATTGCATCCTAAAAGTGAGTATTTGAATCTCGTGCAGTTGGAACCATCAAACCGTGTCAAAGTTAATTGATGAGCTTCGGAAGGTACTTGGTTAGAAGGCTGGTGCTTCACAAGGGTACAATACAACAACCCGCATTACTATGATTATTGGACAATTACATGTCTCTCTTGATTATAAAATTAATATATGAATTTTAAAATATAGATTCTATAAAATTTTGTTTGGAATTTGATTAATTACGTTAATATCTTGTTATCTAAAGAACTATAATCAATTTTGATATATATTGCGAAATTTAATTTATTTTTTGTGAAATAAGTTAACTTTTTTATACAATATAAAATTATAATATGTCTTTTATATAATAATAAACATAATTAACTTGATATTAACTTTCAATCTAATAATATAGTTTTTTTTATAACGGTGAATATTTAAATAATTTTATTTTACAAAAACACTCATTATATAAAAACTTATCTTCATTAATGGAAAATAAATTACAAAAAAAGTCTGAAACTTTTAGAACAAGAATAGTAAATGTAATATAACTAACTTCTTTTTTTTTTTTTTTTTTTAAATAGAGTAAGTTTAAAAATAGAGTAAATCACTCTTAACTCTTCATTATTCCGGTTGCAATTATTTATATCCATTGAATTACCATGCGAGCCAAGCCAGGAACTAATGACAGTTGGATTGGTGGGTGTAGAAGTTCACAATTTGGATGCAGAAGGAACTTTGCAATTTGCAGGAAGAGAAGTCAAGATAGTATTCATCTCAGTACTATTTATATTGTAAAAATTTGAGATACACTCAATAAATTATATGTATTTCATTTGATTAATGATTCAAACTAAAATTTATAACTAAAGTTTGACCAATTTTTGCAATAAAAAAAAATATATATATATATATATGTCTCCTATATTAAATTATTTATGAATGTATTTATTATTTTATTAATTGTATAGGAACGTTGAAACTTACTTTTTTGTGTTTTTCTGTGTTCCATAAAGATGATCAAAACAAGCATTCGGAAGAAATAGACCCCAAAATAAGCAACAGACATCAACTCCCAGAGGATGAAATTTTTGCATATGATTGAAAAAATGAATCTAAAAAATATCTACTGGGCGCATAACTAATCACATCTTAAAAAACTTCTATTTACCAATACAGAACTTGCCAAATACATTGGATAAAACCTCCTCCGATGTATCTTCTCCACAGAACTACCCAAGCGCCAATGCGGCATCTTTCAAATCAATTGTCCAAAAATCCAGTGGTAGGTTCTCCTCTATCGATGATTTTAGTCTTTCGAAAGCTTCCTTCATCTGAACAAGTTGTTCACATTGTCTCTGAACATTAAATCACACAATGTACAAAAGTCAATGCAGTTGAAGACTATCACTTGCTACAAGAGCTTTGGCCCAGTGGTATTAAAATAATAATATTTTATTAATTTAATATATTTTTATTAATATTAAATTAATAAAATATTATTATTTTAATATAAAAAATTACTGGATCCGCTCCAGAAGCCAGTGGTAGTGTGAGTACCAACGTTTAACCTTCAGCTTTAGTTCTATTTGAAGAAGTATGTTATCAGATATAGATGAACAACCCCAGTAGCCTAAAATTTTACTGATGCTCTGTTCCCTTTCAGAAGGACTACAGTTTTGAAGCTATGACATGAGGAGGGACGGGGATGATAGAGATAAGGCCAAGTAAGAGCTTGCATGATTGAAAGTCCGTTTACGTCCCCCAAATAGAAATGCTAACTTCGGAAAAGAGGACCCCGTCTTGCACCAGAGCCGATAGAGTCCGACACTGTCGACGGCATGAAGGGAAGATGATGAGCGTAGAAGAGTTGACGAACCTGGACCGCAGAAGAGATGACGGGGAGAGTGTGTCTGTTTGGTGTTCTCTGGATGCAGAAGATGGCAAGAAGCGATGGCTTTCTGATGGGTTTCGGGTCAATTGGGTATTTAGGATTTGGGCATGTATGTATCTTTTTTTAATTGTATGCATGATGTAGCAAGGGGAGAGTCTTAATCACTAATCTTAGTCAACATAAATGACACACACTTAGTAGTTATTGGACATGTCATCACCTTTAATAACTACCGGGACCATTTTGATGGATGGAATGGGAGTGAGGGACTAAAATAAAGTTTCAAGGGACTGAGGGATTAAAATGAAATAATGGCAAGAAGTGGGGGATCAGAATAGCATTTTTGTTTAAAGAATTATTTAAGGAAGAGAATGCTAAGTCTAATGGACTGAGAATTAAAGATAGAGAGTTCAAGACTTTATGTTAAGTATGTAAGACTCAAAATAAGTTCAAAATGATAAATTTATGAAGGCAAAAATATTTAGTTATACGTATAACCTTTATTTGTTAGGTTACAATTCATAAAAGCTTAAGTGAATTTATTTAAGAAAACAATGGTCTTGTTTGGCTACACGTTAGTATTTTATTTCATTTTATGAGATTTGGATTTGGGTTTATTTAAACGTTCTAAGATTTCTTTTTTTTAAAAGAGGTTATAAATACCTCATATAAACATTACTTTGTTTCAAATTTGAATAGAAAAACAATATGCTTTTTTTTTTTTTTTCCTTTTGGGAAGATTGTGTTTTATATATTGTTTTTGTAATTATTGTTTCAATTCTCCTAGTTTTATTAAGAATTTAATATCCTATCAAGGTAGTTTCTTTACATTGTGATAATTTCAATTCTTATTTTATCAAGCCTTATCATATGCTTCTCTAAGAATAAGTTTTTTATGGTTCAATAAGATAAGAATTTAGATTTGATTGTTGCTCACATCAAATTATGAGTTGGCATTTTTGTTTATTTAAACTGATGTTTTGCATCAACGTGAGAGTAAAAAAATAATTTTTTATGAGTTTTTTCATTTGATCGATGATGACAATAGTGAAGAAAACATCATAAATAAAATAAAAAAGGATAAGAAAGTAACAAGGAAGAAGAAGAAAGAAAAAGAAAAGTGAATAAACCAAAAAAAATAATAATAAAAGAAAAATTAGTCATCAGTATCAATAATAACAAATAAAAGTTGAAATATTTTTTAGCCCTTTAAATTTCTTTATCATTTTAAATTAGTTCTTTAAATTTAAAGTATTTTCAAATAATTTTTTAGGTTTTAAATTCATTTCAAATTTTTCTTATAAAATGTGCTTTAGGGACAAATTTGAGATGAATTTGAAAATTCAAAAAACTATTTTAAAACTCTTCAAATTTAAGAGAGTAATATGAAGTAATAAATAAAGTTAAGAAAATAAAATATTATTTAGAAAAAAGATGAGAGTCGTTAAGTGACAAAGAGGTTGCAAAAGTGCCTATACCAAAAGAGGATAGTTACTAATTGAAATCAAAAGGAAACATTAAAGCCAAAAGCCAGCATTAAGGGTTAAATCTCTTGCTCATTGCCCATAAGCAAGTAAATTAAAAAATATTGCTTAAGACTATGGAGAATGTTTGTACCTTGTTCTTCATTTTTTGTTCTTGGCCATGCATAGTTAGATTATGAAAGCCCAAATTATAAGAATGATCTCAAGGGTGCAATGGATTGAGTTAGGCAAAAGATTCATACATGTTTGCTCTTACAGGTCTTTTGATGAACAAATGAGAAGTGGAACAAAATTTTAAAAATATTTAATTATGCCATGTTAAACTATACAAATATTTATATATTGTGTTTTAATTAAAATTATATATATATATATATATATACACACACACACACACACACACACAAAAACACACACATCACCTGTCTCTCAATTTGATTAGAGATAAAGCTTGCTGACATTTTTGTTCAAGCACATTTGGAAAGCGTAGTACAACGGAGAGTTGTATGCTATGTTTGGGCAAGACGAATCACTCCTAAAAAGAAATCTATTAATTCTCTCTGAATTGGTTGTACCATAGGTGCAATGATTTACTTCATGGGCAAGGTCTTAAGTTCAAGTCCAGGATGACCTAACTACGCCAAGGAAAAGAATAGAAGAAGCATATGACTCCTTCATGCAGGCTTCACTTGGCTCAAGGGGATATAGCTCAGTTGGTAGAGCTCCACTCTTGTAATTGGGTCATTGTGATTTCGTGTTGCACAGACACCCACACATTCCCTATCTCTTAATTTGATTGAAGATAAAGCTTGTAGACAATTTCACTCAATCAAGAGACAAAAATGAAGTCTCATATGATTGTCCACAATGTCTTTAATCTTAAAAACAACATTATTTTGAGGTGGCCTTAATACAGATCCATTATCAAGCCCAAGCCTGCCTTTGAAAACTTATTCTAGGAAAATGGAAAAATAAAGAAGAAACACACCTTAGTCTTACAGATCTGATGATAGTAGACATGTTTTAACTTCTAGGAGCAATGGAAGAATAGTTATTATCTTCATGTGTCAGTTTACATATTATCAGTTATTGTGGGTCAATTATTATGTACTAGTAACTATCTTAGGAGTATTATGTAAAAAAAATATGGAATATCATTATGGGAGATGAATGAATGAATTATATGTGTTTGAAATTTATCTGGAGTTTATTACTACTTGAATTGGACTACCTTTGTTGGTTCAAAGTTGAGATTCTTGCTCTAATTTAGTTTAATTGATTTTTGACCCTAACAATTTAGTATTGAAACCCTTGATCCAATATGGTAACCACCCATTCTTTTATGCATCCACCTGACCAGCCATCACCTTTGACAACTAAGTTTAAAGTTACTTTTAGTCCAGATCGAGTCGTTTCTCATTGTTAGGAGAAACATACTGGAAAGCCTATCTTAGAGCTCTTAATTTAGTGGCAAGGTCGTCCTCTTAAAGAATCTAGTTAGGAAGACTATGATTTGATCGCTACTCAATTCCCTGCTTTTCAACTTGCGGACATGTCAACTTTCCAGGAGGATTGTACTGATATAAACCCATCATTAGGCCAAGCCCGCTTCTAAAAGTTTATTATAGGAAAATGAAAAAATAAAGAAGAAACACGTCTTAGTCATATTGATTTGATGACTGCAGACGTGTTCCAACTTCTAATAGCAGTTGAAGAGTAGTTATAATCTTCATGTGTCAGTTTACATATTCTCAATTATTATAGGTTAGTTATTGTGTCAGTTATTAGGTATTAGTAACTATTGTAAGAGGAGTTATTATGAATGAATGAATTATGTATATATAAAATTATCTGAAGTCTAGTCCTACTCGAATTGGACTATTTTGTTGGTTTAGAGTTAAGATTCTCTCTCTAGGTCATTAATTTCTTTTTTGTATTTATCTATTCCTCACTCGACAATCTCTCACCTTCCCGTATCCTACTACTACACCTATCAATTTCCTATTATTTTGAATGCAAGTCAAGATTCTTAATATAATTCAGTTTAATAGATTTCTAAATATGCTTTTACATGCACTAGAGTAGGTTTAATATGATACAAAGTGAAGAGAACCATATCTAGGTTTGACATATAATTAGAATTAAATTTATAATGTAAAAAAAAACTCACAAATGCTTTATGGAGGAATCATTTAGATTAGGATAAAAGAGTATAACATTATTTTGGTATCATAGTTATTAGTTTAGTCTCAAATTGGTCTTTCACTAATTTTTAATTTTAATTTAGTCCATCATTTATGAATTTAGTCTAATTTAGTCCCTTAGTTATGAGTCCAATCTCAATTTATCTCTTCACTTATATGAAAATTAACACATTTAATTTATCAATCTCAAATAAATTCAAACTAAATATACTAATATTCATATTAGTTATGAACCAAAATTAGACTAGACTTATAAAAAGGGACTAAATTGATATTAGCGTCATAAGTGAGTGATCAAATTGAGATTGAAAATTAATGAGAACCAAATTATAACTAGACAAAGTGGGAGATCAAAATGATATTTTACTGATAAAATATTTGAAAGACTATAAATAAAAAAAATATTTTTTTGAATGGTGAAATTGATAGAAGAGTAGAAAATATTTTGCATTTTGTCATTAATCATTTTTCACATCATTGGGTTTCAATAGTTGAAACCTCAAGTATTGATACGTCATTTAAATAAGCCCACAATGGTGGACTTGGAGGCCATTTTTGGACAAGACAAAATTCTTGCTCTTATTGAAATAAACTTCTTTTGGCCAAATATGATCTAGATGTTTCAAGACATGTGGAGCGATACTAAGCTTGTTATATTGCTAGGCTCATGCACAAAGTACTGGTTTATACACACAACTTCCAGTTCTTAATGCACCATGGGTAGATATAAGTATTGATTTCGTGGTGGGATTATCAAAGACTCAAAGGAACAAAGACTTGATTATGGATGTGGTGGACTGAGTTTCTAAAATGGCATATTTTGTTCCATGTCTAAAGACTTTGAATATCTTCACTTTAAGGAGATTGTCAAACTTTATGGCATTCCAAAGACCATCACATCTAATCATGATTAAAAATTTATTAGTCATTTTTTGCGTACTCTTTGGAGGAATCTTAGAACTACTCTTCAATTTAGTTCCTTTCGCCATCTTCAAAATCGACAGCTAAATAGAAGTTGTCAATCAAAGTTTGGGAAGGTTATTAAGATCCTTGGTAAGAGGAAATATTTGACAATGGGATATTATACTACCTCAAGTGGAGTTTGGTTACAACTAGTCTTAAAGCAAATCTTTAGGTAAAAGTCCATTCAAAGTTGTTTATAGAGCTAATATATCAGTTTGTTGGATCTTGCCCCCTTCTAATTAATCATTCTTTTAGTAGTGATCCTTAAAAAAGTGCAAAATAGATCCAAAAGTTACATGAAAAGGTTCAAAAGAAGATTGTGTTAGCAAAATGAAAAGTACAAGAAAAGCTAACAAATTTTGAAGGTTGTAAATTTCATGGAAAAGGATTTAGTATGGATTCATCTTTGAAAGGAGAGATTTTCACTAGAACATTTTGGAAAGCTCAGACCAAGGGTAGGTGGGCCTTTTCAGATATTAAAAAGGATAGGTGTAAATGCATAAAAGGTTGAGCTTCTAGAAGATTATGGAGTTTCTACAACATTAATTGTTTTTGACTTATTGCCATACATTGAAGAAGAAAAAGAATTCAACTTGAGGGCCAGTTTTTTCCAACAGGGGGAGGATTGATAGGGAAAATTAATAAAGTAATAATTATAGTTGCAATAATGAAAAAAAATTCATAATTCAAATGGGCACTTATATGGAAACTTATAAAGTCATAGTCATTTAATATTACCTGTGAAAATCGAAAAGGCAAATTCAAATTTTAATAATGTATTTAGGTTTTCTAGATATTATCAGCATTTAATTTAATTAATGCTCACTCTACTACAAACAAGTGCTCTCATGTTAGATGTAAGCAAGTTATTTGAGTTTCAAAATATATAATAGTTGCAACTCAATATCAAGTTCTCTAGTTTTGGCTTAATGTATCTTGGGTGGATTCCTATGATAGTCCTAACCGCATTTTAGTTGTTTTAAGGGCATGATTATCTTTAAACTCTCTCCGGCCATCATATTAGTATTAGAGCTTCAGTTCTTTCCATGGATGGATGTCGTCGTTAAGGAGTGAATGTCAACATGGCTACTGTTAAGCGTGATCTTCGTGATGTCGAGATGGATGAGTTGAAGAGACAAGTGCAACAACTCCAACAACAACTTAAGCATCTTTAGGTTGTAAACCATGAAGGGGCATGTTATGGTTTAGACGTTGGTAATGAAAAAGAGAAGATTAACCTTTTCCATAATGATCACTCTGATTCATGAATTAGAAGGGCTTCATTTTGTTTTAGTCAGAGGAATCGTTATGAAAACTTCAGTGTCAAAGTTAACATTCCAAATTTTGAAGGCCAATTGAATCTTAAAGATTTCATTGATTGGTTAGCCATAGTCAAGCGAGTCTTTGACTACAAAAGCATTCAAGAAGATAAGAAGGTGAAGATAATTGCCATCAAGTTGATGAAACATATTTCAATTTGGTGGGAAAACTTAAAGAGGTGAAGGGAATGCAAAGGAAAGCTACAAATTGCAACATGGGAAAAGATGAAGAGATAGCTCATGATGACATTTCTTCATGCAGGCTACATGCAAGATTCTTTCTATTGGCTCTACAATTTCAAGTAAGTAAAGTTGTCAGTGGAAGATTACACAACTAAATTTGAGCAACATGATGAAGTGTGATGTTGTGGAACCTAAAGAACAAACAATGCCCGATGTTTCAGTGGTTTCCTATAAGAAATTCGTAATGTAGTCCAATTGCAACCTTATTAGACTTTTAATGGTATGTACAAGCTAGCAGTTCATTTAAAAAAGCAATTCAATGAGAAAGGTGTTTGCAAGACCTTAGGAAAAGAGGGAATCTTTAATTGGGGGAGTACCTCAACTCCTAAGCTTTCATCGGCTGACAAGGCTACTTCGTTGAGGATAAATTCAACACAAGGTGGCAACCCTTGTAACAGTTGAAGTACTACATCAAAATAGTGCTTTAAGTGTTGAGCATATAGTCACATTGCTTCCAAATGCCTAAATAGGAAGATCATTTCTTTAGTAGAAGAGAAGGTTAACGATGAACCAGTATTTGATTCCACCATTGAGAAAAAGGATGAGATCGAGCATGAGGAGATCACTTATAGTGATGAAGGAGAGACTTCAGTCATTAGTGCATCTTAAAGTCAGTATATGTTAAAGATGACAAATGACTTTGCCATAATATTTTTCTCACTTAGTGTACCACTTACAGTAAGGTATGCACTATCATTATTGATAGTGGAAGTTGTGAAAATGTTGTCTCCACTACCAGGTTAATGGCACCCTCAGATTCTTTGACAACACTATTGCTAATGGTACCATCCAGACTGCCCAAAAGGATTGTATATCTTGAAGATTTTGTCTTATCCTTTCATAATTTTGCTCTGAGACAAAGGAGGTGATGATAGAATTTTGTTTTTCAAGCATGGAATATTTATTAATTGAAAAGTTTTACTTATCAAGTTAGAGAAAAGGAGGAACAAGGAAGAGGAGAGATAGAGGTGATGGTGGAAGTTGGCACTTAGAGTATAAAGTGTATTTTCCTTACCAGGTTCCAATTGTAATAGCCTTTGTATTTTTTGGTATTTTTTTAAATTTTATATGTATTAAACAATTACATTGTTTTTTGTCTACTCTTAACAGTAGAGATTTCAGTCTAGGATTTAGGAGAAGAATGGATTTTGTGAGAATATTGGATTTAAGGAGAATAATATTTTGAAGGATCTCATTTGGTGTAGGTCGAAGTTTAGTAGTATTTAGCTAGGACCTGATGACTACCTTCTAGATTTTACTCTTTTCACATTCAAAATTCTCACAAAATTTATACTTATCCAAAATCCCATACTAAAATCTTTGCTATTAAGAGCAGATAAAAAATACAACCGTTTAATACATATAAAATTAAAAAATACAAGGTCTACTGCAACTGGTACCTAGTTAAGGAAATACGACATACACTCTGCCTACTAATTTCCACCATCACCTCTATCTCTTCTCTTCCTTCTTCTTCATCATCTCCAAATTTTCTTGGTAAGTAAAAATTTCTATTATTAAATGTTCCACAGTTAAAGAAACTAATTTCTATCATTATTCACCTCCATCATTTGTCTCGAAGCAAAATTACAATAGGATAGTACAAACTCTTTAAGATATATATTCCCTTTGGGTACTCTGGATAGAACCCTTGGTGATGGTGTCGTCAGATTCTGAGGGTGCCATTGCACCTGGTTCAGACCCCCTCTAAATGTCATCCACTGCCCTGCAAATGGTACTACCACCTACCACCATTTAAACATCCCTTGGAAAAGGAATGGCAGGCTTACCCTCACGAACTCTAAATTCCTCTCTTGCAGTAAACTCTATAGATTTGTTATCACAATTAAAAGAAAGCAAACCCTGGATGGTATTTATTATTCAAGAATCATCCACTCCAAGGATGTTCTCTGGTGGTGGAGTGACAGAACACACAATCTGAGACGAAGAACAATATAGAGGAGGCACCTTCATTTTTAGAGTTAGGGTGAGATGAAAAAGACAAATTTGGAAGAGATACCCTTGAAGTAGAGTGAGGCTGAGGTGAGAAATAATATACTGAAACTGACATCTCCATTATAAAGTCAAGAGGCACCTCTCGAACATAGTTCATTAGCCATTCACTAGTTCTTGTCTCAAATCCCAACTAGCGATCTAACTTAGATCTAAAAGTCCATTGTCACTCCTAATTAGTACATTGGGCAACCTTTATATCCAACCATCATCCACAAAAGGCTGCTACTGAAAAAGTTGCATGTAGCCCAAATGGTGACGGTGGATCACAACATAACCTTTGGAGATAGCAGTAGTCAACAATCTCCCTATAATCCTACGATATGTATGTGGCACAGGGAGCTTGATGTCTCTACATGGCTTCCAAATCACATGAAGAAGTGAAAAAAATGTCAAAGCTTAACTAGAGTGGCTTGTGCTATTTTTAGAGTATCAAGGTATAATAAAACTTTTAGTAACAACTTTAATATCTTATTTGAATATTTAAGTGATAATTATAAGGATAATGATATTATGATATGATATGATTAGGAATAATATGTATAAAGAAAGAAAATGCCTATTCAATGAAATCATTTTAATGCTAAGAATTGCTAAAATGAAATTTTCATTTTAGTAATATTAATTCATTGTCAATATGCATATGTGGAATTGAGCAATATATATCATATAATACATGGTCCCATGGTGTATATAACCATATAATTTATATAATCAATCTATCAAGTGTTGTACTAAAAGTAACTAATGTGCCCTTTATTAATGAAGGTGTTAAAAAAAAAAAAAAGACCTATATCATAGCAAGTTCAAAAAATAAGTTATAAATTGAACAGAAAATCATTAACTACAAAAAAATACTTTAAAACTATTAATGTCACATAATGAGTTTTTCTATGTTGAATGTTGTATGTCAATGAATTATTAAATGATGGAATAAAATAATCATAATAGAAAATCAATAATGAGTTCACATGATAAAGGAAAGATGCAAGAATTATCATCTATAATACAAAAATACACATGAACAAGATTAGAAGTAAAACAAATAGCTAAGAATTACCACGTACAATGGAATGAAGTCAGCTTGGACTAAGAATGTTACTCTATTTCTTGCTAAGATTCCCAATAATTACATATCAAAAGTTGATGACATGGGACTAATGAAATGGAATGACAAAGGAGAATTACTTGAACATCATAAATATAATACAGCAAAACTGTTTGAAGATTGCGAATATAGTAGGTTATGGTATTTTGCATATGTAAGTGTATACATAAACCCTACGTTCACTTCCTAGTATCAAAGGTGGAAGACAGGCAATGATGACCAAGAAGGATAGATAAAATTATTATGGTTGTTTTGGTATCAGCATAGTAAGGATTCCAAGGACTATATATGAAAGCATTTAGGGATCTGATAACGATAGGAATTAATATTGATCTTTCATGGAACTTGGAGCTTTGAGGTACATGTAAAACATTATACTTTTGGAAGCAATATGAAAGATTGTCATGGAAATTTTAGTATCTCAGAGATTCCATGGAGAATCAGAAAGGATAGCATTTTAAAATTACTAGGGGAAAGAATAGATAATTCATTACATACATAAATTTTTAATTAAAAACAGTTGAACAAATTTAAATTCTAATGAGCTATAGCTACGATGAAAACAAAAGTAACTTGTATGGTGCAATTTAGAGTGAATGAGGAAGAACGATCTGGCCACTCTTCCTCACTTTGAGTTATTATGATCCATTTTCGATTCAAGTTGATATAAAATACTTTTAAAAAATATTATTTTCCATAACTTATAACCAAAGTAGTCAAGTGTATATTTGGATCAGATTTATGAAATTAAAATAATTTTGCTAACTTGATTTAAGTCGAAATTGAATTTACCAGATCATATTTATATGTTTTAATTAAAATATTTAAATCTGGAAAGTGAATTTTGTGTTGATTTCATTCATCCAACATAAAAATAGGGTTCATGAGTAAACTGAATTTGGACTAGAGATATAATTTTAGAAATTTTTTGTATCATAAAATTTCAGAAACTTTTACTTCATATTTTCTATTTCTAATAAAAAGTAAAACAGAAAATAACAAAACCATTGATCCAACAGGCTGCGAGCATTCTCCTCTCTTCCACGTGAATGGAGAATGGTCGCTGACCTGACAGTTATTGCCACTGACTGGTAGTTTCTGAATAAAGGGGTCATTGGACTTATATATACCCAGACCCATTAGCCTCTCACTTGTATACACCGACACAGACCAAGTACTGATGCAACGGCACTTAATCATGGAGAAGAAGAACCTTCCCGAACAGGTGATCAGGGAAATCCTTTTACGCTTGCCCGTCAAATCTCTCCTGCGATTCAGGTGTGTATCAAAGTCATGGCTCTCTCTCATCTCCAATCCCCACTTCGCCAATTTGCATTTTCAACGATCTTCCCAACACACCCATCGAATACTTCACACAGTAGCTTCAGGAACTCGATCTTTAGATTTCAATGCATCCCTTCATGACGATTCTGCTGTTGTAAGCCTCAATTTTCCTCTTTTCAAACCACTCGTTCATGTCCATATTATGGGTTCTTGCAGAGGGTTTCTGCTTCTAGTGCTTGATTATGATCCTAAACTTTTTATATGGAATCCTTCAACCGGTGTCTGCAAGCATATCCCACCATCTTCGTTGCAGAATTATATATTTCTGTACGGCTTTGGCTATGATGCATCCACAGACGACTACTTAGTAGTTCTAGCATCATGCGACCCTAATGCATATGATTGTGCCACAGACGTTGAAATCTTCTCTCTGAGAACCAATTCATGGAAAAAGGTTGAGGGCAATTACCCATATATTAGTCGAATGGATGATCCTGAACCTTTGTCCGGTTCATTTTTAAACGGTGCTATTCATTGGTTGGCTTCGCGTCTTGAAGAGCAAGTTTCAAATGAAGTAATGATTGCATTCGATTTGACAGAGAGGAATTTTCGAGAAGTACCGATGCCTGATGGTTTCAAATATGGGTCCTGCGAATTGAAAGTACTGGGAGGATGCCTTGGTCTTATTGATGAGAATGGTTATGAAGAAATTGAGATATGGGTGATGAGAGAATATGGAGTGAGGTCATCTTGGAGTATGCATATTACTGTGTCTCTTGTTGAGATTCCTACCAAATACTTTTCACCAATATGCTTCACCAAAGACGGTGAAATTGTTGGAATAGATGGTAGTTTAGGACTAGTAAAATGCAATGACAAAGGAGAAGTGCTCGAACATCGCCAGTATTGTCATGATCCGCTACGGTATAGAGGGACTGCAAGTGTGTATACTGAAACTTTGCTTTCCCTCCCTACTGATCAGGTACTGTTTTATATATATATATATATATATATATATATTCAAATATATAAATAGAATTTAACTTCTAAGATAGTGACAGAATTTAAGATAAATGAAAATGATAAGTATAAAATCTAATAGAAGCGGATGATGAAATAGAGGATAAAATAATAAAAACTGGGTAGAATTGTTTCAACACATTTCAAAATATATTTTGCCAAAAAAAAAAAAAAGTTTTTAACACACATGGAGGCATATTGTGCCGTATAAATATAACATCGTATTAAATTCATGTCTGGTAGGAATATGCCTCTTGATTAGATATATCCGTGCTTCGATAATATTATTTTGACTGTTTTAATATATATCATATTAAGAATACGAAGACTATCTAAACTTCTAAATATTTGAGAAATGAAAAGAATGGAAAAAGAATTAGCATTGATCTTTTATAGAACTTGTGGCATTGTTGTGAAATGATAAATTACTACAGCTTTAGACAGAATGTACGTAGTAGTGTTTCTAATGTGGGAAACATTATTGCAACAATCTCCATGCATATAATTGATGGCAAATTGCTGATTTGTTTGAATTACATGCATTCATCTATGCTAGTCAATGAAATTAAAAAGCGCTTGGTTGTGAAATTTGATTTTTCGTGTTTGATTGTATACAGGATAGTTCATCAAACCAGCCATCATGCTTTTCTCCATGATATTTCGATGCTTATCAACGTGGTCAACAAAGAGCAAATCTCTTTCCCTCTCCTTTTTTGTCTTCATGTTTCTGTCAAGTGTCTTTCTCTTCTTTCACGTGGTGAGCTTTTAGTACTGCCAAATCAAGCCTATTAGGTGGAAGAAATGTCATATTAATATTGAATGGAGAAGTTGTCTTGAATTATATTTGATTGGAGCATTTTTTGTATTACTGAACTTATAATCTTATCAATCCAAGTATAATTTGAAAATTTTGGCTTCGCTGGTGTGGAATATATATATATATATATATATATATATATATATATACACTGACTTTGAGATTATTATTATTATTGGTATAGGTTAAGGATTAACATGCAATCTTTTATCTAAATCATGGATCATCTAAGCACGTGAGTTAGTTGCTTCAAAATTAAATATATTTATTTTCATTATTCCCTCAAATAATAATCCACTTTTTACTATTTGGATAATCCAATGCAAATCATCTACTTTAGGAATATTTGGATAATCCAAAATTTAATGGCTCACATTTTATCTTATAATATTTTAATTCTAATTTGAATATATAAGTTAATGTAAAAATCATTACAATATAGAACGTGTATTATATTAGACAGTATCTTATTGAAGAGAAAAAAAAAATTGAACAAACTTTACAGTTCACAATCTACTCCTCACACTTTACAATCTATTTTAGTGTCTTTAGTAAGATACTATCTTGTATAACAAAGTATTTATTATATTAATATCTCTTTGTACATTATGATATATATATATTTTAAATTATTTATTTAAATTAAAATACAAAATATGTTAAATATGAGTTATTAGATCAAAATTCAATGACTCACATTATGTAAGATACCTATTAAAAATGATCTTCACTCTTGAATAATTTATCTTAAGAAAAGCTTATTTGGATAATCATTTCAAAGTTTACACAAAAATTATGGAAGATCAATTACAATTACCAATAATCCATTTAAATTCAAGTTTTTAAATACTCATGATTATATTTGATTATTTATATTTTTTTTACTATATCTTAAATAATTATCTAAAAACAAATTTTAAAATCAAAGATTCTTTGTAATCTCCTGTGTAATATAAATCTATTAGTATCTGCACATTCATTAGACTAGTTAATTCCACCATATATTAGCCTTTCCCTCTATCATTGATGTACATTCATACACTGAGGCAAAAACCTTCCTTTGATTCAACGTTATGTAGAGAAAATAGATACCGAATAGAAGCAAAACTTTAGCAAATAATTTGAGAAGACGCAGAATTTTATGTGGAAAAATCCCAATAGTATAAAAAGCCACGGACAAGGTAGAAATGACTTCACTATGAGAAAAATAAGAGTTACACATTCTCTCTATATGGCAAAGATAATACAATAATTTTATATCTCTTGCTAATAGGATAATACTAATATCACAACTCTCTCTCTCTATATATAGGATTGCTCATTTTCTTAGTTGTAAGAAATGAGGTTTTGAAGCTCTCTATTTATAAGGATGAATAAAGGATTTCAGTGCAATTTTTAGAGGACTAAACTACAATTTCCAGAAAAAAAAAATTTCTTTTTCTTTGGTTGGCCACCTACCATACACCAATTTAAGTGTCACCATTTGACGATTTCCCACTTAAAGATTTGATTAAGAATCAATCAATCTTCACTCATTCTTCTTTCTTTGTCGTCTCTTGTGGCTCACGTCTCTACTAAGCTAATAGAAGATCTACATCATATGAACTTATCAGTGCTCACTGGCTTTGTTAGTGCATCTACTTGGTTATCTTTAGTATAGATTTTCTACATATCCACACTTCCTTCTTCCACGGTATCTCGAATAAAGTGATATTGAACTTGTATATGTTTTGTTTTAGAATGAAATGTGAGATTCTTCACTAAGTGGATAGTATTTTGATTATCACTAAATAGTGTAATCTTCCTGGGATTGTACTTAAGCTTTTCCATTAGTATCTGCAACTAGATTGCTTCTTTGTTAGCTTGTGTAGCTACAATATATTTTGCTTCAAACATTGAAGTGGCCACAATAGGTTATAGTTTTGAAACCTAGCATAGAGCTTTGCCTACAAGAGTAGATACATAACTACTAGTGGATTTGCTATTGTCAAGATCATTTGCAAATTTGAATCTGTATAGCCTCTGATGGTGAAATCTGATCCTCTATAACATAATGCAACATCTGTGGTCCCTTTAATGTATCATAGGACCCTTTTTATAACATTCCATTATTCTTGGCCAGTATTCGCTATAAATTGACTAACCACTCCTACTGCTTGTGCAATATTTGGTCTTGTGCAAATCATAACGAACATTAGGCTACCCATTACTGATGCAAACAATACTCGAGCCATTTCTTCCTCTCTTCTTCACTGCTAGGACTCATGCTTGAGGATAACTTCAAATTAACAAGAAGTGAAGTAGAGATTGGCTTACAATCTTGCATATTGAAGCATCACTAGATCTTCTTTAAATGATTCTTTTGAAAAAGCCAAATCTTCCTGTTATTTCTATCTCGATGAATTTTCATCCCTAGAATCATGTTTGCTGGTCCCAAGTCCTTCATATCAAATTCCCTAACCAATTATGCCTTTAATTCATCGATGCAATTTTTGCTAGGGCCTAGTACCAACATGTTGTTAATATACAATAGCAAAATAATAAACTTATTTCTACTAAACCTTTTGATATATGGATAAGAGTCAGCATTAAGTTTGTTGTTTCCAAGGCTCATGATGAAAGAATCAAATCTCTTATACGAACATCTTGGTGCTTGTTTGAGACCATATAGAGATTTGTTCAACCTATAAACTAAGTTCTCTTTTCATTTTTCTTCAAACCCTTATGGCTGGAGCATATAATCTTACAACTCTCTATATATCTCATAACTCTCTTTCTATATAGGATTGCTCCTTCTCTTAGTTGTAAGAAATGGGGTTTTGAAGCTCTTTATTTATAAGGATGGACGAAGAACTTTAGTGCAATTTTTAGAAGACTAAATTGCAATTAACAATTTTTTTTTCTTTATCTTTGATTAGCCACTTAACATACGCTAATTTAGGTGTTACCCTTTGACATGTTATACCACCATAGACTACTTTCCCTAAGATCTCATAAAGGAATCAAGTCATTTTTACATTTCAAGTACATATCAAAATCATGGCATTTTCTTATCTCTAATCCTTGCTTCGTAGATTTGCACTTTCAATGATCTTTCCAATGCACCTATCTACTCTTTCACACTCTAGCTTCAGAAAACCAATCTATAAATCTCAATGCACCTTTTCACAGTGACTTTGTTGTTGTGAGACTCAGGTCTCTTTTCCCTCAAAACATTGAGATTGTGGGTTCTTGCTGAGGCTTCCTATGTCTATTCCTATACAATGTTTATTTTTACATATGGAATCCTTCAACTGATATTTCCAAGCAAGTCTCACCTCCTCAAATGTGGCTTAACTCGTGTCTCTATGGGTTTGGTTATGATGCTTCCACATATGACTTCTTAATAGTGGTAGCATCATGCCACCCCTGTCATGTACCACGTAAGGTTGCTCAACTTGAGATCTTCTTTGTAAGAACCAATGCATGGACAAAACTTGAGGTTGTCAATGTTTGATTTTTCTTTCCAAAATATGATCCTGATTATGTGAGTGGTTTGTTCTTAAATGGTGCAATTTATTGGTTCGTTGTGTGCGCTGAGATACCATAAGTTTTAGAAGGAGCAATTATTGCATTCAATTTAAGATAAAGGAGTTTGTGCTCGCTGAGATACCGTAAGTTTCAGAATGAGCAATTATTGCATTCAATTTAAGATGAAGGAGTTTATGAGAAGTAACTATGCCTTGTGAACTCAAAAATGAATATGGTGAATTGAAGGAGCTTAGAGGATGCCTCAGTCTTATTTAGAGGAACAATATGATTTGTGATAAAATTGAAATATGGGTGATGAGAGAATATAGTGTGAAGTCATCTTGGACTAAGCATATTACTAAGTGGCATTTTGAGTTCCCAGGTAAAAACTTTTCACCAATATGCTACGCCAAAGATGGTCAAATTGTAGGAATAGATGGTGATTTAGGATTAGCAATATGCAATGACAAAGGATAACTACTTGAACATCGCCAATATTTTGAGGATCTGAAACATTTTGTGGCAAAGGCTTGTGTATATACCGAAAGTCTACTTTCTTTCCCATGTGATTCATCACAGGGATAAATACTGTTTATTTAACGTTGGATATTTTTGTTAATGTTTTAAGTAGTAGGTCAGTTCAACAAGCCTGCCTTCATGCCCTTCTCCATGATAGATTGAGTGATCAACTAAGTGTTATAACTTTGGAAAAATTCCTAAAGAGGATGAGGGAAAATTTTTAGATTAGTAGTTTATAATTTCTCTTTCTTTTCATTTTTGTACATTTTGCAGTCTGTGAATTTATTTAATTATCTAATTATTGAATTTTGTGTTAGCATATCTGTTACCTTTTCATGCTCTTAGTGTAAGAAACTCTTAAATTCTTAATGGATTTAGATGTGATCTCTATCTTGAAATTTACATAAAAAAATAAAGGATTGATAACTATTTTTTTAAATAATGAACTGATAACTTAATGTGCATACATTTAATAAATTATATTAACTAAATTCAAATATTATAACTTAATTATTTATGAGAAGCTTAGATATTTTATATCATCATTTTAATTTTATAAAGAAAAGGCCAAACGTATTCCTTGCAACAATCATGCAAAACCGTCCCAAAATTTTGATGATTTTAACAAGGGTTGCCTCACCATTAAGATCTGCTGTATCGGTGAGTTTTAGAACTATTTTCTTTTTACCATTACAAAGCCCCTTGCAAAAACACCTAAAAACCTATTACTAGAACACTTTCTTTTTTAAAGTATAGTTTAATTATTCTTTTATTTCTTGATACTTGCTTGGTTGAACTTAACAAATTTGAACTCCTCGAGATGTTTGGGACCACTTTTATTGTATACAAAAGATAGGAAAAAGAGATATATATTTGGAAATAGATAAACCAAGTTCAATGTAATCCATTTAATTTATTTGCCTTATTTTGGTTTGTGGTGAGCTCATAATCTACAGGTGTCTTAGATTGGAACCTATTATGTGTTTGTAGTCCTAGATTTGTAATATAAATAGAGTTACAAATCTATTATTTATTATATATAAGTAAAGTAGACTCATTTTAATGTGAGAACTTCGTTGACAAATAAGAAGTCACAATTGATCAAACCCTCGACTTCTCGTATCATGCTCTTCAACTTTTTGATACATGTATAGAGAATTTTTTGGAGTGCATAAACTCTTCGTAGTTAATAAGAAAAAATGAAGTAATTAATTAATTAGTTAAGCACATCTTAAATAAGAAATTCTTTGAAATTTGAGAATTTTTAGAGTTAACAAAAAAATTATTGAATTTTTTGTAGTCAACAAGAAAAATAATGAATGAATGAATGAATTAATTATTAATCATTTTTTAATTGAGAATTCTTTTAAAGTTTGAGAATTTTTTAGAGTAAACGAGAAAATTAATGACCTTCCAAATAGGTAATCCTTGGAAGTTTAGACAATTTTCGAGTCAATGAAAAAAGTAATTAATTAATTAATTAATTGTTTCTTAAACTTTAGAATAAAGGATCATAAAATAACTTGACATGGTCTAAAATTAAAGCACGGAAACTGATATATAGTTGAATGGTTTATTCTATAATTTAGATTGTTCATCGTCATATATTACTTGAAGTTAGAAGCAGAGTTAAATGTGGTTTCATCAATTTCTAAGATTTCAAAGTTTTTTTAAAAGAGCAATAATGAGAGTTGCTTCATATGTCAAAGAAAATATATTATGATGGTATCCTATTAACAAGCCCATTAATTTAAAATATATAGGCATATAGTAAAACAAATTAATTTTTTTTAAGGCACGTGTAACGCACGGGCAAATAAACTAATATATAATTAAAGTAGACGTCCTTTAACATGGGAGTTCCATTAATTGACAAGAAATTTTGGTTGATCAAACTCTCAGTTCCTCGTGTGAAGAGTTTTCAAATTTTTGATACATGTATCAAGAATTTTTTAAAGTACATAAATTCTTCATAGTCAACGAGAAAAATTATGAATTAATTAATTAACCACCATTTAAATTAAGAATTCTTTGAAGTTCAAGCAGTTTTTAAAATCAACAAATAAAATAATGTATTAATTAATTAATTGTCTCTTAAACTTTATAATAAGGAACTGTAAATATAACTTAGCATGATTCAAAATTAAAATAAAAGAAAATGATATATAATTGAATGATTTTTTAAATGGCTTAGATCGTTCAAAGTCAAAAGTAAAGTTAAATGTGATTATATTAGTTTATGATATTTTAGAGTTCTTCAAAAAGAGCAATAATGAGAGCTACTACGTCAAGAAAGATATTCTATGATAATGCCCTTATAATGAACCCAATATTTTAAAATGTATTGGCATACAATTATTCAAATTAATTTTTTTCAAAGCATGTGCAATGCACCTGCAAATAAACTAGCTACAACTTAAATGAAATCATATTTGTCATAACAATAGATGATCCACTCACATAAATGAGAAATTTACATTGAGAGAATCTCAACAATATCAATTATATATAAATAAAGTAGCTCCCTTTAATGTATTTATTATATATAAGTAAAATAGGTTCCTTTTAACATGGGAGCTCCATTGATAGATGAGAAGCCTCAGCTGATCAAACCCGCAGCTCCTTGTATAATGACTATTCACCTTTTTAATACATGTATCGATAAAGTTTTGAAGTTCGTAAATTCTTCGTGGTTACGAGAAAAATAATGAATTAATTAATTATCTTTCATAAGAGTCTATGTTGCCCTAAACTAGAATCTTTGCTATTGAAAGCAGAAAAAAAAAAAAAAAAGCAACGGTACATATAAAATTTAAAAATACAAAAAAAATACAAGGGTTATTTTAACTGGTATCTGTAAAGGTAAATACAACATACACTCCACCTGCCAACTTCCACCATCATCTCTGTCACTCATCTTACCTCTTCCTCCTATTTTCCAAATTTTCCTAGTTAGTAAAAAATTTCTATTAATAAATGTTCCTCACTTGAAAAAACAAAAAACAAAATTCTGTCATTACTCAACTCTCTCCTTTGTCTTGGAGCAAAATTATGTGAGGATAGTGCAAAATCTTCAAGATATACATTCCCTTTGGGTACTCTAGAGTGGATTATGTTGAAAGGGGGCCTCAACCAGATGCAATGGCACCCTTAGATTATCTGACGACACTAGCACAAAGGTTACCATCTCAACATCCCTTAGAAAAGGATGGCTGCCTCACTCCAACCAATTCCAAAACCCTCTCTTGTGACAGACTCTGTAGACCCGCTATCACAATTAGAAGAAAGAGAACCTTGGAGGGTATTTATTATTCGAGAACCATCCTCTCTAAGGATGTTCTCTAGTGGTGAAGTGATAGAACACACAAGTTCAGATGAAGAGCAATGCAGAGGAGGCACCTCCATTTCCGAGCTGGGGTGAGATGAAGAAAATAGATGGCACCCCAGAAGCAGAGTAAGGCTAAGATGAGGAACTAATGGAGGCACCTCCTTTGTAGAGTCAAGAGGCACCTCTCGGACAGAGTTCATTGGTCAATTCACTACCTCTCGCCTCAAATCTCAGCTAGAAATCTAGCTTAGATCTAATCGTCCATTGCCACACTTGATTGGTACATTGAGCAGCCTCGGTAGCCAACCCTCGTCCACAAAGGGCTGTTCATCAAAAAGTTGCATATAGCTTAAATGGGGACAGTGGATCACAGTATAACGTAGGGTGATAACCCTATGGGATGCATGGGGCTCAAGGAGCTTGATGTCTCTGCATGGTTTCCAAATCAATTGAAAAAGAGAAAAAGAAACAAGTCAATGCTTAACTTTATTGGCCTATACTATGCTAAGAGTATTAACTAATAAGAAAATATTTTGCAACAAATTTAATATCTTATTTGAATAATTAAGTGATCTTTATAAGGATAATAACATACTGATATGATTAGAGATAATATGTATTATGAAAGAAAATGCCTATTCAATGAAATCATAGTAATGCTAAGACTAGCTAAAAGGAAAAATGCATTTTAGTAATATTAATTCATTGTCGATGCATACGAGCAATTGAGGGATATATATCATGGTCCCATGGTGTGTGTGTGTGTGTGTGTGTGTATATATATATAATCAAAATACCATATAATTTATTTAACCAATCTATCATGTGTTGTGCTAACAGTAGCTAATGTGTCCTTTATTAATAAAGGTGTAAAAAAAAAATAACAAAAGTCCTATATCATAGCATGTTCAAAAAATAAGTTATAAATTAAACATAAAATCATTAATTACATACAAAAAAAACTTTAAAAATATTACTCTCAAATGAATTATACATAATAATGAGTTTTTCTGTGTTGAATGTTATATGTCAATAAATTATTAAATGATCGAACAAAATGATTATATTAGTAAAACTATTCTTAATGGTATCTCAGTGCTAGAAAATGAATTCACTTTATAAAGGAAAAATGTGAGGATTATTATTTATAATTCAAACATGAGCATGGATAATACTAAAATGTAGAACAAGTTGCTAAAACTTACCACGCACAATAAAGAATGGTTAAATACATAAGTCATAAATTGCATCTACAAAGAATATATTGTATTATTAATATTCAGTATGAGATAATAAGAATTATCAATATTATAATAATGTATTTTATACTCTTTTTATTTTATTTTATTTTTACAATGGAGAAAGGAAAAAAGAAACTGCACATATATAGCTTATAATATAATTATTCATTCTAACTTAACTTCATATTGTTGAACTTTTAACATACACATAAATGCATGTGTGTGTGTCTGTCTATCTCTCTATATATATAAACTTATTTATGTACTTAAAATTTTTTTTTTCTATTCATTTTTTTAGTTTTATAATAATTTTGTAATCTCCTACTTCGTTTTTTTGGTAATTTTTATATTTTTTTCATTTTATGATGTAAGAACTCAAAAAATATAGAAGAACAAAAAATATGTTCTAAAAAAAAGACCATTTTGAAACTCATTAAATTAAGTACAATACATTGCTTCTTTATTATTATAATTTTGTCTATTTTTTTGGAAAATGTGCTATTCTCCAAATATTTTTCTCTCCATCTCAATTTTTTTTACTTTTATTAAAAAGTGCAAGAAAAATCAAATTATAAATTGTATGAACAGTTAAATTTTTTTTAAAAAAGTTGAAGGAAAAATGGATTATGAACAGTAGTAATATATATAATATTATATATGTGTATATCATATGTGTATAATATATATATATATATATATATATATATATATATATATATATATATATATATATATTATCAGTGAGCTTTTTCTCGGCGCTTACAAAACATTTTGAACTAATGAACCTTACCCATATAAGCATGGGGGAAAGCATTGTTTTTCAAATGCGACAAGTCCTCTGTAACACTCATTGAAATTTTTCCTTTATTATATTATTAAACTCCTGAAAAAATATTCAAAATGAATAAAGGGAAATTTTTCAAAAAAGAGTTATGCAAGATATAGAAATTAAATAAGAGGGAAAGTAATATTTAAATAAAGGTTGATACAATGGCTAAGCCTCACTCCTTTTCTCCCTGAGGTACTAGGTTTGAATTGCAATTCTCCCATTCTATTTCTTTTTAAATGCTTACGTGTGGCACGTTAAAGTTATGTTTAGAAGTTTAAAGGACGATAGAATAGAGTGGAATAATTTGAGTAAATATGTTGTTTGAAAGTTTTAATGAGGAAAGGAAATAACTTCTAAAATTTTTCTTTGGAAGTTACAATTAAATGAATGGAATATAATGACTTATTAATTATTTTTTTTCTAATATTATCCCTTATAACATAAATACATAACTAATAATTTTATCTTTGTTCAATATATGAAATAAGAATGTGACTCATTCTCATGTCCATATTTTTTTACTTTCTTTTTCTAATTCTCCTATTTTCTCTTCCTTTTGATTCCTCAACTCACAAAATAAAACAAAATTATAAAATAAAATTAATATATATATATATATATATCTTATGTAAACAACTTATAATATGTAAAAATTACTTATTTTAAATTTATTTTAAATAAATAAATTTGAGATTTTAATTAATGTGTGAAGAGTATAGAAGAATGTAAGTTTTTAGAAGAAATACGTCACGATGCAAACATTAGATATACTTATAATTTTAAGAAATTTGGAAGGGTATAATAGTATTTTTAATTAGTGAGGCACTCTCTTCCATCCTTGACCCCGCAATTTAGGTGGACAACAAAAATAAATTTTGGATAGTTAGGGAGGGTCTTAGAGGCCCTTACTTGTCATTCCATTCTCTCCTTAAAAAAGCATTTACTATGCATTCATCCTAATTTGACCATTTTACTCCTTGTCACTCCCTCCTTGACCCTTCATCCAAACATAGCCTAAGGGGTAAATGATGAAACTACCCCTCCACATATCTTCTTCCTTGCACGTCATTCAAGTTTTCCAACAATATCTCCCTATTTTTGGCCATTATTGACATGATTGTGCTGAAAATTTTTAAAAAATTGAACGACGGCATTCCTTCTTCCTTCACAGTGGCTAGGGTTTGAAATGTTGAGTATTGGTTCAAAATTTTGCTGTGCATTCCTTTCCTTACATGATTTTTGTCCCTTTCCTCTTTTTTTTTTAAATTTACATCAAGATGTTGGCTATAAATTTTAAAATTTTCCTTGGCTATGTTTTAGGGTTTTTGAATGTTCAAAGAGCAAGGAAGAGTGGTTAAATGGATTTAAACAAGTGAGGTAAACTTGTAAATTATAGTTATAAAGTTTGTTTGGGATTTGGATGAGTTGAGATTTACTTAGTGGCAGAGTATAAGAATAGTAATTGTTCATGAATGAGTCTCTTTTTCAAGTAAAGTTTATGCATACACATAAATATAAAGAACTTGAACTCCTTGTAAGTTGTGAGCTATTCTACATTAAAGACTTACGTTAAGTGGTTAGTGGAGGAGAAGAAAGAAGGCTCTTACGTCTGAGTTAAGATGTTAATGTTGGTGAAAAGGAAATTTTTTTCTTTTTTTGCTATAATTGTATATATATGGGTGTGAGTGTGTGCGTATGTATGTGTATATCTATATTAAGGAAGGAGATGCAAAAGTTTATGTAATTACTTATGTATGAAGACATAAATGTTTATGTGTGATGTTGGGGGTACATATGTATATTTCAGTGTAAGCTGACCATAGTAATGAAATATGGTCCTTGGGAAAATAGAAGAATGTGCCAGGGTAACTTCTTCGGATAAGCCACCAAAATTTGATTTAAGCCAAGGTTTTTAATCTTGTCTTAATAGTGATGAAACTAAGGAAGTTCAAACGATGTCTTATGCATCATTGATGATGTCAAGAAATTTAATTTAGCAAGAGTTAATGGGGGATGTGCAATCTATTTGCATAAGAATTTAGAACTACTTCAGATGGAGGATGAAGTGTTTATTATTTATTTAAATGACTGTAGGAATCTCCCTTGATCCTTTCCAATTCGAGAGGTAAGTGGGGAGATCATAGTCTATCGCTGAGCTCATCTAAGTGAGTAGGTGTCATTTCAAGTTTTTACTAAATAATTCATTTCATGTGTTCCTCACTAACTCATATTATTGACATTTTCTTTCCCACTTCGCTTTTAACATAAGAAATTATTTTCATATTCTTTTTACCAAGTTTTTTCTTAAAGGAATATAAAGTATTGATTGCTTGAAATCATGCTTGAGGTTGAATATTTGTAAAAATGCAAATTGTATACTATTAAATTTGAATACCAATATTTAGGTCATGGTTGTATTAATAATAAATGAAGGAAACCTATGCACAACTAGGGGTGTTTATAGACTCAATTGGCCTGATCAACCCAGTTCGGCCTAGTCATATTGGGCCTAGTTGGACCGGGTTAAAATAAAAAAATTTGCAATTTTTACTGGGTCAGGGCGCGTCTTGAGGTCACACAAGACCTAGCCCAACCCAGCCTAGTATCATATTTTTATTTTTTTTCAAAATTTTTTTATTTTATTTATAATAACTTTTATTTTAACAAAAATTTTAAAATATTTCCAAATTTTAATCATTTTTCTTTCAAATCTTTTTTTTTCTTTTAATTCCATTTTTATATATTTCAAATTTTTAATTTTTTCTATAAAAAATAAGTTTGTATTAATAAAAAAGCTTTTGATAAAATAAAATTTTAAAAAAATAATATATGAACTCGGCCTGGACCCAGTATAAACCCGTCCTGCTTGATTACTTATTAAGCCAAACCAGGTTGGGCTAGATCTCAAGTCTCTAAAATCAGACTCAATGTAAAACCAGGCTAGGTCTCGTGTCTTGTAGAAACCTAGCCTGACCTAGCCTTGAATACCCTTATGCACAACAATTTTTCTTGACTTTAAATAAGAATAGAATAAGACACTAGTAGCAAATAGCTTATCTATTAGCCCTTAACGTGTCTTGGAAACACTCATTTAGTAGGGTGATAGGAGATGCTAACCCCGCATGACGACCATCACATGTAGACAAAGGGATGACTCAGTGTGAGTTTTGGACTCTTGACAGACTTGTTAGCTTACCCCTAAGGGCTATATGCCCTCAACAGATGGTGATTACCCTATAAGTTGTGTGTCTGTAGTAGATGTGTCATGTCCTGTAAATAATCATGTGCTCCTTTTTTATTTCAAAAGCTTTAATTACCGATTTCCAAAGGTTATACATGCTTTGACCATTTGGGAAATTTAACCGTGGATGTTACTTACCATTTATAAATTGATACAATGATAACATTATTTATGCCATGTTCATTATGTAATTATTTCTCTTAAACTCTTTTTTGTTGTTTAAATTATGTTATTATGTTTTTCTAAAATGCTACGTGTTCACTTTTAACATTTCAGATAGTCAGATAAAGTTGCTCCTATGACCCAATGATAGGATGTAAAGAAAACTAGTGAGCCATACATTATCCTATGAAGGTTGAGACCTTTTGCATATTTTGTATAGCTTTTGTTAACAAGGATTTAATATATGGTGCATACACTTTAGATATATCCAAATGACCACAGACAAGATTCCCCCACCTTATATGTGTTATGTATGTTTATTTTGTTGCATATAAGAGCAGAGCTCTCTTCTAATGATTGGTATGAGCTGACAGGTAGATGATAGAAATTTTGGGAAGTCTTACTTTTAGGAAGATTTTGCTAAAATTTTTGTAGAATCTAAGCCGTGTGTGAACCATTGATACTTAACTTAATAGATGGGAAATTTAGCACGTATTTTCTTAAACACTTTAGTTCTGATAGATGAGTTTTGTGTCACCTATTTTAGGTTTGCAGAAGTAGGGCTTTTCCTTGTCATCAATGTTGGTCACTCTTTAGTGTGTTAGGGGTGTGACACACACGAAGCATGCAGGAGCAACCTTCAGTACATGGTTAAAAATTAGAACTTAAGGAAAAAAAATCAAAGTTAATAACAAGTTTACTAACATAAACAAATTTTTTAAAAATAATAATAAGGAAATTACCATAAGCCCAAAGAGGAAATAACCTAGGTAGAAATGTTAGATACCAAAATGCACAGTTTTGATAAAATATGCGATTTCACCCTTTATAAATATAAAACATTCTGAACAGAGGATTCGTGTTAGAGAGTGACCAGAGGAGCCTCTATAGCCTTTTTAGAACAGGAAATTAAGGATTTAGACAAGGGGATTGAAAAGAGCTTATGATAAAAAATTGTTGCTATTGAGTTTTTCTTCATTCATCTTCGCTTATGTTTTCTTTATGTTAAGGCTTAGTTCTTGTAATAATTTTGAGATGCTCTTTGACATTATGATGAGCTAAATCCTTTTTCTTAGGTTGCAATGGATTTTATTTTTAGCTAATTGAAGTTTTTATTCATATACTATCCTATTTCTAATTGTAAGTTATTTATTTATTCATTATTGTTCTTGAATGTTAATAGCCTAATCAATTATTAATCTAGCGAAATCTAAAAGAATGGGAATAGGACTTTAGATTTTAGGTTTAGAATGAATAGCCTTTGTTCAAATTAATTCACTGCAGTGGGTTAATTTGATTCGTAATTAGGATAGAAACATACCTAATTACCTTAGGTAGCCAAATTGGAGCTGAACTTAACCTATCTAATTTATTTTCACGGGTATAGGAACGCAAATCCATGGATAGATTAAATTAGTTCTTACTTGCTTGGAAGATAATTAAAGGAATTTAGTTCCCCAGGTTAATAATCAAGCTTAATTAGGATAGGTGGGAAGGGAATAATTTAATTAACTTGGCATTAAAAGAAATTGTAATCCTAGGCTCATTATATTTGACAACTTTATTCATTTTAATTGCTTTGTGATTTAATTTTAATTTACTTCATTTTTCAAAAATTAATTATTATCAATTTCGATAGGACATAGGATAATAGTTGGCAATCAACTTTACAATTAGTATTAGTTCTCCATTAGAATGATCGTATACTTTACTACTTGTGTCAATACATATACTTGCATGTGCAATATTCAGGCTAGAAGTTTTTAGCGTCTTTGCCAACTGGTTACTTAAAGATTTACATAAAAGATGCCCATAACCTTAAGTTTTAGAGTGGTTGCTTATTCAGTCTTTTTTATGGTAGGTTGAGGGAGTCTATTGGAAGAAATTTGGATGCTGTAGCAAATGGTTTATTAAATGCTAAATCACTTGAGGTAGCTTGTAGAATAATTAAACAAATGGCATCAAACATTCCATAATGGTCTACAACTCAAGCAAGTGGAAGTCATAAGAGAGTTTGTAATGTTATAGAGGTTGATGCTCTTACTGCTCTTTGTACTAAAATTGTAGCTTTGAGAAAAGATTTCAAAGAAAGTAAGCAAGTCAATAGGGCACAACTAGTTTATGTCATTTATGAGTACTGTGGTTACAATCATCATTCTTGGTAATGCTCAGGACCAATTGAAAAAGTAATAGATGCTGTCAATTATGTTGGAAATTAGGGTAGCCTACAATACAACTTGTTCTCCAATTTTTACAACCCAACATAAAGAAATCATCTTAATTTTTCCTAGAGTAATAATCAAGGACAATTTTCTTAACTTAGACCAGTAAGACAGCTAGTATTTCAGCATAATTAATATCAATGATAGCAACCTCAGAAACTATAGGCAACAGAAACAAGTCAACCATGGAAGGATTGCTTCAATAGTTCACTGTGACTACTGATGCTAGAATGAAGGCACAAAAAAATGAGTGGGTCAATTTGCTAAAGCTTATCATAATACACCCCAAGGTGTTTTGCCTTCAAACATTCAACCTCTTCCTAATGCTAAAAAATTAAGTGAATGCAAAGTTGTCACTCTTAGAAGTCGTAAAGAGTTACCAAATGTCTTTCCAACAGTTATGGTTAGTAAAAGTAATCAATTATCTATGCCTCTTAAAAAAAATCTAAAGATAAGCAAGAAAATTCTAAGGAAGAAGTGATTTGAAAAGGGCAAATAATTGAAAGATTTAAAGAACAGGTTGCAAAGCTAGAATATCATACACCACAATTTCTACAAAGATTGCTAAAAAATAAGTTAGACAAGCAGTTTCAAAACTTTTTAAAGGTATTTAAAAAACTTTCAATGAATATTTGTTTTGCTAAAGTTCTTGAACAAATGCATAGTTATGTTAAGTTTATGAAGGATATTTTGTCTAAGAAAAGAAGGCTGAGTGATTATGAGAGTATAACACTTATTAACGAGTACAATGCAATGAAATGCAATTATTCAAAGGTAGCCTCCACTTAAGCTATAGGATCTTGGGAGCTTTACTATTCCTTTTGTTATTGGTTCTTATACTTGCAAAGTAATTTGTAATTTAAGAGTTAGCATCAATTTGATGTCACCTTCTATAGCACGAAGATTTAGTTTAGGTGATATCATGCCTACTTCAGTTATATTACAAAAGGCAGTTAGAATTTTAAGATTTTCTATAGGGGTTGTTGATAATGTTCTTGTGAAAATGGACTAATTCATTTTTCCAACAGATTTTATTATTCTAGACATGGAGGAAGACATTGATATGCTACTTATTCTTGGAAGGCCATTCCTTGTCACTAGATGGCTTTAATAGATGTTCAAGCAGGAGAATTGAATTTAAGAGTTAATTATCAAAAAGTAACCGTTAATATATTTTTTTAACTAAAGTAACACAATGATCATGAAGAATGTTTTGCAATAAATCTAATTGATATGGTTGTTTTTTATACTCTTAAGGATAGTTATTCTAATAACTCTTTGGAAGCTAATTTGATTTATGAAGTTCAATGGGCAAATAATGAGTTTGTAGAGTTTAAAGAAGTTTTAAATGTGGCTCCAAAGATTTTGAGACTAGCACTTAAGTTAGAGCCTATGGAATTACCATAAGGGTATTCAAGGAAGTCAAAGCCATCAATCAAAAAGCCACCAATATTGCAAATAAAGTCATTACCCTTTTATTTGAAGTATGCTTCTCTACATATATGAGGTATCAGTCCTTTTTTTTAGTGTGCACAAGATCAAGTTGGAAAAGAATCATAAGCTAATAGTTGAATATCAATGTCATCTTAATCTTTTTATGAAGGAAGTGATAAAGAATGAAATTATTAATAAGCTTAATTTTGATCTAAATGGCTTCGGTGAAAAGTGAATATTATTGCTATATAAGTTGGAAGAATTCAGGAGGCCAGTCTATGAAAGTGTTATATTGTAAAAGGAGTTACATGACAAGTAAATTAGTGACCAAAACTTTTAGCTGAGATAACGAGTTTTATTATTTAACTCATGTTTGAAATTGTTTCCAAGTAAACTAAAGTCAAGATGGTCATGCCTTTTTAAAATCAAAGAATTATTTCCCTATGGAATTGTTGAAATTTAGTACAAGGAATCTAGCAACAAATTTGAAGTTAGTGGACAGAGGCTTAAGATTTATCTAGGAAACCATAGCAATTGTCATAATGCCACCATCACTCCTGGAGATGTGAACTGAGCTAAGGAAAGTCATGCCAAGACTATAACTTAGGCATTTCTTGGGAGGCAACCTAAGTTTTTTTTTTTTTTTTTTTCATTTTCCCTTTTTATTTTCAATTTTAAGTACTTAATTTCATTGTGAATTTTGGTCGTAGTTGGTTTTGAGTTTTTAATTTTATTTTTACAAAATTCTAGTAATTTAGCTTACATTCATGTTGTAGGTGAAACAACTTAGCTTCAAAGAACCTTGGGAATTCTTAGAGGTGAAAAGAGTTTAAAGGAACAAAAAATACGGAGTTATTCTTACCTAGGCAACATTTAATCCCACCTAAGTAGCAATCATATAGAGAAAAGTGAACAAACATGAAAATTTGATCAACCATTAACAAAAACCATTCTCACCTAGGTGGAAACTTGTCCCACCTAGGTGGCAGTTTCTCTTATGTCGACATGCTTGACGAGGAAGTGAATTAGCCTTTTAAGGGAGCTTTCTTTTACTTTTTATTTTTTTCTTTTTATTTCTTCTATTTTTTTGGTTATGTTTTATTCTTTTCTTCTTCCTTTTTATTCTCCTGCTTTCTGTTTTGCATAGGGTTTCTTCCCTATTGAGGACAAAGTGGAATCTTAAGTTTGGGGGAGAGTTGGTTTATTTTTGTGTATTGTATTGTGTCTTTGTGTATCCTAGTTTTCATTGTTGAAAATTTGCTTTAGAATTTGACTACATGATTTGGATTTTGATTTTCTAAGTATTAGTCTTTGCTTGTTGATAAACAACCTAAAATTAATCACTTAAGCTATTTGATTTATATGCATAGCTTAGAACAATTTATATATTTTTTTAATTATGCATGATTAAGATCATTTCCCTTAGAATTTTATTTATTTCCTCTTAAGGTAAAATCCTAGGCTGGTTTTCACTTAAGAGATGATATAGGCCTTGTTTGGACCATTTGAGTCATTCTTTAAGCCTACCTTATCATATATATTTTATCCATAGTTCCCTGTTTAAGCCTTTAAGCCTTTTTATATATCACCTTGCTAATATTTTCCTATGCCTAAATAAAATTTTCCTTACCTTTGTATTCTTAGTAATTAGGTTGTTCTTCATTCAAAGAAAAAAAAAAGAGAGAAAAATGAAAAGAAAGAAAGAAAAGAAACATACAAAGAAAGGGAAAAAAGGAAAAGCTCAATAAAAGGGAAAAAAATGAAGAAACCATTGGGTTTTTTTTTTTTATATAGTTTTTATGCCAATATTTCCCCATATTTTAAAAAAAGAATAAGTTTCAGGGTTGTTATTTATGTACTTTTAAATTGTTATTGAATGAGAAGGTGTTGGTTCAATGTAATGAGTCTTATATTACAATTTCATCTAATGCCAAGTTAATTGAATTATTCACTTCCCTATCTATTCCAATTGAGCTTGATTATTAACTTGGGAAACTAAAATTTCTTTAATTTTCTTTCAAGCAACTAAAAAACTAATTTAATCTTCCTAATGAGCTATATTCTTATGCCAATCAAAGTAAATTAAATTGCTTAAGTTCATCCCCAATTTGGTTACTTGAGGAGTAAAGTATAAGATCATTCCCACAGAGAGCTAATACTAATTGAAAAGTTGATTACCACCCATTATCCTTTATCTTGTCCAAATTGATAATAATTAATGTCAAAAAAATAAAGTAAATCAAAATTAAATCACAAAGCAATTAAAATGAATAAAGTTGTCAATATAATGAGCCTAGAATTAAAATTTTCTCTAATGCCAAGATAATTGAATTAGTCCCTTCCAATCTATTTCAATTGAGTTTGATTATTAAGCTTGGGAACTAAATTCCTTTAATTATTTTCCAAGCATCTAAAGAACTAATTTAATTACCTAATGAGCTATATTTTTATGTCCATGAAAGTAAATTAAATTGCTTAAGTTCAGCCTCAATTTGGCTACTTAAGGTAATTAGGTAATTTCATATCCTAATTACAAATTGAATTAACCCATTACAGTGAATTAATTCGAACAAAGGTTATTCATTCTAGACCTAAAATCTAAATTCCTTTTCCAATTCTTTTAGATTTTGTCATATTAATAATTAGTCAGGCTATTAACATTTAAGTACAAGAATGAATAAATAAACAATTCTCAATTAGAAATATAATGATATTGGAATAAAAATTTTAATTTACAAACAATAGAATTTATTGTAACCTTAGAAAAAGAATTTAGCTCATCATAATATCATGAACATCTCAAAATGGACACAAGAATTGAACATCAACATAAAGAAAGCAAAAGAGAAGATAACAAAAGAAAAACTTAGTAGCAGAAATCTTCTAACATTTACTCTCTTCAATCCCCTTGTGAAAATCCTTCCATTCTTGCTATCAAAAGGTTGTAGAGGCTCCTCTGGTCACTTTCTACCACAAATCCTTTGTTCTGAACATTTTATAGGCCAAAATTAGGTTTAGAAAGAGTGAAACTGTGTATTTTAACAGGATTGTGCATTTTGGTATATGATGTTGCCACCCAAGCAGCAAGCTTTCTGCCAATAATGGAGAATTTAATTTGTTGAGCTGTCTAGGCATAAGCTTTTACTGCCTTGGCAGCTACCATTTTGACTTGAACATCCCATCTTTTGTTTTCTTCACTTTTTAAGCCACTTCAATACTATGTCTAATACTAACATGATCCTAATATTCATCTTGAATAAGATTAGCCTAAAATTAGACATGAAAAATAAAAAATAAATCCATGAAAAATAAAAAATAAATCCTATCAATCATCCTTGTTGTTGTAATTTAACTATTTATATGCATCCACTGAACTTGAATAATCTAAATCCATGAATCGCTAAAGCTTGTGTCATTTTATGTTAGTTGTTTTCTCCTTTATCTCATTCCTTCCCTTCATTCCAATATTTTTGCATCTGTCTGAGAAATTATGGGTATATTTAAGGGAGAATGAATAACTGTAGAATGGGTTACAAGAGACCCATTTAGGATTCTCTCTTCTTCACTTTAACTCTTTGGTAATTTTATTAACATTCTTTTCTTTTTACAATATAGGTTCCTTTGTTTCTGATCTCTCTTTGGCTCACTAGGCTTAAAGATGTGTACATCAAAGGTTTAATATTATAGAACTGGCACTCTAATTTACATCAGATTAAGTATGATCTTGGCATGTCTAATTATCCCATGCTTCCTACATAAACAACTAAAGAAACCCATTAACTTCTTTTTTATTTCTCGCTCATGGCTTCTTTTTCTTGTGGGATTTGAGTGCTAATGAGTGTTCATTATGTATATGCATGAAGTGGTTGGTGAAGTGATTAAAGTGGGTTCAAACATGACCAAATTATTCTTTAAATCATTATAGGTTTCTGTTCCTCTTTCTATATGATGTTTTAGAGAGAGAAGGAACGACATGTATAAGTCGAAAGTGATGTCGGATAAGTAATCCAGTGATGGAGGCGTTCCATGGGAGGAGGTAGGTAGATGGAGTAGATAATGCATGTGAAGTGGCACTATAACTGCATTTTGAGAGTTTATTAAGGTAAAAAAAAAAAAGTGATTACTGTGGTTGTTATAACATATGGCATGTGTCTTCTACGAGTTATAGCTTGATAATGCTCTTTCCCATCCCTCCTAAGTGTTTCAGTGTTACTTGGCAAAGATTCTTGTGGTCTATTTCGTTACTCATTAGCAAGTTAACCCATTTAATCCTCTAAATTCCTTAATGAAGCAGCTTAACTCTAAATTACTGCATCATTCTTAGTCATATATTCCTTTAGTCAACTTCCTAAAGAACTAGATTGCTGAACTAGTAGAGGTCTTAGTTGTTGTTGAACTCTTGATGGATGATGAGAAGTTAGGGTGCTACCTCTACACTAAATTGTAAGTATTTGTACAAGGATTGTTATTTCTATTAAAGTTTCCCACATAAAAAGTTGACTCTAGATTAGAATGACAGTTGTCAAAGAGATGAGTTTCACCACAATACATACAACTAACACCCCCTATGCTTGAACCTAATTAACGTTTGCTCTCATATAAGTTTTTCCTGAACATATTCATTAGTATGATACTTGAGCTGTGAGAGTTGTAACTACATCTACTTTATGTATTCTCACTACCCTTCTGTTGGCATTTTATCTCTTTATAGCCCATTGATAATTATTACTTTATATCCTCTCAAGTATCTCATAAGCCTCATTATAAGTCTTAGATAACAATGCTCATCCAGCAGATGCATCTACAATGGTTCTAGTAAAAGGATTCAAACCATTGTAAAAATTTCCATCTCAATACAATAAAGAGTCCCACAATAAAGGGCTTTCTCAACAACTCTTTAAAATGCTCCCAAGTCTCATAAAAAGATTCACCATCCAACAACTCGAAAGCTATAATTTCATTTTTAAGTTGAGCAGTTTTGATTGGAGGAAAGTATTTCATCAAGAATTTTATAGCAAGATCATTCCAAGTAGTAATAAAATCTAGTGGAAGAGAATTCAACCATGCTCTAACCCTATCTCATGGTGAATATAGAAACAATTTAAGCCTCAAAGGTTTTAGAGTCACACTAGTCCACTTGAATGTGTCATTGACCTCACTAAATTACTTGAGCTGCATATAAAGATCTTTTGTAGGTAACCCATTGAACTAACCTACTAATTCAAGCATTTGGAACATAACTGGCTTCAGTTCAAAGTTCAGAACTTGAATGTTAGGTCTAACTATACATGGATTCAAAACACCCAACATTGGTCCAACATATTCTCTCATAGTTCAATCTCTGTCACCAACTAAAATAGCCATCTGAATTAGATTTATATTCTGCCCATTACCCTCTTGTTTAGTTATATTCTTAACTTGAGCTAAATCTTTTTGTTCTCTTCTTCTGGCTCTAAATTTGTGCTCAATCTCAGGATTAAGAGGTAGCAACTTGTTATCTCTTGGTTCATTACAATCAAATTATCATATTTTCTTGCACAAATACAAATGCTACTTGTTATCTCTTGGTTCATTACAATCTAATTATCATATTTTCTTGCACAAATACAAAATAAATCAAAAGTAAAAAGAAAAAGAAAAAAAATGTAAGCCAAATTATCATAGTTTCTAAATTGATCAACGCATTTTCTGACAGAATAAAAACTGCCCCAAGAATCGCCCAAAATGTTTTCCGGCAGTTTTACCCCCGGTTGACGAAAACATGTCGGGAAACATTTTCCAACACCTGATATCCCCACCACGTTCAGCTTGTCAGTGAGTTTAACCGCCAAAAAATGCTCTGTTTTTTGTTGTGTTTGCATCTGTAAGTGTATATACAGAAACTCTACTTTCCCTTCCTAGTGAATCAAAGGTGGAAGACAGAAAATAATAACTGACAAGTAACAAGAATGATCGTTCAGCTACTAAATCTTCTCCCACTGTTTTGTACTTCAAATAAAATTACGATGGTTGTTTTGGTATTATTAAGGATTCGAAGGACTATTGAAAGCTTTTAGGGTTCTGATAACTATGGGAATTAATATTGATCTTTCATGGAAATTGGAGCATGGTAATATTGGGGTAAATGTAAAACATTATATTTTCGGATGCAATATTGTCAACCTTTTTTCTTTGTTTTAAAAAATTATTAGATATAGTCTTAGCTGGAGTCCAACATTATCAATTATCAAAGGCGCAAAAAGAGGGAAGCATCCTTGTCCGTTCGTATTGCCTTCTGGGAAAGGTAGAAGAGAATCTTCTAAAAATAGTAAAATCCATAAATAAACTAATTCATATGTCTAAGTAGCATAAGAATATTACTGTATTAAATCAAAGCAAAATAGGAT
Source organism: Delonix regia (assembly GCA_037074485.1). Lineage (NCBI taxonomy): Eukaryota > Viridiplantae > Streptophyta > Magnoliopsida > Fabales > Fabaceae > Delonix > Delonix regia. Next base: position 34,056,644 of record CM073454.1, read on the forward strand.
ATATGCTTTAAACAAATACCCACAAGAAAAGTTAGTAGGGAAATGTCATTTCAACCCTTAACTTTTTAACAACGTAGATGCTTATTCTATTTTATAATATATAGTCTCTTCCATATATTTTATTAAGAATGATATTTTGCAATTATATTAAAGGTTATATTTAACAGAATTATTAATAAAGACATAAATACTGGACAAAATAATAAATTTTACGATCAAATGCTCAAAATATTTTTTACTAGCAATATTTAGAATTTCAACAAATTATTTTTAGATTTTACAAATATGTATAATTCGCTCTCAACTAATTTAAATGGACATAAATAATAGATGTTTAAAAGCATTTTATACACTAAATTAAAAGTTTTTGGACATGTAATTATTGATTTTAGCCTCTTTACTTAATTAATAACTTTCTAATAGAAATTATTACATAGCAGTATATTTTTTTTTAAAAAAATAAAAGTGAAAGATTCTTGTATTTCTACATCAGAAAAAAAAAAATTCTTTGCCTTTAAGGTCAAAATCAATAAAGATCAAAGAATTATATCTGTATTGTATGGCGATCTTTATTCCTTTACCTCTTAAAGAGTATGATCACATTTAGTTTTATAGAATATTAAGATAATTAACTAATTAAATATCGTTAGTGTAGCACTATGATCATAACGTAGGGAACAAACAGATGGCAAAAAGGCAGGTAGGTTGAGATATGCTTTTATTTAATAGTAGATAAGAAATACTGTTTTCAGCATTTAAAATAGCAAAATCTAGGCCTTGTGGAAGCCAAAGATTTTGCTTCAATTCTATGTGGCATACATTAATGATTACTTCAGTTGTTTTTATTATATAATCATGAATGATATCGTCTTAAATCATATGCATGACTTAGCAATAATGTTATCAATTATTAGGTTTTGATATGTAATTATAATTATTTTCAGAATAAATTACACAATTTTAATTTTAATTTTAGAATAGGTAGCAAAGAGCATATGGGAAATGAAGTGTGGGGTGCAAACAAAAACATGGTTTTCAATTACTGTATGAAAATGAGGCATAATGTATATATAGAATAAATTGTGTTTGCGTTTTGTTTTAAAATGTATCAATTAAATACATCGAACTAGTTGCATGTTGGTTTGTTCAGTACAATCAGACATGGGTTGAAGAGTATGAGTCCTTTTTAATTTAGAATTTTTTTTTCTATTATTTAACATACGTATATTCTGAGAGATAAGAAAAGGAAAAAGTGGGTAAATTTGTGTAATTTATTAAATGTATAATTTATTCTATCACAGCGAATGTTAGAAAAAAATACAATATGATAAGCGAATCAGAATTACTCGGACTGTCATAGTTTTAAAATATTTAGAAATTTAATTACACACTAACATTATAATAAATTGAAACAAAAATTATTTCCGAAATAATAGAATGACTTCTAATTAAAGTACCTTTTAATTTTTTTAAATTAAATCCAAACTTAACATCTGTAGTAAAACTCATCTTCATTTCCCCGGTTAACTGAGGGTACCTTATTGCCTGGATAGCAATTTTCTTTCTCTTTTACTTTTCAGTTTTTTGGCTATTAATTTGACAATATAAAACCAATTTTACTAATTTGACAATATAACACACCAAAAAAAAAAATGATATCAACCTTATTTAGAAAGGCAAAGGAGAATAACCAAATTCATGGGTGCAAAGCTAGTAGAAGAGGTCCATGCTTTTCTCATTTATTATTTCTTGATGACTATCTTTTCTTTCGTAAAGCCTTTAAATTGGAATGCTTGAACATCAAGAACATCCTGAATATCTATGAAGTTGTGTCAGGACAAGTAATTAACTTCCAAAAATCTGGGATCTATTTCATTTTAGTAGTTGTCTTAAGGACAAACTAATGATGTTATTGGAGTCCACACCACTTTTAATTATGGCAGATATCTAGGTCTACCTTCTCTCATTGGAAAAACAAAAAAAAAATCTATTTTTGTTTTCTGGTGTAACAAACTTTGGAACAAAGTGCAACATTGGCATAACAGGTTCCTTTCTGGGGTGGGCAAGGAGGTCTTGTTAAAATCTGTGGCTTAAGCAATCTCAAGCTACTGCATGAGCACCTTTATACGCTCAGTTGTGTTATGTAAGGAACTTTAGAAAACAATAAACTCATTTTGGTGGGAAAATAATCCAGATAAAAGTAGAGGCCTTAAGTGGCTATCATGGGACATAATCTGTACTAGTAAAAAAGATGGAGGCATGGGTCTTTGCAACCTTCCTAGCTTCAATAATGCTATACTGGGAAAACAAGGTTGGAGGCTTGGAAATTTGACTAACACTCTAGCTTATAGAGTGTTTAAAACTAAATACTTTTTAGATGAGGATTTTTAGTCTACTCGATTAGATTTCAATTTGAGTTTCACTTGGGGGAGTGTAATGGTGTTTCCAAGCTTTGTTAAAGGAAGGAATGAGGTGGCCAATAGGTGATGGAAATGATATTTGCATTTAGGTTGATCCTTGGTTAGTTTGAGATGGTGGTTTTATGCCCCATGACATATCTTGTAATCAAGATCGTATGCAAATGGTTGCTAGCATGTTTATAGAAAATGATCATAACTGGGACCTCAATAAACTCTAAAAAGCTTTTAGCATTGAAGACTATAAGTCCATTTTGGATATTCTTATCAACCTAACAAGGAAAAGGGACAAACACATATGACATTATAACATAAAAGGTTTGTATTATATCAACATACTATATCACGTAAAACCAACCAACCTAGAGGAATTGATGTGAATATGGCTCCAATTCCCTAGTCTAAAATGTGGAACCTTAATATTCCACCAAAAGTAAAAGACTTCGTCTAGAGATTAGCTAGAGTTCTTCCAGTTAAAGCAAATTTGCAGACGAGAGTAAGTGTTACTAGCCATATTGATCACATCATTTTAACATGCCCTCAAGTGCAAATGTTACGAGGGTGAATGGGAATTTTTCAAACCATAGATCATAAAGAAGTCTTTCGACACTTGTTTAGTAAATATTTTGATAAACTCCTCAACCTTAATTGTCGAATAGTTTTGTTGCATTGCTTAGAAAATCTAAAATGTTAGAAATCAAAAGATCCAACGGGGGACTGTGCAAGAAATTCCCATCATGTGTGTAATTGAGCTTTTTTAAAAGAGTAGAAAGAAGCAAACAGATTTGAAATTGTCCTTGTTGCTCAAAACCATCATACCACAATTTCTGTTGTCTCGAAGCCTCTAGAAGGCTAGATCTACCATGTTGATACTACTATTTTTTTTTTTTAAAGATAAAGGCTGGCTTTGAAATAATTTTTTTACAATGAATCAAAAAATTTTACCCCAACCATCTTAGGTTACTTTAGCGAAATCTCAAATGCAATAGTTATAGAAACTATTGTCTTAAATTTTTTTTTTATTTTAGAAAGATGAATATCTAAATTTGAAAAACACTTTTTTCTTTGAAAAGATAGTAATAATTATATACTTAAACAAAGTTAACAACTCTGAACTAGAAACACTTATCCAAAACTACAAAGATATCGTAACTAATTAAAACTCTTTCTTATGTTCTTGAATCTGTCAGGAAGCCAATATGTTAAAAGATTAATTAATTTTTTCAACTATTATGTAGGACTCGGTCCTCACTTCTATTTAATTTAATTTAATGTGTTTTGGTTAAAAAAGAATTATTGTATTATTACTGGACCCCACACCAAAATAATGTCAAATACGAAATAACGATTGAACCTACACATGACGCCGTTATCATAGCATTTGCTACCCGACAAAATAAAGTGAAGTGGTCGACGTCGAATGGGAATATGGAATGTAGAAAGAAAAAGATTTATCTATTTTATTATATTTTAAAAAATAAAAAAATTATAATTAATTTTTTATTTTTATATGTTATAATATTTTAATATTTAAAAAATTAATTATAATAAATTAATTTTTATAAATTTAAATTTATATAAAATTAATTTTTCACAAATTTAAATTTATTCAAAAACTAATTTTTCTATTTGAATTAATAAAAAAATTAATTTTCTAAGTAATAAAATTTTTTAAAAATTAATTTACTACAATTATATGTAAAAAATTAAATTATTATAAAATATAAAATTAAAGAATCAATTTAATATTTTTTCTTTAAAAAATATAATTTCAATTTGTAAGAAATATATTTTTTTTATTATTTTTATCAATAAATTTATATCTAAAATTTATCCTGATTAGATTTTGTTTTTTCAATTATTCTAAACTGATCAACAGAGGAAGCTTTGTCAGGTTCCGTTATAACAAAAATCAAGTTGGAGGGCCCCACACCTCCGCCTCCAAAACTGAACAGACCTAAGACTTAGTCAGGTCAGCCACGAGCCACCTGTCCCTTGGTCACAGTAAACGAGGTTCCTTTCTCTCTCCTCCTTTTTCTGCAATGACTCACTCTCCTGACGCGTCAATCAGCGAAGGTGGGTGGAACGTGCCTACCCTTTTCATTTTATCCCCTTCCCTCTTCCTCTATATATCTCCCCTCAACAAACCCACGCCAAACGCAGGTTCACGTGAACCAGCCCAACAGTGAGGAAGGTCACAATCATAAAAAACAACCTCGTTCTCCTTCTTCCATAGCGCGAGGAAGAAGACGAGGTGGGAAAAATAGAAAAAAAATTTAAGAAAAAAGAAAGTAGAAGATCATTTATTCATAAGAGGAAGATCTGCAAGCTCGGTGTTCATAATTCATGCCCAGCTTTCAATTCGTGGGTTTCACTTTCCCTCTCTAGATCTCTCTCCCTGTGTTTCTGCTGGTTCTCTCGCTAGCTTTTTGTTTGATTGTTGAGAAATACGGTAATTAAGTATGGGGACGGAAGTTTTGCGGCCTCAAGATTGTTGGCTTGAACGGATCAGGGATACTCAGGCTGCGATTTCCCGGCGGCGAAATTATGGAAATCACTATAATTATTATAATAACTATTATGCTCCAAGCTCGAGATCTAGCCGGAAACCGGCGAACAGACCCGAGAAGCCGGATCAGAGGAGAGGAGCTGTTGTTCCGAGCCAGCCGATACCGGTGATGTCGGTCTCGAAGAGATCGAGTTCCGATGATTTGAGGATGGCGAGGAGCAGCGGGACGGCGAGGGAGAAGGTCACGATTCTCAGGAGAGGCGAGTCGCTTGATTCGAAAATCATGAGCGAGGCCTTGAGGAACAACGAAGGCGACAATCTCATGGACTACCCGGATCAATCCGTCTACGCCGGATCGGCTTTCGCAGTGTCTCCGTCGCCGAGCGCGCTTCCTCTGCCGTCTTTTTCGAAGAAGATGCAGGCGAGGCCGGTCGTTGACGACTCTGCGACGCGAGATCTTCGGCGTCTGCTCCGACTTGAATGACACGTGGACGGGTTGAGAGTTCGGGTTTGGATCCGGCCGAGCCTGAAGGGATCCATTTCTCTCCTCTCTTATCTATATTCTACCTAGAATCTTCTCCTTCGTTAATCAACTTGCGTCGCCGTTATGTTATGACGTCCCCCCCGGGTCAAGTTCGGACCCGACCGTGATTTTTTTAAAACGGAAGGGGAGATCTGAAATTTGGAAGAAAAGTAGGGGCGAAAATGTGAAAAGGAAGTTTGTGGTAGTCGTATTCGTATTGGATGATGTGGAGTCGTTCGTTAATGGTTGTTAAGGGTAAATTAGGTCGTAAACATACAAAAATGTAAAAGAAGGGAGGAAATGGGAGGTTGATTTATAAAATCCGGAAAGTGTGTTTGTTGTGTTGGATTATGTGTGCCGTCAATAATTCACTGCTCCGTTATGACTTATGAATGGCCACGCGCCTTCAACCTTTTGTATTGTAGAGTAAGAGATTCCAAAGATATAAATGGCCGTGCTGTAAAATTCTGTTTTTGGTCACTGATTAATATTTTCAAAAGAAACAGGAACAAGTACAGAGATAGAACCGCAAAGATATAGGCAACAACGGAAACAAACAAAAACACCAACGTGGAAGAGAGACCGAAACATGACACTGAAAAAACAAAAGACTAGAAAAAGTAATAGGAGCCATCCTGTAACACTGAACCAGCACAGGGAACAGAGATAGGATAGCGTTCAGTTCAAATGCTGTAAGCGACCGTCCATTTGTTCATTTTTGTGCCATGTGTCGGTTTCAAGGTTTTTTAATTTTCTGTTTTCTTGATCTCTATCGACCCAAGCCCCATGCTTTTTTTTAATATCTTTCATAACTCATAGAGGTAACGTACCTGGGTCTGGATTTTCTCCTCCAGAGAAAATATAAGATCTTCGGGTTACTGCTATGAATCGTCAGATCATTTTGCAACTCTAATTTTGCCACGTCGACTCTTTCTTTTGTTTTTCCACATTTCCATATTGAAATGACGTTGTTTTGTGTCGAAGTAATTTTTTTTTATATGATTGCACAGACTTCATCAACATTGATACACGTACAAATATGATACAATATATAAGATAGGTTAATTTTAAAAATTTTAAAATATATGTATGAATATATTTGTATATATATATATATATATATATATTAACAAATAGAATTAGTGATGAAAGAAAATTATGTAAATTATAATAAAAAAATATTAAAATAAAAATAAAATAATATCACAACTAATAACAAAAATAATTAAAATACTAATTTGATATTATTTTGGTACATTTTAAAACATATCCTACAAAAAAAAATTTTTAATACTTATACAAATATATCATATTAAATATCGTATCAAATATATATTTGATGCAATTACGTCTTCTATTTAAAAATATCCATACTTCTTAGCTTCATGCTCTGTAACTTACACTTTGTTGGTCTCGGTTAGGGTTTTGTCTTAGCCCGTCATTTGCTCCCCGTTGTTTGCATTGCAGCGTTTGTCTGCCTATGTCGTCTGCATCATCGGCAAAAAATCTCCTTCACCTCTTTCTCTCTCATTGAGTTTAGATTTTGGTTATGGAAGAAGTGATCCTTCACTTTTTCTTATCACAATTTTTTCCCTTCTGATGGCATTTTCTTCCCTATTATTTTTTTTTTTTGCATTAATTTTGTTATTATGGCTTTTGTTGGAATTTGAATATTAATTGGTTCAGAAATGTTAATTTGAATGTTATGTTACTGAATGTGTGTAATGATAGGGCTAACTTGATTGGCTGAGGTGTAGTTTAGCTTTGTGGCCTGAGTATGAAGTTTAACTTGATAAGGCTTAGGCACTACGGCAGTAATGATTTATTAGTAGTTTCCTAGTCTTAGTTCAAATTAAGTTATGCTTTCTAACTTGTAAAGCCAAGACCTAAGCATAGAAAGAAAATAAGCTAAGTTTTTTACAATAATTATATGTGTAACAGAAGATATTAGCTAGGCAGGAAGGCAAGAAAAAAATAATTTCTTAAGTAAATTCGGTCTATAAAAGATAAATAAATCGAATGAATCACAGATAATATGTAAGTATGTTCGGGGAACTTTTGGTGAGATCTCTTCTTGAATATGGACTGATTTTGGTATCTTGTATACAAAGCTTAGATGGACAGCAACTCTGGAGAGACAAATACAAGTGAATCATAGACAGATACCTTGTTCTTTAATGCCTCATGATGCTTTTGGTATTTTGTATACAGAGTTTTATCTTTTGATGTCTAAAAATGATTTAGAATAATAACTTATCCTTGAATCTTTTCATTTGTTTTTGTCCAATAAAGTCTTATTCTTATAATTTGTTTTGTGTGTTTAGTAATGTTAATGAGCCTTTGGTGTTTCATTATGCTAGTTTTGGCTCTGAAAATTTTTGGAGTTTTCAACCCATCAAATTATGCACAACCATTCTAAATGGAGTTAGATTGATTTTGATATTTTTTATATAGCAACTCTTAAATGCCTTTGTTATGTTGTGTTGAAAAAAAGAAACAAGATTACAAGTACACAGACTCGCTTCAACATGCATGAGGAATGTGATAGGGTTCTACCACAAAAGTGCAAAACAAAAGGCAAACCACATTGTTCTGAGAAAGTTTTTGGAGACTAACTAGTATGGTGAAGCAGAGCAAATCTAGTGACCTAACTGTTCAAGTTGTAATAGATTTTAGTACTGATTGGGCTGGTTTAAAAATGAAAGTGACTTTGAGAAATCATTTCACACTGTACAATTCATACACTCTACATGTATGTCATGGTTTTGGAGCAAGATGGGTTTATGCAATGGTATGGTCATGTGAGAAATTGTACAGGAGATTCTGTTGTCATTGTAATTTATTAGTCATGTAATGTAAAGTGTGTTGTCAAGTCATGTAGAACTATAGTCATGTTGCCTGTCGTAACCAACCTTTCGGCGGAATAAAATAAAAGTGTTTAAATTGATTCCAAAAAACGAGTCTTGAAAATCAATTTATTTGGAATCGCCACCAAAATTTTTAACGGAAAACTTTGGAAAACCAATTTAATACAAAAAGAAAAAGGCAATATGGTCTGCAAAGTTAGAGATGAGTTCGGGAGTCTATTTGAGTGTGGGGAAGGTGTTAGGCACCCCACAACACCAGTCTATAAGGACGGTTACCTTAAACAAGTCAGTTGAAATAAAATATGACTTTTAAATTTATCACGATTACCCTTTTATCGACACACATGCCCGTTAAACAGAGGAGACCAAACAGCAAGAATGAATGCAAATAGACAGATATTTACAAAGGGCGGATTTGACCTAGAATAAGAGCCTAGGGCCTATGTACCCTATGATAAGGATCAAAGTCCACGTAGTTCGACCAAATGGCATGTTTATTGGTTGATTATTTGTAAATTTTATGATGAGAACATGAGAGTTTAAATTGAACAGATGTCCATAAACAAAACGAAATTGAGGTTTGATCTGTGTGTCTTAATTTATGACAATCTGATTAATCTAGCTCTCTTGACCTCTTCATTTTTTCTTTTTAAAATTTTTGTTTTTGGAATTTTAATCTTTATTTTGAAATTTAAATAAAATGAAATTATTATAAAGAACGAATTTGATCACATAAAGAAAAGATATCATTTAATTAAGACATTTATTTTTGTAATATTGTTATTATTATTATTATTATTATTATTATTATTATTATTATTTTATAACAAATATGTGCTGATTTTGGGAATCCAAGGAGATTAAAATCTCACATGACCCCATGCAATCGAGGAGAACAATATTCTCATATGATAATTTCGTAAATAATAGAAAATATTTAATTAAAGAAAATATTTAATTATTATTGTTATTTTTACAACAAATGTGCTAATTTTAAAGATCTAAGGAGATTAAAATCTCACATGATCTCATGTAATCGAGGAGGAGAAAATCCTCACATGATAATTTCATTTATAATGGAAAATTATTTAAATAAAGTCAATATTTAATTATTATTATTTTTTAAAACAAATGAGCTAATTTTGAAAGGATCTAAGAAGATTAAAATCTCACATGATCTCATGTAATCGAGGAGGAGAAAATCCTCACATGATAATTTCATAAATAATGGAAAATTATTTAAATAAAGTCAATATTTAATTATTATTATTTTTTAAAACAAATGTGCTAATTTTAAAAGGATCTAAGGAGATTAAAATCTCACATGATCTCATGTAATCGAGAAGAATAAAAATCCTCACACGCTAATTTCATAAATAAAAGAAAATGCTTAATTAAAGTATTTATTTTTGCATTATTATTATTTTAAAACAAACATGTACTAACTCTCAAGGCCAAAGGGAATGCTTAAGAATTCCACATGACCTCTACTAAGTGCCTAAGGAGATTAGTATTCTCACGTGACACCATTGAAAATTAAGACAAAATAATAATAAGGATAGTAACAACGGTAACCATACTAATTGTGACAAGAACAAAATAAACACTTAAATTAAATTAAAAACATGATGCATAAAAAATGGAAGACAACCCACATCCTTGTATGCACTCCATGAATATCCAATATCACTTTTCTTCATGCATATAATATACACATGCGTGGCAAAAGACAACTCATCATATACATATATATATATATATATATATATACATGTAAATATATATATATATATATATATACACACACACACACATAAATATATATAAATATATATATATATATATAGAATAAGATAAAATAAAATAAAATAAAATAAAAAGTAAAAAAAAAGGAAGAGAAAAAACAAAAAATCAAAAGAGACAAAAAACAAAAAAAAACAAAAACAAAAAACAAAAGACAAAAGAAACAAAGCAAAAAAAAAAAATGAAGAGAAGACAAAACAAAAAAAAAATGAATGCCCAGTAATCAATATGCATTTTGCACACCACATACATTGCACCTTGCATGCAATGAACATCCACGTCCAGGAAAGCCTTCTACATGCATATATATATATATATATATATATATATATATTTATTTATATATATACAGATATATATAATACATTATATACATATATAATACATACTTATAAAAGAAAATAAATAAATAAATGAATAACTAAAAAAATAAAAATTAATAGAAATAAAAAAAATTAAAATTTTAAATAAATAAAAAAAATTGACGCCATGCGAATCTTCCAAGAAACCAAAAACACTCACTTTGGTTCACTTTCTTCATACATATATGCTTATATATATATATATATATATACATCATCCTTGCCTTTAAATGACTTGTCTTTTAAAAAGTGACCCATACACGTAATCTTTATGGAAATCAAAAACTCCTCCTCTTGGTTCATTTCTTTTCTTATACATATATGCCCACATGTATCTATATATATATATCTATATGTTTAGAGATCACTCTCCTTTTCTTCCTGACTCACCTTCAATTAATTTTTTTTAAAAAATAAGTTGGTGGCCAAACCGAAAAAAAAAAAACACCCACTTAGCTTTCCTTAATGACAACTTGACAGTGGCATGAAATGGAGACTACGGCCACGTTTTTTGTGACAGATGAAACAAGAGAGGTGCAACAACCATGATTAACGCTAAGAGCAGGAAAAAAATAGAAAAGACACAATGTTGCAAACTGAGCAACCTGACAACCGTCCCAACGTCCTCATCGCCTCTATTTGCCTCTATTTTGGTGAATGTGAGCAGATGAGTTTTTTTCAAGTGATGGCAGCTCTTACATGGTATGGGAAAGAAGGGGAAGAGGAAGGAAAACTCATGCTTAATGGCAATAAAACATGCAGAAGGATAGAGTGAAGGAGGAAGTGAATAAAATAAAGAGTAAGACCATCGAACATGAGATAAAATGGAAACACACCGCTGCCATGTAAAATGCAAACCACATGTGTATAGACTAACTAACCTGGAGGGCCAACAACGAGGAGGCTAGGCGATGGCATGACTCTTCAGTTTACGGCTTCTCTTTTGGTCTGTGACTTTTCATTTTCAGCTCTGTTATTTTTTCTCTTTCGGTTTGTCTTCCCTCTTCTTGGTTCGGTTTCTCTTCACTCTTTTCTGCTTGCTTTTTCTCGATCTGTCTCCCCCTTCATCTCTTCTCCCATACCTCATCACCATCTCTTCTTTTCACTCCCTTTCTATCTCTTCACTTCATGCTCTCCCTCTCTTACGCTGTTCGGTTTAGTGAAGACATAGGAAGAGCTCCTCTAATTCCCATTATCTTTTCTTTTTCTCTCTTCCCTCCCTTCTTTTTACCCCAGCTCTCTCCTTTCTTCTTTCTCTCCTCTTTTAGTTGTGTTTGCCAAGGCTCTCTTCCTCTTCTCCTCTTCAGCTTCCTGCTTCTTCATTCTTATTATCTTTTTCCAGCCCTATCAACTTCAGGTTCGAAACTGGAAAAGGGAAGCATGGATCGCTTTGCCATGGTTCAAATCCGAACCAGGAGCATGTAAGAACCGTGGAAGGGAGGTAATGGGGCCACTACTAGGCTGTGTACCCATGCTGAAAAAGTATTCAAGATCATGCTCCTTCTTCTTTCTCTGTTTCTGGTGTCCTCTCCCTCTCACTTGTTCCCTGTTAGCTTTTTCAGTCCGTGGCTCTTCATCCTCAGCCTTGTCTCTTTTTTTCTTTGCCCTTTTCCGTGATGTGGTGCTGCTCCTATCACTGTTGTTGGAGCAGCCACCCCTCCCTTCATGTACTTTCAACAGGCTTTTACGTTGGCTCCTGTAAATCTCCCTCAACAGTGCTTTTTCTCCTTTTTGCAGCTTTCACCAGCATAACATGTCTATTCTTTTTACTAGCCTTTTCCATTTTTCTTTTTATTACACTATTATGATTAATATTTTTGAATTTTTGAATTTTTAATTTTTTATATATATTCTTTTATTTTTTATAGTTTTGCTTTGATTTGTTATAATTTTTTTAATTAGCTAATTTATATATATATATATATATATTTTTTAGGTTTTGAGTTTATTTAATTATCATCCATTATTTATTTTTAATTCCAAATTGTCCCCCAATTAAAAATGTCATTTGAAGTTCCTATTTGCCTAATTATTAATTAATTAGTGTATCAATTAATTAAATGATTAGACAATTAGGGATAGGGTGTTCACAGTTGCCCCTCTTTGCTTGTCTCTTAGGTTAGGGAAGCGAATGTTGTGAAGAGATGACCTAACTTAAGAGCAAGCAAAGACGTGAACACACCATTCCTCGTGTTGAGGGAAAACCAGTAAAAGGGGACCTTATGTAAATCTGAACCCGAATGGGACAGTAAGTTGCCTGGACATGATGCAGGACTTTTGTAGAAATGTAAATTGCCCTAGACACGATGCAGGGACTTTGGCAGAAATGTAAATTGCCTGGACGCGATGCAGGACTTTTGACAAAAATGTAAATTGCCCTGGACACGATGCAGGGACTTTTGCAGAAATGTAGATTGCTTGGACATGATGCAGGACTTTAAAAGAAATGGAAACTGCCCTGGACACGATGTAGGACTTTGGCAGAAACGTAAATTGCCCTGGACACGATGCAGGACTTTTGCAGAAGTGTAAATTGCCTGGACACGATGCAGGACTTTGGCAGAACTGTAAATTGCCCTGGACACAATGCAGGAACTTTTGACAGAAATGTAAATTGCCCTGGACACGATGTAGGGACTTTTGACAGAAATGTAAATTGCCTGGACTTGATGTAGGGACTTTGGCAGAAATGTAAATTGCCTTAGACACGATGCAGGGACTTTTGCAGAAATGTAGATTACCTGGACTTGATGCAGGACTTTAAAAGAAATAGAAACTGCCCTGGACACGATGTAGGACTTTGGCAAAAATGTAAGTTGCCCTGGACACGATGTAGGATTTTTACAGAAGTGTAAATTGCCTGGACACGATGCAGGACTTTGGCAGAACTGTAAATTGCCCTGGACACGATGCAGGGGCTTTTGACATAAATGTAAATTGCCTGGACGCGATGCAAGATTTTTGACAGAAATGTAAATTGCCCTAGACACGATGCAAGGACTTTTGATAGAAATGTAAATTGCCCTGGACATGATGCAGGGACTTTTGCAGAAATGTAGATTGCTGGACTTGATGCAGGACTTTAAAAGAAATGGAAACTGCCCTGGACACGATGCAGGACCTTCGCATAAATGTAAACTGCCCTGGACACGATGCAGGGACTTTGGCAGAAATGTAAATTGCCTGGACGCGATGCAGGACTTTTGCAGAAATGTAAATTGCTTGGACTCGATACAGGACTTTTGACAGAAATGTAAATTGCCTAGACACGATGCAGGACTTTTGTAGAAACGTAAATTGCCTGGACACGATGCAGGACTTTTGTAGAAATGTAAATTGCCCTGGACACGATGCAGGACTTTTGCAGAAATGTAAATTGCTTGGACACGATGCAGGACTTTTTGCAGAAACGTAAATTGCCTGGACACAATGCAGGACTTTTGCAGAAATGTCAGGACTTTTGCAGAAATGTAAATTGCTTGGACACGATGCAGAACTTTAAACGAAATGGAAATTGCCCTGGACACGATGCAGGGACTTTTGACAGAAATGTAAATTGCCCTAGACACGATGCAGGGACTTTTGACCGAAATGTAAATTGCCTGGACACGATGCAGGACTTTAGTAGAAATGTAAATTGCCCTGGACACAATGCAAGGACTTTAAACGGGGTTTGTGCTACATGAGAATGTGACTCCGTACGACACATGCTTTGGTGACTATGCAAGGTGATGCATGTTTTCTCATAAAATATATGATGCAAATGCTTGATTTTTCTTGTTTGAAAATTTTGGATTTTCTATGCATGGGGTATGTACGTATGTGGGATGTATGATGTATATGCTCAATTTTTGAAAATTTTGGAAATTTTAGATTCTCTATGCATGAGATATGAAACAATGGAGTGCAATGTAAGTACACATGCTGAATGCATGATGTAAAACGTGATCTCTTTTTTATTGATACATGATTTTATTTGTAAAATGCAGTACGCATGCCAAGTGGGAAATTGTTCCTTTTATGACAAATTAAAATCACTAAGGAGAAGAAAAGAGTGTCAGACTTCTTTTTATTATAAAGCATATTTTGAGAATGTGGAAAAGCAATGTAAATACATGATTTCTGGACGCCCTTCAAATTTGTAAATGGTTGGATTCCCTTGGTCACCTGCATATAGGAGAATTCCTTTTGCCTATCCCTTATTTGCCCTAATCCAAAGATTCAAGGTCTTGATAGCATGAACATCTCATACTTTAAGCAAATCTCAGCCTGGTAGGGTTTAAACGGAAACACCCCAAACTTGAAGTTTCAAATTTGACCAAAGTGTCATGTTCCATTTGGATTGCCTTGGACATGATCTTAATGTCATTCCATATGAATACTATAGATAGTACTGCTTGAAAAGTCAATGAAAAGACATGTCATGACTTGATTTAACAATCTCAATACAATCATACGTTAAGGAGTGCGGGGCTACATGTCCTTGAAAGAGGTTGATTGCCCCATTTTGAAGGGACATTAAATGGAATGTGCAAATGAACTTAAGGATTTGTGGTAAAGTGATGCCAAAGGAAAGGATGTATGGAACTAGGAGAAGTCCTAGTTCAAAGCCGGAGGTATAGTTGAGACAGTTTGAAGGCAAGACAGATTTGGCAAGCAACCAACTACCCTAATTTGATTGAAAAGTCAACACAAAAATGTGTCATGATTTGATTTAACAACCTCAATGCAATCATATGTTTAGGAGTGTGAAGCCATATGTCCTTGAAAAAGGTAGATTGCCCTAACTTTTTAAGGGACATCGAATAGAATGTGCAAACGAACTTAATGATTAATGGCAAAAAATGATGCCAAAGGAAAGGATGTATGGAACCAGGAGGAGTTCTAGTTCAAAGCCGGTGGTATAGTTGAGACAGTTTGAATGCAAGACAGATTTGGCAAGCAACCAACTGCCCCAATTTGATTGAAAATTCGATACAAAAATGTGCCATGATTTGATTTAACAACCTCAATACAATCATATGTTATGGAATGTGAGGCTACGTGTCCTTAAAAGAGGCCGATTGTCCCATTTTGAAGGGATGTCAAATGGACTACGCAAACGGGCTTAATGATTTAAGGTAAAGTGATACCAAAAGAAAGGATGATGGAACCAGGAGAAGTCCTAGTTCTGAGCCAGAGATATGGTTGACACAGTTCGAATGCAATATGGCAAATTTGGCAAGCAACAAATTGCCCCAATTTGATTGAACGATCAACACAAAACCTTGGTTTGATTTAACAACCTCAATGCAATCATATGTTAAGGAGTGCAAGGCTACATGTCCTTGAAAGAAGCAGATTGCCCCATATTGAAGGGACATCAAATAGAATGTGCAAACAGACTCACTGATTTGTGGCAAAGTGATGCCAAAGGAAAGGATGTATGAAACCAGGATAAGCCCTAGTTCTAAGCTAGAGGTATAGTTGGCACATTTTGGATGCAATGTGACAGATTTGGCAAGCAACCGAATGCCCCAATTTGATGTAATTATGGGAAATGATGAAGCATAAGAGCTTGCCTGATGAATCCAGGCAAGTAGTGGAAAGGATATGTTATTAAAAGACCCTTTAGTTCAATGTGTGAGGCCTTCTTATTTGAAAACCTTTCATTGATGAGAAAATGTTTTATTTTGAACATGGGCAATCACCTCAATTCCTTTTTATTGATTGATTTTTTGAATTTTTGATTTGACTTTCTTTTTACCCCAATATATTCCTAACAAGCCATACCTCAACAAGAACTTTCAAAGGTCGAAAGGTGGCCATGGTAGTTGGGTTTTAGGAATGATATTAGGCTCAAAATCCCTTACCCAGGTTGAAAGGTGGTCATGGTAGTTGGGTTTTAGAAATGGTATTAGGCTTAAAATCCTTTACCCAGGTTGAAATGTGACCATGATAGTTAGAATGGTATTAGGCTTAAAATCCCTTACCCCTCGCTTTCACCACAGATTTTCAGTCTGCTCTTCTACCATGGTTTTTATACTTGAGATTCACTCTAACTAGGGAGGATATTATGAGGTTATGATGGGATTTAATGGGTGATAATTAATGCTTAAGAAGAAAGGATGAAATGGCCCAAACATTGATGTAGGGTCACGATGAGAATTTTATTTTGACAACCATGTAGTCTTGGTGAGATTCATTGGCTCTTCATGATTATAAGAAAGTCCTCTTTAAGGTTCGTACTCCGTTTTTCTCAAATGGTGCACGAAACCCTATTTTTTTTTAAAATCTTGCTCTTTTGCCTTTTTCATTTTCTCCATTGTTGACTTTTGTGCACTTTGGCCTTTCTTTTCCTTCAAGGAGAGCTCATTTAAAGACTATGGGTGCTTTCATGTATCGAATTCTCACCGTTTCCCGGGTAGAATTCAGGTTTGGGATTTGAAAAACTTTGAAGGTTCAAAGCCAGTGGCAGCGACTAAGTAATGTTCAAGTGAGGAAAGGAAATTGATCCTCTCTAGATATGTGAATCTCAGTACAAAAACCTCTTGGAGACTACTCAACCCAAAGGTTCTCTATTAAAGGTGAGAAGAAAACTTCTTTACTTAAGCTCAATTGGGGTGGCTAGGGGTAGCTTCTCTGCAATAAGGGAGACAAAGAATGCCCCGTATCCTTGGTATAACCTGTTCATGGAACATACACTGCCGTTGTTAATTCTTTTTTGAAAGAAACTGAGGCTTTAAGATTACGTTGCCTTCAAATTTCACCATTTTCCTCATCAATTGAAAATTTTCAAAGGAATCGCTTGGCTTTTGGCTTTTATGGTTCTTGATCATTAAAAATGGAAAAATGTAACAAGAAGATGGGGCATCAACAACTTTGAAGAAACGAAAGGGTCCACCAAAATAGATAACTATGGCATTAATAGTATTAAATACCATACAACCCAATGATGCAATTAACTGGCACCCCAGTTATACAGAATAGTGTTGACCAGACAAGCATCACCTGATGAAGAAATCATATGAAATGACATTGTTGTTCTCTTAAACAATCCCTTGGTCAAACAAGGAGCTAGGGATGAAGACTTTCCAATTTTTCACATCTCTTATCAATTTGCTTAAGATGACAATGCATTGCTTCCATAGAGCCCAAGTATTAATGTGGGGTTCACAATTATAATTTGGTTTATACTATTGGAAATTGTATGCGGTTGGAGGAAAGGTCCTACCATTGTTAAAGTCAGTCATGTGGGATTTTGGGTGGAAGGCAATCAAGGTAACCTTTGGCTTTGATAATGACAAGCTCATGGTAACTTGAGATGGATTTGGGGGTGCTGGTGGCTTTTGCAAAGATTTTAGATCCTAAAACTTAGTAGGGGTGTGATGGCGGGCGGGTATTGCTTAGCCAAAATATGAAGTGGCCCGAGAAGTTAGGGATTGATCACATGGAATTTCATATCATCACTGGTAGCTTGGTCATAACTCAAGCTAAAATTTCCATTGCAGGTGACCAAAAGAGATCCCATTTTTCCAAACTCATATATTTCTACACAACCATCATGAGTATGCATGAATGCAATTTTATTTTATTTCAAAAGAATGGTTCAGCAAATTGATCATATTAAGGCTGTAATGTGTTTTCAACACAAAAAGGGTTTTTCTTAAAACTTTCATTCCTCAGGATGCTTACTGCTTCACTGGGAAAAGGGAAATGGCAGGTAGTTCATGAAGGACTTAGGACCTTACGCAATTATCACTGAGAAAACTTTAATAATCGAAATGATCTTGCAGGCTTGGTAACCTATTTGGAAAGGTCATATCACAAGTCCTTTTATTGTTGGTTACCTCAGTTTCTCTTCATAGTGATTAGGTCATATTGGTCTTCGTGTGAAGTGTGCCAAAAGGAGATCTCTTACCCTTTCTAAGGGCCTATTACCTCAAAGGGAGATAGACGACTATTAGCTAGTTTTTTAGACGGTATTAAAACGTGGGTTCATTTGATAATCCATGTTAAAATAATGTCCAACTCAATAGCTAAATATTATGATCTAAAAAGGGTCACCTATGCCAAATCAAAATTAGGATGTTGAACATTGCACCTGGTGTTATTACTCCTCGTAAAGGTCAGTGACTTACATGGTAACCACTTCAAAAGGGACACAATGATCTTCAATTAGTTAATGGACCCTTAATTCTAATATGATGCATGTATTCCTTAGGGAACTGGTTGATCTACAAGCGTATATGGGCTTCCACATATCCTTCAGGGAGCTTATTGATCTATAGGGGTATATGGGTTTACATATATCCCTCAAGGAGCTTATTGATCCACAGGGGATACGTATTGGGCAATCAATTTGGTAAGGGATGAATTCTTGCATACTTAACGCCCTAAGTCTCAATCAAAGGATTAATAAATTTTGCTAATGTACTAGATATAGACATGATTATTTTAGCTTAAATATCATCAGCGTTTCTTTGATATTAACATCTTGGAGTGGAAAAACATTATGTATATGTTTTTTAAGAGATTTCCTTTTACAGTCAAGTCATGAGAAGTATGTATTTCGCCCACGATTAAAGGCTATTTCAAAACTTTCACCATGACACAACATCCATTTAAGGGCATAATATTCATTGCTTAGATATGAGAGACATGAATATGATTACTACATCATTAGGCTTGATCGTAATTCTTAAAAGAACTTCCTCCCCTTCAGGAGATAAATTTGTTACACAGAGGGAAGGTAGCAACCACTACTTCGAGAGAAAGGAGTATCTACACGCGTAGTAGTAATATATTTATTTCCAACATGTAATGCATGCATCAATTAACTAATCCATTTCAAGTAAATAATTTTTTAAAAAAGATATTAAAATGTTCTTAATGGTTTCCTTTTAACCAAGTTCCTCTAAAGGCAATTGTGTTGAGAATGATGTGAGAATTTGATCATTTAGAATTTGGAAGCTTTTACAAGTAGCAATTGGATATTTTGCATATTGTTCTCTATTACTCACCAAGGGCCTTATTGGTTCATTGGGAATAATAGGTTTAGCTCTCAACCCAAGGAGGAGGAGGAGGCCCTCACATGGGCGAGGCTTAATAAAAATAAGTGAACTAAATAACCCACTAATATACTATCTTCCTAAAATATCATCAATTTTTAATGGCTCACAACCCCATTGATACAACATTAGGCCAAACTTCCCATACTGAAGAAGCTTTCAATTTTAGCTCATTTTGTTTAGCTAATAATGCATCGAATGATGATGTTGTGACAATTAAAGCCACATAATTTTTTTTTTTTAAATGTAATCATGCCATGAATGCTATGACAACATGTGAGATGAGAGTGGAATATGCTCCTTTGGTGTCCTAACTCGGGTCAACCCTATGTGTGGGAACAGTACCCTAAAGACAGTAGGCCCTAGGAAGGTTATCTATTAAGTTTGGTCCATTAAGGTGTGTAGTTCTGAGGGTAGGTCTAGCATCTTAGAGCATTACTGGTCTTCAGATTGTCCCCACTCAAAAGAGTGAGGATCTCACGACATGAATTAGACTAAAAGAGGACAAAATCTCACTCCGATCAAATCCACATAGTAAGGTACAACCTGAGCGAGGTCTTCACGGTAATCTTTAGAAGCGAGAAGCTTCACAGGAAAACCAATTTAAACCTCTACTAACTTAAGACAGGCGAGGACCTGGGTATAGAGCCCAAAAGTGTGTGAGGTAGAATGTCAATGTGCTTAAAATGTAAGGGGAGCATATAAACCTCTAAGCTGATAGTTTACCCAACCCTCATCTGTCAAATAGCTAAATTGCAAGAGAAGTCAAGAGCTTACAGTATAAACAGGGGTCGTCTATCCTAAGGTTTTATTCGCATGTTATCTATCCTAGCATATGTGTTGCAAATAAACTAACGAAATTATATGGAAAATGAAGCACATTAAGCATGTTGTATGACTGGAAAGGAAGACATACACCTATACAAACAACAAAAATAAATAGCAAATACATAAGAAGAAACAGGCATATCAAGTGACCACAAGAGATAAATAAACAAGAAACACCAAAAAAGAATAAACCATTAAACTAAACAAAATACAGCAAGGGTAATCAAGATAACAAGAAGCCATATTATTTCCACTAACTAATTAAACAGGCTTGACTCACGAATATATCCCTAGCGGAGTCGCCAAACTGTCGTAACCGACCATTCGGTTGAATAAAATAAAAGTGTTTAAATTGATTCCCAAAAATGAGTCTTGAAAATCAATTTATTTGGAGTCGCCACCAAAATTTTTAACGAAAAACTTTGGAAAACCAATTTAATACAAAAAGAAAAAGGCAATATGGTCTACAAAGTTAGAGATGAGTTCGGGAGTCTATTTGAGTGTGAGGAAGGTGTTAGGCACCCCACAACACCCGTCCATAAGGACGGTTACCATAAACCAATCAACTGAAATAGAATATGGCTTTTAAATTTATCACGATTACCCTTTTATCGACACACATGCTCGTTAAACAGAGGAGACCAAACAACAAGAATGAATGCAAATAGACAGATATTTACAAAGGGCGGACTTGACCTAGGATAAGAGCCTAGGGCTTACGTACCCTACGATAGGGATCAAAGTCCACGTAGTTCGATCAAATGGCATGTTTATTGGTTGATTATTTGTAAATTTTATGATGAGAACATGAGAGTTTAAATTGAACAGATGTCCATAAACAAAACGAAATTGAGGTTTGATCTGTGTGTCTTAATTTATGACAATCTGATTAATCTAGCTCTCTTGACCTCTTCATTTTTTCTTTTTAAAATTTTTTTTTTTGGAATTTTAATCTTTATTTTGAAATTTAAATAAAATGAAACTATTATAAAGAACGAATTTGATCACATAAAGAAAAGATATCATTTAATTAAGACATTTATTTTTGTAATATTGTTATTATTATTATTATTATTATTATTTTATAACAAATATGTGCTGATTTTGGGAATCCAAGGAGATTAAAATCTCACATGACCCCATGCAATCGAGTAGAACAATATTCTCACACGATAATTTCGTAAATAATAGAAAATATTTAATTAAAGAAAATATTTAATTATTATTGTTATTTTTACAACAAATGTGCTAATTTTAAAGATCTAAGGAGATTAAAATCTCACATGATCTCATGTAATCGAGGAGGAGAAAATCCTCACATGATAATTTTATAAATAATGGAAAACCAATTTAAATAAAACAAACAAAAAGAGGCGAAATGGTCTACGAGGTCAGAGATGGGTTCGGGAGTCTATTTGAGTGTGGGGAAGGTGTTAGGCACCCCACAACACCCGCCCATAAGGGCGGTTACCTTAAACTAGTTAGTTGAAATAGAATATGGCCCTTAATTAATCTCAATTACCCTTTTATTGACATGGATGCACGTTAGACCTAGGAGACAAAAAGCGAAAATGCATGCAAACTGATGGATATTTACAAAGGACGGACTTGACCTAGGATGAAAGCCTAGGGCCTACGTACCCCGTGAGAGGGATCAAAGTCCACGTAGTTCGACCAAAAGACATTTTTGTGATTGGTGGCTTTTTTTGATTTGTGATGAGAAATAGGAGGATTTTAATTAAAACAGATCATTGTAAACAAAACGGGATAGAAATTTAGTTTGTATGTTTTAATTTACTACAATCTGATTAACCTCGTTCTCCTGAACTCTTCACATTTTCTCTTTTAAAATTTTTTGTCGATCTTATTATTATTATTTCTTTGAGTTTTGAGAGTTTGTATTGCGGGAATTAATGCATAATTTATAATGAAAGGAATATATTTTTTTATTTTATGAGTTTTTGAATTTATTGTTGATAAATATTGATTATTATTATTATTGATTATTGGTAGACAATTTAATTTAAGTGCTATTATTTATTGGTTTATCTGTTTGTCTTTGAACAAATATATGCTAATTTTCGGGTTCTATGGAGATTAAAATCTCACACGAGCCCGGGAAGTCGAGGAGAGACAAGTATTCTCACACGATCCATTTTGCATAAATATTTAATCCAAGTTAATATTTAATTATTGTCCATTTATTCATTTTTGTATTATTATTAATATTATTGTCATTTCGGAATTAATTATAGGGATTTAAGGAGATTAATATCTCATGTAACCCCCGGTAATCGAGCAGAACAATATTCTCACACGACAATTTCGTAAATGATAGGGAATGTTTATTAAAGCAAGCATTTTGATTATGATTATTATTATGATTTAATCAAAATGAATATTTTATTACCATTCACTTATTTTCCACCATTCACCCATTAATATTTCATTAGTATCATTGTTACTTTTTAATTATTCAATTCATTGTAGGGATTTAAGGAGATTAATATCTCACGTAACCCCCGGTAATCGAGGAGAACAAAATTCTCACACGATAATTTTATCCACCATGACAATATTGATTATCATCCAATTATTAATATTTCATTAGTATATATTGTCATTCCTTTATTTTTTTACCATTTATTAATTAATATTTCATTAATATTAATTGTCACTTTTCCATTATTCAACTAATTGCAAGGATTTAAGGATATTAACATCTCACATAACCCCCGGTAATCAAGGAGAACAAAATTCTCACACGATAATATTATCCGTCATGACAATATTCATTAATTGTCATTCAATTATTTTTCAACATTCTTTCATTAATCTTTCATTAATATTCATTGTCTTCCAATTATTTGATTAATTGCAAGGATTTAAGGAGATGAAAAAAAACTCACATAATCCCGACAATTAAGAACAACAAAATTCTCACATGCTAATTTTAAACGTAATAGCCATAATTAATCAAAACTAATGTCTAAACAATTATAATGAACAAAGCTAAACAAATTTAAGCACATGAACAGTAGCTTCTCATATTAAAACACATGAACAGTGCACATACATGAAGTGGTCTTGAAGGAAATCGAGTGAACAGTAGCATGCAGCAGAATTCTCGGCCAAGTGAAGAACGTGCAGCCATACCTGGTGTTTCAGCTCCTCCCTTGTGCTCCAATGAAGAAGGACCTTCTCCTTCTCACCCAACAATGGAAGATGGACCTCCAACAGCCCCTCAAAGTCGTTGGTCTCGGCTGGAAGTGCAGAAACGGACAGCTTCATTGGAATTTCGTTGGACAGCTTCGTTGGAGTTTTCTGGTTGGCTCCAGCGCTGGAAATTCTGCATAAAGTGTCTCTACTTCTCGGCTAGAAGATGGTAGCTGAAAGCTTCTCTTCTTCTCCACACTTCCTCTTCTTCCTTGTGCTCCCTAAGCTCTCCTCTGTTCACCTCTGTTTTTTGAGCTCAAAACAGAGTTTTTTCTCCTCCATGGTTCAGCTTCTATTCCTCCCTTTGCTGCCACTTTGTTTTGGATTCAGACTTCCTTGTTTCTGCACATCATTTTGGCATCCAACTCTCCATTTTTTTGCTCCTTGGATGGTCTGAACTTCAGCACCTTTTCACTCCATAATTTTGGACGTTACTTCCATGATTTTTCTGCACGTTGGACAGCTTCGTTCAGCCCTCGGTTTTTGCAGTTCAACTCTCGGTTTCTGCCTCGTTTTTGGTTCGTCCCCTGCTGTTCTTTCCTCACATGGCTGCCTTGCTTCCTTGCTTCGTTCAACTTGGTTTCTCCCTCACGTTGCTGCCTCCATTCTCTCTTTTCGTTCAGCGTTGTTCCTCTCGGTTTGTTGCTGTCTTCGTTGCTCTTCCTTTCTTCTTCAGCTCCTCTTCCCTTCTTGGTCACGTGGCTCTCCCTTTTCAGCGTGGTTCCTCTTTCTTTTTCCTTCCTCTCTTCTCTTCTCCAGCTCTCTTTTCTTCTCAGCTGAGGCCTCCTTCCTTCCAGCGTTTTCTTCTCTCCTTCCTCTCGGTTTGCTGCCACTTTTATGCTCCAACGCCACCTCCCTTTTTCTGCCATATTGCTCCCCTTTTCCCTTGCTTTTTCTGCAACTTCTAGCCACTACTTTGCTGCACACAGTCCCCTCCTTTTGCTGCCATCTCCAGCCACGCCACACTCTTCTTTCATTGCTCCAGCCACCCCACTTTCTGCCATGTTGCAGAACCACTCCCATTTGCTTTTTTGTCCCCCTTGTCCTCTTGTGCATGTGTGTGCATGGGTGCATGCATGTGGTGAGTGTGTGTGTCCGTGGGTGAGAGTGTATGAGAGTGTGAGTGTGAGTGTGTGAGAAGGTGTGTCCATGAGTGAGAGTGTGAGTGTGTGAGAGTGATGTGTGTCATGTGTGTGAGAGCAAATGAGCATATGGGAGCAAATGAGCATGTGGGAGTGTGAATGTGAGTGTGTGAGAGTGATGTGTCCGTGAATGAGAGTGTGAGTGTGTGAGAGTGATGTGTGTCATGTGTGTGAGGGCAAATGAGCATGTGGGGAGCAAGTGAGCATGTGAGAGTGATGTGTGTCATGTGTGTGAGAGCAAATGAGCATGTGGGAGCAAGTGAGCATGTGAGAGTGTGTGAGAGTGAGCAAGTGAGAGTGTCTTGCAATTCCATTTCAAGTATGTGGCTTTGTTCATTTTATTTCTTTGCAAGATGATTGCCATACATCTTGAATTTTCCTTTTTATTATTTTTGGTTCTTATGTTTGGTTTTTTCCATATTACTTTTATTTTGTTTGCCATTTGCAATTTTGTTTTGATTAATTGTTATTATTATTTTATTATTTTATATTTTTTTGAATTTTTTTAATTCTATTTATTATTATTATTGTGATTATTATTATTGTTAATTTGGGTAGGGTGTTCACATATCATATAAGTAATATTTGAACACAAATTGCTAGAGAAGCCCAAAAAGGACACAAATATTCCAAATAATAATTTGTCACTTAATCATGATATTTTAAACAATGCATATCAAGTGGGTAAGACATAGATATCACCATAATTGTAGTCTTTCATGTCCTTGTATTCAATTATTTGGCATTGGTATGAAGTTGCTTGTTCTCCACTTTGAATTTTGACACCAATATCCAAGTTCAAAGCATTTTCGAAAAGTATGCTTCATCAAGTGAGGTTGTTTCTTTTTCATCTATATTGCACTTTTGTTTGATATTTTTAAAGAATAACCCTTCTTGAGCCTTTCACTTATTAAAGAAGAGAGATTTTCAAAGAACCAAACAAAATAGAGTATATAGAAAAATGAAGCACTAATGCAATAGAGAGTTGATAAGAAGATGATTCTTATGATATGAACACTCTTGAATGGTTTTCCTTATTAGTTCAGAGTCTATAAGTTTTCTATAAATAGCTAAAGGTCAAATAGATACAGTAGGAGTGAGTGGGAAGTCAGGGATTTCAAAATATATATGTTATAAACTCATTATGACTTGTCTGCCATCAACTAGTCGACTATTCTCCACTAACCAATCTACTGCTCCTACTTTCTTTATCAAAATTTCAAATTTTGGACCCTGACTGTCAACTGCTCACCTTTAGCTAGTTAACTGGTCACTCATAAAGAGTTCCTAGTTGATGGTCTTAAGGTTGGCAGTAGACTAGTACTTAATCTAGGTGTGGCCAGTTTACTGCTGGTAAGTGGCCAATCAACTGATGACTCATAGAGAGCTTCCAGTCAATCAAGGCTCGAGCTAGCAGCAAACTGATGCTTCTCAGGATGTGACCAATCAACTGTTAGCTAGTGGTCAGTCGACTGCTCACTTAC
Source organism: Delonix regia (assembly GCA_037074485.1). Lineage (NCBI taxonomy): Eukaryota > Viridiplantae > Streptophyta > Magnoliopsida > Fabales > Fabaceae > Delonix > Delonix regia. The sequence goes on from CM073454.1 coordinate 34,082,845, forward strand.
AGAAAGTTCCCAATCAATTAAGGCTCAAGCTGGCAGCAGACTAAGGGCTTTTTAAAAGGTGGACAATTAATTGTTGGCTAGTGGCAAGTTAATTATTCACTCATAGAAAGCTCACATTCAACTAGATAAGGCCAGATAGCTGGCTAGCAAGGTGGCCAGTTGACTACTGGCTTGTGGCCAGTCGATTGGAGACTTCTAAAATTCCTTAAACCAGCTTTTTCTTAACCTTTAAGACTTAAAATCTATTCTACATTCATTTAACATGATTCCTATCAACTTAATATTACTTACAAAGGTTCCTAAGATATGAAAATATATTGAAAACATCTAGAACCTAAGTAATACATTGAAAAACATTCATACAATATTTGTTATCATCAAAACCTTAATGTTTTCAACAAATGGGTTCCTTTCATTTTCTATAAAGCAAATTATATCCTTTTCATAGTATCTAATGTTTAATGTATAGTAATATTTGAAATTTTGTAAGCTTTATCAAACAAAAATATAAGATATAAGTGAAAATTACATAATCATATTTCAATCCAAGTTATGGTTCATGACATTGATCATTTTAATTTGTTTTGATAAGAAAAACAATAATAACATGAGGAGATAATGATTATCCATTCTTAATAAAAGATATGAAATATATTATGCATTAGAGAAAGGATAGAAATGACCATATATTGTTGAGCTTGTACTTCTTGCTTAGGATTGCCTTAATCAACATAGAGTTAATTAATCCTTAATATTCCTCTATTGTTCTCCATTGCTAATATATGTTGTTTAGACAAAGTTCACCCTTATCAACAAAAAAAAATATATAACTCTTCTTCTTTGGCACCTAACCAATTTGAATCCAAGAAAGGTTAGATTGTAAGAGTTTCAATGTTCATATGCTTTAAAGAATTATATAATCTAAAATAAAATAATTGAACATATTGAATTAAACACATATTTTTTAATCTACTCAATTTGCATGAACATATTGAATTAAACACATATTTATTCATCTAAAATAAAATAATTGAACATATAAGCATAGTAAAGAGCATGAAGAATTGACACCAAGCATTGCATTTATAAGATAAATAATTTATTCAAATTTACAATCTAAGGATGTGAATCATCAAGTTATATATTTTCACCTGACATCGATAACAGTTTATTCCCATGAATTTAACTAATGCAATGCTTATACCTAAGGCCATTTGTAATATACCTCAATGGATATCAAATATGATTAAATAAGAGGTTTGGTCACTTGATAACTTGGCCATGACATTTGAAGGATTTTCTTACCCAATACTTATCCTTATAAGTTTGAACTTTACAATTCTATCTTTTGGTTCTTGAGAAGCTTTACTTTGTAGTTCTTTCTTTTCTTTGCCAATTGGTCCATCACTATCAAGAATTTTCTACACAATTGAAGCACTAAAAGGACTTTTTGATACACATATTAACTTAGGTCCTTTAATGTTAGTATAAGATTTCTAGAGCCTTTACAAACCCAAATATATTTATTTCTCACATGAGAATTTCTTCTAATAGGGCATAGGTGATAAATATGTCCTTCATGACCATAATAATTGCTGACAATATGCATAGGGATCTTTTGAGACACAACTCTAGAAAATTTTTTGTCTTTTATGAGAATGTTATCTTAAATTATGATTTCAAAAATTTCTTTTTAAAATTTTCCTTTTTAAAGACTTGGGAAGAGTACAAGTTGAGTTTTCAATAAGTAAATCATTTTCAGTTTTTGAATCATAAAAATTTAAGCATTTAAAATTGAAAGACATTTTCTTATGCAATTCATCAATTACATGTGACAACTTTTCATATGAGAGATGTTATTAAGTTTAGAGTTGTCATGTACCTTTGAATCTTTGTGAACTAGAGATTGAGGATTTCCCTATTCTTACTTGCTAAGCTTACTTTAGGAATCTTCCTCTTTTTCCTTGTGATAAAGAGTTCTTGAGAATTTTCACATTCCTTTTCAATTCTAAGTTGACTATCTTCAATAGGCATAGAGCATGTTTTTTCATCTTGCACAATTTCTTGAAAAATATTAACATTCACAACTTTAATAACATGATTAGTATGATATAAAGCATGAATATTATCATATATATCTTTAGCATTCAAGCAGTGTTTGATTCTAATATAATCATGCTCATTCAAAGCACTATATAATATATTCATTCCTCTAATATTAAGAGAAAATAACTTTTTATCATACTCATTCCATTCATTTCTTAGTTTGGAGGTAAAACCATCTTGTACTAGCCAACTTTCCTTCTTCATTGCTTAGAGCATCTTTCCTTCTTGCTATCTTTGTGCGAAGTATGATATTGATATTTCATTCTTTCACTTCAATGTCCACTCTTCTTCTTTGGATCATCCTACACATAATAGATATTCAACTTGCAAACCAAATAGTTAGTCTAAATGGTTAATCAATTAAGCATATATTAATATTATATTTGTAACTCATATTTTTCATATATTTGTCATCATCAAAACAATCTCAATAGTTTTCGCATCTTGAACCCATCTCTCTTCTTCAATCGCCTTACATGGCCTATGCCTATGAAGTTTGCTACAGTGGGCTAATTAGTTTCATCATGAAGGTGTTGTTGTCTTAAACGAACACTCATCACTTGTTTGCACAAGCCATCCAAACCTTTGTCGACAAAAGAGCACAACTCTTCACATGTAGCCACTTCACATGCTAATCTAATTGTTTTAGAACATAGTTGTCTATACCATCGTGTACATGCACAATACCATTACATGCATTCTTTGCTTATCGTTTTAGGATATATTTTTCAGGCACTTATTCAACTTCTAGCACAATGAATACCTTTAAAATATGGCTACATAAAATTCTAAATGTCTCAAACTTTTGGCAGTTACAAGACACAAACTTTTAAATAGGATCAAATAGGACCTGTCACGAACCTTCTTGGTGAGCCATGGATAAAACATACACAAACATAAGTAGATTTTCATTCCTATGCCAAATAAAGATAGAAAATAGTAAATCAAACTCCTATTGGAATAAGTTGAAAATTTTGTGTGTGTGTGTGTGTATTTAGGCAACTTAATTTAGAATAAATGAACGTGGCTACTCAATCATGGAAGCTTATGTTAAGCATTATACTCACTCTTTAACTCATTGTACCATTTCCCCTCCACTACCCATTTGAAAAGTTTTAAAAACTATGTAATGTTCACATTTGATTTCATGGAAGACTTAGAGTCGGAGCTTAAGCTCTCACTCAACTATGTACTTCTCATGCCTAATGTAAAAGCTTGTTTCATATGACATGTAACCTATTTTTCGCTTAAAGGATATATAGATTTCAACCAGTTATTTTCCTGACCATTATAGTCTAAAAGCATCTTTACTCAGGCTACCTCAAAGTGAGATTCATCATACTGGTACATGCATTTCTTAAATTGGTTATGAATTGAATCCATCCTTCATCAGATTGCCCATGTGTTTAATTCCATTTTGTATCAAGTGTCATGTACACAAGCCATCACGAGTATCAAGCATCACCTCGCCTAAAAGAAAATGAAGTGTTAAATTTCTAATATATGATGTGGTATTACTATGTTCACATAAGATAGGAAAATTATCGACTCACCCAAAGTTTTGGCCATTACCTGGTCTTGATCAGTAAAAATGGTTTGTGGTTTCTTTCTTCATAGGCTGACAAAAATGTCTTAATCAACCACTTAAATGACTCAATAGTTTCATTATACATTAATGCCGCTCCAAAAACAACTGTTTTCCTGTAATGGTTGAATCCTAAAAACAATACAAGGGGTCTCTATGCACGATTTGTACAATACATTGTGTCAAGAGAGATTACGTCACTAAAATACCCATAATTAAGAATCATATGTTCGTCAGCCCAAAAAACATTTGTTATTTGCTCGTTAGCATCTATTTGATAGGCATGAAAAAATGATGGGTTCTCTAACAATTGTTCTTGAAAATATTACAATAGCATTCCTACTTCTCTGTAAACCATATTATGTTGTCTTCTACACCTGAGATAATTTTTTACACCCAATCAAGTAAAACCAATTGGTCATACCACCAACATGTGTTCTCATCAATTGAAATATGGCTTTTTGTTTTGGTCCCAAATCCTCTGCTAATTCAATCTCATGTGCCTGAACTTTAGATATATTGCAATAGGATGCCATAAATGTGTAGTCTCTAGAAGCTCAAGGGGGTGATTATGGAACTCTACAAACTCATTGATTGTTAATTTTCTCTTCTTCGTTACAAGGTTCATTTTGACTTTACAATCCATTCTAGTTTCAACCCGATAATTAATAGTTACAGTGTATCTTTTGTCTTACTTCCGCACTCACTCTTTATAGTAAACAAATTTTCACAAAGTTGCAATTTTATCTATTTTATTTTTGTTTAAGTCCTATTTCCTAACTCCAAATCTAACCCACAAGCCGTAGTTAGACTAAAACTGCTAATATACCCATATTGTCAAATTCCAAACCAACAGTTGACTTCCCTTCAACTTTAAATGTATCATCATTGATCAATTAACAGTAGAGGTACCTAAGTCTCTGAAATTTATCAATGCAAATGGATTTAGAACACCATGTCTTATAGGAAATTCTTTCACTGAAAATTGTAATACTTACTTTGTTTGTTCCATCATCACTTTTCAAATCCACCTACTTTGAGCAAGTGTCCCACATGTATATGTATATATATGCCAAGTCACTCTTTCTATCTCATTAAAACAAATCTTTCTACAATATATTAAAAAACAACTTAGAAAAAAAAAATCTAGTAAGATATATCCCACAAATTTGTCAACCTAAAAAGTTCCACTCAACCCCACATATAATAAAGAATATTTCATAAGTAAGCTGTAAAAGTTTAAACACTACATAAGTCTAGATAAAGTTGTGGTATATATCTACTTTAATATGATATTTCATTACTACAAAAAAATCTATAAGCTATTTAGAATTCCAAAATGCTTGCATGAAACTATATAATGGAATTATGGAAGCATAAATTGTAATATAATTAATTAATGACAATAAAAGGTTCTGGTGAAAAGAAAAAATTGACCATCCTATCTAGCTGCCACTCAGTAGGATGCCTATAACAAATATCTCGTCTAGAATGTTCCTTTAAAGGCATCATAACATCATGCCATGGAGTACATTTGATATGAAATGCATAATGCATCGCTTACACCACCAGTGTAATTTTTATTTGCAAATAAAGTATACATATTCATTGAATGATAATAAGACTATATAACTACAAGAAAGATAAAAGAAAGACTCAGAAAAAGACAACAACCAATTAAGAACTATTCAGTGAAAAAATGCACATAGGACTAGGTCTTTATCAAGCATACATATTAATGTTTTAATCTATTATTTTCCTTTATGAATACCCTAGTAATGATTTGGCTTCTCTCTTTCTGTGCAATATAGACCTCTTCCAGCAAGGCTTCTCTCCTTGCAAAATGAATGTCTTCCGTTATGCCTTCTCTATCTGTAAAATGGACTAGACGAATCGTCGCTTCTCTTTCTACTGAATGTCTTCCTTCGTCACTTCTCTTTCTACAAAATGAACAAGATGAATCAAGGCTTTTCTCTCTACAAACTAGATGTCCTCCTTCATCTTTTATCCACAAAATGAGACCTCAGACATTGATTATGACTACAATGAGTAGGATACTTATGCACAGACACCATCAAATTAACGTCGTCGTCTAATCCCTTCCCTGTTTCGTGCCAAAACTAATGCACCAAAATAAAGTCAAAGGAAGAAGACCATGATTTACGTAGATGGGTAATGACGTCATTTTTTTATGGATAGGTTTTAAAAAAACAAACGATGCAAAATGACATCATTTTATGTTACAAATTATTAAATGAAATCAGAGTCAAAATTGTGGGTTTTGAGTCCTTAGGCGAAGTGGCATGATTTGAGCTGAAGGATGAATTGCAAGACTAATTATCTTTCTTAAAGAAATCTACAGGAGATGTAAAACATTGTCATTTTGCACCGCATATTAAAAAAAAGATGTAAAAATGCATCATTTCACTTAAAAGAAACAGTGCGTTTTGACAACTTTGGTGATGTGGCATGATTGGAGCCACAGGATGAATCAAATGGTTGAGGAGATTCACAGGAGAAAACCACTAAAGAAATCTACAAGAGCAGATCTTTACCCTAATGCAATGGCCTCCAAATTCATACTTGAGAAAGTCTAACATTTCATAGGGATAGAATTTATAGAAATCACCTGTGACAGAGATGAAGTCATATGATCTTGGTGAGATGGGATAACTCAATGTTGTAAGCACTTTAAAAGCTCAATAAGTAGTGCAAATAAAGGGCACAAATTTGAATCCCTTCAGAAAGAGTAAAACTAAGTTTAATATCTACTAGTTTTCCTAATAGTAAAAGCCAAGTTTAATATCTACTAAAAATTACTGGAACAATGCACAACCAACCAAAACCATTCATGTCATAGTCAAAAGCCTTTAGTAGCAAATCACCAATCACGTGTCATGAGGGTTGATGGAGATTTAAAAAGGAAAAGCTTGAAATGGACAATGGTGCAAATCAATCTGAGCATTGGAATGGATGATGGGAATCACTTATAGTATTTGCTACTATTTCTCTTTTACTGCTGCAGATTCGAACATCATTCAACCAATGTCCTCTTACAATTGTACAACATTAGTTTGCAGAATGGTAAGAAAAGGGGATTCGGTTGGAATCCCAACCATTCAAGCACATCCCCTTACTAACTTGCTGAACAAGCCAATTTGCTACCTTATTTGTAACTCACTGTACCCATGAAACCAAGTACGAACATAAAAGACCTTATAGAACTAAAGCATCATAGAATAGTTAATGTCCACACCACTCCAGATAGAGACTTTGATTAATGAAAGACAAGCAACTTATTATCACATTCAGTAATCTCATTAAACATATCCATTTCCAGTGCCATAAGCAAACCTCTAAGCAAAGCATGTAATTCTATTAAAAACAAAAAAGAAGCAGCATATGAAAACCCACATAATTCTAGGATAGCACTATAAGCATCACAAGACAACATTACAATCCCACCATGAGAGGTTCCTGGGAGACTTCTGTTAATATATCATTACTATTCCTATTGGAAAAAGAGTCTAAAGATTATATAGTTATGTTTAAGTGTTTGTAAGATTGCAAGAGCAATATTGATCCATATGAGCATAAAGCCAACACTTATATATAACAGATGCCATCTTTTTAATTGTAGCCACTGGGTCGACCAATTACTGGTCAATGAACCAAGCATTCCTACCATACCAGACGAACTAACAATTCATAGCTATTAAGGACTTATCTTACGGTGAAAGGTTAATGTTGTATAAATAAAACTAAGCCAAGCATCAAATCTAATATTGTTTCCCACCATCAAACAAAAAGCCAATCTATAACCAAACCAAATTCTTTTTACCCACTTATGCAAAAGAAAAAGCTGTCAATAGACTCAATATCACTGCTATAGACCAGACACATAGGAGTCATGGCATCATTATCCTAAGACTACCCAAAGCTGGATTCGGACGTGATATCATCATGCATTGTTGGCATGGTCACTAAGAAGCTAGAAGTGGTCATTTCACATATCATTGAAAGAATGAAGAACACATTCAACTATACAGTGACATATAGGAAGGAAAGTAAGGCAAAACATAGAGTGATAAGCTTGGCCTTTAAGAACTAGAAGAGCTCGTATGCTTTACCACCTAGGTGGATGGTTGTAGTTTAACATTTCAATCTTGAATCCTACTTTGAGTTCCTCAATAATGAATCTCCACAGCCTAACTTCAAGGGCAATAATGTTATGATGTTCAAAATAGTGTTTAGAGTCCAAGTCATGCATTAATGCATTTGACCATGCCAAATTAATTGTCTAAATAAACAAAACATGGTTGTATAGGAAATACAAAGGCACATTATTAATGGCAATGTCATATGATGGTGACAGGTAGTTGTGCCACTAGCTTTTGTAGTAGGGGAGACTCAATCAGCATAAACATGGTTCATTTTCAATCTTAGGTGACATGTGATCAAAGGAAAACAAGGTGCTTGTTTGATTTCAAACAAACATGTTGCAATCTTAATTGTCATCTCCAATACACAAATTAGGTGGCAACCACCTTGGCCATACCATGTTTTTTGCTTATGACAAGTGGTTAGCAACTTGAACACAAAGTTCAAACATTATGGCTTAAAGACAAGTTTAGGGATATTGGTTATGCATATGAATTTCATCGCATAGAGAATGCATGATTGGGGGCAACATGGATTTTAAGGATTCTAGAGGAGAAGTGAACACGAGCACATGACATTGGTTGTTAGTATTATGGTCACATGACTACAAATTTAGCTGAAAGCATGAATGTGGTGTTTAAAGGAGTCAGGTTTTTACCCTCTTCCAATCATGCAAAGGCCACCTTCTACAGGGTGAATAAGTACTTTGTTGATTACTTAAGACAAGTGACCGCATTGCTTGCGATAAGAGAAATATTTTAAGACCCTTAATGAGAAGCTTAACATGAATCCATAATTAGACTTTACATGTTTTGTATGTTCATTTGACTATCAAGCTTCATCGTTTAAGGCCAAATAACCATATGATGCTGCAACTCGTCAATATAAATAGTGTTGTAAGGTTAGCCTTACCAATTGTACCCGTGACTATTATGAGTTTTAAGTAGAGAAATTCCTTAGTCAACACATCCTCACTGTGTGTAGCAAGATCTCCCTCGACCCTTATCAATATATGGATCGTGTTATTTGTTTGGACATCATGCAGGCGATTTATAGTAGCAGTTTCAACCTAATTGGATGTAATATATATTGGCCAACTTTGGAGACACCTACTAAGTTGATCCTAGATCCATTGATACTTCAGGAGAAAGGCTAGCCACGATCGACTAGAATACATAACGAGATGGATTAGACATAACTGAAGGAAGCCAATAAATGCAAGCCATGTAAGTAAACCAACCATAACTAAATAACACTAAAGTTATTATTGTTGTGTTAATGGACAAAGTATTGTGCTTGTATTCCTCCCTATTTGAAAATATAAATTTGTTATTTACACGACAAGTATTGTGCAAGGTTAATCCATGACTTATTTACCTAACAAGTATTATGTGAGGTTTATCCATGACTTATTTACTTGACAAGTATTGCATTTATGTATAGAAATTTGCTTGTTAATAGCATGTATGCAACATGTTGTGAACTTGGGACTTGAAGATTCATCCTTGCTTTACTTACAAACACACCATATTTTATAGGTAATATAGCCAGGACAAGTGAGTATATGTTTACTTAAAAAAGTTATTATGTGCAAAGACTAATTTTTACTCTATGCAGCATGATCAAATCTTTCGTCTATGACATGCACAACAAAAGGATCGACTTGGTTATCTGCCTATAGCCATTATTGACTTTCATCAATAGGCAAGATTCTGCGGTGTTACATGACTTGGTTAATTCGATTTTAATCATGCATTTGTGTCAGCACTTATGAGAAGTGGCTTGTAACATCCCAAAAATAGCCCTAGTTATATGTATGATTTAAGTAAGGATAAAATGCAAATATTAAAAAATGGGTCATTGGGATTAAAAAAACAATAACTAAATCAAAGGATAACTTTATGAAGTATATAGTGACCCCAGTAAAATAGAAGAAGATTATGAATAGATATTTTTATATGTTTCAAGTGAAAAGTTTAAAAATAATTAGAAATACTAAAATGGAAAAATAATTTTTTTCTTAGATAGAAATTATAATTTTTATTTTTAGAAGCTTATCCTAGTCATAAAAGAATTCATAGGCTTTTTGAAATTTTAAAAGGAATCTCCCGTAAATGTATAGCATAGTATGGGGAAATGGTGGGAAAAAAGACAATAAGATACCACCTCATGCTTTCTTCTTCTTTATTTTGTTTATACTTGCCACCTTACAACAATTGTAATGGGAAAGGATTATATGTCACTTAGAGCCTCAGGGAAGCAAGTCACATGTAAAACTAAGAAAAGTCAATACGAAAGTCCAAGTGGGGTTCATATGTGAAAGAGTGATGCTTAATTGGAAGAGACAAAGTATTACCACCACTTAATTGGCATTTCCATCTCGTTAAATCATTCACCAACTCTTAATATTAGGCACGCTCATATATTTTTCATTCCTTTAGTTGAAACTAAGAGAAAGGTGAAAAGTAAACTCCAAGAGGGGTTTATATGTAAGAAAATGAGAGAGAGTGAAAACAAATAGGTTAATATAAGGTATGGCATTTTAATAGTTGAAAATCATCATATAATTAATGGTTTGGTCATCTTCACTTTAACAAGCCCATTCACACTAATCTATATTTCCTTACTTTAGTTGACATTAAGAGAAAGGTGAAAGGAAAAGTCTCAGAGGGGTCCATATGCAAGAAAATGAGGAGTGAAAACATGTATGACAAAAAAAAGTAAGGCATTTTAATAATTGAAAGTCATCAAATAATTAATGGATTGGTCATTTTCACTTTAAAAAGTCATTCACACTTATCTATTTTCCCTTAATTTAGTTGAAATTAAAAGAAAGGGGAAAGAAAAAGTCCTAGATGGCTCTATATGCAAGAAAATAAAAAAGAGTGAAAACATGTAAGATATGATAAGGTAAGGCATTTTAATAGTTGAAAGTCATCAAATAATTAATGGTTCACTTTAACAAGCCATTCACACTTATCGGTTTTTCCTTACTTTGGTTGAAATTAAGAGCAAGGTGACAGGAAAAGTCTTAAAGGGGTCCATATGCAAGAAAATGAGAAAAAGTGAAAACATGTAAGATAAGAAAAGGTAAGGCATTTTAATAGTTGGAATTCATCAAATAATTAATGGTTTGATCATCTTCACTTTAAGAAGTCATTCACACTTATCTATTTTTCCTTACTTTGGTTGAAATTAATGTTAAGCCCATTTGCTGAGAAATAAAGATTTTGATTATAACAACATAAGAAGAAAAGTTTTCCCATGTGACATTTAGGTTCTAGATGATTTTAATGTTTAATCATGTATTAGGAACCTTTATAAATGGTATTGAGCTGATAGGGATCAATTAAAATGAATGTGTAATCAATCCTAAGTCTTAAAGGTTGAGAAAAATTGATTTGGGAGTTTTCTGTCAGTGAACAATCGACTAGTCACCTATTGAGAAGCCCCTAGTCTGCTGTCAACTTTGAAACTGATCGATCAGACACTCTCTATGGGTGAACAATAGACTGGTCACAAGCCAACAGTTGACTAGTCACCTTCTTAGATGAGACCAATCAACTACCTGCTCAAGCCTGATCAACTAGGAGCTCTTTGGAAGCAATTAGTCAACAGGTCATTTTAATCAGTCAACTAGTAACCTCCCAGATCAAGCATTAGTCAACTACCAACCATAGGACCATTGACTGGTAGCTCTCTGTGAATGATCAGTCGACTGGTCCAAATTGAGTAGTCGATTGTCAGGGCCCAGAATTTCAAAATTGTGAAAGGAAAAGAAGGAGCAATTGACTAGTCAGTGGTGAACAGTCGACTAGTCAGTGACATATAAGCTATAACGGATCTATAATGGCTATATTTTGAATTCTCTAATTTCCCACTCACTCTCAACGAATCTATTGTCCTCAATCTATATAAACTCGACCTGAGACCTCTAAAAGAACAACAAAAACATTCAAGAGTGATTATATTAGTGGTTTTCATATTCTCTTCAGCTCATTATCTTATTAATGCTTCATTGTAACAGTTGCTCTATTTTAGAGAGTTATGTGATTGTAAAACTTTCTTTCTTCTGAGAGAGAGTCTTAAGGGGGTTCTTTGAGAGATTTAAGCTAAGAGAGAGCTTGAGGGAGAGTATATCCCTAAGAGAGAGAATTCAAGGAGGTTCCTTGAAAGTGTTAAGCTGTGAGGCTTCAAAATTGAGTAAAGATTCTACTGAAGTTTGTATTGATACTTTGAGATAGTGAAAATTCCCAAAAGCTTTCTAAATCAGGATAAATTTTTGTGCCAATACTTTTTTCCTTACTCTTTTACATTCTGTACATTTTTTATTCTGTTGTTATTCTTCAAAGGAGTTTTTCACTTTAAATTTTTATAAAACCCGATTCACCCCCTCTTGGGTTCCAACCTTACTCAACAAGTGGTATCAAAGCTTGGGCTATTGATTTAAAGACTTAACCATCTCAAGAGTATAAATGGCTAGATATGGCGATAATGTTTCACCCGAAGTGTTGTCTTTTACAAAACCTCCAGATTTCAATAGTGAAAATTTCACCTATTGGAAACTTCGGATGAAAATTTTCTTTAAAACTGTTGACATTGACCTTTGGGATATTATTGAGGAAGGTCCTTATATGCCTATGAAAGAGGAAGAAGTCAAGACCATACCCAAACCCAAAAGTGAATGGAATGAGACAAATAAAAGAAAAGTTTTATTAAACAATAAAGTCAAACTTATTCTTACTAGTACACTTAGTCATGAAGAGTATTTCAGAGTTTTAAATTGTGAAAGTGCAAAAGAAATGTATGAGGCATTAAAAATAGCTCATGAGGGAACCTTAGGAGTAAAAGAGTCCAGGATTCATAATGTTACATAACAAAATGAATTATTGAAAATGAATCCTAGAGAAACCATTAAAGAAATGCAAATTCGTTTTACTCACATTGTGAATCATTTGGCTGCTCTAAGGAGAACATATTCATAAATAGGTCAAGCTATAAGATCATGAAAGCTCTCCCTATATAATGGTAGCCTACAGCGACAGCAATTGAAAAAGCCAAAGGTCAGTCAGTAAAATCAGTTGCTGCACTTTTTGAAAATCTTCAAGAATATGAGCCAAGGTTAAAGCAGCTTCTTGAAAGAAAGATAAGAAAAAGAATAAGCTTGCTTTCAAAGGTTCTCCATCAATACATCCAGATGAAGAAGAATGTGATGATGACTCTCTGGATGAAATTGATGAAGAAACTCTTGGTTTCTTTGTCAAAAAGTTTAGGAGATTCTTCAGCAACAAAAAAATGAGTGGAAAGAAACTAACTAGAAACAATCAAGAAACTAAAGAGCTTCCTATCTATTATAAATGCAAAAAACCTAGGCATATCAAATGGGAGTGCTCACAGTTTATGAAGAAACAAGACAATGGAGAAAGTGATGATTCTTAGGATAATGATGAAAAAGCCAATCTCTACCTTATGGAAAATGATGATGAGGAAAGTTCTCTCCCTTCATATGAAAAATTACGAGATGTTTTCAATGATTTATATGCTGAATTTCTTCTTAAGTTAGCAAAAGCATTATAAGTTTTCAAAGAAGATTCTATTTTTAGAAGAAGAGTTAGAGAAAAAGAAAGAAGAAAATAACTCTTTATTTCAAACAAAAGATTCTTTCGAAAAACAAATTGCGAAATTAGAGTATGACTAAACTAATATAAAAAATGAACATATTTCTCTTAAAAAAAACAAGCCTTTTGTAATTATGAAACTCTACAAAAGGAAAATAATGATTTGATAATTACTCTTGCCAAATTTACCAAAGGAAAGGATAATTTAAATATCTTGCTTGGCAAACAAAGATGCATGTTTAATAAAGCTAGTATTGGATATAATCATAAGAAGAAACAAAAATATTATAAGAATTTCTTTGTTCCTGCTGTCATTACTAACACCCCATTTATCACATGTTATTACTGTGGCAAGAAAGGACATGGTTCATATTCTTGTCTCTACAAAGATAATAAAATTTTGCAAGGCAAGAAAATGTGGGTTCCCAAAGGAAAAACTAATATGCAAAGACCCAACAAAATTTGGGTACCTAAAAATGAAACTCAACATTCTAGTAGGTGTGTTTGAAAGTTACTAGAACAAAGTGGTACTTGGATAATGGATGCTCCAAACATATAACTAGGGACAAATCCAAATTCATTTCTCTTCAACCAAAGAATGGAGGGAATGTTACATTTGGAGGTAGTGGACATGGGAGAATCATTAGTATTAGAAAAGTTAGTAAAAGTTCTTCCACCATCATTGATAATGTGCTTCTTGTTAAAGGATTGAATCATAATCTTTTGAGCATTAGTTAATTATGTTATAAGAACAATAGAGTTATATTTGATTCAAACACTGCCTAGTTGAAAATATGGATAAAAAGAAATTATACTCACAGGACATAGAATTAACAATGTATATGTTATTATTTTGATAGTGTTCCTACCGTAAACTCAAAATGTTTGATAAGTGTAAATGATGATAGTTGGTTATGGCATAAAAGGCTTGTTCATACTAGTATGAGTTTATTAGAGAAACTTGCTAAAAGAGACTTACCTGTTGGAATACCTAAGTTGAAATTTGATAAAAACAAACTTTGTGATGTAAGTCAAAAAGGAAAACATGTTAAAAGCTCATTTAAGGCAAAAGGAATCATCTACACAACTAGACCACTATAATTACTACACATGGAGTTGTTTGAACCATCTAAGACTATGAGCCTTATTGGAAATTATCATTTCTTAGTAATTGTAGATGATTTTAGCATATACACATGGACACTCTTCTTATCTCACAAAGATCAAGCCTTCAAAGCTTTTCTGAAGTTAGCCAAATTTATTCCAAATGAATAAGGCATAACTATTGTGAGGATAAGGAGTGATCACAATGGAGAATTTGAAAATAACTTATTTATGGAGTTCTGTGATGATAATCGTATTAAGCACAATTTTTTAGCACTAAGAACTCTTCAGCAAAATGGAGAAGTAGAAAGGAAAAATAGAACTTTAGAAGAAATTGCTAGAACCATGTTAAATGAAAGAAATCTTTCTAAATATTTTAAAGCTAATGCAATAAACACTGCTTTCTATGTAATGAATAGAGCCATGATTAGGCCCATACTAAAAAGAACTCTATATAAGCTATACAAAGGAAGTAAACCAAATATTACTCATCTACTTATATTTGGAAGTAAATGTTACATACTAAATAATGGAAAAGATAACCTAGGCAAATTTGATGCTAAGTTTGATAAGGCAATCTTCCTAGGATATTCAAATACTAACAAAGCTTATAGGGTGTATAATAAAAGAATTATGATAGTGGAAGAATCTATTCATGTGAATTTTGATGAATCTAACCCTCTTGAGCCAAGAAAGGCATCCTTTGAAGTTGTTGCAGTAAAATTTAATGATCTCACAATAAAAGATAAACAACAGCTCAAGAAAAGGAGGATGAGAGCAAATCCATCAAGACAAAAGAACAATCCTCCTCAGATGAATCTGACTAAAAAGAAGGATAAGTCAGTAAGAGCTACCAAGGGTATGGAACTTCAAAAAGGATCATCCACTTGAACAAATAATTGGTGAAGTCTCCAAAGGGGTAATAACTTAAAACTTTCTAAGAAATATTTGTAATCATCAAGCCTTATTATCTCAAATAGAACCTCATGGCATTGATGATGCATTAAAAAATGAATATTGGGTTCTAACACTACAAGAAGAATTAAATCAATTTGAAAGAAGAAGTTTGGAAACTTATTCCTAAACCCAATAATCATCCTGTAATAGGTACCAAATGGGTATTTAGAAATAAGCTTGATGAATCAGGAGTTGTTACTAGAAATAAGGCTATATTAGTTGCAAAAGGATATAATTAAAAAGAAGGTATAAACTATGATGAAACTTTTGCACTAGTAGCTAGATTGGAAGCTATTCACATTCTACTAGCCTTTACATGCATAAACAATTTTAATTCATAGAAAATAAAAATGTCAAGAGTGCCTTTCTAAATGGATATATAATGGAGGAAGTTTATGTTAAACAACCTTCTGGTTTTGAGGATCAAAACTTTCCAAATCATGTATATAAATTAAGAAAAGCATTGTGTGGTCTTAAACAAGCTCCAAAAGCATGGTATGAAAGATTAAATAGTTTTCTTATTGAAAACAATTTCTATAAAGGCAAAGTTGATACAACATTATTCTTTAAAAAGGAAAAACATGATATTTTAGTTGTTCAAATTTATGTGGATGATATTATATTTGGAGCTACTAGTGAAAAGCTATGTAAGGAATTTACTGACATGTTGAAAGGAGAATTTAAGATGTCAATGATGGGGGAGGTCACATTCTTCTTGGGTCTTCAAATTAAATAACAGACAAATGGAACATTCATAAATCAATCTAAATATGTTAAAGAACTACTTAAGAAATTTGGCTTTGAAAATGTTAAAACAAAGCACACTCTTATGGGATCTACTACAAAAATGGATGCTAATGATAAAGGACAATCATATGACATTACAAAATATAGAGGTATGATTAGATTCCTTTCATATTTAACTGCAAGTAGACCTGATATTATGTTTAGTGCATGCATGAGCGCTAGATTTCAAACTTGTCCTAAAGAGTCTCATTACTTAGCAGTAAAAAGAATCTTTAGATATATTGCTGGCACAATACACGTAGGTCTATAGTATCCAAAAGGATCAACCAACACCTTAGTAGGATATTCAGATGCTAATTTTATTGGTTGTAAAATTAATAGAAAAAGAACCAGTGGAACATACCAATTCTTTGAAAATTCTCTTATTTATTGGTTTATTAAGCAACAAAATAGTGTAGCATTGTCCACTGCTGAAGCTTAATATATTGCTACTGGTAGTTGTTGTGCTCAAATTCTTTGAATGAAATAACAATTAAAGGATTTTGGTGTATATCTTAAAGAGATCTCTATTAAGTATGACAATACCAAGGCAATAAATCTTACCAAGAACCCAATCATGCATTCAAGGTCTAAACATATCGAAATCAGGCATCACTTCATTAGGGACCATGTTCAAAAGAAAGATATCAATCTAGAATTTATCAAAATTGAATTGCAACTTGCTAATATCTTTACAAAACCTCTTTCTATTGAAAGATTTTGTTTTATAAGAGGTGAACTTGGAATGGTTATCTCTAATGAATTATAAAAGACTTAAATTGTTTCACTATTTGCTTCTTAAATCATTACTGACTTAAGCATTAGAGTGTTTTCTTATTTATTTTGCAAGATGTTTTGATTTCTTGAAGTGTTTTACTTGTTTACAATATTTTTTGAGTAAATTTTCGTGGTTAGAAAACTTGTTAAGTGATAAATCCTTTAGAAAATTAGAATTTTGGCCTTAAAAATTCAAAATTAGTCACATTTTTAAATGACCAGTTGACTGCCAAAGCATGGCCAACTGGTAGGGGTCAAAGAAATGACCAACTACTTAATATGAGAGGAACAGTTGACTGATGGGTCTTTGTAAGGGAACAGTTGACTGCCAACAAGTGGCCAGTTGATTGGACATACTTGGAGACTTGACAGTCAACTGGTGGTGAGTAATCAATCGACAAGGAGGTTCCAGATACTAACCTTGTGAAAAGTATAGGCCGATTGTCGACTACTCACAAGTGACTAGTCGACTGGTGGATGACAGAAATCGCTATTTAGGGAAGTTGGACCTTAAAAACTTATAATTTTTCACTATTCTTTCCAGCCAATTGCTCTTCTTCTCTCTTGTCCTTCACTTAGCAAGCTAAATCTCCACAAAATCTCTGAGTTTTTATTTCCAAATCAATTCAAATCTTCGTTTTCACTTATTAAAAAGGGTGTTTTCTGCAATTCTTCACCCTATTCTAAATTCTTAAACTTCTATCTCAAACTTTTGCCTTCAAACCTTCTTCCTTACCTCTTGGCTCTGACACTAGCCCTTAAGAGCACAAGAACAAAAAATGTGGCTATTAAATCCTCTTTTGGTCCTCCTCCTCTCTTTTCTTCAAGAGCACAAGAGGTAGCCTTAATTGAGAATTTTCAACAAAGGGGTGTGCTCCTTAGTAGGTATGTTCAACTGCCTTTCCTACAAGAAGAAGGATTTAGACTATTTGATCTATTGTAAAGTGCTAGATTAAATTATCTTCTGAATATTAAGTTGGATTATAGCCCTAAAGTCATTAGGGTATTCTATTCTAACCTCACATACAATCCCACTACTTATCTAATTACTACTGAGGTTAGAGGCTCTAGGATAGTGTTTAGGGATGAGACTTTGGCTAACATTCTTAATTTACCCACTCCCATTAAACATTATTTTACTAATCATCCAAATTCATTGAAGATATGGCTGGGTACAACAAATTAGAAATCATGAATCGAATAAGTGAGAATGTAATTGATAACCCAAACACTCCCATCAATGTCAATGACCTTTCCTTAGAAAATCAATTGCTGCACTACATCATCGCTCACTACCTGATCAACAAGTCTGGCAATTTTGCATATCTCAGCGAGTTGGAGATGTTTATGATGAAGTGCCTTCTGGATGGTGAAAGTTTTAGGCTTTCATAGCCCATCACTCAGAGAATGGCAACATGTAAGAAGAAAAAGTCACCTTCATTGCCATATGCTGTCATTATTAACACCATCCTCCGCCATTACGACATTTCACCATTAGAGGATGATATGGAATCCCCTTTATAGATTAGGTGGAATGACCTTCAACGGATGGCTCAAGTCTCTTAAGAGGCAATGGGTTAGGAAAGCCTAAAGGGTGCCTAGGCTACCTCCTCCACCAGCTACTGATGTGCCTCCTCCAACTTTTCTATATACCGATCCTATTGAGGAAGGTCCATCCTTCCATATGCTATCACTTACTGCTACCATGCCATCACCACATGCTCACACCTCTATGGGCTACACACCGGCTCAACCTGAGTCCTTCATCAGTCCGGAGCTCGTTCTCTTGCCTGATATTTGAGTTCTTCATCAAAAGATGGACACTTGTAGTCTCTAGATTCAAACTCTTCATGAGACCATGGAAGACGTCAATGCTCACCTTGAGCATATTGAGTCATACCATGAGTAGATTTTTTATTTCTTGGGAGCTTAGGACTTAGATTTAGGTTCTCTTCTTCCCTTTTTGATGTGATAAAGGGGAAGAGAAAAGTAGGCATTAGGCTTTATGCATTTGAGTTTGTTGACATTAGGATTTGATTTCAAATTATATTTCCTTGTTTAGTTTCTCTAGTTAACTTAATTGCTTAATTTGATTTCTATCATGCTTTGATTTTGAATAAAAGTAGCTATTTGATTACAAATGATGTAGATATCATTCATTGTTATCCGTTGCAGCCATACTACCTATTGCTGTCATATGCAAAAGTAAGGAAGCCATCTAAAGGTTGTACGAAATCAAAGCTAAATCATTAAACCTTTATAAAATCAAAAGAGATTATTTTGAAAACTTTTCTTTATGAAGAACTAACATTTGCAGGATTGTTATCATCAAAAGGAGGAGATTGTTGAGCTTATTTGCTGATAAACAAAGATTTTGATGATAACAACACAAGAAGAAAAGTTTTCCCATGTAACATTTAGGTTCTAGATTATTTTAATGTTTAATCATGTATTACATACCTTTGTAAATGGTATTGAATAGATAGGGATCAATTAAAATGAATGTATAATCAATGTTAGGTCTTAAAGGTTGAAAATAACTAATTTGGGAGTTTTCTGTCAGTGAACAATTGACTAGCCACTAGCCAGCAGTCAACTGGTCACCTACTGAGAAGCCCTAATCTATTGTTAGCTTGGAAATTAATCAACTAGGCACTCTCTGTGAGTGAATAATTGATTGGTCACAAGTCAGCAGTCGACTAGTCACCTTCTTGGATGAGAACAATCAGCTACTAGCTCAAGTTTAATTAACTGGGAGCTCTGTTGAAGCAAATAGTTGACTGGCCACTTTGAGCAGTCAACTGGTAACCTCCTAAATCAAGCATCAGTCAATTGTCAGCCTTGAGACCATCGACTGGGAGCTCTCTGTGAGTGACTAGGCGACTGGACCAAATTGAACAGTCGATTGTCGAGGTCCAAAATTTAAAAATTGTGAGAGGGAAAGAAGAAGCAGTCTAGTGGTCAGTGATAGACAAGCTATAACGGATCTATAATAGCTATATTTTGATTATCTGATTTCCCACTCACTCTCAATGGATCTATTGAACCTCATTTATATAAACTCGACTTGAGACCTCTGAAAGAATAACAAAAACATTCAAGAGTGCTTATATTAGTTGTTTTCATATTTTCTTTAGCTTATTATCATATTAGTGCTTCATTGTAACATCTTCACTTTAAAAAGTCATTCACACTTATCTATTTTTTCTTACTTTAGTTGAAATTAAAAGAAAGGTGAAAGAAAAAGTCCTTGAGGGGTCCATATGCAAGAAAATGAGAAAGAGTAAAAACATGTAGGATTAAATAAGGTAAGGCATTTTAATAGTTGAAAGTCATCAAATAATTAATAGTTCACTTTAACAAGCCATTCACACTTATATGTTTTTCCTTACTTTGGTTGAAATTAAGAGCAAGGTAAAAGGAAAAGTCTTAAAGGGGTCCATATGCAAGAAAATAAGAAAGAGTGAAAACGTGTAGGATAAGAATAGGTAAGGCATTTTATTAATTTGAAGTCATCAAATAATTAATGGTTTAGTCATCTTCACTTTAAGAAGTCATTCACACTTATCTATTTTTCCTTACTTTGGTTGAAATTAAGAGAAAGGTGAAAGAAAAAGTCTAAAAGGGCTCCATATCCAAGAAAATAAGAAAGAGTGAAAACATGTGATTGAAAAGGTAAGGCATTTTAATAGCTGAAAGTCGTCAAATGAATAATGGTTTGGTCATATTCACTTTAAGAAGTCATTCACACTTATCTATTTTTTCTTACTTTGGTTGAAATTAAGAGAAAGGTGAAAGGAAAAATCCTAGAAAGGTCCATATGCAAGCAAATGAGAAAGAGTAAGAACATGTAGGATAAGATAAGTCAAGGCATTTTAATAGTTGGAGGTCATTAAATAATTAATTGTTTTGTCATCTTCACTTTAAGAAGTCATTCCTTTCATTTCTTACTTATTTTTAGCTGAAACAAGAAAGATAAAGGGGAGAGAAAGAAAAACTCTAACTTTTAGCTATTACAGATAAAGCACAAGGTTAAAGAGGGAGTTTCTAGATCTTGCATGAGATTGGATTACATTATAAGTCTTTCACTCAAGGACTTGGCTACTTTCAAGATGGGAAAGTGAGCTTGAAGACAAGATAGCTAGTCTTATTCTTAAAACTTGCATTTTCTATATTGTTAACATATATTATCCATTGATACATTGATTGTAATTCACATATGCTATGTGAATTTATAAGGATATGTTTATGCATTGTTGGAATGGATGAATGAATAAAAGGCCTTGTTATCCCTTTCATTAATGTGATTATCATCCATTTATAAATGCAAGAGATTACCCTACCAAGTAGTGGGAAGTGATAAAGCATTCCCCATTAGAAGTGGGCAGAGATAAATTATTCTCCACTAAGAAGTGTGAAGAGATTGAAAGTCTACCTCATCTAGAAGTGAGATGAGATGTGGTATGTATAGCATTGTATGTATGCAATCAATGGCATATTTATTTATAACAAAGGATTGAATTGTATGGTATGTTTTAATGCTAGGATTAATACTTTTGAAATGTGGCTAGCTATTGAGATTTTTATATTATCCCTTTTTGTTACTAATATCAATTCCAGGTGCCCAAGATGCTACCCAATTAACCGTCCAACAAACTTAGAAATCCCTATCGGAATATGTTCATGGATTTTTTATGTTTAGGAATGTAACTAAATATGAATTGATATTCTAAGACTTAATTGTGTTGAGTTTTTTTCTTTGTAACTATTGGATTGTGTATTATTGGAGTATGTTGAATGTAAACTTATGTGGCCAAAGTTGCCATTGAAGTGTATAATTATGCATATGTTAATCTGACCTGTTTATGAGTATTAGTGAGAAATCCAATGAAATGACTTTAAAATAACATGAACTTTGGTATGGTTTTCTTGACATGTTAAACCTCTATTATGGAACTTTTTATAGCCATTAAAATTGTGCAAGTGGGGTTAATAAACCCAAACAATTTGGATTATGGGCACAAAAATAAAGCTGGACATATTTTCTAATTTCTAGAATTAAAGAAGCAAATGAATGATTTTTAATATGAAATTTTTATTACATATCAAGTACACATCTAGGAATGCTCATGCCAAATATCATAAAATCCTAGGCTACTTTTCCCTATATTCAAGGCTGAATAGATCAGTCCCATATTTTGAGGACTAAATTGAACAGCTTTAGAAAATTAGTTTGGTTTATATGAAATTTGAAAGCATTTTGACCATAGATTTTTATGACATATGTTATACATAAAAAATTTTATTTCTGGAAATTTTAGAATTTTTGAAGCATGGGAACTATATTTTTTAAATCTCTCAAAATAGGGCTAATTTATAGAGAAAAGGAAAATTGTGGCAAAAGGAAAAAAAGAGAAAAAAAAATTAATTAGTTGCAAAAATTTGAATGAGACAAAAATATAGTAGAATTCATGTTTTAATCAAAACTTAAGCTAAGGAACTATCTTATGCTTAGAGTTAGGTGTTACATGGCTACCTATGACACATACATTCCACACTACACGTGGAGAAGGCACAATTACCCTTGAAGATGTGTCTATGCAATTGGGGTTACCTTACAAGGGTACTACTATATCAAGAGACATTGTTAATGATTGGGAAACCCTATATGAGTTGTTTTTGGGGTTCAACTACTGGTTAATAAGTTAAAAAGTTAAAGGCTAAGTTTCCCTTGACTTGTTAAGTGTTGATGGTAGATGCAAACACGTAAGTGTACGTGGTCAACAAGTAATAAAGTGATGAGTAGGATGTTGTTCCCATAGAGAATTGATTACCTAGTACTAAGTCCTTAATGCTGATGATTAAGTTGGTTGATTTAAGTATAAAAGAAGAAAGCAACAACGATTGATTGATTAAATATATAACTAACTTACCTAAGATTTTACATTATGCAGAGTTGTATTCTTTCAACAGTTATGTTTTTTATTAATTAAAGATTAAGGCCATCAACCTAGGGACCTTTAGTGTCTAAATGATTCTATCGAAGTCATATAGCCTAGATTGGATCCCTAAGTTTCTTATATGGCTATGGAAAGCAATAGAGATTCAACCTCATGCATGTTAACCCTAATTTTTTGTTATCACTGACAATCAAGTATTGTCTTCTTAATTGCAAATTGCATTACAAGTAAACAATGATTATGCACATCTAGTCCTTAAACTCAAATCTCCTTGTCAAGTTAATATGAATTTTAAAATCTATCTTAAGTTAATTAGACTTAGAAAGCATTAAGTGAAGAATAAACATAAACAACCATTTTATCAAATAATTAAATTTAAAACAAAACTTTTAACATAAAGACAACCCATGCAAGGGTTTTCATTAAAATCCTTAAAAAAAACCTAATAGCCAAGCATTGGCATGAGTTCAAAACAGAAAAATAAGCAAAGAAACAATACAAGAAAGAAAGAGTTAAGTAATGGCACGACTATGAATGAGTTGTCTTACTCTTTCACAAAACTCTTTCCTAATCTTTCTAAAAACCTTACTTGGAAGTTATCCTCAACTGTGCCTCAAGTGCTCTCTACCTTAGTGTGTCCTCGAAAACACTCCTAGGCCTCTTAAATATCCTTTAGAGGCCCTAAAGGTTAGAATGTGGATATGATTTCATCTTTTACATTTTAAAACCCTAATTTTGAAATTAGGCCTTTTGACAGCATGCTTAAGCATTGATTTCCTAGAACCTAGGTGCTAATACTCTATTTTTAGTGCCTAGGTACTAGATCTTTAGTTTCTAGGCATTGTTTTTCTAGAAATTTCAATGCCTAGGCACTAGCCCTTAGGTTTTGAAATTCTAACGCGCAGATTTAGCACTTAAGTGCATTAATTTTAGTGCCTGAGCATTGAGTCTTTAGAATTATTGCTCTAGCTAGGGTGCTGAAACTCTGACTTAGGTTTCCAACTTAGTTATTTTAACACCTAGGAACTAAGCTTTTAGAATTAGTGCTCAAGCGCTAGAATTCCAGTCCATGGGCACTAGCTGATTTCCTCTTCCCTTTTCTACAAGGGTTGCTTCGACTTCATTTCCCTAAAAATTTATCACCAAAAAGTCTTTGATAAGTGTAAAAAGTGGTGAGGAACTAAAATTTCTAAAGGATAAGATGTTTTAAGATTAAATGCATTCAAAATTAGTAAAATGAATCAAAGATTAGGCATTTTAGTTGTGAAAGTTGCTCTGGTTAACTCTCTTTTTTGAAGAGTTGAGTTACTAGAGGATGCTGACAATGACATAATTTTTGCAATTCACTAGTGCATATATCCTTCATCTCATAAGGAGTTATTTGATGTCTTACAAATCTAGGCATATAGTCTATCTTATGTACCTCTCACACTTAATGGATATACAAGTTACTAGACAGTGTAGTTGGGGTTTTAAGTGTTAGAATTCTTATACAAAAAGTTGTACAATTCTACCTATTACAATGAATAGAATCTAAGCGGATGCTTGACCATACTTCACTTGTGGGACAGGGATCGCTTCCTAACTCCTTAAAGACTAATGGCTCTAAACCTTAATATTAAGCAATTTCCTATGCCATCACCTCTAAGTTTTAGATAAAGGGATGTTAGACAACCACTTAGACTACGTGAGTGAGCCATATGCCATTATAGAGTAATTTTTGATGAGATGGGGGATGATGGGGTTTGTTTCCACATATTTTTGTTTTTATTCTAAACTTTTGTAACCGATGCAACTAAATTTACTTTAATGTCACTGATGCAGCTAATTTAGCACTCATATAGTTTAGCAAGTGTCTAACAGTTGATATCAGAGCATTGTTTGAAATCACCTAATCTTTGGCATGCATTCATTTCCTTTATTTATTTTCACATTGTTAAGTGGCATCAACTTGATCGTGTGCTTCAATAGTTTAGAAGGCTCCAACTCATACCCATTGAACCTGTCAATTTAGGGCCTTGTCATATCATGCAACCCAAAGGAAAGACTATAATTGGAGGGGAAAACATGCAAGTTTTATCGCATTATGAAATAGATGGCAAGAGGTAATGGTTGATGCCCCTATGTCTATAAAGCCTTTAGATCAAATCTCAAAGTACATGAGGTGGTACTAGAGACATATGCAACAATGGTTTCATCCCACTAGCAGTGTTGTCGGCTTTGTGGTATAATATTATGTATTTGTCGCACTTATATAGCTTTTTTCTTTTACTTTCTTCATATGAGCACATGTGTTAAGTGAATCCTTACTATTTGTGTCCTTTCCTTTTACAAGCTGACATAGCTGAGGACTTTATAAGTTCAATATCCATGACCTTCCACCCTCACGTATTACAGACTTTTATCAAACTGTAAATGAAGATGGCAAAAACATATTACAGGCTCTCGGGGAACAATGTGAGTCCTTGCTCTCCCAACCTAAAGAAAGACCAGGGAACCTCTTCTTGATTAAGAGGGTCACCATCGTCACGCAAGTTTTGGAGGTTTTGACCCCTCTTACTGTATGCCATCTTAGACATAATCTCATGTACAATCTCACGATGCATTATTCTTTCCCTCCACACTTGTAGATCAACATTTCAAATCTAGATCTTTGACATTGTTATCTATCGATCCAACATACTCGGTTTCATTTTCCACTCAATTCTTCAAGGCTAGTTTAGTATCTATCATTCAATTTAATTCTCCTTTGTCTACTACAATACTCTGCCTACCTCAACCAGTAGGTAAAGATGATGATAATGATGATAAAGAAGACCATCAACCACAAAAGGCTACAAGACAATCTCGTTGAGGAACTAGAAGTCACTTTTTTGACAATTAAATTTTCTTTCACTTTCTTTAACATGGCACTAATTTTTCTTTAAAAACTATATGTTGGTATGTTTTATAATTTATTGTTGATTATTGTAATTTTGTTTCTAAATACTTCTTTCAAAAAATTATTTACTTTAATTTTTTTCGTTTCTCGGAGAGAATCACCATCAATCACCCAAGGTGATTCACCTTTAATGGTGGCAAATTAAATCACCATATGTGATTTGCCATGGTACATGGAAAATCATTATAAAAAATTAAAAAAAAAAAACTTTCAAGTATTTGGATCAAATACTTTTGGTATTAATAGATTAAAATTTTTTTCTTATTTTTATTGACATACTAATAGATTACAATTTTTTTTTTTCTTTGACATATTAGGCTCGCAGAACCCACTACTAATCCAACTTTCGTTCAAGTAAGCCTTAAACGCAACTTGTCCCAAAACAAAGTAGAAAGATCCCAAGGTGTTATGCTGTTATCATACAGTTTCTAAATATTGTATAATCACAATCATTAATACTTGTACTCTCTAATTAAAATGATTCAATTACGGCACAATACGTGCTTTATCTGAACATCGCGGATTGGTAATGGTGGCCATTTATTTTAGATAATCATTGCATTCGAGAATAAAAGTGGACGCGATTAGACTTTTTGAATTATCATTTTGGGATATCTTACACGTCTCATATGGAAGCACGCTTCATGCCTGTGAAAGGATAATATATATATATATATATAAATTAGTATGCGATTTAAAAATTTACAATTGAGTTCTTATTATTCATAATTTTTTGAAATTTAGCTTATACTATTAAAAATATTACAATATTCTATAAAGTTTTGTTGATGTACTTAATTATACATTATTTTATTACCTTGAGTATATATAATTTGAAATAATAAAAAAATTAAAATAATAATAATAAAATTATCTCACATATATATTGTAAAATATTAAAAAAAACATAATGACAAATATTAAATTAAAAATAATTTAAACAAAGAACCTAATTATAAATTTAAAATTATACAGAATAAATTAAAATTTAGATAAAACTATAAGTATTAAAAGAATACCTTGCGTTCTTCTCAATTAAATAAATTCAGGCTATTTACAAGTGATAATGGATCCTACTCACCCCCCCCCCCCCTCCCCACAAAAAAAAATCTCTTACAACTTTTTCCGTTCATTTTAGAACAAACATTAAGCATAATATATAATCAACCTATCTAAAAAATGCTAATTATATATTAATTAATTACACTCTTAAATAGTCTAGTTTGGTCTCCTGTGACTGTTTTCTCCCCTTGTTTATGTAGTGGATCGGAATTTTCAATGACCAAAAAAGAAATTACACTTTTATATAGTCTATAAAACATATTAACAAATGCTTAACCACTTCTTTAAATAATCTGAATTATTTGAAATTGAAGTCTCAACTTCACAGTGTATACATAGGTAAACAAGTGTGAGCAATTGGATTCATATTTAACAGTTTACATCATGTAGATTAAAAAATATATTCAATATATTTAACATTTTACTATCGAAAGCTCCTTCCAACACTAGACGTTGAAGTTTTTTTAGTCCCACATTCATTACAAAATTAACATTTTAATCTCTAATTTATTATAATGTCCAAAATAAATCTCATTAATTAACAAAAGTTATATTTAATCCTTACTGTTTAAAAATATATTAGATTTAATTTATCTACCAAACTTTAAATTCTAAATCCAAATGATTAAATCTAATTTATATTTTTTTAAAGTAAAAAATTAAGTATAATATTTTTAAAAATCATCATTAATTTGGATAATTACAATGAGTTAAAAATTAAAATAATAATTTTGTAATAAGTAAACAGTTAAAAAGATATTTTTATCTTTTTTCCTACATCGGAATCTCTCTCTTTCCAACTGTATTCTTACAGGTATGGAAGATTTGATTATGTACTCTAACTTGTTCTTACTACCAGTGATCAGTTATTTTTTCAAAAACATTGTCTTCCTTCCTCCATGGGAGACTAAGTGTTCCATTTTAAGAAATTCAAAGCTCCAGAAAGCTTGTATTAGAATCGAAGCTCTCGTCATTTCTGAATACAGAAGCAAAAGCAAAACTAAACATCACATGAATAGCTCCTCTCCTCTCATTTTGCGTAGAAGCAACTATCTCCTCCTCCATCATCTCCATCCTCACACCTTCAATGCTCCTATAAAATCATCCAACATTATCTTCCTTCTTCAATCATCATCAAATAAGCAAATTTATATAAAAGATTGCAGATTCGATATCGCAAAGAAAATGGGTGCAATAAGCTCGTCTCAGAAAACAAGCACTGAGAAAGATACAAGCATGTCAGGCAAAGCATTCACCGGACTAGGAAACCTCATCAAGCTCCTTCCTACCGGCACCGTCTTCATGTTCCAATTCCTGAACCCCGTCCTCACCAGCGACGGCCACTGCACTGTCGTCAACAAGTACCTCACTGGTGTTCTCCTCGTTGTCTGCGCCTTCAACTGCTGCTTCGCCACCTTCACTGACAGCTACACCGGCAGTGATGGTGTCCGCCACTACGGCATCGTGACGACGAAGGGGGTCTGGCCGTCTCCGGCGGCGGAGACGGTGGACTTGACGGCATATAGGCTGCGGTTGGGAGACTTCGTGCATGCTTTGTTCTCGCTGATGGTGTTCGCGGTGTTGGGACTTTTGGACACGAACACCGTGAGGTGCTTGTACCCGGAGTTTGAGTCGGCGCAGAGGATCTTGTTGCAGGTGCTGCCTCCGGCGATTGGAGTGGTTTCCGGTGCGGTGTTCATGATGTTCCCTAACAATCGCCATGGAATTGGGTACCCTGCAAGTTCTGATGATTCTAGTGCGAGCTCCCAGAAGTCCTAGGATGGACGCATCTATAAATATATTAATGTTATCTATGTGATCTTCGATCTCGTTTGCTTTGATCGATGTTGATGTATATTTAAAACTTTGCATAAGATTTAACTAAATATTTTGGTGACTATTTAATTTTTCTTTTTTAAATGGCTGCATTAGTCTTGGTATATTTGACTTTTTATTCTTATTAATGTTATTTTGTGATTTGGATTAAATGTGTTTTTGGGAGAAATGAATAAATTGAAATGAAAAGAAATATACAATTTGACGATTCAAATTAATCTTGATAACCACATATAGTCAAAAAATTGAACACATGCGGCTTTCAAGATTTAATATAACAATTTAGATAAAATAATTGTGCAATTCAATGGCTTATGAAACTAGAGCAAATTTGAATTCATTGTTTGATTGGAGTTAGGATCCTAAAATTACCATTAATTCAATAAATTTAAAACTTTAATTGTTGTAGAAATATAATTTTAAAACTTAGTATTTATCAAATTTATATGGAAAATCTGTCTTTGAATAATGATTAAATTAAGGAAAAAAATATAAAATTTGTCTTTACTTTTACTTGTTGTGACAATTTGATATCTCAAAAATTAATTGTAATAAATTAGTCTCTCAAAAATTTAAATTTATACAAATTAATCTCTCTATTTAAATTAATAAGTGACTAATTTTACATAAAATAAAATTTTAAAAAAATTAACTTGTCATAATATATTGTGTTATAAAGGATCATATTATCACATAATGTAAAAATAACAAGATACTTCTCTTAAATCAAGATGGGTACTTGATAATACACTTCTTTAGAATATGTGAAAAGGTGATTGCGAGGTATCAATGAAAGTTTCAAATACGTGCGTTAGAATGTTACAATTAGTTTCAAGTTCAGTTTGTATTTGGGTTACGCTTTTTTTGGAATAAAAAGTGAAATGAAAATTGAGACTGAGCCCAATCCCAATTTTACTTTTCCATGGGCTCACAAGTTTACATCCGAACCCAAAACATAATAAAATAAGAATTATTTCAAATAATTATATAAATTTTAAAATGACAAAAATTCAATTCTTTTTTAAAATTATATTTAAACATCAAAATTATGGACTGATCAATAAATATATATTTCACATTAAAATATAGATAATAATTTTGAATTAGAACAAACTTAGTCTGTCGGTCACGATCAAAGTATTAGAAAAATATTATTTTCATCATCTGTTATTAAACTTAGTTGTTTTTATCTTTTCTGAATTGAAAAATTTTATGATAGTCATCAAATTTTTAATACTTGACCCAAATTAGTTCCTCCACTTTTCAACGATCCCTCCTTGATTCAAATTTTAAAAAAATAAAAAATTATTTTGAGACTTTTAATTCATAAAATACCTTAAAAGTCTTAAAATAAGACTAAATTTAAAAATAAATAACTATTTTGAGATTTTTAATTCATACAGGACCAAAATGAAATTAAAGTTCCAAAATAAATGAGCAAAATGACCAAGAGTGCCAGGGTGGTCACCCTCTTGGAATTTTAAAAATTTTTACTTTTATAAGTAGTTTTACTTCATATTTTTCATTTTGTTCATTAATTACTAAGATTTTGTCCTCTTACAAAAAGGATTAAAACCCAAACTACACAACTCAACAATATTTTATATCTTTTTTCTATAATTTTTATCCTTGAATAATATTTATTTTTCCAAATTTAGTAACCAAAACAAGAAAATCTAGTTTCCTAATTTAATAGCCAAAACAAACAAATTAGTTTCTTAATTTACTAGGTAAAACAAATTTTTCTAATCTCATAGCTAAAACAAAAGAACCTAATTTCATAATCTAATAGCCAAAATTAAAAATAAAAAACTAGTTTTCCGTTTCATTCTTAAAAGAATAACGCTACAATATGATATTAATATCTGTCATTCATCCAGTGGTAAGGCCAATTTGTATCATGGAATCTCAAGTTAATTTTATTCATGTAGTGCAACCTTTCTCTTTAAAAAATCGAAATTCATCATCATCATCATCTTTTTTATATAAATTTTGTGATTATCATTGAATTGCAATTTTATAGGTTATTGAACTTCAATTTTATTTTTGTGCAAGGGATTTGAAGAAAAT
Organism: Delonix regia; assembly: GCA_037074485.1. Lineage (NCBI taxonomy): Eukaryota > Viridiplantae > Streptophyta > Magnoliopsida > Fabales > Fabaceae > Delonix > Delonix regia. Next base: position 34,113,808 of record CM073454.1, read on the forward strand.
CGACTTTTTATATTTGAATGCTTGTTACAAAGTTGATTGAGATCAATCTCATCATCAAAAAAATAACTTTTTAGTTGAACATTACTATCGATATGATATATTCATTTCTATTGTAAATTTATTGTTGCAAGTTATAAATTTCCGCTTGAAGGAGGATATAATTTAGTTACTTGTCCTTAGCTCTCTAAATTCACGGGGATGATTATAAGTCATTCAGGTTGAAGATATTTCTAAACTTGTAAATAATTTTTTTCAAATAACTTTACAAATAAGAAAAGAAACATTTAAAAATTCAATTAAAACATTTTGAAATTGACGCTCATAAAACTTAGAGTTGAGGAAAGTTTCAACAATTATAAAATTGTGTCAAGTACTAGCAAAGACACAAAAGTTGAAAATTTATCTACTTGTTGATATAATTACTTGACTTGTACTAACTCTTTTTATGTTCACAACAACAATGAAACAATTTAATTAGTGATTAAAACACTCCATAACAAGATGGAAAATGATTTTCTTTCAATTTATTTGGCAATATATATTGAAAAAGACATAGCTCAATAATTTTTAACAGAATTTCTCTTTAATAACTTTTATCTTTTAAAAAAAACATAGAATACAATTTAGCATGTGTAACTTAAAAAATACAAAATAATAGTTTAAGTTTATTTTATATTTTTGTATATATTTGTAAGGCTTTAATGATTTGTCAAATATAGATTTCGTTAAGAGAATATTAAAATGTATCAAACTATTCCTATTTAAGTTTTAAATTTTTCACTCCCACTAAAATCATTTATTTGATTGGGCCGTAATGAAAGTGAGGGAAGTGAAGAACAAAGTGATTTATTATTTGTTAAGTTCGAGGATATCAGAGCTAATTAATTCAACACAAAAATAAATTAACAAAAGGAAAATGTAATTAGCATTCACAAATATATATATTTTAAAATCTAAAGACAGTTATATCAAACAATTGAATCCAAACTTTAATACTGAAATATATTTTTGAAAATCTTAAACAAAAATAACTATTAAACTAGCATAAGTCTTATCAAACAACTAGAACAAAGTAAAACAATTAATGAAAAATTTTCAAATCATTTTTCTTAAAAGCATTTGAATTTTGTCCTGAAGGATCAATTCTTTTTCTTCAATATATTAAAATTAATTAAAAAAAAAAAAAGGAACCAACTTGCTGTTTATGGGAGTTGACTCACTCAATTGTGGTTTAGATCTAATGAAAGTTATTTTCAAAACGTTGAAATTCACTTTGAATTCAGCATTGTATTTTTAAGCATCCTCTGTGTCCCTTCAATTCTTTCAATTCCATATTTAACTTCAAAAGGAAGTTGATTAGTTTTAGCCCTCTCAGCAGGAACAAAACTTGAATGACGAGAAACTGAGAATTTTATTTCAAACAAGCTGAGGGAGACGAGCTCTTCTTAACCCTACAATTTGCATAAGCATCACTTTTACTTGTGATGCAGATATCTATTTGTCAAGCGTCGGATTTATGGTTTAGCATAGACCCACATAGATCTTAGAGAATTAATTATAAAAGGAAAAAAAAAACCTTATTATGTATCTCTTTGTAAAAGATTCAAATGGAACTGCAACCTCCTCTCTTCATTGATAATATGAGTTTTACTAGAATGTTGCCAGTGTTCTTATAAACTCAATTACCAAATTTTTTAGTAAGAAACTGTTTTGAGAATTGGACGATTGCATCTACAACGGCAGCAACCATGTACATGGTCATATCATATTTAGCTTGAAATTTATAGCTGGTTCTTGTATACTGTATAGAAGAGAATAATTTTAAACTAAGCTAAAACAGTAGAGGAAAAAGAAAGTAAGAATCAACATGGCATTGAAAGCAACTTAATGTATCTTAATGCATGGTATGAAAGCATTATTCATCGCAAGGAGTCCCAAGACATTATTAGAACACTCAACTGACTCAAGCAACCATATTAGGTATGAGCAAAACGTACAGAAATACGCCGATGAATTGGGCTCCTGCAAGAAGGACAATCCTTCATACCCTGTTTCTCATGGAGCTCATTGCACGTAGAGCAGACAACCTGATGGGCACACGGTAGAAATACAACAGACATCTCTTCTGATAGGCACATCACACATTCCCGTTCCCGTTTCACACCACCTGTCCCGGAGTATTCATTAAAATTTGTGACCAGCTCTGAGATGAAGGAGGTCTGGGGTTTTTCAGGAGCAGTGCCATTTTTCATGTCCAAACATCTGCTGGCATAGCTTCCATTAATGCCCCTTTTCAGTGCAGCAATTTTTGAAGAGTCAGTCTTCAATCTCAGTTGTGCAATTTCTTTTTCAAGCTTTTGGATATCATCTCTGTACCGCTGCAGATTCTTTTCTGCTTTTGACTTGATCATATCCTCCTCAGATTTTGCTGATACCTCAATTTGCTCTCTTTCTTTTCTTAGAGAACTGACCTGCAGGAGTAATTCTTCCTTTCCTTTTGCTTCCAGTTGCCATCTAGCCTGTGATATTTTTCCTCTACAATGAGAATATACCCAGTAACAAAACTCATCTAGCACCTATAGATAGAAGATACTTGCGAATGTGGAATCTCAAAAATGGTGCATGTGTAGTGGAACTGCACACTCATGGTTCACTTCAGAATATCAATATTTATGTTTTGGTGCTTCTCATGGACGGAACCTTCAAAAACAAAATGAATAAGGGCCAGGGGGGACGGCAAAAGCTTTAAAAGCAGTTAATTGTACAGTCTGTGTCCGTTGCTCTGCTAGCATATCATTACATGAAGATTAACAACTAGAAACTAGCTAATTCCAAGGGCACCGAATGTACATCATCCATAGTAAGAACTGAAGAAACACAGCAGATATACAATTTGAAATGGGAACCTAATAAGTTCTATGCTAATTATTAACTAAATATTGTAATGGTGCAAACAAAAAAGATTCCTTCACACTAGAAATTAGTGAGCACAGAAAAAAAAAACTAATTTGATAATCCAACAGCAACTGACAGCTCTTACTGTGGCAAAGGGAAATTGGTTAACACCCATATCAATTTCTTCTTCTTCTTCTTTTTTTTTTTTTTGATTTGAAGAGTTGACACCCATATCATTTTAATATTTAAGTACCTTGCACCCATCCTACCTGAAATCAATGTTATAGGACAAGCCATGCATAGGTATGGAGATTGAATATATCAAGTGGGTATTTATTAGATAGAAGCAACATGTAAAATAAATTAGAAACAAAGTGAAGCTTAAATAAGGGCTAGAAAAGAGCTTTTATGATAACTTACCTCAACTTGCTCCTGTTGCACTCTAGCTTGCTGTAATTCCTGCAACAGGTGTGCCAATTTGCGCTTTTCAGCCATTAGCTCTTCCTGAAACAGTGATTTCTGCTTCTCCCATGACTGAAACTTCATTTGGGTCTTCTTTTCCCTCCTTGAGACCTCTTGACAGCTTGCTGCTGACTCTGCAGCACGTAATTTAGCAGCCTCCATTTCTCTCCTCAGTGCAGCATTCTCCACCTCAAGCTTCCGGACTGCAGAATTAGCTCGCTCCACCTGTCCACTGGCTTTACACAAAGCATTTTCCATCTCAGAAAGCTTCTTCATAGTGTTTTCTTCTAAAGATTGCTTCTCTTTCCTAAGACGTTCAACTTCCTCTCTTTCTTGCCTTAGTGTCTTAAGCTCAGCCTTGTCTTTACTCAGCCGACGAGCAGCCTGCATAACCTTCTGATTGGCCCACTCTGTCCATTCTTGGAGCTGATTTTGCAGCTCCCTAACCCTGGGAACCAACTTAGAAATCATCTCATCCTTTCTATCCCGAGGTACTGACTGTCCTAGAGACTTGTCATGTGGGATCCCAACATAACTATCATTAGATGCCTCATTATTGCAGCAGATAGGAACTATAGAAGACTTGCTTTTTGAAGACAGTGAAAGAGAAAGATCAGTATCCGCAGCTGATAGTGCAGTTGGGCTACTGACTGCAGGTAAAATGTTGGCTGCATGTAGTGAAGATGAAGTACTGGTCCTAGGTGACACAGAAGTACTATCAGCAGAATCCAAACTAAATGCAGAGGGGGTAGATGGTCCAGCATTAGGCAAGAAATTAGTACTAAGATTGTCTTGAGTCACATCAACTCCCATTGCCTTACTCAATTTTAAGGATGCATTCTTTAAGTTAACTGCAGTAGATTCAGACACAGATTTAAGCTTTTTATCTAAGATTAGATTACTCAGCTTCCCTCCTCTTGAAGACCCTTTGGACCCATACGTCCGATAACTTTTTTCCACATGGAATGACTTCTGCCGAAGAATGTAATCCCTCTTAGGGCTACCAGAATGGGCCTTTCTAACACTTCCAAACTTTTCTTCCACCATGAAAGATTGAGATGTTCCAGCAGTAGTGAATGCTTTATCACCAGAATCAGACCCAGAATTAGCAGCCTCTTTCTCTCTGAGTCCACCAAGAATTTGAGAATTCTTTAAGTTGTTCACAGCATGAATTCCTGTCACAAAAGGTGTCTCAGATTGAAAATTATGAGAACTTGAAGGAATTGGTTTACAAGGGCTAGGAAGACTCAATTTTGGACCTTTAGTTTCTGCTCTTGATTGTGATTCAGTTTGGATAGAAGAACAGCCATCAGCAGTGCCATCACTAACTAAACTACTACTTAAAGAGTCACCATCCATTGCACAAGCATGTGACACATTCAAGTCACAGATTAACAAACACCACATTGCGTCCCCCGTACTGAAGAATGGCCTAACCTCTCGAAGAACACAAACCAATTCAGCCAGGATATACTTCTCCAGCTGCTGTAAATCTTCAAAATAGTGCTCTTGAGGATCAATCTCTTGGCCATTTCTAAGAAATGCCAAAGTGTTATCAACTACATTAGAGACAGTATCTTTACATCCATAACAGATGCCAGACCTTAACACGGCCTTTTTAGCAACTACTTCAGTGTAGCCACATGCAACAATTTTTTTTATTGCACTCTTGAAAATGGTGTCCAGATTGCTCAGGACAAGTTCTTCTAATTGGGCTTCTATGAGATCACTCCAATCAGCATCATGGAATTCAACAGCCTCCAGATCCTCCTTATGTTGGCTAGACCCAACCTCAGATGAACTTACAGGACTAGACAATCCAAGGTCAAGCTTTAATCCATCAGAATGATCATGGTTGATGCTGCATAGATCACAAGCTGCAGCTTGCCCATGACCAGAGCTTATTTCGAATTTCTCAGAAGAAAATTCATAACTGAGGCATTCATTTTGAGGTGAAGGAATAATCTTATTTGGTTCCCCTAATGGTGGATCAGCCCTGAATTTTCTCTTATTCCTGCTTCCTTTTTCTTGGACAGAAACTGAAGGAGACATTTGACTGCTACCACAGGCGACCAATGATGCCATTCTACCTAAAAAAACCGAACAAAGAAAAACAGAAAAAAAAAAAAAAAAATGAACACACTTATAAAGTTTTATCCACCATTTACAAGCATGTAGAATAATTTTACACAAAAAACCAAGCTCAATGAATTAAAAAAAATAGCAAAAAATATGAAAATCAACATTGGTGAGGAAAGCTCATAAGAGAGTTAACAACATTATCCACTACAAATGAACAAAAGAAGTAACAATTACTACTCGATTACAAGGCATTACATGCATTGAAGAATAGGAATTTCTATTACCTGAATTTCAGTATTGAAACCTACGATATCCAACTTCCTGAAGGGTTCAGATAAAGGTGGGAAGCAATCAATACATCAATCAGATAAAAGGCCACTACCCAGAAACATATATCCAGTAATCTAAGCGTTAAGAGCAAAGCCAGTTGACAAGACTCGAAAACTGAAAGCATCAAAACGAATTCAAATACATATCAATACTCCAAACACACCCACAGATCAGAAAAAAAGTAAATAAAAGCGAATTTTGTATCAAAGATTAGAGCATCCGCAGCCACTACTACGGAGAAGATCCTAAATACATGCGGAAGAAGACGAGAGTTGTAATCAGTTTTAGATGATCCAGAAGTACCCGATTGGAGTAATTGTCGAGCAATCAAAGAAACGATCGATCTTTAGAACATCGAAGGATCAGAAAGAAAATATACAGCTTTTTTCTGTTTTTTTTTTCTCCTTCTTGCTGAGGCTAAGAGCCTAGAGGCTTGGAGGCTTCAAGCATTGAACGTCTCTCTCTCTCTCTCTCTCTCTCTCTCTCTCTATTTTTGGAGTCTTTATAATAACATTTTTGCTCTCAGTTTATTTTATTTAAAAAAAGACTTTACAATTATAAAGCCTATTAAATACATCTTTTTTGCAAAGAAAATTATAACTTACAAAATTTAAGTTTAATATATATCTTGAGTCTCTCTACTAAGAAAAAAGAGTTTTTCTTTAATATATATATATATATATATATATATATATAATCTGATTATTCAGTTTCTCTGCATATTTGTCGTTTCAGAAAGTTTAGAAATCATGCTTGCATTGAAATAAGCATTTAACTATTGTTGATTTTATATATTTTGAAACTTTTAATAGGTACAAGCTTCAAAAAAATGAGAAAAAAAAAATAGCAAAGTAAAGTGAAATTATGCAAAAGATTTTTTTTTTTAATTTGGGTTCAAATTGCTTCTCACATTTCATGCTACCACAATACTGCAAAAAGTTAAGTGCTGCTACCATGCACTTGAGAAAAGTGGGAGAGGTTGAACGTACGAAAATGGCTACCCATTAAGAATGGTAATTTTGAGGGACAGCTCTCCATCTTCATCAATCATATCATTTATCCCTACTTGCATTTTTTATTTCGAAGAAGATTTTTCTTTCATTTTTATAACAAATTTTATAAGTTATAATAGATAATTTTTACTAAAGTAAGTAGATTCTATAAAAAAAAATAAAAGTTAATAAAAAGGTAATTAAATTTAAAATAAAATTATTTAAATAATTTTAATTTCCATGTTTATATTTAATCACAATTTATAAATAATTAATTTTTTTAAAATTTATTTTTTATTCTCTATTATAATATAATCGTAACTTTGAAATGTTTTAAAAGTAATCATATTATATTGTCTAAATTTTGAAGAGTTACAAAATTAATATATAATTAGTAGAATTATTTTTTAAGTTGAATCATTTTTTATTTATAATTATTATAAATATAAATAATATGTAATATAACTAAAAATAATATGTATTTAAAAAATATTTATATAAAATTAGCATTGATAAAATATACCTCACAATGCAAGGACTATAATCCCGATCGTCATTTTTAAACTTCCTTTGGAAAGAGTTTAAAGTTTAAGCTTTATACTTGTATTAATATTTTTGTCTATCCTTGTAAAAAAAATTTCTCAAATATAAATTCTAAAATAGAATGATCATCATTAAAATTTTAAAATTTAGAGATATTTTGTCATCCTTACAATTTATGTATCATTCTCCACCTTTATTTAACTTCTAAATTCCTAATTCTTGAAATTTTCAGTTTAGCTCCTAATTACTACCTAAATGGGCTTCAAAGTACCAGTCTTGAGAGATTATAGGAACAAAAGAATTCAAGTACTATTTGCTGATTGCTTTAACCTTTTAAAGAAAAGGAAGAAGAGCCAACAGTAGTTTTCTTTCTCTTGGATAGCATTGCGTTTTATACTTGTACTGATGTTTTGGCAAATGCATATGCATACTGGCTTTTTTCCCCAAAAAAAAGTTAATTATGGCATCTACACAATTTTTGTAATGATATTTGGTATATAATATTTGTATTTTTCAAACAATTAAAAATTAAAAAAAAAAACATGTCCATTAAGAAAGATTTGATATGCAAGTTATTCGTTAGAACGCTTAAAATTCTTAAAATGGCCTATAATGGCTCAGGTGAGCTGGCAAATCAAGATTTGTCATTATACAACATGTTTGCTATACTTTTGTTCTTGGTCATTTGATGCATTGAATGATGTTTGTATTACCACGTATTGTTGGCTCCTTTTTTTTTTTCCCCTATTTTTTCACATGCCCCAAAATGCAACGTTTCACTTAACATTTTAGGGTTATTATTTTGAAAACCCACTACCTCAAAACAACATTTTATGCCTCTTTTTTTATTTCATAGACACAAAACGCACTGTTTTACTTAGTAAAATGATGCATTTTTGGTTATATTTCAACACTCCTCCATGTTCCAAAACAACGCTATTTTGGAGAAGCAAAATTTGACATCCAGGACTCAAATTTTTTAAGGAAACCAAAAGAGATTTTGTTCCTACAACTTCCAAAAAGTAGGACCAAATTGAACCATTCTTTCACATCAAATACAATGAGGCAAACAGTGTCTAAAACATATTTAAATACATATAGAATTTAACAATATCCAAGCAACATATTTAACCATGGACAAAAAATGGTAAATGCTTTTTGGAACCAATATGTAAGATTCAATAGAATTTAATGGTAGCTACTTTTTGGAACCAATATGTAAAATTCAACCATGGACAAAAAATGTCATTTGCATCCTAGGCTACCCTTGTTGACAAAACTCCTAGACTACATTTGTATTTGTGACTATTACAACCATGCACACAAAAATGCCATTTGGAGAAAAGGTGTTAATGGACCATTTTGATTGGTGAAATTTGTAGAAGCCCATATTTTTCTGGATTTCCAAGTGATTATACCAGAGTTTCAAGTTGTTTCTACATAACAAGTCTAAAAAAAATTGACATAAACAGTCATTACATAGTGAATTGAAAATTAGAAAGTAATGGATGAAGAAATAAATTACCATATAGAATCTTGTAAAACTAAATTAAGTCTTATTTGTTTCTTGGTACTCAGAAGGGATTGGAAGTGAAGAACAAGATACTTTGTAATGCATATGACTTAAAGTTTCAATGTCCTTGAATGAATATTGAAATACAAAACGAAACAATAAGATAAAAGAAATATTTGTATAAGATTACTTATCCCATGTTGTTGTAAATGTGTAATAGCTAAAGCTTTTTTTCTTTTCCTAAGGTGTAACTCAACCTAACTCTTAAAACATTGATGCCTCTTTGGGCTAACACAGGTCTTAAATTTCTTTGGTATAGTATCCCTTTCATACACCAAGGCAAAGATATCATTAGGAATGTTAGCCATACTATGTGGTTCCAAGCAGACCTTCATTACTTACTTGAATAAATCATCAATAGGTTTATCCACAAGTATGTGCAATGTTTCACATGTACAAACTTCATATGTTAATTTGATCATTTTGGTAGAAAGTTGTTTATACTTTCATGTGCTAGATTTCTTTGAATCTTCTTCCACCTCTTTTCCTCTTACATCGTACACAATACTATTCCATGCTTCCATGGTCCACATTTACAAGATGTACTGGTCAAGAATCTCTTTAACGTCTATCACAATAAAGATCTTTAAAGCATAGCAACAGAGTATCCCAAATGACTTTAACTTCCTAATAGTGTAGGATATGGAATTATGTGTGGCGTCATAATAAACTTTTCACTCTCCCTTTGATTAGTCACGGTCACATCATATTCATATAAAGGGTGGGCTTCCTTTTTTTAGTTTTATACTTGTAGCATGAAGCATATCAAACTCTTTGGAAGAAGTCAAAGATTGTGAATGTGTATACCTGTGAAGCTAGATTAAGCAAAGACAAATGTTTAGAATTAACTTCGGTAGTTCGTGTCAAGCATCAAACTCACACTGTAACTCATTGTACTGTTGCTAATCTACTACGCTTTCAAAAAGTTCAAAGAACTACATGATGTTCACATTTGGTTTCATGCATGCCTTCAAGTCAAAATTTATGCTTTGCCTAATTTTGTACTTCTCATACCTAAGGTGAAATATTACTCCATGTGACATATTGCTCATTTTGTCCTTATGGGAACAACGATTTCAACCATGTATTTACCTGAACATCATAATCTGAAAGCAACCTACTCCAACTTGCCTCAAACTGCACTTCATCATCATATGTATACATGCATCTCTTAACTCAATTAATAAATAAGATCTAATATTCATCAAGTTGCCAAGGTGCTTGATGTCATTTTGCCTTAAACGCCATGTACAAAGACAATGGCTACTCTCGACATGACTTCACTTGCAAGAATGCATCCTCACTACAGTTAATAACAAGTTGCAAGATCAAAGGTATATAAGCGATTAGAGAAAGTAATAAGTGTGTTCATACTCAGAGCTTTGGTCATGGCTTAGTCTTGGTCTGTGAAAATAATATATAGTTTCTTTTGTCCGTATGCCTTTAAGAATGTCTCAAATAACTACTTGAATAACTCAACCATTTCATCATATAGCAACATAGCTCCAAATATTACTATTTGCCTATAATTATCAAAACTTAAGAACACAGCAAGCAATTTATAAGCACGTTTTGTATAGTACATTGTATATAGGGAGACCACATTCATAAAATATTCATAGTTAATGAGCATATGTGTATCAGCCTAGAAAACATTAGTTATTTGCTCTTCCAAGTCCATTTGATATGCATGATAAAATGACGAGTTATCCATTAGCTATCATTGGAGATATTGCAGAACACAATTAACTTCCCTGTATTTCATATTGCATTGCCATTTGGGTCGAAGATAATTCTTAGCATTTAATTAGGTGAAACCACAATTAGTTCTACTTCCTGCCTGCGTGTTCATAAGCCGAAAGGTTACTTTTTTATAAAGACCAAATTTCTTAACTAATTCAATTTTTTCTGCCTAGACTTGAGATATTTTTTGCTGAGAAGCTAACATATGTATTGTTTCTGCAAGTTAGAGAGGGTGGTTATGGTCCTCGACAAACTCAATAATTATAAATTTTCCACTCTTGGGTTTAAATGATATTCTTGAGTTACAATTTGTGATAGTTTCACATCGATGATTAATGACTGTGGAGTCTCTTTTATTTGACTCCTGGCCTCCTTCTTTGCAACAAACAAATCTACCAGAAGTAATAGACACATCCTTCCTACTCTTGTTTATGTAATCTTTTCAACTTTAAAGCTAACTTTCCGTCCATACATAATCAAAAACTCTCAAGCTACTTCTGCACTGTCAAATGCCATGTCAACTCTAGGTTTCCATTCAACAGTCGAGTTGTCAACCTCAATCAATGAACTAGGGAAGGGTTCCATTAAGATTCTCCTTTACTAATTGTAATAACATAAAGCGAATATTTTAAGCAATATATTACAAAGATTGAATATCATGCATATTATAATTACCGTATTATTTTGAAATTTAAAGCATAAGAACTAAGACACTAAGAACACATTAAGAACTAATGAAAAAAGAACACATTAAGAACTAAGACATTAAAAGAAATAAGAACACATTAAAAGCTAAGACATTAAGAACTTAAAAAAAAAAAAGGGAACACATTAAGAACTAAGACATATAATATCAATTATATAACCAAGACATTAAGACATTATGCCACAAAAAAAAAAAAAACACATTAAGAATTAAGACATTAAAAAAAAAAAAAAAGAACACATTAAGAACTAAGACATACAATATAAATCATATGACCAAGACACTAAGACATTATGTTACAAAAAAAAAACACATTTAACTTTGAAATGTGAGAGCACATTAAGAACTAAATGACTAAAAAAAAAAACACGTTAAGGACTAAGACATATAGTTTATTTGCACCAAACTTGCTACTATAATGATGTTTTCTTGAGGTTAACTAAATAGAAATAATATGTTGGTTAAAGGAAAGGAATGATTATAACTAATGGGATAATGTAGTATCTAATATTAAGTAATATGTTCTTTATTATTATTTGACAAAAATTAGGTAATATATGCTAATTTTTTCTTATAAAATATCAATCATTTGGTAATATATTCTCCATTTTTATTTGACAAAGATTAGGTATCATGAACTCTAAATCCCATTTTTTTTATCCCATCTACTGTAGCATATAAAAAACATGAACTGTAAATAAGATAGTTGTAAAATTAACATGAATACAACTACATCAGTAGTTAACTTGAACTCTAACTCTTGCAGCATATTAAAAACATCATTCCCATGTATTATACAAAAATCATTCCCCTGAAGCTATTATATAAGAGGCACAACAATATAAACATCTTCCATACAACCACAAAATACCCACAACAATACAGAAACCTCATCAAACCATTCCCATAGATTATATAGAAGCCATTGGAAAACATAAATACATCATTCAATAACATTTACACCCGTCTTTATTTTTGTATCCTATCTTTTCCAGCATCATCAATAGATCATTGCAATCAACACACACCACAAAATGCAATTTTCTTCCTTTTCTACAATTGTCTTCTTCCTCTTTTCCTTCTTTTCATACTTCTTCTGCTTGATGATTTTCACAACGTCGTTCCTTGCAAACTTTAAAAACTCTCACATGACCTTCACGGCTACTCACTGCTGCCATGAACAAATGAATGATGATGGAATGACGCCAAAATATCCTCCTCTTTGCACCATGATGTCACTTCTCACCAACCAAACAATGGGACTCACACCGATTGACGAACTCATCGAGCAAAAAGATGAAGGAGGCTTGGATGACGTTGTTTTAGGCCTTTGATTTTCTTAGAAATTTCAACCTAAAATGTATTGTTTTCACTTGGTGAAACTATGTGTTTTCAATCTATAAGGAAAAAACAAATAGCATGAAATGTCGTCATTTCAAGGCAACGGGTTTTCAAAATAATAACCTTAAAACGCACCGTTTCACTTAAGTAAAATTATGCGTTTTAAGGTGTGTGGAAAAGAAGGAAAAAAAAAAAAAGAGCCAGCAATATGTGGCAACATAGACACCGTTTGATGCATTGAATGACTAGGAAAGAAAGTACAACAAACGTGCTCAACAAATGTTGATTCTGAGTCGGCTTGTAAAGATTGATGGACGAAACATATTAGCATGTTTAACACACATAAATTTCATAAGCCATAATAATGAATTTGACCCATAAATCATAGACTATAAATCCATATAGTGAATTAAACAGACATAATATTAAAACATTTTATAAATATAAGAATCCAAAGCAAAAATATCGAATTAGTAAGCCAAATATCTAATTATAATATAAAAAATCTATTAATATTGTTTATTACTAATCAAATATTGAATATTTAAAAACAAAATAATAATAATAAAAACCACTTGAAATTGTGAAAATATTAAACATTTTGATCTCAACAATTTTTATGAGATATTTTGTAATTAAATTCTCGTACATTCATACAAAAAAATAGCACAAAAAGAGTAAAAGTATGTATCTAATCTTTTTTTTTCTACTAACACATTATTTTGTATCCATCTCTTCCCTAATAATGAAAGTGTGAAAGATTCATTCATGAATATTGTGTTAAGTGATTTGTCTAATTTCTTTGGCCAAATAAAAAAAGAAAAAAGAAAAGACTCTTGCCCAAATACTAAAATGTATTTAGCTATTCAAAATTATCAAACCAAACATAAGAGACACCTCAAAGTACGTAGGAGTGTAATGTACGTGATATATTCAATTTACTTGGCGAATTAGAGTCGACTTATTTATTTTAAATGAATGAACTTAATTAGTACATTAAGCTTGTTTAGTTAAACAAACCAAACTTAAAAATTCAACTAGTTTATTTCAGCGCATGTTGCACAAGGGTTAAAAAAATTAATTTATTTTACTATATATTTTAAATCAATAGTATTTATAAGTATTAATAAAAATTTTAATTTAGTAATATATTGTGATATAAAAAATATATAATAAAATAAATCAAATTCATAAAATTAATTATGTGATATTGTTGAGAGAGAATTGACAGGGCAAAAGGCACCATTATAAATTATTTGACCATATATTATTTTTTTTGTTTTAATTTTAGACAATGTTAAATCATATTTATAGTCTCTTAATATAAAATTTAAGAAATAATTAATTCATTCATTCATTATTTTTCTAGTTGACTCTAAAAATTTTTGAATTTCAAAAATTTTTAATTTAAGAGACAATTAATTAATTCATTAATTTTCTTATCTATTTCAAAAAATTCACATACTTTGAAGAATAATTTATTAATTTTTTGATTAACTTCAAAAAATTCTCATAATTTAAAATTTCTCAATTTAAGTGGTGATAAATTGATTTATTAATTAATAATATTATTATTTTTTCACTGACTATAAAGAATTTATAAAAATTAATTATTTTATTATTTTTATTAATTATGAAGAATTTATATACTTTAAAATATTTTTGATACATGTACAAAGAAGATGAAAAGTCATTACAAGATGAGCTAAAAATTTAATTAACAGAATCTTTTTATCAATCAAAGAAAGCCTATTTTATTTATATATAATAGATATACAACTAATAAACTCTTGTATATAAATGAAAAAAAAAAATCACTTGTATTCTACCAAAGATAACAATCAGTTATATATTATTTATAACATATAGAATGCATAAATTTTAAAAATATCTAAATATCTTATAGATAAATTGTAAAATGTTCAAAAAAATTTAAGATTTTTCATACATTTATTTGATTACGTGGTTGTCTATTATTATTAGATACCGTACATTTAAATTATATGGTATACACTTACAAACGGTTGGTTTATTCATTATAGGTTGAAAAAATACGAGCTTAAACTGAAATGACGGCCGCAAGATAGAATTATATGACCTTGAAAGGCTTGGGCTTGCAACTGGCAAGAGAGAGGCTTCCGTTTGCGGTGGTTTCGTTGCAGGCTTCTGCGAATCACTGAATTGTGATTCAGAGCATAAGGAAGTAGTAGGAGCTGAACACTAGAAGGAGCTTCTCCGACTGACGAGTGGCTCAAAGAGAAGCCTCTCTTTCATTGGAATATATGCGATAGAAGAAGAAGAAGAAGAGGAGAAGTAGAATGTCGTATTCGGGATTTGGTAAGGCGTCAGGGCCCACAGGGCCACCCAGATCACAACCAGTCTTTGGCCTTACTAACCCTTCTCCTCGTCCGCCATCTTCTGCTCCCGCAAATCCACCTGCCCCCTATGCCGCTTCGTCTTCACCTCCCAGACCCAGGTATTACATTCATTCCATCTCTTCTCTCTCTTAGTGCTTGAAATATTCAAGATCGCTTTTGTATTGGGATTTAACGTATTTTCCGTCGATTTGTGGGAAGACCCAGTAAAAATGGAGAAGAATCTTTGTACTATTGAAAAGGCATTAGATAGTAAATTTGAGTTTTTGCCCGTTGAATAGGATTGGAGAAGCAAAGTTGAGGATTTCATTGTGTTATTTCACGTTTAAATAGTGAGATTATGTCAAGAACTACCCTAATTTCATTTTACTGGAAGAGATTGTACATTTAAGAGGAATGGTGTTTATTAAAGAAGGAAGAGCGAACATGATTTGTATGGGGATCACACGTTTTTAGATTTTGCAAGCATTATGTTGTGAAAGCTCATGTTAATATCTAAGTATCAACTTGTGTGAGCATGTATTTTCTTAAGTAATTGTTTTATTTTTTAAAAAGAACCATTCTTTGTTCCTTTTTTTGGACAATATTCCTAAAGTGGATATAATGTGCCAGTAAATGTTGCAATCTTGATGGTTCGTATTTTCTTTAAGATCTTTTGTGTCTTCTGGTTGCAGTGATGGGCAGAAACAATTCTACAGAGATTTGGATACCCCTGCTCCTGAAAGGCTCTCAGCAGTTACAACACTTGTTGCTTCGCGGGATTCTACGTCTGGTACTACAGTCAGAGTTTCTAGACCTCAAAACCCTGAAAGAACCAGATATCTTCCCTTATCATATGTAGGTGAAGATGCATCAAAGTACCCCAGTCAAACTGTCCTCAGAAAGTAAGATCATCTCATCTTTGATATTTGCATATTTATCTATATTTATTATATATCAGGGCTTTTTCTTTAATCAAATTTATCTTTAATTTAGATCTGTTTGGTTATCAGTCATATAAACTTAAAAAAAAAAAAAAATCCCGTTATAAAAATACTAAAGCTTCTGCACTGTTGGCTGGATTTTAAATAAATATATCAATAGTCACGGTTTTCAAATTTGAAATTTAGATTTTCCGGGAAAGCTCCTAATCATTCAGAATACTTTGAGTTCAAGTTTATATTACATAAAATTGAATTAACTGAAGTGGTTCATGGTTCGTGTTTAATGGGCTTAATTGCCTAGCCCTTTTTCAGTAATTCTGACATCTGCAGAATCTTATAGTAAGTAATTTCTTCATATGTAAGGTGCTAATAGTGAATGTATAAATCCATCATGCGTGCTAAAAAAAATTTATTAAGTTCCATCACTATTGTTGAATGACATCTGTTGGAGCCTGTTGTCAGTATGCCTATTTTCTATATATTTTGGCATGCATGGTTTTGGGGAGACAATAAATTCTATGTGATGTGGTCTTCTGGAAGCCACTTTGTTTCTACATTCTTCTGCTCACATCCTTTAAGCTATAAGTTATTATATTTACTGCAAATTGTCTCAGTAATGGCTTTTTCTCTTTTGCCTTGCTAAATTTTTGAGGCCTCATATTGTGCTTTGCTGCTGATTGCAGTAACCACACAAATTTGCTTACTAATGACCCCAGTCAGTTATCACATCTAAGCTCACAGTCGCCTCCTTTGGCACCCATAAATTATCAGTCTGTTAAGAAATTTCCACAGCCTTCTATTGCTGTTCAGCAGTAAGTTTTAGGTTCTTCTCTCTCACGCCCACTCTTACACTGTATCTCTGGGTTTCTCCACGTGCATATGTATGTAAGATTAAGAAAGTTGAAACTGATGGCTTGTTCTGTACTTTGGCATTTTTAATGTATTGTAAATTGTCAAAAGATGCATCTGATTCTGTGAAGTTTTGCTAGTGCTTCATGGGCATTTATTCTGCATGATATACCATGCTCTCACTTTCAATAGTTTGTTGAATCCTTGTTCTGTCATTATTACTCTTGTTGAAATATGACAATGCTTCATGCCCTGGTCAATTTTTATACTTGCACGACATAGGACAGATAACGAGTGGATTCTAGGGTCTCTTTCACTTGAGAATTGTTGAAATCTGTCTGTCTGCGAGTGTAACCAAGGGACAGAAGAGAGGAATGGTTAGGATTACCGACTAGCTTTGCTGGATTCTTCTGTGTCTACTTATTTTAATCAAATTAGTTCAAATGTAATACAACTAGCATAAGGTCAGCTCACTTTGTTGACATGCCAATATTTGACACCCTCCCCCAGGCCCAAAGTTTCACTATTCTAACGCTGTCCATCAAACTATAGATTATGCAAGCTTCAGTTTGTTTCAATAAAACCAAATAAAATATAAAAGAAAATCCAGAATTAGGAACCTAGTCACTGCACAATGACTTGTGCCACGATTCAAAAACTTCAGCATTTAGCAGTTCCTCTAATGACATTTGTAGACTAAAAACTCCCAAAACTTTTCAACATGCTTTCCATGAGCAGCCCCATTGACATTTCCAGCTGCTTACACAATAGAAGAGCTCGTATAAGTTTTCAATCTACTTCCCTTGAGTAGTCCTCTGACCTAGGATAACAGGTTATGAAGTAACACAGAGTGTTGAAGAATTAGGATTTTAGGAGTTTACTTTTGTTTAGGAACCTGGGAGTTTATTATTTTCGAGTAGTTTTATGTTTAAAGCAACAAGAACCTCCGCATTATTGTCTCGTATGGAGCATTGAATGACAGTAAATAACTAGTTTTTTGGAGATGGGCAGCTATCTTAAGAAAGATTGGAATCAGTTTCTTAGGTGGCCTATTTGGCCTAGTGGTCACAGCTCATTTATCAATGACTTTCATGGTTCAAGTTCAGATTAGGGTTTTATGTGCCTTGTGAGTCATCTTACTGAATTATAAAAGAAAAATTGGGAGCCCATCTTTGTGCTAGTGTCATTTTACAGGATTAGATTACTCAGGCATTCGGGAGGAGGGTTATATTAAATTGTTCTAAAGATAATTTTCTTATTGATGACTTTGGGTTGTGCCAAGCCATGCTCATGCAATTTATGTTTTTTATAGTTTATAAACGTACTTATTTGGGGTTGCCTGCCATTTGCAGCTTTGCTTGCATGGATAATGCTTTTCTTGATACCCTTTGTCTTGTTAAAATTCTACATGTTCTATTCCTTAAGTACTGTTGTTATGCAGGCCACTGAGGCCAGCTTTAGCTTCCAGTACATTTGATAACCAGGCCAGTCTGTCAGGCAATTATACCAACTTATCAGAACACCAAGTTCAATCCTTGGTCTCACCACAGCTTGGTTCTCATAATCCTCCTTGGGGTTTTACGAGTGAACCTAACAGTGTTCAAGTCTCAAAAAGAGCAAGGTCCCCTCCTTTGCCATCAGCCAAATCCAATGAAGTTTTACAGGATGATTTTACTGTTGCTCATAAAGATTCGATAAGGTAAATTACATGACTCTTTGTGATCCTATTGTTGTTACTGTATCAGTAATTTACTTTTCATGTGAAATTTGTCAGAATTGGAATTTATCTTAGTTTATGTAGAGTTATGGCAGTGGTACATTAAATTTTCAATCTAGTTCTTCCTATTGCAGAATGAAATCCTAAAGATTCACCTACTTGTAGATTTCTAGGAAGCATTTCATTAATTATGGACATCCAATGACTTTAACCATAAATTTGAAGTTACTAAAGGTGCTTTTGTAAGTGTTTGGTTACATGCTGGAGTGCTTTCAGTTTGTATAGGTCTTTAATTGAAATAGATATTTTTCCTAAAAATGTTCATTTTTGCTAGAGGAGGAAACATAAAAAATTTAATGAGTTAAAAGCTCCTTAGGCAATATGGTTTTTTAAATATGACCAATGTCCATCATTAAACTCTGTTAACTGGCTTGATTAACAGTTACAGAGTTATCAGCAAGCGCCGAAACACAATATAAATTAAGTGTGTGAAAAAGAGGACTTTCTTATACACAGGAACATTGTGGCAAATTACTGAGAATTATCTAGCACTATCTAGTTATGTGAATTGGTGTATAAAGTGAAAGTGATGAAAATGAGCTTGCATGCAATAGAATTTGTATCTCACAAAAAATAAAACAGAAATACATGTAAATAAGCCTGTTCTGTGGTTTCCCTTGCAGGCCTTCTTTATCTCCTTCTAGGTTGGGAAATATGTCTAATGTTGTAAGGAGTGGCTCTCATGCTCAAGTTTATAAAAAATCTCCACCATCTACTGTTTCCGAAGCTCCTTTAGACAGGTCCATCAGTTCCAATGCTCCTAAAAGAACAAGATCACCTCCTCGATTATCTTCAGCTGATGAAACCCTTGAAGGAAATATCATTTCCTCAATTGACAATTCTGAACGGTAAGTTATTAGGTGCACAGGTGCCATTTTTTGTCAACTATGGATGTTACTTGTCCTAAAATTATGTCTTTGATCCCCATTATTCTTAATGTTTATTTTAGTGAAGTGTTAGCCAAGGCAAAGCGTTTAGCTCGGTTCAAGGTAGAACTAAGCAAGTCTGAGCAGAATAATTCTGATATTGCAGACCAGAAGGCCTCTGCAAACAGAAATGAACAGTCTCTGTCAGAGCAAAAATATTTTGGGGGCCACACTAAACAATCAACTGGCAACTTTACCAGTGGCCATGCTTTTTCTGATTCTGAAGGCTTCGAAATGTCCAATGTAATTATTGGCTTATGTCCAGATATGTGTCCTGGTAATTCTCAGGTTTTAAATCTAAGAGAAAATTTGTTACAATTTACAACTGTTATATATCTGTTCTATCTCATAATTTAAGTGTGCAATAAAACAAATTTTAAGCTTTAGATTTTTCTTTTTTTTTTTTGGAAACCTGTTGGAAAGATCCTAATGGAAGAAGTTTGTAGTTAATTTTGATAGAATGTTGAAGCCAATAATTTTACTATTTTCAGGGGATAGAAAATTAAAAAAATTAATTTATTTATTATTATTTTTTTTTTTGTGTTTCAGAGTCAGAGAGGGCAGAGCGTGAAAGGAAAGGGGATCTTGATCAGTATGAACGCTTGGATGGGGATAGAAATGTAACCAGCAGGGTTCTTGCAGTTAAGAAGGTAATTATTATCATGTTACTGTCGTTTCATATGAAGCACTAATTGCTCTTTGGAGAAATTATTATAAAATCTTCATTAATAAGGTGAGGCATGACAGTATAATAGGACAGCAGAGAGGGAAGCAAGCTTGATTCGGCCCATGCCCATTCTTCAGAAGACAATTGATTACCTGCTCAATTTGCTAGATCAGCCTTATGATGATAAATTTCTTGGCATATATAACTTTCTGTGGGACCGGATGAGGGCAATTAGGATGGACCTGAGGATGCAGCATCTTTTCAATCAAGGGGCTATTACTATGTTGGAACAAATGGTGCGTTATTGTTGTGATAATCTCTGTCAATTTGTTGTATACATGTCCGTTAATCTTGGCTTTAGTGGCAATTTATCCATTTTGTATAATTAGGTTGCAGTTTAAACACAGGTTTGATATCCATTGGGTTTACTGCTTATTACCAAAGGAAAATGGTTACTCATATTCACATCTTGTAAAACTACAAATCAAATTTCTGCAGCATGAACAATATTAAAGGAATGAATATAGATTTAGTGGGAGAAGGTGGTTGTGGAATCTGAAAATACTCTTTTCTTGTCAATCTAAGCTATTCAGCCTGAATTACTCTTAAATATTTCTGATTTGGGTTCACATTCTCAGAATTTATGAACTTTAGTTAGTTTATTTTGGGTTAGTGGGATTCCCATCTAGGCTCTATACAGCTTTAATGTTCTGGGGTTTTGATGATTGTTCCTGAATCTTAATTTGTTGCACCAACTCTGGACCTGTATTAATTTCTTTGAACTTGTGCAAATCTTGGTCTTTTTAAATTAATTTAGTTGTTTCTTTTGATGTAGTCGTTTCTGGGTGTAGTTGGGTTGTTAGCACTTATTATGGCATTCCTTTCCTGTTTGAGTTTCAGTAGCATCATCAAGATAATGTCTGCAAAGCCTTCACTAATTGGAAGTTTTGTTAGCTTTATCAAGAAAGTGCATCTGCTAGGTGATATATGCAAAGCAGTATATGTGATTTCAAAAATTAATGAAGCTGGTGATTGCTGTGGTTTCAGATAAGACTACACATAATTGCAATGCATGAATTATGTGAATACACAAAAGGGGAGGGCTTTTCTGAGGGCTTTGATGCTCACCTCAACATTGAACAGATGAACAAAACTTCAGTAGAATTGTTTCAGATGTATGATGATCACAGAAAAAAAGGAATAAATGTGCCCACAGAGAAAGAGTTTCGAGGCTATTATGCTCTTCTTAAATTGGACAAGCATCCTGGTTATAAAGTAAGTGACTTATTTAGTTAATTATTTTTAGGGTTGCATTTATGATGATTGTTGAAATCAAGCTAGTTTTGCTAGGTTGAACCTGCAGAGCTCTCTCTTGATCTTGCTAAGATGACTCCTGAGATAAGGCAGACTCCGGAAGTTCTATTTGCACGCAATGTAGCAAGGTTGTAATGCCCTCCAAAGTTAGTTTTCTTAAGCTGGCACGGTTTTAGTTTGATCATTCTTTTTTCTTTTCCTTTGCAGAGCTTGCAGAACAAGTAATTTTGTTGCCTTCTTTTGGCTTGCAAGAAAAGCAAGTTATCTACAAGCATGTCTGATGCATGCTCACTTTGCAAAGGTATGGACTCTGGATTATTGTTACGGTTTGATTTGTGTTTAGTGGACTACATAATTTTTCTTTTTCTTTTTTCGGGTTAAAACACACTACATTTGGATCCCTCCTCATAAAGCCTAGGGCTGCAATGTGTAGTCTGCATCAATTTTCCAGACTTTGGTGGACAAATGTATGCATGTGCTTTTTGGAAAGTTTTAAATTAATTGAATGCAAACTAGCCCTGCTTCTTTTTCTAGGATGAACATGTTTTATGTGCTGTACAAACTCAATTACTTGATACATGAAATATATATATATATATGCACACACACGCTTAAAAGCATGAAATTTCCCTCAGTTTATTATACTGTCATGCTTAATTTACAGAAGGATGTGTATTCAGTAAAATTTATTGATCTTATTTGACCTTCTAGAATCTGCTGTGTCAGTGAACAGGAATTTATGGAATTCACTTTGTGCATTGTTTAGATAATTATTACTCTATGCATCTTATGGGAAATAAAACTAATTTTTTCAATATGCCATGTCATCTTCACCAGTTGCGTACCCAGGCACTTGCTTCTTTACATGCTGGTGTGCAAAATAGCCAAGGTCTCCCTGTTTCTCATGTTGCTAACTGGCTTGCTATGGAGGTACTTTTCTTGGTCTGATGTGGTTAAATACTTTTTCTTTCTATTTTCTTGTGCTAAAGGAGGGCGTTGGGTGGAAGAATTTCTTAACTCTTTCTTACACTTGGCTTTGTCATCAAACTTAGGATGAGGACATAGAAGGCCTGTTAGAATATCATGGATTCTCAATTAAAGCATTTGAAGAACCATACATGGTGAAGGAAGGTCCATTTCTCAATATTGGTAATGATTATCCCACCAAGTGTTCCAAACTTGTGCATAAGAAAAGGTCAGGATTGATAATAGAAGATATTTCACCTTCAAATCAAGTGATATCACCACCTGTTGAGACTACAGAAGAGATCCAGATACAGAAGAAATACAAGAATGAGCTACAAATAGCTTCACCTGTCCATAAAGATACTTCTGTTGAGAAGGTTGATGAGGAAATGCCTGACTCTGAAGTTACTTTGTCCCCAAAGGATGGTAAATTAGGAAGGAATTTTAAGGAAATGCCAATAGGTTATCAACATAGTGAAAATAATCATCATGTTGCTATGCCTTTTCCATCACCATTGAACTTCTCCTTTCCTAGTAATATACCTGAACCACAACTAACCAGATCTGGAAGTTCTAGGTGTGCTAATTCTGATGCTATATTGACAAGCTCGCCTAGAAGAAACTTGCATTCTAATCTGGA
The DNA here is from genome assembly GCA_037074485.1 of Delonix regia. Classification (NCBI taxonomy): domain Eukaryota; kingdom Viridiplantae; phylum Streptophyta; class Magnoliopsida; order Fabales; family Fabaceae; genus Delonix; species Delonix regia. The sequence goes on from CM073454.1 coordinate 34,136,912, forward strand.
TGGAAGGCCCTTGGAGGTTGTGCCAAAACCAGCTTCATCGGAAAGTTCAATAGGATTTAGTTTTGGTTTTTCCGTGGCAGATCCTGTGCCCCCATGTGCATCTAAAGATGAATCTCTACTTGTTAGCCGAGAAAAAGAAGATGAAATTGACCAAGCTGAAGAAACTGATCAAGATGAAGAAATTGCTGTAGCTAAGCTGAAGCTATTCTTAAGGTTTTCTACCCTTGTTTCATTACCAATTATTAGTTATTTAGCTTTCCTGCATTTGTCTCATTATTACTTGTTTGAAGTCAATAGATTTTACCACAGGCCTCATTCTTTCATGTCTACCTTGTCAGGTTATGGAGGCGACGGGCATCAAAGTTGAGGATGTTACGTGAACAAAGGCAATTAGCGGCAACTGCTGCACTGGACTCATTGTCATTGGGGCCACCAATTCGACATTACATAGATGTAAGACTGCTAAGGTGTTGTGAGTTTAATATTCAATTGTTCTCTGCACTTTTGTCTTGAGCTGGAGTGAGTTATTGGGAAGGTTTTTTTAATTTGTCCTTTTGTAGTTGGGGGCAATGATCTAGGGACCTCTCCTTTTAATGGCACTTCTCCCCCCTTCATTTTTGCCCCAATATGTGTGTGTACAAACTTCTTCATAAATATTGAACCTTAATTTAGTTCATGTGTTGACTTATCCATTATCTTCTTTTTCTATGTAGCAACCAGGCAACTTTGACAAGTTTGACATTGATAAAGCCATGAGAGAGAGATATGAAAAACAGGAAAAATCATGGGCAAGACTCAATCTTTCAGAAATGGTTGGTGGCATACTAAGCAGAAGAAACTCAGGTGCCAAATGTTTGTGCTGGAAAATTGTTCTTTGTTCTCAGATTAACAGTGGAAATAAAATGGGTGTAGCTGGGTTGTGGTTGACCTCGAAGCTCATGCCTTCTAGTGATGATGATGTACTTATTTCTTCTCCTGGCCATACAGTGTGGAAGAAATGGGTTCCTGGTCAATCTGGTGCTGATCCTACTTGCTGCTTCTCTGTAATTAGGGATACAGCATTTGGTAGCTCAGATGATACCATCTCTGGGGCAAGTGCAGTTTTATTTCTTGTATCTGAAAGCATCTCATGGAAACTTCAGAGAGTTCAACTCCATAATCTTCTCATGTCAATTCCCTCTGGTGCTCACTTACCTCTTCTGATCTTATGTGGCTCGTATGATCAAGGATTTTCTTCTGTTATAATTAATGAACTGGGCCTCCATGATATTGATAAATCCCAAGTTAGTGGCTTTTTGATTGTCTTCCTCATTGAGAATCAGCAGATGGAACATTTGGATGGTTTTTTCAGTGACAGACGATTAAGAGAGGGGCTGGAGTGGCTGGCAGGAGAATCACCCTTGCAGCCCACACTGCAGTGCGTGAAAGTACGAGAACTTGTTCACACCCACCTTAATTCCTTGTTGAGGATGCCTAATAGCATCAATAACTCGAGGTTGGGTCCTACTGACTGTATCTCAGTATTCAATGAAGCTTTGGATAGCTCATTACAAGAAATTATTACTGCTGCGGATGCGAATCCTGCTGGATGGCCCTGTCCTGAGATTGATTTACTTGACCAGTCTAGCGATGAGGATAGATTGCTAAGAAGCTACTTGCCACCATCAGGCTGGAGCTCAAATCCAAAACTAAAACAAATCATTAGTGCTTTTCAAGACTGTAAGCTCCCCTTGTTTCCTGATGATTTATCCTGGTTGTCCCTTGGTTCTGAAGTTGGAAATGAAATTGAGAACCACAAGGTAAAGCTTGAACGTAGCTTGATCCAGTACCTGACTGATACTAGTAAGATGATGGGAGTTTCATTAGCGACAAAAGAGGCACATGTCATGCTGCAATCATGTGCTAGACTCGAGCTTTGTGGCTCAAGCTACCATATAGTTCCACAGTGGGCAATGATCCTTCGTCGAATTTTCAATTGGCGATTAATGAGTTTATCCAGTGGCGAAGTCTCTTCTGCTTACATTTCGGAATGCTCTAATTATGCTTCTCTTCCAAGTTTAGATCTGGATGTGGGCTTTGGAGCAAATTTTCCTTCATCATATTGTCTCAATGCATCTTTAAATGAAATAATTGAAGTTGGGTGTAACTCTCCTATCCTTTCCAAGGGTCAGTCAAGGCCACCCCAACAACTTCCCCAGATGGACACAAATTATGTAATAAATGCGACTGTTAGCCCATGTGATTGGAGTGATTCTGGAAGCGACTTTCCAATGGATAAATTGCCTAACACGATTAGTACAGTTTGCACAACTGGATCAGAGAATGCTAGAAGTGAAGTCCTAACGAATGACAAAGCTAACGGAGAAGCTGAGAAGTTAAGCAGGCTGTTGGAGCAATGCAATTTGCTGCAGAATGTCATAGATGAGAAGCTGTCTCTATACTTCTGATCTGCTCATGATCTTGTCATGCTTGTATTTTATATTATTCCCAACCAAGATAGAGGGAATTGTATCAAAAAAAAGAAAAATAGAAGGGGGAAATGGAATATATGCTAACCCTAAGTGCAAGTAGGCAATTTTGTATGACATAAAAGAATAGCTTGTGTTGTTTTATCTACCCGCCCGTTTCCAAGTGCGACATATAACTATGTTCTCATGGCCACCATTGGTTCTTAATTACCATGCAACCTGACTAGAGATGAAAACGTCCAAACCATTAGACTATGTTACTATTCAAAACAAGCAGCCAACAGCTTCCAAAGTCCAACAGGATTCTTGGGGACCAGGAGTTATAAGAGTGAAATCTCCCAATGAAAAATGAAAAAAAAAAAAAAAAAAAAAAAAAAAAAGATGACCTATTATAGGTGAATGCTAGCTGGCCATACTTCTGAAAGTGAACAAAAATTGGGTCATCGAGTCACTGGTTTAATAGTTAGGTTTTTAATGGCTAAAGTTTAGTTTAACGGGGATTTATTATTAGGCTTAAAATGAGTACCAGGTACAAGCTCTTTTATGTGCCCAAAGGAAAGGAAGAGGGTCTGTAATCACTAAGAAATTTTATCACAATTTTAGTAAGAGTGGTATTTTTTTTTTCACAAATTAAGACATAAGTTTTCTGATATACTTTAGAATTTGTGCTAACAGTTGTAGGCTCCTTAAATTAGTGTGATTATCCTAGTGATAAGGGGCTTAGCAGCGTAAACCAGATCGTTTGTTCAATACTGGGGGAGATAAATCTTGAAATATTTGCCCATTAAGATGTTTATTTTCCTCTGTTCCATATTAATTTTATAGCTGAGATGAGATCTATTTTATTTATCATATATCACTGATTCTCTTAAATTTTACCAGTGTTTTACTAAATAATCAAGCAAAATGAATAATAATAATAAAAAAAAAAAGCCTTATATTAAGATAACTCTCGCTCTCCAATTAATGCAAGTCATTTTTCCGGATTCTGATTAAGCAATTTCGGGTTAATGTAGACTTTACCTTCTAGTAATAGTTTTTGTTCTATTGCAAAATAAGCTTCAATATTATTCTAAAAAATCGTATGATCCCAAAATCCCATTTAACAAACTTAGGTTGTTAAAAGTATTTATTGATTGTCCACACCCATAACCATCCATTCAATAGTTTGAAACTACAAGGTGTAGGTCAGTAGTGAAAGATTTGGGTAATATCCAAAACGTCTTTGATTCAATTCTTCATTCTTTCGCGTATCCAAAGAAGTTAAAAATTTGAGGTAAGTACATGGAATTGATCTTGATATTCAAATAAAAAACCAGATATTTTTCTGATTGATACACTGGATTCAACAACACCTGCATTGAGAGAACGAGGATTTGGATACCGAGGAGCAGGAGGCCTGCCTACCCATTGGCCACGTTGTGAGTTTCTTCCACAGTTCATTGCAATTTGTAAAAGGTAGTCGCCACCCAATGTGCAAGCACAATTTCCTTTTAAGTGAAAGCTTGAGTGCAATCTCTAAAAATTTACTATCAGGTTCTGCAATAAAAACAATAGTGGGGGATTTTTCAAAAAATTTTGTCCACACGTTATAGTTTCATGGGAGAACCTGATAATAAACATTTATAGAACTTCAACCTAACTATGATCCTTCCTCTTTATCCCGAGACCTCTTTAAATTCCCTTCCAAAGTTTAAATCTGGTGGTGCAAAGCCATCCCAAGAAGACCAGTTTGGTGTGCTCCTGATGTGGTTCTGTAACCCGAATGAGAATAAAAATGACCATTGACCAGCTCTAATTTCTACATTCCAAAATTTGTCCTTCAGCCGCCCAAGACAATGCACCTCAATACAGGAACCTTGAGCAGCCTAACCAAAATTAGAGTCAGCATTATGGAGCAGTGACTATAGAATAGTAATAGACTACAACAAAATGAAGAAACCTACCATTTGGGTGAAATTACGAGGAGAAAGCTGAAGCTTCCATAAAGCCTCTCTTCAGTCACTGTAAACGGAAAGGGAAGAACTTATTGTTGGGGAAATTATAATAAAACTATTCATGGGCCTTCGTTTAACAGTTAAATCTTCTGAGTTGAAATGGTCATCACACTTGTAATACAGGTCACTATCAGAAGATTTATTAAAAAAAGGAAAGGTTCTTGGCACCAACCAATTCAACTGGTCTTTGACATGGTGGAGAAGGGACCACTATAGCCGGGCTTCTCATTGAGACTATGTTCTGACAGGACTGTTGATCCGAGAGCTCACTCCTCACAGAACAATATACATCTGATGCAGTGGTAGCAGATATTTCAGAAGTTCCTCTCCTGGCCCTCGTTGCAGAGCCAACATTTATGTTATCTGATCCAACTCCAGATGTACCTGCCTAAATGATCAAAACAAAGATTAGATAAACTAGTCAACAAAGATCTAATGTAATGAATCAAATAAACCATCTATAGCAAGTTTTTTATTCTGCATATTTTCACATATGAAAGAAAAGGTGTTTTAGATGCAGAAATATCATTGCACATTGCTATACTTTGGAATATTATTCATAGTTCTTGCAGTACGTAAGCACAGATCCCTATTTGGCAGTCACAACTCACAAGTAATTAAAGCTAAACAAACATCGTCATTCATAATCTATCAATCATCCATAAACAATAAATGCATGAAAACCTTCGTATGACCTTATGATTAGCTTAAAACAACTGTCCATGGGCATATTCACAATAAAGACCACTTTCAAACCACCTACATTTTTTTCAGGTAGATAAGAATATTAACGGGCATTAAAGATTTAAAATCTTTGTAAAAACCTATATCAGAAAATGACAACATTAAAATTAAATGAGGCTTCAAGCAATCCATACATTAGATAGGCCTTTGATTTGGACAATGATAACTGTTATATCATCTGTTCGGTTCTCATGTTCCAACCATAGTTTGTATGCCTCTCCAGCAATGGCAGCACATGCATCACCAGGATCAGTATAGCTTGCGGCCTACATTATAAAAGATATCAGAATTTACCAATGGAAAATATGAAGGATGTAATAACACAGTTAGCATTTCAACCAAGAACTCTATACAATATGGCAGGTTCCACCCCTCATTGGGCCCCATTCAGATATACAGCATGAATAAGCACTTATTTGATAAGAGGTTATCATATAAGCTTTTCTGGCATGAGCATGGGCTAAAAAAAGCTGACTTGTTTGGTCAGACACTCTGAGAAGTGGTTATGTAAATGAGGATAATTTTGTCAAAAATTATTATTTAACAGCCTATGCCTAAGTGTTCTGTATTTTCACAGGCACTTGATATAATAAGCTTCAAATTCAAGCTTATGAAAATAAGCTAAAATCAGCCTATAGAAGCATTATTATTGCTTATGTCATAATAAGCTAAATATGAAACATGCTAATAAGTTCCTAGTGGAGTAGATAAACTCTGATCACCTGCTAATAAGCCCATCAAGTGGGGCCTTTGAAGCAAATCCAGTGGTAAAAATGAAAAAAATTACATAGCGCCATGATATTTTTCGGACCAAAAGTTTAAAAGAATTAGTGACTTATTAAAAAGGGAATTAAATACAGACCTATAGAGAGACAGCCAGCAATACTCTTTGTCAACAGTCAACACACTAATTCAATAGATTAGAGATGACAGGCAGTAAACAGTAGAAAATTCAAGTTTGCAATACTGAAGAATTAACCAAAATTACAAAGAGTGCATGGCAACTGATAGAGGATGTAAAAGAACTATAAGCAGATAGGTCATACAAATGAAACACCCAGAAATCATCTAATATAAGGAATATATGAGTAAGGTTACATGGCTATTTCACATTAACTAGTATACATTTCTCTCGTTAATACAGTTAGCTATGAGAAAGCATCAATGGACTAGAATCGTTATCAAAAAATCCAATTATGGACATAAAACAATGATACACTGTCAACATGACAAAGCAGTGGTTAAAAGGTATGATCAATTATGATTTGACTGGCTATGGCAAACATAGAGTGCATTATTTTAGGCAACAAAGATCACATGCTCTATAAATATCATGAAATCATCATAAGCAGAAAAAGTGAAATTTCATAGTTAAGATCCCTACCAGGAAAGACAACCAAATTGGAGAAGACATTCTAATATGCATGTCCTAATAAACGGATGAGAAGTTGAAAAAGCATAAGCTATTTACCAGCCATATTCATATGATCAGCACTTACAGATTAAAATATTAACTTAGTTCTGTAATTTTTTTCAACTGGCAAATAAATGGAATATGCACTACCAGTGACGCTGAACAAGAAACCTATGGTTAATACATCTAACACAGGGTGGGGCCATATATCAGTTGCATTAGAATTTCTCCTGGTGTCGACAGTTCTTCATAAAATCAGGCTTTTAAAAATATTTTGTCAAACCATAGAGCCATATAACCATAACTACATCCACATTATAGAATGTGATACAAGATTTTTACTTTATAGCTTTTAATAGCAAGCCATCAACAGATTTCATATGAAAGTAGATGACAGGTCAAGTCAAATTCAACTAGTCAATCAAATTGGTCAACCAGTACAAAATAGTATCTAAACTAACTACTTAGTAACTTTAAAAACATTGAAAGGGCCAGAAAAAACAAACTAATACAGAAAAAGGGTTGCATGCCATACCATGTCAACAACAGTTTGGCTTGACAGGAACTCAAATACGCCATCACTCGCCACAATAAAAAAAAGATGATTAGGTGTAAGCTGAACCATTGACACCTCTGGAGTAGCAATGACACCTATAGTCTCTGCCAAACTATCCCCTAAACTCCTTGTAAATGCAGTTCCAGGATACATCCCATTTGGAACCCACAACCTTGGAGGATCACTTCCCTGACTCTCTTCATCACCCCATGTCTGGACATCTGGATCCTTAAGCCCTTCCACCTGATCAACACTCAACACCCTTGCACCACAAAGTTTCACCCTCTCATATTCATCTCTCCGAAACGGTGTCTGATCAGAAGATAAGTCCTCAGCAATGACGGAATTTCCATCCTTAACTGCTAGCACCGCTCTTGAATCACCAACATTAGCAACATAAAGGGTGTCTCCGATAACAAGCACCGTGATTGCAGTAGTGCCGCTCATAGAATCATCAATCTCACTGTTATGTAATTGGTAATTCGTTGCCAAGAATGCCGAAGTATAAGCTTTAACGGGGTCCTCCAACAATGCAGGGTCATTCGATAATGTTTCTATCAACTTATCCCTAACAAAATTCGAACATTGGCTACCACATTGACCATGCCCATCATAGACACCGAAAAAATGGACACTTGGGTTACCTTGAACTTGTGTCCTAATACAGAAAGTATCTTGGTTTTCTTTATCTGGTGAATCAGGGTAGTGTCCTCGCTGTGTAAGGAACGAGTATTCCAACACGAAGTTGTGGGAAGGAACGGGAGCAAATTTCAATGAACTCTGAGTAAATTTGTGTTTCCTTTGGCCACGGTGCGGGCCGAGTCCTCGATAGTTGCCAGAACCACCAAACTCCGACGGTGGAATGTAGCCGCGACAACACTTGCAATGGACACAACCCATGTTTCAAAGAGAAGCTCGAACAAAGACCTGCAAACACCACCTAAAGCTTAAAATAACATTGGTGGCTCATATACACATGTAAGCAATTCAGGGTGGTAAAAACAGAGTAGGTACTTCTGAAACCCAGCATTCTTAGAAACCCGAAAGACAAAATCAGAAAGGCATTACGATTCAGAGTAGGAAATTGTCGTAACAGATTGAAATAAACATGGGATTCTTAGAAATTATGGAGAAATTAAATAGCAAAAGAAGCCCAAAACTGAAGGATAAGAAAACCCTAAAGTAACTCCCACCAGGAAAAAGAAAAAGGCAGGCACATTTGTTTGAATTTGATCAAAGAAAAGGGCTTTACACATTCAGAGGAGTTTAAGTGAGGCTACCAAGAGGGGAAAAAGGACTTGGTCTTTGGCCAGGCCACAGAGATCAGAACTCAACGGAGAGAATCGAAGGAAACTGCGGGAGAGAAGATGAGTCCAAAAGGAAGGTCACAAGGAAGGAGAGATGGGTTTTTCCTTCCAAGAGGACATGAGAGAGAGGGAGACAGAGAAATTGAGATTGTTCGTGCGTGTGCGTGTGCGTGTGCGTGTGCATGGATGGGTGAGTTTGTCTCTGAAAAAAACACCGCTTTTGAAGAAAACACCCACCCCCAGAACATACAACGCAGATCAGTGTGTAGGAGAGAAGAAAAAACAGGTCAAATAAAAAAAAATTTCTTTTTTCGAAAAGACCAGAAAAGGACATGGACAATTTTCCAACATAGAGACAAACTAATTAATTAGTAATAAACTAACAATAGTAATAAGTTTGTTTCAAGCATTTTAATTACATTTCGAGGTCAATTATTATTGGGTTTTAACTTACAACGCGATGTTGCAATACTCACATGCGCACAGGCGGCATTCACACTTTGCTGTTGACCTGTCTCTGTGTTCTGCTTAAGAACTGATAACCAGATTGTCGACGTGAGGTTCTGTCTCTTCCAGCGACTCCAGTTCAACGTTGATTCCATCCAAACCTGTGAAATTGTAAGTTTAGTTAGAAAAATACGTAGCCATTTTGATCTCATCGTTTGGAAAGGACGCTGAATTGTAAAATGAGAAGCCTTCGTTGAGGGAGCGGATTTTGTTGGCCATATCTCAAAAGCACAAGAGAGAAAGATTTTTTTTTCTTGAGACGTTAGATTTTATAAAATGATTTTTGAAATGCATACATGATGTATTTTGAAATAGATTAGACTCATGTACAATTTCAGATATTTTAACTATCATATTTTTTAATTAACATATGACAAGTGTAAGATTAATTAATAATAATATAAAATTGTATAATTTAACTTAATAATTATACAATTATTTACAAAAATATTATTAAAAAACTATATAGTTATTATGTTTTAATTGAAAAATAATATAAAATAAATATAAATAATTTTATATTTTTTTTATAAAATAATAGTTTTGGGTAGTGAAAACCCGGGCTCATTTTGAAAATAATTAAAATACATATAAAAATTTTGATAAAAGTTATGCATAACTTTTTTTATAAAAGAAGTTTACATATAAGTTACATAAAATTACATAAAACCTCCCAAAAAAGAGTTTCTACCTCTATTCCAAGAGCACAGCTTAGGATTAAGTTGAAAGGATTTGATGAGATAAAAAGATATTAGTAGGATTTTTTTTTTTTGAACGAGATATTAGTAAGATAGAAATAGGCAATTGAGCAAACATTTGGAGGTGGAATTTGATTCCAGAATCACCCTTTTGTTGCTTAAGATCATGGGACCTTGTGGGACTTTTAAAGAAGCCCCACATAGGGTCCAAACCCATTCAGAGTGTGGGGCAATTTATATTTAAAAAATTCTCTTAAGAAAGCCCAATTGCTTTTCTCTTCACAGGATCTTGTTCATGGTCTTTAAAAGAACATTTAAACACGACACAATTTTTAATAAAATTCACATTTTTTATAATATATATATATACATGTGCATATATATTAAGTTGATTAACATCATAGAAAGTGATTTACATTAATTCAATCGTCAGTACAATTTTAATCTTTTATACTAAATTTTATAAGAATCAAATGCAGTATTTCAATTAATCATTTTTTATACTTGAAATTTATAATTTACTTCAAATTTTAAATTTATTAGAACATATAACATCTTTTAATAAAGGTCAAATTTTGTAAAGACATAATTCATGAATAAACTTTTAATTTAATGGTTGATTTCGTAAAAATTATTATCCTATAAAACAGTATTTTAAGGTGTAATAATAACTTTAGTTAACAGTGATATCAATGGATCTCTCTCTCTCTCTCTCTCTCTCTCTATATATATATATATAAAGAATATTTCTAGAAGAATGAAGCAGTGGAGCCTCCCTTAAACTCTAATTCCATTTGAAAACAGAATTTAAAAAAAAAAAAAAAAGAAGCCACTGAAAACTGTGCTCAGTGCCTAAGTGTATCCATGTCTCTGGTGGAGTAACTTGTATTATATCAAACATTTATAGTTATTATGAACCTTTTTAGATAGATATCCCTTGTTTACCAAAAGGCAACTACATGGATTTGGCACAAATTATCAGATTCTCTTCCTCTCGCCTACTTTTGTCCTCTATTTGCCTTATTCTACATGGCATGGCGTGTTAGCCAATTTCAATTATGGCCACGTGCACCTTAAGTTTCATAACCCCCTACAAATTGCCACCACCACTACCACCCTTTATATATATATATATATATATATATGCATCTGCAATACATGAAGAAGAAAAAGGGGAAGGTAGAGAAGGAATATTTCCATACAAATTTAGATGCCCACTTGTATTTTGAGTTTTATATATCACTTATTAATAATGTATGTAACAATCTTGAGCACTAACATGGTATTTTTAATTCGTGAAGTGAAAAGCCCATGCAAAAGAAAATGTGAAAGGACTTGTCAAGACCCTATTCCATACAACTCTGGTAATGCTTTTTGCACCTATACCCTTTTCGATTGCAGAGCTCCCAAAATATGGTGTAACAACCAGAGAGTGGCGAGAAATAATTGATAAATATATACCAAAAGGGAGATTTTGTTCTTTAACCATCTAGATACAGAGCATAAAAGACAAGAGAGCTAGATAGAGGAGAAGGGAAAAGAAAAGGAAAAAGAAAAACGAAAGAGAGAGAGAGTTCAATATAACCTCAAACAAGAGCACTTTTAAATCCACTACACAATCACAAAAATCTTAGGCGTGACAAGCCTAAGTGGGGTGCATTATCATGATCATCCAGTGAACCCAATCTCCCCCACCCTACCTTACCACCTTACCCTTTTCTAAATTTTTTTTTAAATGAACAAAATTTAAATACAATTCACAAGTGTTTGTTATTAAATTATTTTTAACAACAATATGATAAGTGAATATTTTTTAACTCAATATTGCATATTTGAGTATTTTAAAAAAAAAATTTCACATATCATATATTTACTCAAAAAAATCTAATAACAAACACTTACTTTTACTCAAGTCTATTCCTTCCAAAACCAACCCCTTCTTTATCATCTCTAACCTCTTCAAACTTGACCACCCAATTCTTTTTAACCTTTCTAAACAAGTCAGCCCCAACATTCATCATCCATAATAATCACATTTAGCCCATGTCATCCATCATCCCCTATCACCTTTCCTAAAATTTTCGACTAATTCTGACTCCCTAACTATTATATCTTCCTCCTCGGCCACCGGCCACTGCCCCCGCCACCACCATTCTCGTCGCTGCTGTCACCACCCCTTTTAATGATTTCAGGTTTTAAGTGTTTTTCCGGCGAGATGTAAACGTTTGAAACACAACACTACCAGCTGCCGGAAACTGGTCCATTGCACGACTCCGGCATTTCAACCCCGGAGGCTCCACTGCACTCGCCACACGTGTCCATATCTCGTTGCCATAGTCACTGCACGTGGTGGACACCGACATAGTACCTGGTCGGAAAATCTGAACCACCTTCCTTAATACATGCACTAAATCATCGTTGATGGAGCCTACGCATTCAAAGCTTGCGTAACTGTAACCATCCTCCGGAGTGACATGAATGGTGGAGTACCAATCCCCATCTATGCCATTCATAGAATACCCACATGGATCAAATGCAAAGTCACAGATAAGGGCTTCAGGGTTGATCTCATTAATGCCTGTGAGCTCCGTCATCTCCTTCCCGGCGGAGTCGCCGGTTTTCCCATCCTCCGGCCGACGGAAGAACTTGCGAGCGAGGATGGGATCAAGCTCTGTCATACAGATCTCCATGGTGTATGATGATGATGATTCACTGCCATGGCGATAAGGTATGTGAGACTCATCACTAGCAGTGAAAACGTGCCAAGAATGGGAAGAAGATTTAGAGGGCATGATTGAAGCTTTTCTGTAGCAGAGATTGGTGGGGATGGTCTCTTCCAAATATACAACTTCATCTTTAAAGCTAGTGTGAGGGAAAGGCTGTGACTTTGGAAAGATGAAGCTGCCTCTGGTGTAGCGGCAAGAGCAGAGGGTGAGGCCTAAGTGATGGTGAGCATAATAGATCAAGGGACGGATGGATTTGAGAAGTTGAGTGGTCCCACAAGTCTTGATGATGATCTTGGTTGGGTAGACAAAGAGGCTAGATTCTGATAACACATATGCATCAAAGGAAGAGTTGCCAACTGCTGAAACCACAGTGCATTGAACAGCTTCTAGGACTTGTTGGAGTGATTCAAATTCAAGTTTCCTAAGACCCAGCTGGAGGGAAACAGGATCATCGCCAAAGAAATGGAGCTCCAAGCGTTTCTCAAACCCTTCAAAACCAGAGACAGCCATTGGGTAGAGTGGGTATTGCTATGTGGGAGAAGGGGATGTAACAGAGTAAAACAGAGCAAACCAGAGTAATTTTAGGTGCAAGGATAAAGACGAGAAAGAAAAGTGTGATTGGAATGTAGACGAAGAGGTGAGAGAAAGGATTGGGGTCAATGGAATTTATAGGTGGGTGAGTGTGAGTGAGAGTGATTGTGTGGGAAGTAGGGAGGGTTTAGAAGAGAGCATGCGGGTGACGGAACCAAGAATCATGATTGTAGGCATAATGAAGTGAATAGGATGATGATAAGCAACAATTTCTTATGTTTTTTCTTTTATTTTTTATATGAAATCTTCTCTACTATCAGAGGCAGTAATAGGAAACAGTATTTATGCCCAAGCTCATCAATTCCTTGTTCCTTTGTCCCTGCCTATTCCATGTATCTAGATTATTGTTGTATTTGATCATGGTATATGAATTTACAACACCAACAATTAATTTAAATCGACTACATACAGATATTTGTTACTATGCTAAAATTTATTTGTGAAGTGTTCAAACAAACACATTAAGTTTAGACATATATCAAAAATGTCTTGAAAAGTTGTGTTAATAGACCAGACCTATTTAATGTGAAAAAGGAATTCTAGTTACACAACTGAAAACATCCATGTTATTTGAAGGAGGTACAAGATTTTTATTTTTTATTTTACAGGAATTTAATACCACTCAAAGTATAAGGATCTTCATTCTTGATTTCAAATTCATCAGCTTTTTATAAAATATTAATTGTATCTTTTTTTAATAAATATGAAAATCTTCACATTTATGTATCTAAGATATCTAAATCTATCAGATACAATATACCTAAACTTCATTTTTTTTACTTTGTTCTTTCCCCTTTATCCAAAGAAATTTTGGATTAGGGACTTCCATTGAACATGAAAGGACAGGGGGACCTATTTTGACTAAAAGATCTGGTTGAACTGATGCAGGGAAATGACAGACATAATTGTATTAAAACCATATCATAAACTTCTTTTCACAATCAGAGCAAATTAAAATCTAGTATGTGTCCAAGACATGAGTCATGCAGAGGAATTTGGTTTAGTGAGTCAAAATTCAAACATTCAACAAAACTATTTGAATGATAGTTCAAATAAAGCAGAAACATAATCATAAAGCAGAGCTAGATGTTGTTCCGCAAGACAAGATAAACCAGAGGTAACTGTTGTAGTGCAAGACAATTATTAGCTTTCTATAGGTAATTAACCTTTTCATTAGAGCTATATTACTAGCAATAGGGGTTATGAACAGAGCATAATGTAGTTATTTTGTAAGAAAAAAAGTAAAAATTAGAAGTAAAAGATCTGATTACTTGGGACTGCGTGTAATATGAGCACACACCCAAATACTGATAATGGCTATTGCATAATGGAAAGGAGAAAACAATTCAGTTGATGGAGACAGCATTGTCTATTCCAAGGAGAGCAGGTGTTAAACTGACGTGCCCAATATGCCATCCATATTTTGGGTTAGAATGATAATTGTTATTATGCAGAAGAAAAATTATGAAAAAAACAATACAAAAGGAATCAGGCGTGGCAGGTAAATAATGAGAATATCCTTGAATTAGGGGAGGCCCGTACGTGAAATGAAAAGCACTTGCATCATTTTTATTCTTCATGCAATTTCATGTAGCTAGGTGGCATTATCATTATATTTGTTTATTTTAGTGACTTGTTTTCTGTATTTACCAAGGCATGCATGCACTCTTGCTAACCATGTCAGAATTTAAATTAAAAAGGGATTCCCTTTATCTTCCAAGTGATTAGTCTTAAAAGCTTGGGGGTTAGAAAGCAATCAAATAACGATTTATCATTATGTTACCCGGGAGGTTTAACTTTTTTAGGTTGACAAGATCTTATGTTTTGAGAGTGATGTTATAATACGAATACATATGATTTTCTAACGGCTAAACCCAGCATATTACATTTTCTTTTCTGGCCAAATCCTAACTCAAATATAATAACTCTCGTCTAATTTGGTCGGAGATTAAGTTGATTTGGATCATAATGTTTAACTAAGCTAGATTTATATGGAAGCAACAGTAATTTTGAAGTAAAAGGGAGTAATTAGTGCTTTATGGTCTTTTAGAGGAAGTTTTGGCAGCTGGTCTGCCTACAACTAAAACGACCTTCTCCAATCTCCATCATATTTGTAATCTTCTTGACTTTCAATTTAAGAGTATTGTCAAGATTATATCAATAATTCAACACAATCAACATTGGAGAAGCTTCCCCTTTATTAGTATAGATGAGTGGACATAATTATTTGGAAGAGAAAGAGAAATACAAAAGCTAGGTAGTACACTAACCAAATGGTTGAAGGGGGACTGAATAAACTAAATTTTGGGGTAGAAAAAATGGGAGGGCAATGATGAAAATTTGAGTTCAGAATCAAATTTTGCAGTTTTAAGAGGTAGAAATGATGCAGAATGTATGGCGTCATGAATAAATCTGATGGGTGTGGCTGGCAACATCCATTATGACCACAATCCACCTCTTTGTGATGCACGCGCACCACCAAACTCAAACACTATCTCCTAAGCCACACTTTTGCTATCTCACTCTCACACGCAAGCCAACCCCAGCAAACCAACACAGAAACACAAACACTCGCACATTTTGCATATTACGGTCACTCTCTTTAGTCTTTATCTTCCACACTCATCACGAGGGAAAAATGGTCAACCACTTTGCTGAAACAAATCTTACTTAAAAAGTCTCAAAGAACAAACTCTCAACCAAATCCCAATCCTCGCCTTTTCACGTCAAAAGTTTCAAGCTAAAAACTTGCCCTCTTACATTAATTGTTGGGTAATTTGAAGAGGCAAAGAAAAGGATTTTTCAGAAAAAGAGTTAAAAAAGTTCAGAGTTGAAAGTTGAAACCCATCCCTAATCCTAAGTTTTGGTCCCACTAAAAGTGGCCACCTTTCTAAACCCAACAAGCCTGAAAGCCACGTCCTCCTCCTCATTCCTTAGCTTAAATCATAATAATGCAACCACAAACCCATGATTGGTCCCACTATGCGCCCCCCGACAACCACCGTGGACGACCCCACAGGGCTACACATCATCTAGTATGTGTCCCAACTTCATGGCGCACTAGGACCCATCTTTGTTTGAATCCTTAATTAGATTTGAGGGACATGTTGTCCCCACGCAGCCCTTAGCTGCGAGACAACAGCAAAGTTGGTGAGGAGCGAAGCGGGATTTAGCCGCCATATTTGCTTCCACGCGCATATATAGTTTGGCACACATGTGGCAATTTGGCACAATTGGGTCAGTGAGAAAAATTTTCCAGTGTGCACTAATAAGCACCCCGGAAGTGCTACTGTACCATGCGCACAACAACCAAAAAAATTGAAAATGCTTGGATTGGAGCCCACCATGGCTCCAAATCTAGTTTTGGAAAAAGGTTCCTTATCATGTTTTTAATTTGAGTTAGTGGATAGAAGCCATGAAGATTTTGGCTACATTTGATCTGTCCTTCTCAGGTTTCTCAGAGACTCTAAGGTCTCTTTGGCTAATGGCTTAGTTGAAATGGTTGTGGGTCTGATGTGTCCTTTAGTCTTTTTCTTTTGCTTTTCTTCCTCCTCTATAAAAGATAATGAGCAGTGCAACACAACAGGACTTTAATCCCGTGCTCTTAGTGATAGTAGCTATTGGAGGAAAATGAACAAACAGGTGGTGGACAAAACACCCCTCAAAATGTATCTTCGTTCCCTATAATTAATTCTATTTATAGGATTCAGGTGTTCATTGATTGTAATACTTGAATATAGCAATTCTAATCTAAGTAGAATCTTGATGATTATACGGACATGCTTGATTAAGGCAATCTCAGAAGGGAGATGAACCATACTCTCTTATTTTTATCAAAATATGAACTTTCACAGCAAAAAGATGGGTTTTAGTAATCTAAAACTACAACAAAATCAAATAAAAATGCTCCCATAACAATGATTCCTCATAGTTGTGCTAAGATTTTTTGAAGCAAACAAGACATGTTCTGAACTATTAAAGTGGCCAATCTTTTAGAAAGTCCCCACAATCACAAAAACAAATAGAGGGGGAGAGAGAGAGAGAGAGAGAGAGAGAGTTACCTCAAGCCTCAAGGTGACCAAATAATGTGAGTTTCCTAGTAATGTTTAATGTGACACCTCGAGCCCTGCCAATGCCACTGCTAAATCTATCTCGAAAGATGGAGATACTGAGAGAAAGCACATTTTTTATGATAATATACCCAAACATCATTTCTCTCGTGCTTTAGCCCCAAGACCTTCGCCTCCCACACTTCAAAATACAAATTGAGTATCTCTCCCTTCCCTTTCTCTCCTCTCTCTCTCTCTCTCTCTCTCTCTTCCTGCAAAATTCGAATCTCTCTTGAATCTTGATTGCTCCACGCAAGCATCATACTGCTGTGTGATAGTACTCTCTCTATCTCGCTCTCTCTCTGTCAGCTGTCTTATTCGTTTTACTTTCCCGTACAATAACGCTACCCACAAAAATCCCACCCAATCACGCCCACTTTCAATTCATCCACCCACGCTAACTGTCTTCCCTCTCTTCAATTCAAACCCTTGTTCATGATATTTTGTGTTTTTCTGAATATTCGTTAGTACAAATACTCTTATAATTAACTTGATTTATTTATATATTTATCTAATGATCTCTTTGTCCAATATATCAAATTTTAGAGAAAATTTTAATCATGTACCCTAAGTTTATAATAATTATACTGAAGGACCATTACTTTTGTAATTTTTCTTGAGAACCTAAAGACCTATTGATGTTTATAAACGGATGAAAATGTCCTTAAGTGCAAAAGGGCTTATTGGTAATTGTCCATTTCTCTTTATCAATTAATTAAAAATCTTTTTTTTGGTGTTACCTTTTTAATTAAATTTATAAAATATTAGGGGACCATGTACCAATGTGGCTGCTAATTAGCATACCAGTTTTGACCCATCTTTAAGATTGCTTCATTTATTGGAGGGTTCATTGTCCATGTTATCATTAGATAAGTTTGTGTAAGTAATGTATTTTGAATAATTGTCATGTAACTATCCTCTTTTCCGTCCGGAGATGAATTTATTAATTTTGTGAATAGAATTTCTTGTATTGTTGTGGACACATAAGAATTATGCTTTTATTATGAGTTGTTTGATAAAAATTTAATAGTTTAGATTTTTTAATAATAATTCTAATCACGTACAAAGTAAGAGAGTCCTGTGTTCAAAATTTGACAAAATGGCTGGATTATGCCTTTTTTTTGTCTTAATTTTGTTAAAAAATAATTTTTTACAATAAATTATTATTAAATTTTGTTTAAATAATTATATATGTTTTAGTATTACCATCTTATTTAACAAAAATCATTATCATTTTAATATATAAACAAGTACAATTAATATTAGCGTACAAACAATACACATTATTAAAAAAATGAACTATAACGTGTTGAATTAACAATTTTTTTAATTATAACATTTCAACAGAATGATGTCAAGTAAAAATAATAAATCTAAAAAATACTAATATTTTTATGCATATAATAATTTTTAAAAATTATAATATAATTATTATATATTAAAAATTAGAAAAAAAAAGAGAGTATCCTACTCATAATCCTTATATTCCAAAAATGCCATATTACACTATTTTTTTTTAAATAATAAGATTTTAGTTATTAAATTCATTTGAGTTTTTCTAAAGTTTGAATTTGTTATTGTCATGTTTAACTAATCAACCTTTTTTTAATTAGGTTTTTTCGTTTGAGTTTTATTTTTTTGGGTCAAATTTATTGGGCTGGATAAACTTTTAAAATTATTATTAGATTTAATTTAAATCATTCGATGAAAATTTATGATCCAAATCTTTTTAATTATAATAAATTTGGATTTTTAAATAGAGAATCCAAATCCAGCTATGAGATATATTTTGTTAGGAGTTTAAATGGAATACTAATATTATTAAACCTGTAACCATGGTGCATGCTGCGCTTATTTTGTATGCCGACAGAGTACTGTGGAGTGTCGATATATGTGTTAGTTTTGCCTTTTTGTAATCTGATCATAGTATCAAGAATGTTTTATATGAAAGGAAAAATAACCTAGGAACTGTATTCAATTTTTTGCTTTATTTAAATTTTAAAATGTAATTATTATTTATTAGTTGAAATAAATCTTACAATTTTACATTGTAAGTCCATCTCTTTTTGGAATTGTCCATAGATCCTGTACCATCGAATGTACTAAGTATTCAAAGAGAAATAATAATAATAAAAAAAAAAAAAGATGAGACGAGTATATAGAGAAAGGAGATTACTTATGCATTTTTTATATTTTTGTGTCATTTTCTCTTTCTTTTTTTTTTGGTCAATGTGTTATTTTCTTTAATTGCACATACAATCAATTGTAGGAAAACTATATTATTAATAGAAATAAAATTTTATAAACTTGTTTTATGGGTTTGTCTAAACTCAAAAATTTAATAATTTTGATAAATCCAAGTTTGAAATGCCCACATCACAAATATATCCATATTATGTGTAATTTGCAAAATTAGAAATGATGGAGAATTTGGGAAAAGATAAAGCTACAAAAGCCAAGAGGAAATAGCAATTAGTTTATCAGAAAAAAAAAATGTTTGTTTTATTATATGCTAATATATTTTAAATTAATAGGCTTGAGAGAGTACCATCATAAAATATCTTCTTGGAACTACGAAGCAACTCTCATTGTTGTTATGAAAAACTCTAAAATTTTAAAAATTAATAAAACTTTATTTGACTCTATTTTTAACTTTGAATAATATATAATGATAAACTATTGAAATTATTGAATAAAACATTCATCCATATATCATTTTTTCTCGTTTTAATTTTAGATTATGTCAAGTTATATTTATAATCTCTTATAATAAAGTTTAAAAAACAGTTAATTAATTGATTTGTTATTTTTCTCATTAACTCAAAAAATGTCTTAACTTCAAAAAAAATCTCAATTTAAGAAGTGGTTAATTAATTTATTAATTTTTCTCATTCACTTAAAAAGTTCTTAGAATAATTTCTTATTTAAGAGGCAACTAATTAATTCATTAATTAATTGTTTCATTATTTTTTTTATTGATTACAAAGAATTCATTAATTTTCTCATTAACCTATAAAAAAATTCTCAAACTACAAAGACTTTTCAATTTAAGAGGCAGTTAATTAATTTATTGATTAATTAATTCATTATTTTTCTTATTGACTATAAAGAATTTATGTACTTCAAATAATTCTCAATATATGTATCATAAAGGTGAAGAGTCATCGTACAAAGAACTGAAGGTTTGATCAATTGAGACTTTTCATTAATCAACAAAACTCTAATGTTAAAGGGAACTTACTTTACTTATATATAATAAATTGAAACAAGTTCCAAGTTCTATGAACTATGTTAAGAGTTGTTGGAAATTTGTTGTCATTGCTATTGGTGCTATAGGAAAACTTAGTCCAAGTTATATATAAATATGCTACTTTTAAGGAATGTTTTGCTATACTCAAATTTTTCTCAAGACTAAGTGGACTTCTTTGAGATAGAACTTCAAAACAAAACTAGCAGGAAAGTGAACTAAGGTAGAGAAGTTCTGAGAGACGTATTTGTAATCTAGAGAGACATCGACTATTTATGGGAATAGAATATGACAGTTGGTAACCTTAAGTCATTTTTTGTAACCGATAACTTAAATAATTTTAAAATGACTTGTAACTATTGAAACCAAAATAATAAATTGTTTTAATAAATAATAACTGACATAATAAATAACAAATGGTTATATAGGCATTAAATTTGGTAACAATCAGAAACAAAAATATTTTAGTGAAGGATATTAAAAATCTTTTAAAATGACACTTCTCACTTATTCTTTTGAAATACCACATAAACATTCAACAAGAGTTCTCTCACATATTTTGAGAATGCAAAAGAAAATTTGACTTTGAGAATTAGAAATAGAAAAACTCAAACTACAGTTTGTTTATTCAAGAAATGTTAAAGTAGTTAAGTGAATAAACTATTGAAGAAGCATATATAAATTAACATTGATGATTTATTCATTTTGGAACCAAGGCATTGAAGACACGTATGCTAAACATTAGAAACAAATTGAAGCTTGAAGGCTTTGTTTTAAACTCTAAAGTGCATACAATTTTTTGGGTTAAAGAAGATAAGCAAACCCTAGAAGTTACTTCATGTACACAAATTTCTGAGGATAGCCATATAAGGACATTTTTGAGTTTTTATTTGTTATTATTTGAGTTTCCTATATATTTTTGGGTAAATTATCTAAATGCTATTAATTTTGTCGGGCTACATATACTATAGATTTCTCAACTGTTTTCTAATAGTCTAATCTTAAATTCTTTTGGTTAACATATATATATATATATATATATATATTGTAGGGTCTAGCCAAATATTAAATATCAAAGAGGACAAGCCACCTTGTTGAAATTTGATTGTGTGGGATCTAGCCAAATATTAAATGTCAAAATAAACAAACTACTTTGATGAAATTTAGTTGTGTGGGATCCAACCAAATATTAAATGTCAAAGTAAACAAACTACTTTGTTGAAATTGAGTGGCACTAAAATGTGAAGCCTAGCAACATAGGCGGAAATGTTGAAATGTTATGCACACAAGTTTGAAATATGCATTTTATGCAGATGTAAGTGAACCACTTGTGAACAATACACCAAATGATGTGTTGTCTAACATGATTGCAAGTTTCAATAAATAGAAGCTCATTCTTGTTCACTTGACACATCAACTAGCAAAGAGTTCAATTGCATAGTAAGTGAGTGAGTGATAGAGTTATTCTCTAAGTGTGAGAGGAATACAGAGTGTGAGTAAATCCTGAAAGTGTAGGGTCTGGAAAAAATATACCAGGGATATTTTTGGGTATTACCTCTATTACTCTTTAGTATTGCAATTATCATAAAATTGTAGTATTTGAATATGAAGGGTCGCACTAGAAAACAACTCTTATGAGAGAGTGTGGAAATGATATTTTGTAATTATCCTAGATATAGTGAAATATTTTTCAGAATTTGTTTTATAGTTTTTCCCTTAATATTTGGGGGTTTATCCACATTAAATTTTAGTGTTCCTTTTGTGGTTGTTTTTCCACATATTTTATTTCTACTATGCTGTGTCATTGGTAGATTTAATTCTATTAAGTCTATTTGGTGCTCATTGCCACATTGACATAATTATAATTTACATTGTGAATTAATCCTATAGCCCAACAAGTGGTATCAAAGCCTAGTTGAGTTCTGGTGGGTTGTGTTGTGTAAATTATGGAGGATAATATAGGTACTATGATCAAGCTAACAATTGCAAATTACTCTATTTAGAAATAAAAAATGGAGGATATCCTTTACCAAAAGGATCTCTATGATCCTGTTGATAAAATAGAAGCAAAGTTGAATGATGTCATTGGTAACGAATGGAGAAAACAACATTGGAAAGCCATTGGATTAATTTGGCAGTTGGTGGATATTAGCATGTTCCACCATGTGGCCACAAAGACTAATGCCTATAATCTGTTGAAGAATTTAAAGGATATCTATGAGAGAAAGGCTGCACGGAATGAAGCATTCGCAATTAGAAAGCTAATGAATCTCAAGTATAAAGATGAAAGATCTGTTGCTGAGCACTTGAGTAATTTCCAAGATTTAGTATATCAATTACATTCCATGAAGATAATGCTAGATGATAAATTACTAGCACTATTACTTTTGAGTTTTTAACTAGATAGTTGGGAAACCTTGATGGTATCACTAAGTAGTTTTGTGTTGAGTGGAAAACTGTCTTTAGTTCAAGTAAAAAATAATATGTTCAATGAAGAAACTAGAAAAAGAGATTTAAGGACAAATAATTCCCAAGTCCTTGTCACAAAGAACATAGGAAGAAGTACAAGCAGAAGACATTCCATAAAATTCAAAGATCGATCACACTCCCAATCTAGAAAAAAGTTTAGTTGCTACTATTGCGATAAAGAAGGACATATTAAAAGAAATTGTAAGGCTTGGGAAAACAAAGATAAGAAAAATTAGAGGAATTATGAAACAACTAATGATAAAAATTCCACAACCTTTGTGATAGAAAGAGGAGTGGTGATACTTTCTGTTAGTGAAGAAGAGTGTCATATTGTATATTCATGTGCAAAATGGGGCATTGACTTAGCAGCATCATATCATGCCACTCCTAACAAGGAATTCTTTACTGTGTACAAAGCAGGAGACTTTGGCAAAGTTAATGTGGGTAATAGCAGCAATGCAAACATTGTAAGGGTTAGTGATGTGTGCATTTAGACTCACATCAATTGTACACTAACATTAAAGGACATGTAACATGTGTCAGATTTACGCTTGAATATGAACTCTGTGCATGCTCTAAATCTAGCTAGATATCATAGTAACTTTGGTAATGGAAAATGGAAGCTTTCCAAAGGCTCAATGGTTGTTGCTTAAGGAATGGTATCCAATACTTTATATAAGACGTAAGTTAAGTAGATCAAAGGGTTGAATGCAATCAAAGATGATGCTTAGCTAAATTTGTGGCATAAAAGATTAGCTCATTTAAGTGAAACAGGATTACAGATTTTGGCTAGGAACTCTCTCATTCATTATGTCAAAGATAAAAGTCTAAATCCTAGTGATTATTATTTGGTCGGCAAGCATCATAGGGTGTCTTTCAACAAAACATTGAAGTTGAAATAGAATATTTTGGATATGGTTTACTCTGATGTATACAGACTCATAAAGGTGGAGACTTTAGGTGCTAACAGATATTTTGTAACGTTCATTGATGATACTTCACGGAAGATATTGGTGTATTTTCTAAAGAGGAAGGACTAGGTGTTTCAATACTTCAAGAGGTTTCATGCCATGGTGGAGAGAGAAATTGGGAAACCTTTGAAGTGTTTTTAGAGCGATAGTCGGGGTGAGTATACTTTCTATAAATTCAACAACCATTACATTGAACATGGCATCAGACATGAAAAGATAGTTCTTGGCTCCCTACAGCATAGTGGTTTAGCGGAAAGAATTAACAGAACCATTATAAAGAAAGTTAGATGTATGTTGAGAATGGTTAAATTGCATGAGCCATTTTGGGGAGAAGCTGTTCAAACAGCATATTACCTTATTAGCATATCTCTATCTGTTCCTTTGGGCATTGATATTCCTGAAAAAGTATGGTTCGGACATGATATTAGTTACTCTCATTTGAAGGTATTTGGATGCAAAGCCTTTGCTTACGTAAGTAAGGAGCAGAGACAAAAGCTTGATGATAGAGTCATTCCATGCATATTTATAGGCTATGAAGATGATAAATTTAGCTACAAGCAGTGGGATCTAGAAAAAAGGAAGATTATTAGAAGTAAAGATATAGTGTTTCATGAGCTATATATGTTGGATTATATGATTCCGGAGAAAACTGATGAACCTAGTGGTAAGGTTGATTTGATGCCAATCTCTCCTATAAGATAAAATGCTATATAAGAGAGAGAGTTACATAAACAAGAGGTTGATGATGAGTTAGCAATTGATGATTGATGATACTGGAGATAGAGAAGGTGTTAAGTAATGAGAGCAAACTACATCATAATAGCTTAAAAGATTAGATAGGGAATGTTGCCCATCTAATAGGTACCAAAGTGCAAAGTATATCCTTATTACTGATGAGGGGGAGCCAAAAAGTTTTAAAGAAATTCAAACTCATAAGGATATAATCTATTTAATGCAAGCCATGGAAGAAGAAATGGATTCCTTGCATAAGAACGAAACTTATGAGCTTGTGAAACTTTCTTAAGGCAAAAAAAGCCTTGAAGAATAAATGGGTGTTCAAACCTAAGAAAGATAGCAACAATTTAGTGAAGTATAAGGCTTGCTTAGTCGTGAAAGGGTTTAGATAGAAGAGAGGAATATATTTTGAATAGATTTTTTCTCTAGTTGTCAAAATGAGTTCTATTCGAGTTATACTTAGATTGACAGCTAGCTTGAGTTTAGAGCTTGAGCAATTAGATGTAAAGACTGCATTTTTCCATGGAGATTTAGATGAAAAGATCTATATAGATTAACAAAAAGGATTTGAAGAAGTGGGGAAGGACCACATGGTTTGCATATTGAAAAAGAGTCTATATAGATTGAAGTAGACTCCTAGATAGTGGTACAAGAAGTTTGATTCATTCATAGTGGGTCATAGATATACCAGGACTAATGCAGATCATTATGTATATGTCAAAAAATTTCCTGGCGACAAGTTTATCATCCTTCTGTTGTATGATAATGATATGTTGGTAGTGGGATAAGATGCAAAGATGATCAGTGATTTGAAGAAGTAGTTATCTAAGTCATTTGATAAGAAAGATCTAAGCCTTGTAAAGCAAATTCTAGGTATGCAGATTTTGTAAGACCGAAAGGTTGAAAAGCTTTGGTTGTCACAAGAACGATAAATGGAACAAGTTCTAGAAAGATTCAATATAAAGAATGTTAAGCTACTTAGCACACCATTGGCCAATGACTTCAAACTTAGTAAAACAAGTTATCTTACTACTAAAGATGAAAAGAATGAGATGGTTACTGTACTTTACTCCTCTACAATTGAGAGTTTGATGTATGTCATGGTTTGTACTCGACTAGATGTCGCTAATGCGATAGGAGTTGTTAATAGGTTCTTTTCCAATCTCGGTAAAGACCACTGGAAAGTTATAAAGTGGATATTGAGATATCTGAAAGACAGTTCAAGAATGTACTTGAGTTTTAAAGGATCAGAACCAATTCTAGAGGATTATGCTGACATGGATATGGCAAGTGATCTAGATGGCAGAAAATCTATCTCTAGATTTATGTTTATTTTTGTAGGGCAATCAATGTCTTAGTAATCAAAATTGCATAAATACGTTGTATTATTGACTATTGAAGTATGATATGCTACAATGACCGAAGTCAGAAGAAAAATGCTTTAGTTGAACAAATTTCTTCAGCAAATGAGAATGAAGTAAAATAAGTTTGTTATCCATTGTGATAGTCAAAATGCTTTAGATTTGAGCAAGAATGCAATGTACCACTCACATATGAATAACATTGATGTAAGATATCATTGACTATGTTAAGCAGTGGAAGAACAACAGTTCAAGCTAAAAAAGATTCACATTAATAAAAATCTCCTGGAAATTATGAAAAAGGTTGTACTGAGAAAAACTAAAACTTTGTGTTGAGTTGATTGGCATGGATCCTATATGATTACTTCTAAGATTTATTTTTCCCATGGTTAGAGGGGGAGAATTGTAGGGTCCAGTGAAACATTGAATATCAAATAGGATAAACCATTTTGTTGAAATTTAATTGTGTGGGATCTAGCTAAATATTAAATGTTAAAGTAGACAAACCACTATATTGAAATTTGATTATGTAGGATCCAACCAAATATTAAATGTCAAAGTAGACAAACTACTTTCTTAAAATTTGGTGGCACTATAATATGAAGCCTGACAATATAAGTTAAAAATGTTGAAATGTTGTGCACACAAGTTTGAAATAGACATTTTATGCATGTGCAAGTGAATCACTTATGATCAATACACAGAATGGTGTGTTGTCTTACATGACTGCAAGCTTATACAAATAAAAGTTCATTCTTGTTCACTTGACACATCAAGTAGCAAAGAGTTTAACTACATCGTGAGAGAGTTATTTTCTAAGTGTGAGAGGAATACAGAGTGTGAGTAAATCCCTGAAAGTGTAGGGTGTAAGAAAAATACATTGGGAATTTTTTCAAGTATCACCTTTATTACTCTTTAGTACTGCAACTATAATAAAATTGTAGTATTTGAATATAAGGTATCTCACTGATAAACGCTATATTTATCTCTTGTATGAGAGATTGTGGAAAGGATATTTTATAATTATCCAGTACATAGTAAAATATTTTTTGGAGTTAGTCCTATGATTTTTTCCTTGGTATTTGAGGGTTTTCCATATTAAATTTTAGTGTTCCTTTTCTAATTGCTTTGCATATATTTTATTTTCGTTGTGTTGTATTATTGGTATATTTAATTCCATCAAAGTTTATTTGCTACTTATTGTCACATCGTCATAATTATAATTTACACTCTGAATGAATCTTATAGTCCAACATATATATCCTTCACAACAAATATGTAATTAGATATCTTAGTTAAATAAAATATATTTATTCAGGTGAATGTATAAAGAGTATTTTAGTCAAAAAATAAAAATTAAATTATAAGATAGCATAATTTTTTATTTCAAAAGAAATCCATATTTAAAAATGGAGAGAAAGTCGATATAAGTTTAACAAAATACAAAAAAAGGTCTCTATAATTTTCTTTATATTATTATTTTGACCACGTTATCCTAATATAAAAGAAAAATTGCTACATAGCACCACATTATCTTGATATTTGGGATTAATTTTTATTACACCTCTTTTTTGGCTATACTATGAACTTCTAAAGTATAACAAGAAAAACTAGTGTTAATGGATGCAATGATTTTCAGCAAATTTTCTCTCAAATTAGAGTTGGACAACATGCTCATACTTTGTAAGTACTAATAAAATTTATTAATTTGGATTAAAATAAGAGAATTTTATGAATATTTTAAGGACTCTATCCATGATTAAGGACTTCGGAAATTAGTCAAATTATTGAAAAAATTTCAACCAAGCCAAACATATACTTTCACATGTATGTCAAATTGCATTCATTAAGTTTTGAACAGTTCAATAAAACCAAAGTGAAAACAGGCAACTTCGGATTGAAATCTCCAGTTGCTTTACTCGAAACGGTCTTGGACCTTTAACCTAATTATTAATTATGTGAATGCTCAACTACACTAGTGGATTGCTGACATAAACAAGGCGTCATTCCTACTATTTTAATTTAATTTTTACTTTAAATCATTAAACAAAATTCCGTTAATATATATATATATATATATATATTTATTATTATTAATATATTAACAAAATTAAACTAACTTTGGATAAAAACATATCAGAAATATATCCAACTAGAGCACCAAGCCTCTCATATTTTTATATTTATAAATGGGATCAATATTCCACTTTCAAACTAGACCTAAACCTATAAACGAAGCTCCACCACTGATTTGCTTCCTTAGAATTAATGGATTTGCCTTGTTTTTTTTGCCATAATTAATGGATTTGCCTTAGTCCAGTCAATGCTCCACCACATCGGTTCCAGTTAAATAGCACCATAGAAGGTAAAATGTTATTTTTTATTAATCATTCAGCATTTGAACGCATATCAAATTAATCATCGCATAAAAAGGAATTTCTGTTTATAATTAAGCAATAATAATATATAAACATATACTGACGAGAATTTTTTTAAAGAAAATTATAAGTATGTTACAATTCATGTTTTAAAATTCAAACCAATCAATAATTAGTGTTTTCAGATACCATTATATTATTACAAACCGTCTTTGTTCAAAACGCCAAGCTTTTGCACTTCGCGCAACAAGAAGCACCAATTTGACTAATCTGATTTGTCGGCATTTGAAGTCAACGTTGCAGCACAAAATATGATTTTGTCAAAAACTTAATATTTAATAAAAAAAATGTAGGGATGCCAAACGGTTTCCAAATAGGGATCTCTATAAGGGTTGTCCTATTTGAAGATACGCATTTAAGGAATTTTTTTGTGTAGGGATAGAGATGTTAAAATACTCTTTTCAAAGAAAGTTTAGGAATGAGACGAAGATTATATTCCCCACTCTATGAATCTTAATCTTTGCTAATTTTATATAAATATTTTTTTAATTATATATATATACTAATTTTTGTATTTTGAATTATTTCACTCAATGTGTAAAATTATAATAATTAAAAGTTAAAATTTAATTTAATTTAAAATTAATTTCACTCATTACATATAAATCTTCTATCTCTTTGAGACTTAGACAATATAGTAGGATTATTTTTAAAATACTTAAGAGTTGTAATCATATTGTAATAGAGAATAATAAATATCAAGAAAAATAATATTAATTATTTGTCAATTAGTATTAAGAATAAACATAGAAGTTAGAATTATTTAAGTAATTATATCTTAAATTTAATCATCTTTTTATTTTATTTTTTAAATTAACTTACCTTATTAAAAGTTACTATAAAAATTAAATAT
The DNA here is from genome assembly GCA_037074485.1 of Delonix regia. Classification (NCBI taxonomy): domain Eukaryota; kingdom Viridiplantae; phylum Streptophyta; class Magnoliopsida; order Fabales; family Fabaceae; genus Delonix; species Delonix regia. Next base: position 34,166,103 of record CM073454.1, read on the forward strand.
TTGTAATTTTTATAAACTTAATTATAGCTTGATAGATAACAAAGAGTTTAAATTTTAAGTCTAAGTTTATATATATATATATATTATTCATTTTTTCAATTTTTATGAAAAAAAATGTAAAGTTCCCCGAAGTGAGAAATGTAGATGAAACTTAAAGATATAATTGATAATGAAGATGGGGACATTGTGAACCTGATATGTCATTTAACAGTACTTTTAATTAGAATCTTGTTATGACAAAAGTAATATATTCATATACTTAGAATTGTACGTTTATATATATTTTTAAATTTTTTTAGTGATTCGCCAATCAATTCTATTTTTTTTTTTTTAATTTAGTAGTCCACGGCATCTCCATGTGTGTGTGTGTGTGTGTGTGTGTGTATATATATATATATATATATATAAATTAATTAATATATATACAATATTATTAAATTATTTTTAAAATTTTCTTATAATATTATTTAATTAAATAAAAATTCAACCATATTAGTTTGATTAATGGTTATTTTATTATTTATATTTTAATTTTTAAATACTTAGATATATGTTTCAAATATATATGTCATTTAAATGATTGATCTAACAAAATTTTTATGTAAAATTTGTTATTTTGATGATTTTAAAAACAAAACAAAAAAGAGTAGTAGATTCCATATATGTATTTTTAATAATAATAATAATCACTATAATTATATACAAGATGGCAAAAAATTGTAATTTAAGAATTTATCTGAGAATTGTTTCATTTGGAGACTTTTTTGTGAGGGAGCTTATTAGTGATAATTGATATGTTTCTTTTGAATAAATACAAGCAAACATAAGCAAATATGACGATTTTAATAAAAATTGATTAGTTCTGTAACAAATTATTTTCAAATAAAATTTATGTTTGGCTTGTTTATCTTAATTTTATAATAAAAAATTAAATTTCAAAATCTTGACCAAATTAATTTATATATTGAATTTTGTATAGAGTTCACTATCCCTATTATTGAGCTATTAAATGGGTTGAGTTTATGAGGTACAAAATATATAGAAACCATTCAATATACATTGAATTCATCTAGTATGCAATTGCTTTTGTGTAAATTTTGATGAGTTCTGTTGTAAGTGATTTATATTTAATAAAACAAATCTTTTGTACCATCTAAATCTCTTAGTAGAAAAATACTAAAATATAGTTAAATCTAAATCTCATAAATAGCACAAATTAATTTTTTTTACTTTTTAATAGAGTTATTTTTTTAATATTTCTAAACGACATAATATACATAAATATATATTTATATAAAATAATGTAATATTGATTTATTTTATTATTTTAATATAATTTTTATTAACATATTTTAAATTTTTTATTAAATGAGTAGTATGAATTGAAAAGTTATTGTCATGATTCAAGGCAAGTCCAAAGCAAAATAATAATAATAATTAGTACTATTATTTAAAATATAAAGAATCAACTAAAATGTTTAATTTTTTTTTGGTTAAATCATCAAAATTGAATAAATGAGATTTAAAAATGTTGTTAAATTAATTATTTAATGGATATATATATATATGTTTAAACATATATCCAAGTGTTTAAACAAAAAAATTAAAAAATAATATTTTAATAATAAGATAAATATTAATTTAATTAATATAATTAATATAATTATATTTTTATTCAATTAAATGATATTAATAATATAAATTTAATATTATAAACAATAAATAATATTAAAAAATATTATATATATATATATATATATAATTATATCATATTATATATATATATATATGCACACACGCACATAGAGACACCTCTATGTGCGTGTATATCTCAAGTGAGGGCGAGACACTCTATAATTATAAAACAAATTAATTTTAAAAATTTTGGATGCATGAAATTCAAAATTAATTTGTAAACAAATCAGTTTGTATTAAAATATATAAATTAAGTATTTTAATATAAAATTTTGTCAAAATATTTTTTTTAAAAATTTTATTTTACTATATTACACTAAAATTTTTTAAGATGGAGAATGGGGAGACAATATCGGCTCTACCCATAAGATTGTCATACTTAGCATATACCAATTGCACCAACTGCTCGCGAGAGACCATCCAAATGCCAATTTGACTCGTGGAGTGGCAGTTTAGTAGTGTCAAAGTTGCTTTGTTATCTATTCCGTTAGGAACTGTAGATTGTTTTGGTCTACCATGTTCAATATTTATCGACAATTCATGTGATGGTACTGACACAAGTGATACTAAATAAAACAAATCTTGCTTTTTGTTTGGACCTTAAAAGATGGGGCGATCAAACTAGGATTGAACCGTTTTTTAAAATATATATATATATATATATAAAGTATAAATATATAACATTTTATAATTAAGATAATAGTTTATTTTAATATAGTAAACATACAGAAAAATTTAAAACATAAAAAGTAATTGATGTATTTTGCATATGATAATAAATATATTTTGGGTAAAATCTGTCAAACATCTTAAATTTCAGTCATGAAATAAATTTTTTTGATTTAGATTAAATAATAAAAATTTAATTTTTTTTAACCTATATAATGCGCTATTTATGCTGATTTTTGACTAATTCAGTTAGTTTTTCAACTTGCAGTTACAACAGAAAATAAAATTACCCAATTAGAAGAAACAAATTAATCAAATAAATTGACTGATCAATCAAGGGGAAAAAAAAAAAAATCTATTTGTTTGACTCTCTTTCCTTGCCTTGACCAAAATTAGTCTATTCCTAGTCCAAGTTATTCCGTCGTTTTATCTCTTCCACCAACTTTCTCACTCTTAACCCCCAGAGATTTGACCTCTTTATCATCAAATTTTGTTCAATCTCCATCTCTCATTCCAATCAATATATAATCTTTTTCACAATTCCAAAACCTCACTCCTCCTAGGTTCGGCAAAACATCAACGACACAACAAAATAAGAAAATCCAAAAATTAAAACGTCTTTTCGTGACAGGATGGCCTCTTGGATCCTTCCTTTACTCCTCGGCCTCCTGTCCCTCATCCTCCTCCACCCCATCACCACCGCCGCCGCCATCCGTGTCGGCGTCCATCACCACCCTTCATCGGACCTCCCTCTCTTCCGGGAAGCCCCCGCCTTTCGGAACGGCAACGAATGTGGGTCTACGGAGGCCGACCACATCCACGTGGCCATGACCCTCGACGTAAACTACCTACGAGGCACCATGGCCGCCGTGCAATCCATGCTTCAACATTCCACATGCCCGGAGAACCTCCACTTCTACTTCCTCTCCGCCCATGACGAGCCGAAGCTATACAACAGCATCAAATCCACCTTCCCTTACCTCAACTTCAACATCTATCGTTTCGATTCAACCAGGGTACAAGGAAAAATCTCCAAGTCTATCCGACAAGCCTTGGACCAACCATTGAACTACGCAAGAATATACCTAGCAGACGCCATACCAAGCGACGTGAGGCGTGTGATATACTTAGACTCAGACCTCGTTGTGGTGGACGATATAGCGAAGCTTTGGGGTGTAGACATGGAAGGGAAGGTGGTGGCTGCACCGGAGTATTGCCGTGCGAACTTTACACAGTATTTCACAAGTAACTTTTGGTCGGATCCGGATCTAGCGAAGACTTTTGAAGGGAGAAACCCTTGTTATTTCAACACGGGGGTGATGGTGATGGACGTAGAGAAGTGGAGGAAAGAAGGGTATACAGAGAAGGTGGAGGAATGGATGGCAGTGCAGAAGTTGAAGAGGATATATCATTTAGGTTCACTCCCGCCATTTTTGCTAGTGTTGGCGGGTAATATAAAGGCTGTTGATCATAGGTGGAACCAACATGGGTTAGGTGGTGACAACTTTGAAGGCAAGTGCAGGAGGCTGCACCCTGGTCCGATCAGTTTGCTGCATTGGAGTGGCAAGGGCAAGCCATGGCTGAGATTGGACTCGAGGAAGCCATGCATCGTGGATCACTTGTGGGCCCCATATGATCTATATAGGTCGTCCAGACACTTTCTTGAGGAATGATCTAACAAAGATTGTCCTTAGTCCTTTGCATCACAAGCAAGTCTCAGAAATTCTTTATTGTCCTTAGTCCTTAACATCACAGGCAAGTCTGAGAAATTCTTAGGTACATATAGTGAAGATTTAATTTTCACAATCTGAGATCAGAGGGGGGAGGGCAGTTGTGCTATTCAAATGACATTGTTGAATGGAGGAGAAAAGGATAGTGGTGGGCTCTTTCCACGGGAAAGCTAGTGAGAGGGATGAACTACGACCTCCTACATATATATCAATGTAAATTTGTAGGTAATTACGGAGACAAGTTGTAGATCCTTTTTCCTTTCCTTTTATGATTAATTCTAAGCTCATTATTTTTTCTTCACTTACTGTAGTTTTAGGAGTTGCGATTTCGTATTGTAAATATATAATGAAATGAATTTCAATGTCTGTTTTCAAATTTCTCCAACCTTGAAGACGAAAGTAAGTTTATAGAGTTGTATGTTTATGGGAAGGTTTATATTTGCATTGAAGGAAATTAATAATGAACACATTCATAGATAATTCAGGGTTTGAGACCTATATACTTCTTTTGATTGTTGAAGCAAATTAGACTATAGCTAGGATAACTAATTGAATGAAATACCCATGGTGTATTAGGTGTATCTCGGGTTTTTATAGCCTAAATTTCCTCTCGAATGCGACTGCAAAATACTCGCAGATATTCATCTTTAAGTCTTTATAGACTGTTCTCTTTTTATCTCAATTTTCTATTGTATAATAGTCTAGCCCTTTTTATAAAGGCTAGCTAAAGTTAGGGTTTAGTAGTAATTCTTGTAATTATTATTTTACCTTTATTTAATGAGCACCTCTTATGGGTAGACATTATATAATATCTTAATAAATTTAAACCCTAGATATTATACGATATTCAAACATCTCCTACTCATACATAATGAGAGTGCTTATATACTTTAAATCCAATAAACAGATTTTTGGTAAATCAAGAGAACACTTTCTTTTTATAATCTGCAATCATTTATACAAGGAAAGTAAGTCATGCAACCAGCATACTATGAGAGTATCAATGCTATGTATTAGTTGGGAATATATAACTTCTCATTGAAATCACACATGCACATAGATCATAAAGTATGCATATACCCTAAATCATAAGAATCACATTCAAATATCTCTTAATAACCTCATCTATCATAATATCTTGTATTCACAATTATGACATATAAGTCATAACTGGTATACGGGTGAATACAGAATAATGAGATTCACTTTATAATCTTCCTCTTTTCATGATCTTATCAACACAGACTTAACTTACTTTTCTATATATATATATCTCGTTAAACTAAATCATTACTCATAGTCCTTAGGTAACATGTTAAGATAGCAAACACCAAGTTGTATCTTAAGTACCTTATCGGAGTCCAAAAGTATAAATATAGAGCTAACGTAAAGGCTCAAGGGTCTCATATAATCATGAGTTGAGATTGCACTCATGTTAACCCATATGGTCAGCATTTGTACACATGGTATGAAACATGTGCTACAACATTCCTACTTTTCCCGTAGAGTGTATGTCTATTTCACAAATAATGTTTTTACTAATGATATTTTAGACACCACAAGTCTAAAACTGAGTTCCTTGATCTACACAATGTCTTGAACGCACATTTGGCAACTAAAGTATACTAGAACTGATGAACTTGTTTCATTAAATCAATTATAATGACCATATGTCATCAATCAGGTGACTTAAATGATTTTAAATATAGTTGCTCTTAAATTATCCTCTAATAATTTCTTTTAAAATCTTGTCTCATCTCCAATGTCACAAAGACACTGAGGTGGTTACCTGTGTGAAAAGGCTAACCCTTTTGTCTACCCAACATACTTAACAATAAATAAGAATGTACACAACATTCAAATAAAGATATGTGAGCATGGAAATCAAACTTTATTGATTCTCAAAGAACATCAAAATATCTTTGTCTGTGAACAGTGCAAAAATATTAAAAATACAAATGAAGTATGCTAAATTCTACACAATCTTAAAGACCTAACATGTTTCATAAACATATATCTAGAAATAGGCTTGGTCAGCGAATCAACCAGCATCTCATTGCGTAGATGTTGTAACTGACCTTTCAACGGGGAGAATAAAAAGTGTTTTAATTAATTCCCAAAATGAATATTGAAAAAATCAATTTACCGGAGTTGCCACCAAAATTTTTAACGAAAAACATTGGAAAACCAATTTAAAACAAAAAAGGAAAGACAAAATAGTTTGCGAAATCAAAAATGAGTTCAGGAGTCTATTTGAGTGTAGAGAAGGTGTTAAGCACCCCGCAACACCCGTCTATAAGGACGATTACCTTAAACTAGTCAGCTGAAATAGAATATGGCCTCAAATTTATCTCAATTACCCATGATTGACATGGATGTATGTTGAACAAGGAAGACAAAAACAATAGTAATGAAAATAAACAAATAGATTTTTACAAAGTGTGGACTTAACCTAGGATGAAAGTCTAGGGCCTACGTACCCTATGATAGGGATCAAAGTCCACATAGTTCGACTAAAAAGGTGTGTCTGTTGGTTGATGATTTGTAAATTTTGTAATGAGAACATGAGAGTGTAAATGAAACAAATTTTCGTAAACAAAACGAGATTGGAATTTGATTTGCATGTTTTGATTTACAACAATCTGATTAATCTAACTCCCTTGATCTCTTCATTTTTCTTCTTTTTAATTTTTACTTAGTTTTGGAATTTTAATTTTATTTTTGAAATTTAAATGAAATGATAATGAGCAAAGATTTTAGGATTTTTGGGAGTTTTAATTATTTGGAGTGGAAGTGAAATTATATGAAAGAAATATTTTTGAATTTTTGAATCTATTTATATTTAGATTTTCAAAAATTAAAATTTATCGTTGAAATTAGAACGAAAATAAAACCATTTTTTCATATTTTTGAATTTATATATTTTTTTGGATTTTGTTCTAATTTTGAAAGTGAGATTATGATCAAGAAAGAATTTCCTAGGATTTTAATTTTGAATAACAGGGAAAATGAACCCTTTATATATATATATATATATATTTGGAATTTATTTTATCTTTGCATTTTTGAAAATGGACATTAAATTTTAAGGCTTGAGGAGGTTGAGAATCCCACACGGTCTCTACTAATTTATTTACAAGCACCTGAAGAGGTTCAAATCTCACGCGGTGATTGTTAAAGCGAGAAGGTAAATTATTCCAATGAGTCTAAAATTTTGTTTTGGAGTTTTGCTAAATTAAATCTTGTCAGTTTTAAAGCTTAAGGAAATTAATAGAAATCTCACGTGTTTTTTGTCTAAATACCTAAGGAGATTAATATTCTTATGTGGCCCTATGAAAAAAATTAGGACAATATAATAATAAGAATGGTAATAATGACAATAACACAAGTGGTGGAAAGAACCAAATAATAACTAAAATCAAAAACAAAAAAAAAAATTGAAATGCATTGAAAATGGGAGAGGCAATCAACATGCACGTATCTTCCATGCCCTTGTATATATAGGCAGCATGTGCCTTGGCATACACACACACACACATATATATATATATAGAGATATATATATATATATAGAAAACATAATGAAATGCGTAATAATAAAAAAAATAAATGATAAAATAAGTAAGTAATAATAAAAAATAATAGCAAAACAAATGATAGGAAGAAAAAATCACTTTCCTTGCCGGTTTGTATTAGATGGGGCATTGGCTGAGCTTGGGGTCGTGTTGCTCGCCAGAAAGCTAGAGGTTACTGCCGACAAAGACAAATGTGCCGTCGTTAAGGCCGAAGAGCTGACCAGTGGTGATAGCCGATGTGGAAGGAACCCAACCAAAGTAGCTGAACATGAACTTGATTGCCATATGAGGAAGCGCTCAACAACTCTTGGACGTGGTGCTCAAACGCGAAGTCATTTCTAGTGACCACAACCGTACTATGGAATGGTGACATTGACTGTAGGCATCCTAGTTTTGGTGCAATCCTAGTTAATAAGGATCGAAGCAAGGTAATAGAGGTAAAGGTGGTAAGAGAATTGGAAACAGTGGTTGATCTGCAGAAAGAAGGATTTCAAATGCTATATTTAATGGCTGATTTGATGGACGAAATGGATGTTTTTTTCATGATTCGACTACAAGCTGAAGTCATGGATGAGTTGACGATGAGGCAGAAACTTCAAACGTATAGGTATAGCACAAAGGTTTATAATCACATAAAAAGCTACGTTATTCCTTTTCTCCTCTTCTCCTTTATTCTTCCAGCTATAAACTAGTGAGATTTTCAGAGGATGCCCCATAATGATGTCGTGAATGTGTGAATGTATGACAACACATAGAAGCACCACACAAGCTACCATTCGTCCAAGCTTGTCATCCATGACTTGTTTAGTAACCGGATTACGTCATTTTTTCTTTCAGCTCTAAGATGAGCAAAGGCATGCGGATCAAAACCAAGAACATACATAACCTCATGTATGAGAGTTACAGAAAGCAAAGTCTCTACCTTAGCTATCAAATGGCAAGGAACAACACTCACGTGTCTAGCTATGGCACGACCCCATTGATCTTGTTCACAAGCCAGTGCCCATGCAAGAGTATTCCTAGTTATAGGTCTTATAGTGACCAAAAGAACTAAGTCAGCAACAAAGACACTCTCTTTAACATATTCACAAGGAAGTTGCACACCCTTTGAACCTCAGAGGTTGGAGGTTGAAACTCCTTCCTTCTCAGCCTCGGTCTTCTCACCTTTTTCACCAGTCTTTCACGTTTTTGGTTTTCTCTACTTTGCCACCTCTGAAACAGAGGTCCTTCACAATTTTGTTCTCCAAACGAACTCCCTGGCTTTCCATTTTTCTATTCTCCATCACGTTACTCTCTCTCATTCTCATTAGCTCTTTTTCTTTCTGCTCTTCCTCTTGGTTCCTCTCCTCCTTCCCTCACTTCGGTCTATGGCATCCTCCTTCTCTTCTCTCTACTTCGTTTATGCTCCCCTCGTTTCAGTCTCTGCTTGCTCCTTTCTCATTCTTTCTTCTGAACACTACCTCAGTAGCTCTGCCTAGCAGTTTTCTAGCTTTCCCCTGCAGCCTCCAGTAGGTTTTAGTTTTTTTTCCTAATCTCGTGATAGTCACAGTAGGAGCAGTAGGAGCAAAGGGTATATTTTCTTTTCTGATTTTCATTACTATTATTATTATTATTATTATTATTATTATTTGATATTTTAATTTTCTTTTTTTTTCCTTATATATTTTTTTATTTTGATAATTTTGCTTTGATTTATTATAATTATTTTAATTAGCTAATTTTATTTTTGGGTTTTGAGTGGATTTAATTGTCTCCCATTATTTATTTTTAATTTCAAATTATCCCCACTTAAGGATGTCATTTGAGGCTTTGTCATTTTTAATTTTTCTTATATACTTAATTATTAATTAATTGGTGAATCAATTAATTAAATAATTAAGTAATGAGAGATGAGGTGTTCACAGTAGATACATACTTTACATTCACAATCATGCGTGTAATTATGTCTTTCACATAGTGTTACTTGATATCTATGTGTTTAGTTTTGCAATGATACTTTGGATCATTGGTGTATGTAATCGCAGCCTCACTGTCACAATACACTAACACTAGTTCAATGTTTTTTGCTTTGCATAATAATTGATCCAAAACCCTTTTCAACCAAACAGCCTCGTGAGCTACTGAAAAAAGGGCCACGGCCTCTGCCTCCATTATGGACAAGGATACACTGGATTGTTTCTTACTACTCCATGATATGGTGTGATCACTGAGTAAGAAAACGTATCGTGAGGTAGACTTTCAGTCATCTAAATCCCCTTTATGATCAGCATTAATGTATCCTACCAATCATAAACCTTTGCCATTTTGATAGCAAAGCACATAGTCAATAGTCCCCTTTAGATATCTTAAAAACATTTTTATAGTTTTTCAATGTTTAAGACTTGGGTCGGTTTGATATCTACTCACTAAGTCAACTGCTTGACTGATATCAAGTCTAGTATACATCATAGCGTACATTAGACGATCAATTGCATTCCTGTATAAAGTTCGGCTCATATGCTCTCTTTCTATGGTAGTTTTAGGACACATTTCGACACTTAAGGTCTAGCTTATGCTAATAAATGTATCAGTAAGGTTACAACTTTCCATACTAAAACGTTCTAAAACCTTTTTGATATAATTCTCTTGCGAGAGATACAAAGGTTTCTTAAAACGAGTTCTTAAAATCTTAACTCTAATAATGTATACAGCTTCATCCATATCTTTCATCTAAAAGTGAGATGACAACCAGGTCTTTACCTTATTGATTAGCTCCATATCATTTCCAATTATGAATATGTCATTAACATATAATGTCATAATCATATACTTATCCTTAAATCTTTTGATATATATACACATTTGTCTTTACTCATTATAGTGAAACCACTAGAGATGAATGTATTATGAAATGAAATATACCACTGCCTTGAAGATTGTTTAAGGCTATAGATAGACTTCAAATGTCAACAAATTTTTTTCTTTTTAGCCCTCTTTAATGAAACCCTCAGGTTGTTTCATATAAATTTTTTCATTTAATTTTTCATTAAGAAAGGTAGTCTTTACATCCATCTGATGCAATTCAAGATCTAAACAAGTCACTATAGCTAGAAGGAAGTGAATAGAGATAAATCGTACAGGAAGAGAAAAAGTCTCCTTATAGTCAATTCCTTCTTGTTGTATACGTCCTTTTGCTACTAGTCGAGCCTTAAATTTTTCAATCGTGCCATTGAATCTTTTCTTGATTTTGAGAACTCATTTATTCCCAATAGCCTTACGTCCCTCTGGAAGGTCAATAAGTTCCCAAACACTGTTGACTCTCATAGACTCAATTTCTTCTTCCATAACTTTAGTCCATTTATCGTTAAAAGGGGATAAGAGAGTCTCTTTTAGATTTCTTGGCTCATCTTCAATTTATAGGAGTATTGAAAAATGTTCACCGCCTTTAATCTCATGTCATCGGCGAGGAGTCTTTTTACATGAATCACGTCTCAGTTGTGATTCATTGAATCTTACTTCATTATTCCCATTTAGATCAATATTCCTCCCACTCGTATCAAGAGTGATGGTCTCATTCCTACTTAGAATGAGATCCATTTTATCACTGCTACTTAGAGCAACTAGCTCAAGAACACTTTCATTCGCATCTAATGATGAAGAAAGTTGCTGATAAGAAATTAATTCATCATCTGCTATAATCCTTCCACTCGAATGAAGTGGTACTAATGCGTTCAGATCCTCTATCTCAAATAAGAATAAGTCTTGACCTACCTCACCCTTCTTAGGATATTCATTCTATAAGAATGTGACATCTCTTGATTCAAATTTAGTCACGTTCCCATTATCTTGTTGACCTATAAATACATAACCTTTTGAGGTATTTGAGTATTTAATAAAGATACTTTTCTTTCATCTCTGGCCCAATTTGTCATACTTGTGAGAGGAATCATGTGTATAGGCAGCATATTCCCAAAATTTCAAAACACTTAGGTCACGCTTTTGCCCAGTCTATAACTCATATGGAGTGGTTGCAATTGATGTCATAGGCACAAGGTTAAGTATGTAGGCTACAGACATCAATGCATCACCCCAATAGGTGATTGACAAATTAGCTGCCATCATGGACCTAACCATCTCAAGGAGCGTTCTATTCCTTCTTTCTATAACATCATTTTGTTGTGGAGTACTTAAAATAGTCAACTAATGAACTATCCCTTTCTTATCACATAATTCATTGAATTGAGCTAACAAATATTTTCGATCTCGATTGGTTTAAAAAGCCTTAATCTTCTTATCTAATTGATTCTCAACTAAGTTCATATATTTTTTGAAGCAACTTAATGCTTTTGACTTATGAGAAATCAAATAAACATAATCGAAACAAGTATAATCATCAATGAATATGATGAAATAATTCGCTCTGTGCCTAGCCCTGACATTCATAGGCCCACAGATGTCAAAATAAAATAATTGCAATGGAAAATCAACTCTAGTTGTTTTATTGAAGGGTTTTCTAGTAGATTTTCCTGCTAGACAAGATTCACAAATAGAAAAATCCACTGGTTCAATGCCGGGAAGCAAATCTTCTTTTGCTAACTGTTGCATTCTCTGTTGGCCTATATGACCAAGTCTAGCATGTCATATATTTATGTCGTGATCATAATCATGGGTAGAGGCAAACATGGAAAAACTAACATTATTATTAATGTAAGATTCATTATCCAAATCCATCAAAATAAAACCTCTGGTTACATAACGATAACCATAAAAAATTGAGTCGTAACTCAATTTAACACAATTGTTATGGAAATACATATCATAGCCTAGCCTAAGTAAAACCAAAATTGAAATAACATTCTAATGAATTTGAGGTGCATAAAGGACATCATGTAAGATTAGGTCTTGAATACCACGCAGGACTAACTTGCATGTTCTGATCCCTTTGTCAATAACCTTAGTGTCATTGCCTATATATATCCATAATGCTCCACAGGGAACTTGCCAAAAGTTAACAAAGGCTTCGTGGTCCTTTGTTATGTGGTTCATGGCTCTTGAGTCTATAATCTATATAGGACAAGATTTAGTAAGCATAATAGAGCTAGAAACACAAAGTTTACTAGCATAAGCAATATAAGTTACCTTTTTGGAAAGCTCAAGATAATCACTCACATAGTGTCCCTTCTTCTACCAATTAGAGTACTTAACTTTTGTCGTATTCACCTTTCACTACTTCTTTTTGTCTTGTTTATTAGTCTTTAGCTTTTTCTTAGGTTGAACTAGTCCTTTGTTCTTTCTTCAATTTTTTCTCTTTGAATCACGTCTTCCCCCTGAAATTGCCATGTGCAATTCAAGTATTGACTTGGTTGATTCAAGCCTTTCTTCCTCGATTTCAAGGTGCCTCCAGACATCTTCCAACCGTGATTTTGTCATTATGAGTGAGATACATCTTCATATGCTCCCACAAACTAGGCAAAGAGCAAATGAAGGCATTTCTGGTATCTTTTAGCTTAGCAATCATATTTGACATTAGCCTCAAATGTTTCCTCATCACATGTTTTGAGCATTTCTTATATGATTTTTAATTAATTTATAAAAATTTAAATTATATATTATAAAGTGTACTAATTTAATATTTTTTTTAATTCCAGCTTGCCAAACAATTTATTTATTTTTCTTCTCCTCTCTTCCTTTCTCTTTCCTTACCCAGCCTTACCTTCTACGACACATACCCTTGCTTATTTCTAAATGCACCAGTTCAATCGACAAGCAAAATATTGTTTTTTTTTAATTGGACAAAATATTGTTTCTATCAATAACAATTTTATTCATCTTATTAACAACGAATTAATGTTCCTCCATTTAGTTTTTCTCATGTGGGTAATTTGTTAAAGAGAACTAATGGCAAAAAAAAAAAAAAACCTATAGCTGTACCAATTGGAAGTGTGTACCGTGGTAATAAACAAACAAAATTAAAAGCACACATTCTAAACTCCATGCAAAAGTTTTTAGTTCAGTTACAACATGCAATCATATTTGACATATTATTAATTAATTACACAATACATGCTATAAGGATTACCAAAATAATAAAAAACTATAGTAGTAAGGGTAAACTAATGCTATAAATTAATCACATTACTAGTTCCAAAAAAATTAATAGAATTAGTTTATAAGTATGAATAAATAAATAATTTTAATAAGAGTAAGTGACTTAAAAAAAAATGTATGAGTACATATAATTATACATACACACATTATATATATATATATATATTAGAATTCTACTAAATAAAAGTAGACTGAGCAATATACTACAGAAATATATGATAAAACAATAATTATTTGGGTTTAACCTTAGTTTGGGGTTAAGGACAGTCTAAATCATCACCAAAAAGAAAAATATATAATTGAACGGTAATTATTAAGAACTTAGCTGTAAATTGTCATAAAAAAGAAAAATATATAGAGTATAACAACAGCTATTAACTGAAAATGTATTTATTTTTAATAATATATCTAATTTTAAAATTATAATATTTTAAAATTTAAAAATGTACTGAATTTTAATCTTATACAAATATAAAGATCGTTATAAGTCCCTTCTCCTTGTGAGAAATACGGATTAAAGAAAGTTTATCCCTCGCAACAAGAAATAGGGACCCTAATGAGAAAGACCCCTCTATTCCTGTATTGTCATTCCTAATACCCATATATTTTGACGTTAAATTTTGAAATAAAAATTATCTACAAAATATTTCCATTTTTTTTTTTAATAGTGTTTCACAAGACAATATTTCATGAAACAGTATTTTAAAATGTAAAGTACTGCGTCGATGAGAGTAGCTCTTTAATATTTTTATTTTTCTGAAAATAAGAAATAGTCCTTTAAAAGTACCCTCAATTTTAATATAAAAATTATACTTAAACTGGCTGACAGATTGTGTCGTTTATGAAATGAGTTTGCTGGCGCTCGATGAACGGCAACCTATTGACTTAGGTCTTTTTTATAATTTGTTTCTCGCTTTCCTTTTCATAAACATGTCATTTAGTTTTCTTTATCGTTTATTTTCTTACAAGTCAATCTTTTATATCGATATTTTTCGCCATATTTATATCGCATTTAAACGAGAACTAAGTTGGATGTTCAATCTTGACAATTAATAACGTCTGGAAAATTTTCTTCAACTTGGACATCAATTTTTGGGAATGTGTGAAAATATTTTTTCCATTCAAATTCTAGTAAGATAATACTATGGAGAGTTGAATATTTTTTTTATTATTTGCAAAAATTAATTTTTAATCTCTTAATTTTACTTGAAGTTTCATTTTATCTTTTAATTTTATTTAATTTTAATTTGATCTTTTAACGTGAAGTTTCATTTTCATTATTTAACTGTATTTATTTTTATTTTGGTTTGTTAATTTTACTTTAAATTTCTTTTTCATCCTATTTGGTTCCTTAAATTTATCTTAAATTTTACTATTATTTTAATTTTATTTTATTCCAATTTAACTTTAATTTTAAAAAAAAACATTACTTAAATATTTGTTTTACCTTTCTTTTTTTATTTATATATTGGTATGCAAAATGTCCATGTATTGTAACAGTTATTATTTTGAGGTACAACTCTTGTCTTATTCTTCCACAAATTAAGTTGATTGGTAATCAATTGTTGAATTTGTTTTAATCTTTGTTCATTACATTTTGGCATTCTTTACCCAATTTGTCTTCTAGTAGTCATAACTTTTAATTAGACCTGATTATTGAATTGGATTAAAAAAATTTAAGCTTGAATTCGAGCTCATAAAAAGTTTGAATCCATTTTTTAGTCAAACTTTTTTATTCAAGTTTTTATTTATATTTTTTGGGTTGGGTCTATCAAGTCATACAATCTTTTTATAATCATAATCAAGACTATTTGCTTGACATAACTAATTGTTATTATTAAGATTTTATATAGGAAAGTTGTAAATATAAATGAGTTATTGTAATGCAATGAATTTTTTAGATAAGAGGTATTAATTTTTGTTTCTTTATTAAAATTGTTAAAATATTTTTAATATTATATGGATTAACATTAATTATGCTATTAGATTAATTTTATGTTATAACTAATTAGGCAATTGATATTGTAATTTATAAATTAAGAATAGACTAAGTTTATATTAATTTATGAATAATCGGTGATGAGTTCGATTATTTACAAGTTCATTGAGCAGAAACTCAACCCACAGCCTATGAGTATTAGTAATCATCTCGTCAAATTACTAATTTGAGATTGTTATCCAGAGAGATTTAATGGGCTTATTTTTTGATTAATTAAATAAGAAATCATTTTTTAAAGATTCTGAAGGATTTCATAAATAACACGTTGAAGCCCTAATTTGGCACACACTAATTTCAAGATAATTCCTTCTGGCCGTTAAACACTCTGAGACACTCTTGGGTATTAAGGGTTAAAATATTTTAACTCAACCAGTGCACATAGCTATTATTCGTCTTAATCAGGTTAGATCATCGATTAACTTAATCTTCCTATATTTTTTTGTTCATATATCATATTCTATAATTGAATGTATACATGCTCTAATCTTGTTTTCAAATGGTATCAGAGCCACGGTTTGATGGACCATGAAATTTTTTAAATTTCCTTTCTCTAATCTCGTCTTCGTAACATGATTTAGCATATTCTAGTTTCTCTTCTTCTCTTTTCCTTTTTCTTCTTGAATGATCTTCATGGTAATCCTTTGCTGGCTTATAGTCATTTATCTATAAATTTTGTTACCATGACCTTCCATGAACCCATTCAAAGTCTAAAAAGAGTAGAATTAGAGAAGAATGAGGCTAGGTAAATATTTTGAAATATCTAGGGAAATATTGTGTAAGCCATAATAAGCTTAGGATAAGAATTTTGATGAGTGAATTTTCTTGTACATTATGAAATTTTTTTTAATCGTTTTCTTTGGATCTTATCTTCATTGGAGCCATTTTATGGATTATAAAATTTTATTCTTTTTTTTTGTAATGATCATCGCCTTCCTCGGTCACCATTGCCGATAAGAAACGCACTTTCTAGCATGAAATTTTCTTTCCGTGTCACTATTTGAAGTAGTTGTGGTTGCTAGCAATTCGAACAGAGATAGTCACGGCTATCGACTTGGGTCACCAGTGAACCCCATCTCGAACCAATGAACCAATTTTGAACCTAAAAAGATTGAAACCACCAGAAAGTATGGAACTTCAAATTTAAATATAGCTTAAATGGAAGAGATTGACTTGAAACCGATATAAGGGTCTTAAAGATAGTGACACGATGATTAAAACGGTCCTGATTTCAAAGTCTGAGGAGTAGAAAACCGATGGGTCAACGTTCGAGTACTGACGAGTTCTGTGGCAGGTTGATTCGACCTGCAAGAGGTTGAAGAAGGTGTACATGGGCCACCAACGTGTGTTGGCAGGTGCGGCCACACCGCTGGTCAGATGAACTTCAAAATTTTGAAATTATCTCTACTCACCCTGATCTAAATTATGGTGATTTTTTCAGAATTTTTTAAGCCTTGGAAAAAGAAATTTTGAAATTTTTTGAAAATTAAGGGCCTTAAAATAATGTGTAAATAAGGTATTTTGACTTGAAAAATTTTATGTAAAGACTAGACATAATACAAAACAATAGGTTTAGTTCACTCTCCCTGATTATATGTAAATAAATTATAATTAATTTCTTTGCATTAATTATTAGATTTTATTCATAATTTAAGCACATGTGTTAAAAGGAATAGGTTGCGTGTGGAAATTATAATGACTTTGGTTCACGTACACCTATTGATTGTGTGATCGCCTATCGTGGGCCCAATCATGGTGATATGTCTTTTATAAATTAATACCACATTTGTCATTTAATTTCTTATATTTTTTTGAATAATTTAATTACCATTATCAGGGATGAGTCTGAATATTGTGATAAGTCTACAAGAGAGAATGTATATAAATATTATATTGATAATGGACATGCTCTATCGATGTGACATTGTTAATATAATTTTGTGAATAAGGCCTATTTGTGGCTTGTCAGCGGTGATTTGCTGATTGGTGTATTCATAGTTTCTCATATCCTATCAATATGGAGATTATGAGTGCATTTTGTGTCGTTTCTCTCGATAATGAGCTTCCCTAGTGTGTATAAGTTTTCTTGATTTATCATAGTCTGAGCCCTTAGGCAAAATATGATGAGTATTTTGTTACACAGTTGCTGAAACTGAGTCTGGTTACGAAAACTTTGTTATATATATAATTATGTGTCTGAGACATAATTATATGTTTTCTATTTGTTTTTCCCACTGCTTCTCTTTCTTGCAATTATTTATGGTGAAAACTCTGAACAGAATAAACTACGATAATTGGATTGAGTCCCTTGATATGTATCTAGTGATCACCAAGGGAAGTTTAGGTATGAGAGAACCTAAGCCAGCGGATCTCACCGTTGAGTCTAACACTGTTAACAAGGCTTATCATAAGCAGTGGTATGAGTTTAATAGGATTTGTTTGATTGTCATTAAGTATACGATTGAGAAGACTATCAGACAAAGTATTCCTAAAAAGGACACCATAATTGAATATCTCAAAGCGGTCAGTAAAAAATTTAAAAAGTTTGATAAGACTTAAAAAGGCCTATTATCTCTCTTTGCTCTATAACACTCACTATAATGAAGTGTCAGGAGTGTGTGAGTATATGATGAAGCTTGTTAATTGTTACAATAAGCTAAAATCCTATATGTGGACTTAGATGAGAGCAACCTGGTTTATAGAATTCCCTAATCCCTATCTGTTGACTATGAGGTCTTGAGAACCACTTATAATTCCCAAGAGTTAGAGTGGTCTATTAATCATATGATGTCCAAAATGACCCAAGAGGAAGAATCAATAAAGAAGGTGAATTCTCATAATTAGTGAACTATATTTCACATGGTTCATCTAGTAAGGTAGGAAATGTGAAATTGAAAAGGAAAGAAAAGTGAAGGCAATGCCTACGGCAAGAAACCGTACGGACTCAAGAAAAACAATAAGAATAATAAACCATCCTTGGAGTGGAAGGAAGTTCAATTACAGTTAGCTGTATAGGCACTGTAATCACAGATGAAGACTTGCATGAGGATGTGTTGTGTGTGGATGACATCCTATTGGCCAGTAACTCAGTGTGCTTATTAAATGAGATAAAGCACATTTTGTCATGCCACTTTGATTTAAAGATCTAGATGAACTTTTTTTTTTAAAAAAGAAAAGTGAATTTAGATTTACCGTGATAGATCTTATAGCATTCTTGGTTTGTTTCAAGCAACTTATATTGAACAAGTGCTTAAGAAATTTGATATATATTCTTGCACTCCTTATGCACTTGTGCAGAGTGGTGATAGGTTGTTTAAATCGTTATGTCTTGAATGATGAAGAAAGAACTTTGATGGGCAAAGTTCCATGTGAATCAATTACTAATAGCCTAATATATAAGCTCAAGTGTGCACATGTTTAAACATTGTTTTTCTTGTTAGTGTGCTTGGTAGATATATTTAAGTAATTCTGGGCATGATCATTAGAAAACTATAAAGGCAGTTATGATGATCTTGAACCCACTTTTGATTACATCTATACGATGTTTTTGAATGAGCTATTTTGTTGAGAAGTGTCAAATGGACATTTATAGTTGCTTTATATATATATATATATATATATATATATATATATATAAGTGAAGAGTATGTCACTAGTTTTGTGATGGTCACTCGTTAAGGAATATGGTCAAGGAAATCAATTTTCGTTATATGTATATTTTAAGTCTTGACCATTTTGTTGTGACATGACTTTATTATACGCTTCTCTCAAAGTTATAGGAATTTCAGTTGCATCAAATATTGATCCTCAATTCCTATTTGTTGGAGAGAAAATCTATGCATCTCATACTCATTTTGGGTGATCAGTTTACCAACACAAACCCACTAGAGTTTTGAAAATATATGACTCTTGGGTATATTCGAATTTTGATGTGTTGTTTTGGTGAGAGTCTGAGTTGTGTTTTTAAGGAACACTTTGGCATATTTTGACACTTATAACATTTGTTTCCCTATTAGATTCAATGTTTTGGTTATGCCAAGACTTTAGATATAATTCAGAATTAAAATTTTGCTGAGATTTATAACAATACTTTCCTTATCAGATTCAATATCGTAGATCCATGATTTTATTTCTGAATTTTCAGTTATCTCATACTTGCATGGTTCATATTTGTAGTGAGCGCATGATGACAGATCTATTGACCAATGCCTACCCCTAGGAGTAATTCAAATTGTATAACTCATATGGGTCTTGTTGGATTTTGATGTAGCTTTTGTCTAGTGGGAGTATGAGTTGAGTCCTTAAGGGACGTTTATGGTGCAATTTGACACAAATTTATGAGTTAAGTCCTTAAGGGCTTTTGCAGTGCAATTTGACACCAAATTTTTGAGTTGAGTCCTAAGGTGACTTTTGCATTATAGTATGATGTTTCAAATGCCATTTTATATTCTATTCTATTCAGATATTGAAACTAGTCTGTAACAATGTTAATATCATTTGTTTCCCTATCGAATTTAGTGATCTTTGCGTACAATTTCATTTTTGAATTTTGTATGTTTTATAAATATACACACATCCATTTGTTTATGTGAACATTAATTGCTTGATTCTATATTCGTTTATTGACCTAATAATTTAATTAATGCTATCCAAGTAGGAGATTGTTAGAATATTTTTAATATTATATGGATTAACATTAATTATGCTATTAGATTAATTTTATGTTATAACTAATTAGGCAATTGATATTGTAATTTATAAATTAAGAATGGATTGAGTTTATATTAATTTGTGGATAATCGATGATGAGTTTGATTATTCACAAGCCCATTGGGCAGAAACTTAACCCACAGTCTAAGAGCATTAGTAATCATTTCGTCATATTACTAATTTGAGATTGTTATCTAGAGAGATTTAATGAGTTCATTTTTTGATTAATTAAATAAGAAATCATTTTTTAAAGATTCTGAAAGATTTTATAAATAACACATTGAAGCCCTAATTTAACACACACTAATTTTAAGATCATTCTCTTTAGCCGTCAAACACTCTAAGACACTCTTAGATATTGGGGGTTGAAATATTTTGACTCAACCAATGTATATAGTTATTATTCTTAATCAGGTTAGATCATCGATTAACTTAATCTCCCTATATTTTCTGTTCATGTATCATATTCTATAATTGAATGTATACATGCTTCAATATTGTTTTCAAAAATATGATATTATACTAAATTTTTCTTTAAATAATAAATTTTGTTCTTCTATCGAAAAAAGGATTTTCTTATTAAAATTATTGATTTGAGTTTTTCAAGTTCAAACCAGGCTATAAAAAATATCCAAACTTTGACTTATTTTACATAAAAGAATTTTTAATAGGGTATTTTTCATTTAAACTTTATTTTTTTGAGTCAAATTTATCAAACTTGGTGAGTTTTGTAAGCTATAATAAGGTTCATTATATATTCATACAAAATTTAAATATTTAATACATTTTAATTTGATGATGTTAAAGAGAGAAAATTTTGAGAATTTTGAAAGAGAGAAAATTTTGAGAATCTTTTAAAAATTAAGGAAGAAATTGGAAACAAAATACATTTAAAGAATAAAAGTAAAATTTAAAGTAAAGTTAATTGAAACCTACTTCGTTAAGGGAGAAAAGTGAAACTCCAAGGAAGATATGCATTTTTGCTTTTATTATTTAAAAATTATTTAAACTAATTTATTATGAATACTTTAAAAGTAGTATTTGATTTACTAAAGGACGAAATTTCTTATAGTGAAATCAATTTCATAAACACATAAAAGAAATTAACAAAATGAATGTTAAATTGACTGATCCAACGATACATAAAAAAAATGAAACTGAATAATGAACACACTGAATGATCTTTCCTCCTTTGATTCAGTTCAGAAATTTCCTTTTCACTTTATAATATAAGATTAGATATTAAAATTTAATTATAGAAGACTAAAATTCTATTTTAGCCATGAATTAATTTTTGATAAAATATTTTTCAGAATTATCTTATGAATTATATCTCTCATTAAAATTACTTTTTTAATTTAAGTAATTAACAAATTATTGTCAATTATATTTTTTAAAAATATGTTAATTTGAAAAATATGAATAACCATCCTGACTTTTTCGACCCCATTATAAAATGCCGCGAGTCATTAGCCACAACTACTGAGTCATATTTTCGTGTTGAAAAATAGGGGGCATACCATAATAACCCTTCCACTTTGAATCGAAGCTCGCAATTATTCATAATGCCGATGAGTGATAGATAATTCGAGACAGAAAATTCGAAAGAAGAAGCAACTGCGTCAACATTAGCTGCATATCTCACCCGAAGATGAACAGGTAAGAAACAAGCAAAGGGAAAGGGAAAAGAGAACGGCAGAGAGAGAGAGAGAGAGAGAGAGAGAGAGAGAGGGAGTTCATTGCGGAACCGATCATCATGTCGTTCTCGTTCTTTAAGGCGAGGCCTAAAACGCCACAGGAGGTGGCCAAGTATATCAAGGAGAGTTTAATGGCCCTCGATATTAAGACTATTGTTGACGTTAAAGCTCTCGAGAAGGTTGGGCTTTTCTCCTGTTTTCTGCTATTAGTTTTCTCGCCTACTATTTGCTGATTATACCATATCTCTCGTCCGTCTTTAGATTTCCCTCGGGTTCAGATGTGACTGACTCACTCAATTGCACTTTTTTGATCCATATCCTTAATGCTCTATTTGGTTGTTCATGTTTCAGTTAAATGTGCGGTCTTGATTCGCTGGTAATAATAAATTTCTCGAATGCGTCATCCGAATTGTTCCAATAAAGACAAATTTTTGTCCACCATTATGTGCTGTGCTCTGGATATTCAGTTTTACACGCAGACGTGATTCATTCCATTTTTCAAACATTTTTCAAAAAATGTTAATGTACATATATAAGTTTTTATTTTTATATTTTGTGATTATATGAATTTTTTTATTTGAGTAACATTATTGATGAAATAATGCTTTACAGAAAGGATTCCCAGTACTCAGCTTTCCTAAATACATGTTTTCTTAACGGCGGATGCTCTGATTTGAGCTCATGAAAGCTCCTTAATGAAAGTTGGCTGGGGCTCCCCTTTGTATTGTTTATTTATAAAATTATCTAGATAAGTCCTCTTTATATCCAAAATAAGCAGATTGTACCGCAAAGGCAAAAGGTCAGAATCAAGTGAGAGTCTTTCCTATCTTCACCACCTCTTGCCCCCCACCCAAAAAAAAGGAGATTTCATTGGCTGGTTTTTTCTAGGGAAGTTGAAGAAGAGTCCGCAGAAGTGTCTTTAAATTTCAATGAATGGGTATAACGAGCACAATAAGATATTTTTGAAGTGAGATACTCTTTGATTAGATGAATTAAACTCATATAACTCAAACTTGTTTAGAGAATAAAAGAAGAAACGGAGAATTGAACTTGAGAATAGAAAAATGTATTCATTTCGTTAAGATTTTGTACCATCCCTGGTCATACTACATATGGTGGTTGCAAACTTGCAATATTTGAACTTGCAAAATTAACACTCTTTAAGTTAGTGAGCATGGACAAAAGAAACAACCACATTAATCTGAACAGGAAATTATTATAGTTTGGGAGATGAACAACTGGTTTACATCAGGTTATTAATCATCTTAAAGGATGTCAGAGACGTAACTGTTTAGCTTCCCTCTCAGGAATGCTTCTAATTACTATATCTTGTTCTTGGAAGCACGTGAAGAAAGAATGACCTAGAGATGCTTAACATTTAATTGATTGTATTTAAAATTAAGTTATTGATGGTTTGTATGCTTTATCATAGGCTTTAGAGGAAGTTGAGAAGAATTTTTCGACAATGAGATGCATGCTGTCTGGAGATGGGGAATCAGAACCAAATATGGATCAGGTATCCCAGTTAGTGGAGGAAGTTTGCAAAGAGGACGTTATTGATCTTTTAATTCACAAGCTGCCTACACTGGGATGGGAAGTAAGTTTTCTGTTGATACCAAGCACTAAAATTAGCAGTTCGCTTATATTGTTGTTCGTTGTTAGTCTTTGAATTCTGATACAGGCAAGGAAGGATTTAGTCCATTGTTGGTCTATATTGTTGAAACAAAAGGTTGACTCCAAATACTGTTGCGTAGAATACATTGAACAACACTTTGAGCTACTTGACTTTCTTGTGGTATGGTAAGTTATTTGGTGCCCTGCATCTTTTTTTTCTTTAAGTTTGAACTGTTTTTTCCTCTTTTCCTTACCCTTCTCTCGAAGGTGGACTTTTCCAAGTTATAGAGCTCTCATGTGGAATTTTAAGCTTGTCAAGATGGAAGCTATAAAATTAATGATCTGTGTCAAATTAGATGTAATCTTTTTTCTGTATGTTTTGTATTATTATGGATGGAATATAAAAGCTCTCTGTGTTCTTGCTAGAAGTTAGCAAATAAGTTCTTATGAACATTTTAGAGTTAGTGAAACTACTATAGGTGTGAATGGAGATGAACCTAAACTGCCATTTTTTGGCCATAAAATAGTTTCTACAAATTTGAGTGCCAAGTGCTATGTAAAACCTATTATGTGCAGCTCATTCTGAGATTATGTATGTGTGTGTGTGTGTGTGTGTGTGTGTGTGTGTGTCTAGGAATTTTAGAAAGTAAAGTTGATAGCATTGTATTTTGCTTCCATGTAGGAGGATTTAATTACATACTGACCACCTCTTTCTTACTGTTGTAGTCTACTATCATCAATATTTTTACATTTCTTAAAAGTATTAATTTCAAGTATACTTATTGTAATTGAATTTTAACATTGGCATCTTCAAAGATGTATATTCCTGTTAAGACCCCAAATAAGACTCTGTTCTGTTTTAAAAAATCTCGATTGGTTGACCTCATTGGTCTTGTAGGTGAAATCTTGGATGAAATTTAACTGTGTTTCATGTTATTGTTAAGAGGTGGTTTAAAATTACATTTTGACATCCCAAAATAACTTTCATGCCCAAAACTAATTCTTCTTTTCTTCTTTTTGAGTTGGTTGGGAACTTCTAAGTGTATGTTTAGATTGAGGAGAGTTGGGGAGAAGGGAAGGGAATTTATAGGGACATGGGTAGTATAGGATGTCTAAGTCTCACATCGAGTAGTATAGGATGCTTGATAGGTTACTTAATTGACAGGAGGCAATGGAGTGTGGGGAACCCACCCTTGAAAACCGGCTTTCAAAGGAGAAGAACCACACTCCTTAAGTATTCCACCAAGCATCCTATATTACTCGATGTGGGACTTAGGCATCTTATAGTACTCATGTCCCTATAATAGCATCGCCCTTGATGAGTTGATGTCATGACAACTGTACTCTATGGCACTTCACTCAGCCTTCTTGTTGATCAGAACTCTCCGTAGGTAGCTCTTCTATGATGTCAACGACAGGCTCTGATATTAATTGATAGGACCCAAGGGAGTATGAGGAAGCTATTCTTAAAAGCTGGCTTGCAAGGGGGAAGAATCCCACTCCTTAAAATCCCGCCAAGCATCCCATACTACTTGATGTGAAACTTAGGCATCCCATACTACTTGTGCCCTTATCAGGATTCTTTGATTCAATCATTTATTTTGATATTAGATTTAAGCACTCATTTTTATTTCCTTATCTTCTCCACCTTTCTCCTCAATCCAAACATACTAAAGGGAAAGAAAGGTAAGATATAAATCTAAACTAAGGGGAATATCTAAATTATGTTTTCTCTTGCCTTCCCTTTTACTTCTTCCTCCTAACATACCCAAAAGGATTCTAATAAATGATTGTGAAACTACTGGGTTTAGCTGAAGCAGGCTGAACCTTCTTTTGATTCTTGCCTAAGTGATTTTGCCCTTAATTATACGCTTACGATTTGACTGAATTACACAACATGCCAAGTATACACCCTTCTTCCTAAATTAAACGTTAATAATTGATTTTCTCTAACATTTCTTAAACAGAAACAATATCAATTACAACACTTTTAGTACTCTCAAAACTCAATTGATTTCTGCCAAAATGAATTCTTTATAAACCAATTATTGTGAAAGTGATTTTTCTTATCATCAATAATCTCATAGCAATCCCAAACACATTTAGATTCTTTGTCCACTTATGTAAACAATATTCCTACTTAATCAGTGTTCTTAATTGTTAGTCTGAATAGTTGATCACACAAACTGTCTGTATCTTCATTCAAGCAGCTATGATAACAAGGAAATTGCGCTGACCTGTGGACTGATGTTGCGGGAATGCATCAAATTTCCAACACTTGCTAGGTAAGATACCTCTTCTTTGTCATTTTTTTCCTCCCTTGACTTTTTCTGATTTTTCCCCTTTCTGGAATCTCTATTTTCATCGTAGTCTCATATCAACCTTGCTGGAAATTATGTGCATATTTGCATATCAGATTGCTTTACTACTCTTGATCACTGCACATCATAAAACTGTGTTATGTAAGAATTTTTAGAATTATAGGAAGAAAAGTAAAGTGGGTTTTCTGAATTATAACAATGAATTTTGTGCATGCTTCTGTGTTTATATATTGACAATGCTCAAAGTTGAATGAGCCTCCACATCTTTTCTTGTCATCATCCCATCAGTGACATCATGTGGCTTTGATTTTCTCCATTTTCATGCACCATTTGTGATTCACTACTTAAATTTCTTATTTAGTTCATGTGTGTGTGTGTATATATGTATATATAAAATCTACTTTTGACGCATATATAACACATACAATTTTTACTTGGCCCCCCTATACTACTTAAAAGAAATATTAAATACTATTTTTTGTGAATAAAACAAAATTTTACTTTCCATTTTCAAAATTTTTCAATGTGTTTTTGAGCTTTCTTTTTTCTTTTTTTTAAATTTTTTTGGAATTGCTTCGTTTATCTGGTGTATGTCTATGTTCTCTATTTTTTATTTACTTTATCCCTCTAATCTTCACTTTTTTAGTCTTCAATAATCATATGTGTATACACTTTTAGGTATAGACTTCAACAATCAATGGCACTTTTAACACATCACACTTTTGCTCCTTCACTTTGTTTTCTTCAATCCAGATTATTTTTTATTGTTTGAATTTTGCACCATTTTTGAAGACTGATTGTTTGGAGTTTTGCCTTTTTTTTATTTTTTGGTATAATAACTTATTAATTTTTGGTTCATTGTTTTATAGTTCATTCTTTGTCATGCTTAATGCCTTCATTTTTAGTTTATACCTTTACTTCTCATTGTGTAAAACTACCTCAGTTTTCTCTATTGTACTGCGTATGTTACATATCCTCATTGTTTGAGTATTAATTGCTATATAATATAATAATCTTCTCGTATTACTTGTAT
The DNA here is from genome assembly GCA_037074485.1 of Delonix regia. Taxonomy (NCBI): domain Eukaryota; kingdom Viridiplantae; phylum Streptophyta; class Magnoliopsida; order Fabales; family Fabaceae; genus Delonix; species Delonix regia. Next base: position 34,193,230 of record CM073454.1, read on the forward strand.
TTCTTATTTTATTTAATGTTTTATCTACATTGTGATAATAAATTTTAGAAAAATGAGTGTGTTTGGTTTAGTTATTTTACTTTTAATTCTTACTAAAGCCTATCCTTAGATATTGTAGTTGAAAATGAGCGTATCTGCTTTTTATGTTGTTTAATGTTTGATAATATTGGCTCTAGATATATTTGAGTAATACATATTACTTGAATCAAATCAAATTTATTTCATATAGTATATTAGTGGTAATTTTTTTTTTTTTGGATATCTCAAATACTTTAATTGATTTTTGGCCTCCCTCACTCTATATTTTTGGCTCTGCTTCTGCACAAAGAGTTTTTATTAAAATTTTTGGCACACCCACTCTCATAAAAACCCTTTAGGCTTGAAGTAGGATAAAACACAAGCCCACCAAACCTTTGAATTGATACTTAATTTTGATTCAGAGAATTAATGTCCAGGAAAAAAAAAAGGGGGATGACAAGGATTGAACTCCTAACCACTGGGTTGAAGAAGCTCTGATACTATGTCAGAGACTACTTCAACTTAATGCTTAAGCTAACAAGTGAAGATCCATGAATGGTTTTTATTGTAAATATCTAATAGTTTGCGTATAGCTTGTAATGCTCACTTGTTGTCATATTTTTCTTTTTTCTGAATTTAAGTGATACTTTATAGTTCTGTAGGTAGTAAAAACTAACAGATGATTTTCACTATCAATGTGCCTTTTGAGACTCGTCCTTGCCATGCAGTATATCTACAAGGCAAGTCAGCTACTCCATTTCATGCTTTGAATATTGTATTTTCCAGATACATATTGGACTCTGCAAGTTTCGTGTTGTTCTTTAAATTTGTAGAGTTGCCTAACTTCGATGTTGCTTCTGATGCTTTTTCTACCATTAAGGTGAGATCTGAACTCATATTTATCCATTTAATCATACCTGCCCCCCCTTACATTTCTTAATGATTTAGACTTCCACCAGCCACCCTTTATACGTCTAAGGATTTATTTTGCAGGATCTTCTTACTAAACATGAAAAAGTGGTCTCTGAATTTTTGTCAGCTCATTATGATGAGGTTTGCATTCTGCTTGTTTTACTTATTTGATTTGAACATATCAAGGCAGCTCAGAATGCTGCGGTTGCAATATTCATGCATGTTGATTAAATATTTTCACCCAGGAGATCAAGCCTCTTGGAAAATATTTTAGCCATCTGAGTTTGTTCTTTTGGAGATAGTTAAGTGCACCTATAGCGCAATATCATCTTTGAACATGTGCATGGTGCAGATTCATTTAATGGGGGTATTTTGATGTCCCATATTATATTACAGCTTTTCTAATAGGACTTTTTGTTCCAGTTCTTTGATTTGTATGAGAAACTGTTGACATCTCCTAATTATGTCACGAGGAGGCAGTCTTTAAAGGTTAGTTCTGGTATTGATTTTCCTTGTTTTGGTTTCTGATTATCTTTTCATCTACAAGATTTTTAATAGTTAGATGTATGTGGATTTTAGCTTCTCTCAGAATTTCTTTTGGAAGCTCCAAATTCCCACATAATGAAACGCTACATCTTAGAAGTTCGTTACCTGAAAGTTATGATGACATTGTTGAGGGTATAGTTCATCTTCACTTTGTAATATTCTTTTTAATTTGTTTACTTCTTTTTGAGACTATGAGTTGCCTGCATAATTGAACATCTATTGCAACAGCATGTCTCCTTATTTCTGGGCAGTGTATAGCTTGGTGTTTTCTCTTGGTTAATCTGCATACAAAGTGAAGAGAGTTCATCTTATCTACTGGATCTGTTTTCCTGTTGTTTTAGTATTCTTTGGTACAAGGACAGGCAATTGCATGTTTGTTCTCCAAGTTCCAGTTTATTGTGGCATGTTTTCCCTTTAATTGACATGTCAAGGAGAGTAATTATTTGAATATGAATATCTGATGTTATTTTTGTGCAACTGTTAGTACTTCGGAACCACTAGAGACCACAAGATTGGTGCTTAATTTTGTTCTGTCACTTTGCGTGATTGGCATGTTAAACTGGGCTCGTACTCTTCAATTTATAATGAGCGTCCAAAGTTATAATATACTTGATGTTAAATGTTTCATACATGCTAATAGCATTGCGTTTGTTTTACCTTTCTTGCTATATGCCAGTAGGTTTACTTTATTGTTATTAATTTATTATCTTTTGGATTTTGATCTGGGCAGGACTCAAGTAAAAACATTCAATTATCCGCTTTCCACATTTTCAAGGTGATTTTTACCCTTCATATTTAACTTTACTTGATGATTGGTTTTTTCAAAAATTCAAAATTACATTGTCTTATAATCCAATGCAAATCAGAGTATGCAATCCGATTTTCTTGTCGACCATGGCCCCTTTGAGAACTGTACAGGTTGTGCATTTATGATGTTGCATTACTTGGCTAAAAATTTATCGATAGAGTTAGATCATAATTTGTTTTAACACAATTATCTAGATGACAATAGAGACTTCTATGTATATGTGGAAGCATATCGTTTTATTGTATAATATTTGGTACAAATTTGTGTTTCAAATAATTCATTGACTAAATCTCGGGAAATGCATTTATCTGAGATCATCATGGCTTCGACATTTGAAATCATCACACTTGTGATATATTATACTAAAAGCAAGACCAATTTATCCATGATCTTTTCAAATAATTTCTGGACATTCTCCTATTGATTGCAAGTTCTTCATTTTCCTTTGTTGAAAATATATGCTAGTATACCTACAAAAAAGTTTTGCTGTAGAGATGATAATCTATGAAAAACTTTTCCCACATGATTATGCAGGTTTTTGTTGCTAATCCTAATAAACCACGAGAAATAAAAATTATCTTGTCAAAGAACCGAGAGAAGCTGCTGGAATTGCTCCAAAATCTGTCTCCTGGAAAAGGTTACTACACTTCCAGTAGTGAATGGCTTTGGAAGCTATACATCTATCTTATTTTAATTCTCAGTTCCTGAATAATCCTACTAGAGACCTGAGTTTCTGAGTCGCTGCTCTTATCTTTCATGTAATGTTCAGGTTCAGAGGATGAGCAATTTGAGGAGGAAAAGGAGCTTATCATGAAGGAGATTGAAAGGGTATCTGGATAAGTTATTCTGCCAGCTGCATTTGATTTTTTCAATTTGATGTGATGACTTCATTTTGCTGCTTGTGAGCAACTTAAGTGTCCGAATGGACCAAAAGCTTTTCAGCGGACAAGGTATAAAAGTGTATGCATTTTTGTGATATGTAAACTGAATTAGAATTATTAATGAAGCATTCAAGATATCTCTCGCAGTTGCACGTTTGTGATGAAGATTTACGGCATTTTGAAGTATGGTGATATGCGAACTACCCGATGAGCGGATTATTAGATGAGGTTATAATAATTTTTCATATATATATATATATATATATATATAGGATTAATTATTACTTTAAATAATGTCCATATGATTACTGTTTGTAAGCAAATATTTATAAAATGTTAGAATACTAGTTTAAATACACTTACATTTTCAAAAAAGTACGAACTTCCGAGATGACTCCTTTTAAGATGACTCCAAAATTAAAATTATTTACTCAACAATAATTTCTCAACAACTCAAAATGTTCAACCTATAAGCAAAACATATATCGACACGACCAAAAAATCTAAAGATTTTAATTAGAAGTTAACAGAACCACTAATGTTGCGTGAAATAAAAGATTAAAATATATTTAGTCCACTCTTAACATATCCTTTAAATATTTTATTACACAATAGCACATATTTTTAAAAGAAAATTCAAATCTAAACCCATTTATATCATATTTTTGTTTGTTTGTTTGTGAGATTCTATATCAGCTTTAATCGTAAAAACAAGTATCATAAATTTGGAAGCTGACATTTTGATTAAATAATCGGAAGTGGTTCTGATAAATTTCCATTATATTTGTTTATTTATATTCCTAGAAATCTCGCAACCGCGAATTCCCGATGCATTAAACCCTTTCCTGCATAACTACACTGAATCGACAGCGGGATCAAGCCACCGTCACAACTCTCCCTCCCCTTCCACCATGAATCTCTTCAAGGCCGTATTCTCCGACGACTCCCAACCTTCCCCCGATCTCCATGAATCCGGTGAATGTGGCCACGACGAACCAGCTCCGATTCGGAGTCCCAATTCTGATGACGCTTGGAGCTTTGGAGGTCTGATCAAGACCCTCGCTTCCAAGTCCGAGTCCGTTATCGAGACCTACCGTCGCGATCTCGAAGATTTTAGTTCTGGGTTGAAGAAGGAGACTGCCGTGATCAGGGAAGTCGCTTCACGCGCCGTCAAGGACCTGCCGTCTTCGCTCGACGCTGGCGCGTCGGTGGCTCAGGAGTCGCTCGAGTCGGTTGGCCAAGCCATAGACGATATTGGCAGCTCAGTTTGGAAGTCGACGGCGCAGATTATTTCTCACGGTAGGGATACTTTACTAGTGCCTGATTTTGATCCCGACTCTTCTGATTACAATAATAATGATAAAACTATTTTTGGTAATCGACAATTGAGTGGTAGTGACCAGGGTTCTAGTTTGAAACGGTATAGTAGGTTTGATGCGCTAGTGCGTGCTCTTCAGAGTGATGTTAATACTTATTTGGTGGAGCCGGAAGATTTGGGTAATTACAATGAGTGGAAATTTGGGTTTGAGTTGGATAAGAAAGGGGAAGAGATTGAGAATTTGATTAAAGAGAATGGGGTGATTGAGGAGATTTATAGGAAGGTTGTTCCCTGTAGGATTGACCATGAAAGCTTCTGGAGTAGGTATTTTTATAGGCTGGATAAACTAAAACAGGCGGAGGATACAAGAGCTAAGCTTGTGAAGCGTGCAGTTTCTCGAGAAGAGGAAGAGGATTTGAGCTGGGATTTTGATGATGAGGATGATGTCGATGATGGGTACGAACCAAAAGGTAATTCTAGTGAAGTTGCCACAGTTGGTGGTAGTGGAGCTGTTGAGAGTGGTGAAAAAGGGAAGAAGGATCTTGGGATAGAAAACGATGTGAAGGATGCTGCTAGCAAATCTGAAACTGATGGTGGGGAAAATAAGGAGGGCAAGTACAATGATAGTGTGGCATCAAATGCCCCTGAGCCTGTAAGTGACAGTGGGAATAAGTTGGATACTAAATTTGATGAGAAAGCAGCATCAGAAGCGAAGACAGAGAATGGTGAATCTTGCAGAGATAGTGATATTTCAGTTGTTTCAAGCCAGCCTTCAATGCCTGAGGAAGAAGACATTGGCTGGGATGAAATTGAAGTTATTGGAAGTAATAATGAGAGTAAAGGGGATGGTATTGGAATCAAAACTAGGATTGATTTGCGACAGAGGTTCAGTGCACCAGACCAAGAGGAGGATCTAAGTTGGGATGTTGAAGATGATGATGAGGCTGTCAAATCATGAGCAACTTGTGAGTCAACATAGTTGCTGCTTTGATCTATTGACACGAAATTTCTTTTCATCTTTGGGTTAAACTACATATCAAGTGTATAATTCTTTCCATAAAACAATGTAAATAAACTCTTATTTTCATGGCCCATACCAGTTGAAGTCATATATTGTTACGAGACATGATCAAATGAAGATTAATTTGGAAGTTCGTTTCATGTGTACTCTTAATTCTGGTTATGGAGGGTCCCTGGACCATGTTCAATTGTATCCTACGGAAAGAAATGTAGTTCTAAATTCACGGTATTGTGGGATTGATCATAAACTTGTCATACAGAGATATCTAGTCATGAAATTTCGCATTCTCTCTCATTGCCATTGAATTTTCCCATTTCTCACTTGTACTAACATTCGGTCTCTTGCTATTTTCAACATTTCGGTAAAGGGAATATGGGAGCAAGGAAATTGACAGAAGGAAAATACAACCATGAACTGATAGACGAATAAAAGATTGAGATCCGACTAAAAGGACACAGGAAATTCAAGTGGGTATCCCTCTTTGGGATTTCTTCGATTTCAATTACGAAGTAAAGCACTCCTAGCAAAGTGGTTCAGACACACTTTTAGACTAAATCCCATATAATATTAAGATGATAACTAGTCTTTTCACCCATGCCAGAGTTATGTGGGGTAGGAACGAAAGCAATATATCTACCTTCACAATTACAAATAACTGAAATTTGGAAGCAACTACTCTCACTATGTGAGATTTTAGACAAGATGTACCAGAAGGCTGCCAAAAGGGCCACTCTTTAACCAAAAAGGATTATACTTAGTAGTGTAATTTACAGGAAACCAGATCAACTTCGGAACAGTATATGCTGTAATTTGATGCACGCCGTTCGATTCATCTCATGGCCAGCCTGCTGTCACTTTTCTTTTTTTTAATTTCTTACACATCAGACGACATGCGTTCTGTAGCAGGGGACAATGTGTTCTTCTTGTTCGGCATTAACAAAATGGATAATATTTTTTTAAGTGTCAATTATATTTAGAGGAGGAATCAATTTAGTATACTTTTTTATAGGAAATATTTTTTCAGGAAAAGCTTAGATTATCTTCTATAATTTTTTTAATAAAAATATAACATTTTTCTAATAATTAATGAATTTATTGTGCATCAACTTCCCACTCTTCGTAGAAAACTATTGACTATGTCTATGAGTATCAGCTTTGGTTTAAGATGACCATTAATAAAAAATTCTTTATGTCGTGACAACCTAGGGACAACCATTAACCATATATCTTCACTTAAAAAAAAAGGATAAATTTTAATTCTTAAAATCAATAAAACAAAATTGTATTTGCATAGTCCTTCATAAAATAATCTTCTTATGAAATTATTTTTTTAACTAAAATAAATTAAATGTGATTATGTCAATATGACTTTAAAACTTGATCCTTGTTATAATTATTGAATTTGTATGGATGTCCATAACCCCTAAAGAGTGGCTTTTTACATTCATATACCCTATAATTTCTAAATAATTTATATTTTATAATAATGTATATTAATTTCATTGTAACCTATAGGTTTACTTTTATACACTCAAAATCTATAATAGGACTATTGTATTAACGAAGAAAGTATAAGTTAAGAGAATGTTCCTTTCATTTCTCCTCTCAATATTCTCTATTACTGTCTCTTATATCTTTTCCTTAGTTTTATAACAATCCTTACAGTTTATTGCTTCTTCTCCCAGTTCTAATTTTTAATTTTATTTCCAATTTTAAATTCATAATTACAAAATGAATATTTTATTTCCATTACATATTCATCAAATATAGTTTAATTTGTTTAATTAACGTTTTTTCATCTTACTATATGTCATGAAATTTATATATTATTTTATTATTATTTTCCCACTTCACAAATATTTTCTATCGACATTAATTTAGATAATGACACCTGCAAAAATTCTTAGATTTTTTAATTCATGATTCAAATTTTTATTATTCTAAAATGTATTCAATAAATATAATTTAAAATATTAATATATTTAATTTATATTAATTATTTAATTTTTATATTTAATTATATATATATATATATTATTTTAATATACATGGTGACTAATTTTACTTGGTGTCAAAATACTAATTGAATTTTATTATTCATAGATTAATTTCACAACTTATAATAACACTTAAAATTAACTTATTATGCAAAATAAATTCAATTAATTTATATAGACATCATTAGGGAAAGTGAACTTAGTATTTTGTTCCTCACTATATCTAGTCATTATAAAAAATTTCTCAGGTCAAAACACCTTAGTTACATACTGTTTTGATGCCCTAAATCTTCAAGAAATTTCAAAACTCCTATTTTTAGGGCTGAAAAAATTACCAAAAAATGGAATAGGACGCGTGGAGCAGAATTGTAGAGGTTTGGGTTTTAGGTGACCGACATGTGAGGCACACATGCCATCACATACAACTTCTAATAGGTCGATTCAACTTGCTAAATGACCTGGTTAGAACCCTAAACCTGACTTAGAAAAATATGAAGCCTCTTGAAACAAGATTAGTACCATTTTGTTTGTTTATAATGATCTATTAATCTCCTCAAACAATTTTAGCAATCAACTCAAAATTTAGGATGGATTTTGATTGAAGTTAATGAGGATTTTTTCACATGACTTGTTTGAAAAATAGAGAAGATGAGGCCAAAGTTTCCAGCTAAGGGGTGCCGGTGACGTGGGTCACCGACGGCTTTCAACTAATGAAGTGTCGCTAGCAATAGTGGTCATCGGCGGCAATGATAACAAAAAAAAAGGTCAGAGACACATGGAGGGTTTATTTGTTTCATCAAATGAGAAATTTTGAAAAAGAAACTAAAAAAAAATTTAAAAATTTTTTTTCATAATCTTAATAAGTCCCTAAATATTGATTTGGATCCATCACGCAAATGATAAAAAAAATCCAACTAGGCTCTAATACCAATTAAAGGAATATAATTCCATGTCATAATGGGTGATAGATGAATAAGTCAATCAACAATAAATTTTACTTACTTGATGAAGCACCTAGTGCTACCATAATTTGTTAGTAGAGTGAACAATTTGCTTTACCCAAGCCTTTCGTATGTAAAAGTGAGTGAGTAATATATATATATATATATATATATAGAGAGAGAGAGAGAGAGAGAGAGAGGAATATTTTAATAAGGCAATAAAATGTCCTAATGAGTGCTCAGAATGTGTGGAAGTTGTTTTTCACATTCATAGTACTTATCTAATTAATAAATAAATATTGAAATTATTTTAAAAAGAAAAAATGGTAACTTCCCACATTTTCTTAACTACTTAGAATTGCTCAGATTTAAAATAGCATATGCTTATAGAATATTCTTCTTACCTTTTAGTCAGCAATATGATAGGATAATTATTAATAAGATTTGGGCTGTAGGTTGGGGTCTCTATCTAATAGACATATGGGTAATCTAACATATCACTGGTTGCCCACAAATAACTCAGACCCAATCCATTTTTTGTTTATATATCTAAGTTTTACTACTTAATTAATTTATTAACCAAAATAATTGACCTCATAATAAATTAATACCAATCCACATTATTTTAATATATTTTAAAAAATTAATTCAACAGTTTTGCTTGCTATTGTGTGCTGAAAATAAAATTGCAAAGTTGGTCACCCTGTAACTCGAACCTACAACATATTAGATGATGGGCCAACGTTCTAACCATTGAACCACCACACTACCTTGTGTATGAGTTTTGTTTTAAAACATATTTAAAATTCAAAAATGCATATTTAGATTTTCTTTTTATTTAATTAATGTTTAAATTCTTGAAATTTGTTTTTGAACAACTTAAGTCTTGTTGGGAAATATTGAGAGATATTTTGTCCAATATTTTATGAAATTCAATTTTATGCCATTTAATTAAATGTTTAATTTCTTGAAATATAATTTTAAGCAATATTCAGTGGCATCTTTGGATAAATTTTAAATGAAAGGATATTTAATTAATTAATTTGTCACATTTTAGTTTTGTTGACTAATTAATTAATTGATTAAAAACTCCATTATAAAAATTGCTTGTTTATACATTTTGTATGGTTATTTACAAGCATTCAAGAAAATTTTAAAGTCATGTAATTTGTATAGTTTTGGCATAATTAGAATTTAGCCATAGCACCTTTAATTATTCTAAAATTATACATTAAGTTATAAAATTACATAAAGGAAAATGACATCATGTTGTAATTAATCATCTTCAATATGGTAATTATCATCCTACAGAAATGTTATCACATATATGATTAATTAGGATGAGATAGTGAATTTTTCCTTTTCTTAATTTACCCACGGGGATTAGGGAAATGGAGCATTATTTGCTAGTTTCATCATGATTTATGCATTATCCTAATTACATAAAATGTAGCCCACATACAATTTTATTTGTCACTAGGCTTATGTTTAATTTACATGTTTACATTGGTAGAACATGTTATATAGAATTTTCAAAGTTGCCTCAATTATTGATATATGCATGTAATATTTATGTAGCTTTTTAATTACTTAACAATTTTTGTTTTCAAGTTCCCAAACTTAATGGGGATAATTACAAGATTTGGAAGGAGAAAATTCTTCTCCAATTAGGGTGGATGGACGTTGATTATGCCATTAGAAAAGATGAACCACCTACACTTATGGATACTTGCAATGTATCAACAATAACTCTTTATAAACGTTAGGAGCAATCTAATCGCCTCAACATGTTGTATATCAAATCCAAAATATCTGATAGTATACGTGGATCAATAGGAGAGCATAAAAACGTCTGCCACTTGCTAAAAGCCATTGATGAACAATTTGAATCTTTTGAAAAGGCTTTAGCAAGTACCTTAATGTCAAAATTATCCACCATGAAGCTTACTGGCTTAAAGGATGTGTGAGAGCACATCATGTAGATGAGTGATATTGCGGCTCTGTTGAAATACTTAAGGTTAGAATTCCTAATTCTTTCTTTGTGTACTTCATTCTGAATTCCCTATTGCATCAATATGGGCCTTTCAAGATCTTCTACGATAGACATAAACAAAAACGGTCAATAAATGACCATGTGTGTTCAAAAAGAAGAAAGGCTTTTGGTAGAAACAGGAAAAAGTGCACATATGACAACTTAAAGGAAAGACAAGAAACAAACCAAGGGGAAATGGAAGGGTAAAACACCCTTCCATGGTGATATTAAGAAGGAGTCTAAATGTTTTTTCTATAAGAAGAAAGGACACATGAAGAATGACTGTAACAAATTCAAGGTTTGGCTTGAAAAGAAAAGTAATTCAATCTCATTCTTTTGTTATGAATATAATATGGTAGATGTTAGTAATAACACATGGTGAATTAATTCAGTTTCTCCAATATATATTTCAAATACCTCACAGGATATTTTAAACCAAAGGAAGTTGACAGGAAGTAAGTAATACATATACTCAGGAAACAAGATGGGCTCACTGGTTGAGGCTATAGGAACTTGCAAGCTATTTTTAAATTCTGGTTTTGTTCTGATTTTGAATAAGACCTTTTATGTACCAAATTCTTTGGAAACTTGATTTTTATTTCGAAGCTTCTACCATTGGGATATTCTTTTGAATTTTCAAGGATTATGCTGAAGTTATTTTATAAATCTAATCTTGTTGGAAATGGTACAATATGTGATGGTCTTTTCCAAATTCAATTACAAGATAATTCATTACATGAAACCATGCATGCTTCCAGTAACATAGGTATAAAGAGATATGTTACTAATAAAAATTCTTTTATATTATGGCATCATAGATTGTTCATATCTCAATAGAGAGGGGAAAAAAGTTAGTAAAGGAAAGAGTATTGAATACTCAAAAGAAATGTTTATTCATTTAGTCCGTGTCTAAGATTTGGATATGAAATATATTTCATCTCTGGCTTCCAATTAGGTAATTATAATTCTGTATCTAATTCCTTTTCTAGTTTATTGATATATATTGCTTTCTGTCTCTAATTCCATGTCTAATTTATTCTTAATTCAACTATATTTTCTTTTCTCCTTTTACATATCTTAGCAGAGGTACTCCCTTTGTAATTTTAGCAATAAATTTTTATCTTTTTAGATTTCACCTGATAAATAATGATTAATAACACTAAAAGTTTCTATGCATCTAAGTATCAAACACTGTAATACAATGTTGATATTAATACTACCAAAGTGTTATCAATTGGAAATAAAAATTAGAATAAATGAATTGCTATTCATCTCATAATGATATCATTGCCAATACATAAGAAAATCAATTGTCTATCTCATGGACCTCCTTATCTTCATAGTCATCATCTCCCTGAGGCACTTCCTATGTTGCATATGATGGCAATGTTTGATCACTGTGTGGGTCTAAGATACCAAACCTTCGTTTAGTAGCTCCATCCTTTGCATCATCACAACAAATTGCACATCCTTGTGTTGCAACTAAGTAGTGAGATTTGAAACTGTTGCCTTAAGTGCAACCATCCCTTCATGTATTGTAGCATTGTTGGAAGATGAAGAGGTGGTCGATTTTGCAAATAAAGCAGCTTGAGACCCTAATTCCTTGACATGACCTTTCTTGCTCACACCTCTAACAATTTCCAAGTATATATTGTTATAAGATTGATGACTACTACCTTCCCCAGTAGGATTTTAGGAATCTCTCTTAGCTATTCGCCTCTTATATTTCTCCTGAAAAACGTAAACTTTGAAACTCATCATCTAATAAATGTTTACACAAATGTACCTTTACTTTATCAATAAAATGGTATTCACTGCACTTGCAATTTCTACAAGGACATCTCAACATTCCTACTTCTATGTAATGAGCTTGTCCACAAGTAAAATCCATAAGTTCATGTATCCCAACCCAAAATTCATCTGTAATTCTTCAATCAAAACCTATTCTTTTATCCATCCACTTTCTATGATTAAAGGCAACCATCTCTATGCTAATTAAACAACTAAAATTGGCCATAGACATAAGCAAGCAAAAAGAGAAGTTAGATACAATAGGTTTAATTCATTTTTTGACACAAAAAAATTATGGAATGAATTAAGGCATACTTATGCTAAAGTTGCTCTCATCCCAATTATTAGCATCTGATTTGCAAACTAGTTCTTACTGAATTGAAATTAAAAGTACAACATGACATAGGAAAATTGTCAAAGTTACAACTAACTTTATGATTGTTGGCCCAAAGCACATATTTGATGGATGAAAAATCAAATGAAGAAGGAAGGCCCAGCCTACATAAGAAAAGTAAGTCTAGAGCATTTTTAAACTCAACCCATCTCAACCCACAAGTGGAAGACAGCTCATCCAAAGTACAAAAGCTGTTGTAAAGTGAAAGTCATTAGAGTTTTCTCTGAACTTCCTTTGCCACACTCTTCCTGCGCCTTCTTTTTGCTTTTTGGAAGTGCTGTTAGTAGAAACTATTAATTGCGCCTCAACAAAACTTGGATCCATCGTGCCATTGGAGCAAAAAATTGTACATCATAGCAGTCAAAGAAGAAGCAGCAAAATCTCTCTCTCTTCATCAATATCTTCTGCAATAAATGCTCACCAACATCTCTTTCTGAGAAAGCTATAAATACCATGAAACTTCTGCCTTTAAGGACAGTGAAATAGTGAGATAGAAATGAGAAAGAGCTGAATAGAAAGAAGCATTCTATAACATTGTTAAAATTTTTTTTTTTTAGTGCTTAGTCTCTGGTTTATTTGCTTTTTAGAAGCATATTTGAGTTGTTTAAGAAAACCCAATTGTGTAGGGTTTATAAAACTTTTCTTTAACTGATTGGTATACATTTGTCTTAAGTGGAGAAGAAGATTATTGTTGTTGTAAAGTTTGAGGTTGAGTTAAAAAGCCTTGTGTTTGGAGTTAGCACATGAAAACTTATTGTGAAAGTGTAAGAAAAACTTTTCTTAGTGAAAAATCCCTTGGAGAAGACAAGGGGACTAGAAGTAGGCATTATGGTTGGTCGAACCAGGATAAACTTAGGTGTTTGATTTTCTTTCCTTGATCTTTATCTTTCTGTATATCTTTCAATCAACTTAAAATTTTATAGTTAACTAATTCTTTCTTTCATCTGTTATTTTCAAGAAATTCAGTTTACTAAAATATTTATAGTTAACTGTCTTTCCTGCTGTCACTACGAACTCACTAACTGAAAGGATTAGTCAACTTCAATATATTACAGTTAACTATTTATTGCAATTTATAGCTATCTAAAGATATTTTTTTAGTTAACTCTCTTCTTCTTTATTCTCTTCTAAGAAAGTAAATGTCTTATTGAAAAATTCAGTCGACTGTATTTTATTTCAGTTAACTATTTATTGTGCATTACAGTTGATTGTAAATTTTTCAATTAACTAAAATTTTCAAAACAAAATTTTAATTTTAAATTTTAAGTGCACCTATTCACCCCTTCCCTCTAGGTGCATTGTCAATTGGTCAGAGTAGTGATCTCACTTGGTCTGTGCTTTACAACTAGGAGAAAAGATCCATTTTGTAGAAAATGATTTCACAACATCTTGAGGGAGCTTATTTCAGTGAAGGGCACTCCACCTCGAGGCCTCCTTACTTCAATAGAAACCATTACACATACTGGAAAGGCATAATGAAGATTTTCATATAGGCCACAGATTACCCAGTATAGAAGGTTATTGAGCAAGGTCTAAAATTTCCTAAAACTGAAAATAGGGAACTCAAACTAGAAGAAAAATATAATAAAGAGGACATCAAAATGATTCAGGCAAATGCTAGAGCTATTAACATTCTCTATTGTGCTGTCAGCGGAGAAGAGAATGATAAAATTTCAACATGTGATACAACAAAGGAAATGTGAGACAAACTAGAAGTCACAACCAATGTGAAGGATTCAAAGATAAGTACTTTACAGTATGAGTTGGAACTGTTTGAAATAAAGGAGAATGAGGACATAGAAGTTATGTTTAATCGTTTCTAAAAAATTATGGGTCAATTGAAACTTCTTGGACAATTCTACATGAATCACGAAACCATGAAAATGGCACTAAGATCTCTACCAGAAAGTTGGAAGTCCAAAGTATACAACATTGAAAGCAGCTCAAGGTTCAAAGAATTAACCTATGATAAGCTGAGAGGAATCCTTATTGCCTACCAGAACAATCATCTTAAGCACTATGAGCTAAAAAGTGAAAGAAACTTGGCACTAAAAGCTTCAGCAACTTTTGAGTAGCACAGGATGAAGAAAGCAAAGTAGATTTACAAGAACTAGCCTTCTTCTCAAAGAAATTTGAGAAATATGCTAGACATAAGGGTAAGCTCATGATGAACAAAAGAAACTTCCTAAGAAAGGAATTCAAGAAAGATGAACAAAGGAAGAACTCCATAACCTGCTATGAATGTGGAAGAAATGGACACATTCAGTCTGACTGTCCCTTCTTGAAGAAAAGTTTGACAGAAACTTAAATAGAAGAAGAGCACTTATAGCATAGAGTGATGATGATGAAGATGAAGAAGAAGAGGAGCTAGAATAAGAAATGGCCAACCTATGTTTCATGGCTACATCAGAAAATGAGATAACCATTGATTCCTCTGAAGAAGAATTACAAAATACTTTAAATAAGATGTTTGATGATTTTGAAAAATTATTCATTAAGTACAAAAGTTTAGAAAAGGAAAAATAATTGATTGAGAAAAACTTTCAAATCCTAAAGATTGAAAGTGAAAAGGCTTTAAAAGAAAATAAAGATTTACAAGTTAAAGTTTCTACACTGACTAGAGATTTAGCAAATTTTTTTAAAGGAGAAGAAAACTTAAATCTATTTTTAGGACAACAAAAATGTAGCTTTGATAAATCAGGTCTTGGTTATAATAAAAATAGTTTTGTTAAATTCTACAAGAATTTCTATGTAAAATCTTCTTGCATTATATGTATTCATTGTGAAAGAAAAGGACACACTTGCTACAAATGTAAATATCATAAAAACAACATGGTTTGGATCCCTAAAGGCACCTCCTCTACCTATACTAACAAGAAAGGACCTAAGCAAGTATGAGTACCTAAAACAATGTAAATTTTTTTGCAGATTTGCCTCAAAGGATGAACTTTCAGAAATTAATAGTTCTTGGATAGTGGCTACTCAAGACACATGACTGGAGATCCTTCCAAATTTATCTCAATATCAATGAAGGATGATGGATCAGTCACCTTTGGAGATAACAACAAAGGTAAAATAGTTGGCATAGGTAAGGTACAATTACTCTCTGACTGCTGTATAGAAAATGTGTATCTTGTAGAAGGACTCAAACATAATCTTCTTAGCATTAGTCAACTGTGACAAAGGATACAAAGTAATGTTTGAATCACTTTGCTGTAAAGTGTTCAATGGTGACAAATCACTTTTTATTAGGCAAAGACATGAGAACATCTACATCTTAAATATAGAAGATTTATTTACAAAGAATGTTACATGTCTCTCATCTATTTGCAAACTCTTGGGTATGGCATAAAAGATTAGGTCATGCCAGCATGCATCTCATTTCAAAACTTTCTAAACTTGATCTTGTTAAAGGTCTTCCAAAATTAAATTTTGAAAAAGATCATATATGTGATGCATGTCAACTTAGCAAACAAATAAAGTCCTCTTTTAAATCTAAGGATTGTGTCTCTTCTTCTAGACCACTACAATTATTACACATGGACTTGTTTGGACCTACACAAACTAAAAGCTTTGGTGGAAAAAGTTATGCTTTTGTCATCATTGATGACTACTCAAGATACACTTGGGTGTACTTTCTAAGTCATAAGGATGAAACCTTCAAATTCTTTGAAATATTTTGTAAACAAGTTCAAATGGAACAAGGGTATATGATATCAAGTATTAGGAGTGATCATGGAAGAGAATTTGAAAACAAACATTTTGAAACTTTTTGCAATAAGCATGGTTTCAACCATAATGTCTCCTTTCCTAGAACTCCACAACAAAATGGTGTGGTGAAAAGGAAGAATAGAACATTAAAAGATATGACTAGAACTTTGCTTCTTGACAATGATCTTCCTAAATACTTTTGGGCTGAAGTTATAAATACTGCTTGTTATATTTTAAATCGTTGCTTAATAAGGCATATTTTCTTGAAAACACCCTATGAACTTTGGAAAGGAAGAAAACCCAACATTAGTTATTTTCATACTTTTGGATATAAATGCTTTATTTACAACAATGGCGAAAACAATTTGGGGAAATTTGATGCACGCAATGACGAGGGTATATTTCTAGGTTATTCAACCTCTAGCAAATCATATAGAGTCTACAATAAACATACATGAGTAGTAGAGGAATCCATGCATGTAATTTTTTATGATTCTAACTCAAATTCCAAGAAATATGTAGCCACAGATGATGATGAAGAACCTGTACCTGTCTCTATTCAACACTCAAATAAGAAAATCTAAGAAAATGTGTCTGAATCAAATGAAAATTAGAAAACTCAACTTGATGAAGATTTCAGTCAATTGGAAATTGAACACAGTCAACTGAACACTAATCGAAACACTCCTGTGAATCAAGATTTCAGTCTACTAGAAAAGGAACACAGTCAACTGGAAAAATCCAGGACATAACGGATACTTCCAAGAGAATAGAAACACTCACCCTCTTATCCCATGCAATTCATTCTTAGATAACCACTAGAAGGGCTAAGAACCATATCATCATTCAAACAAAACATCAATTTAACTCTCCTATCCCAAATAGAGCCTAAGATAATAAATAAAGCTTTGAATGATGAATGATGGATTTCAATTATGCAAGAGGAGCTGAATCAATTTAAAAGAAATAAGATATGGACTCTTGTTGAAAACTAAAAGATGCCTCCATAATAGAAATTAAATGGGTATTTAGAAATAAGTTGGATGAGCAAGGAAAAGTAATAAGAAATAAAGCTTTCTTAGTTGCCTAAGGATACACTCAATAGAAGGGTATTGACTATGATGAAACCTATGCTCTTGTTACTAGATTATAATCCATTAGAATGCTACTTGCTTATGCTTCTCATATATATTTTAAATTATACCAAATGGATGTCAAGATAGCGTTTTTGAATGGTTTGATAAATGAAGAAGTGTATGTTAAACACCCTCCTGGATTTGAATGTGAAGAATTGCCTAACCATGTGTATAAGCTCTCAAAAGCTCTTTATGGCTTAAAGCAAGATCCTAGAGCTTGGTATGAGAGGTTAAACAATTTTCTTATAACAAATGGTTTTAAAAGAGGAAATGTTGACACCACCTTATTCATTAGGAAAAATAATAAAGAATTTGTACTTGTTCAAGTATATGTTGATAATATTGTTTTTGGAAGTACTAATAATGATCTGTGCAAGGAATTTTCAAAACTTATGCAAAGTGAATTTGAAATGAGCATGATGGGTGAGATGACTTTCTTCCTTGGCCTTTAAATAAAACAAACAAATAAAGGAAACTTCATCAGTCAAACCAAGTATACAAGGGATTTACTTCATAGATTCGACTTTAGAAATGCAAAGCCTATGGGAACACCTATGAATCCTTCTATCCACTTAGAAAAGGATGAGAATGGTAAGGATTTTGATCAAAAGGTATATAGAGGTATGATTGGTTCTCTCTTGTATCTTACTGCTAGTTGCCCTGATATTATGAATAGCGTTTGCATATGTTCTAGATATCAAACTAATCCTAAAGAGTCTCATTATATTGCAATTAAAAGAATATTCAGATATCTAGTAGGAACTTAAGATTATGGCCTATGGTATCCTAGAACTAATAAGTTTAATCTAGTTGGATATGCATACTCTGACTTTACAAGAGATAAATTGGATAGAAAGAGCACTAGTGGAACTTGTTAAATGCTTGGGAAGGCTCTAGTCTCTTGGTTCAGCAAGAAGCAAATCTCAGTGGTATTATCCACCACAAAAGCAGAATACATGGCACTTGGAAGTTGTTGCACTCAACTCCTATGGATGAAACAACTTGAAGACTATTCTCTAAGTTTGTTATAAATTCCAATTTACTGTAATAACACAAGTGCCATTTGTCTAACCAAGATCCCAGTTCATCATGCAAGAACAAAACACATCGAGGTTCACCATCACTTTATCCGAGATCATGTTTAACATGGAACCATTGAGGTAAAATATGCTAAGACTGAAAATCAGCTGGCTGACATCTTCATTAAGCCTCTTCATGAAGACAGGTTCAAATTTTTGTGCGCTAAACTTAGAATAATTGAGTTATGTGAAACATAAAATTTTCTGGAAATTTTTATTCAATTGTAAAATTGTCAGTTAACTGAATTTTTGCCTTTTGAGTCAACTAAAAATTCTCAGTTAACTGAAATTTTACAAAATAGTCGACTGAAATATTTTCAGTTAACTTAAATTTGGAAACTTCAAGTAATCTATAAATTTCAATTGACTATATCTTTTTGAGTTAACTGATTTTTGTCTGAGGCTAAAATTGTAAATCAAAAAAACAAAAATCCAAAACGGTGAGTTTTGCTGATCACTTAGTCAAATCAATAAGAAACTTTCTAGTTTCCCTCCATAACTCTCTAACAGTTACATCATGAAACTGCTAATGGGAACTAACTTTGTAACTATCCTGTTCACACTGACTGATATGAGAAGACAGGATTTTATGCTTTTCTTGAGACTCAAAATCACCAGACTGCCTCTCAGTCTCTCACTCTGAATGTTTCGTGCCTTAGAACACTCAGAAATCCTCCCTCAGAACACTCTGTCTCTCTCACTACAACAAATTCAACCTCTGGTTTCCATGGCTGACAATGTCCCTTTTACTCATTGAAGGTCTACTCGTCAATCTACAGTAGCTCAACCTTTTCAGTGACAACCACCAAGGAGCAATCTCTACCACTTGTGAGCGAAGAAGTTCTTATAACTACTGAATCACCTGTCTCAACACCTTTTCCTAAGCTTACAACTTTCAGAAGAAAACAAAAAGTGGTCGTTCCTTCGTCTTCTGTAGAAGAAGAGGAACCACCAATCTCTGTAGAAGAACACCCGGTAATAGAAGAAAACCTGGTAACAGAAGAGATTTTAACATCTACAGAAAATGTTGAAGTCCAAGAAACAGTAATGGAGACCGCTCTACCACCACAGTCAACTTGCCTTTCAACAAAGATTCCAGCCACCTCTGCCCAACTTAAAAATACCAAAGGGAAATGTATTTCCTCTTCTTATATTTTAAGGCATTTTAGATCAACTGAGCATAAGTCCAAGTATAGATAATATTTTGCCTCTAAACCTATTGCTCATAGTTGAACTGGACACTTTTAAAAACTTGGCCACTTACACATTCTTGTTAAGCCAAAAATTTGAAACCTAGGATGGTCTCCTATATTTACTCTGTCTGAACCGGTTTATGAAGATTTAGTCAGAAAATTCTATACAAATTTGTCTATTTTGGGTGATGAGTCCACTGTTGAGTTTTTGGTTGATGGAGTCCAAATAATCATAGATGAGAATACCATAGTTGAGGTTTTGAATATGCACTTTGAGGCTAAGGATAAATGTTTCTTTAAGAGCAAATGGCCTAAGTCCTTCAACTTTACCTATGAGGAGGTTAAGAATGAACTAGTTGAGAGGAGTGAGTTTTTACAGGGTCAGAAACTAAATGGGTTAGCCTTCTCATTTAAGGACAGAGTCAAAGCATACATGATTGCCACTTATGTGCTTCTTAGGACTAGATCTCTAGAAGTGCTAAGCAAGAGGAAATTGCTACTGTTGTTCTGCCTGCATACCCAACAGACCATAAACCTGCACCGTTGGATAATTCAGTACATGTTGGAAAGTAGTACCCATCTAGATCCCACTTTTAGTCTTCCTTATGGCATACTCATTACCTGGATATTTAGAGATCAATGAGTTGATTTAGATCAACACCCTTGTAAACAAATAATTGCCATATATGATGCTTCGTCTTTTAAACTCATGAAGTATAAATTTGTGGATGATTAGTGGGTAAGAATAGCTGACATTGACAACCCTCTAGCTTAACCTATTCCCACTTCTTTTGAGCCTCCTAAGGATTCTATACCTCTATCTTCTTCTACACCACTAATAGAACCTTCCTCCTCAGTGGGCAGTTTTCTCCCAAACCCACTTCAAATCCTCAACACCTTGGTAAACAATCAGACTCATATGCTTTCTCTCATGGACTCCATGCATATTCAGTTAAGTGAAGTTCAATCTCAACTAACAATCATTCATGGCCAACTGAATACCTACAATCAGTGCTTTAACACCATTAACACTGATGTCTAAGATGCCAAGGCTGCACTGCAACAGACAGAAGCTCAGCTGACTCAATGTTTTCAAGACCTTCGTGACACCATCCTCCAATCACATATGGGTCTTCAACAGATTCTTCAATCTTCCAGGGGTCGCTGATTTTAAGGGATTTCTCTTTCTGGTTAACACATGGCCTATGATAGCCCCTGTGAACACCCCACCTAAAATAACAATAATAATAATAATAATAATAATAACAAATAATAATAATAATTATAGTAATGATAATAAACAAAATTAAAAATTTTAAAAATTAATTAATTAAAAACAAAAATGCAAAAAGCAAAAGATAGAAGTAACATGGGAAAAACCAAATATAAAACCAAAAAATATTAAAAGGAAAAATTCAAAATACATATTTGAAGTAAAGACATGATAATCATCTTGCAAAAAAATAAAATGAATAGGGTCAACAAATTTTTGAATTAATCCAAATACAAAGAGGAGAGAAAGACCACCTAATTAAAATAAAAATGCAAACTTGCCTACTTGTTCTCACACACATTCACTTGCTCACACTTACACACTCCTACTTGCTCACACTCACACACTCTTACTGACACATGCACACACTCACGGACACACACACTACTCTCACACACTCTAAGAAACAAAAGGACACAAGGAGGGCTGAAAAGGCAAAAAGGAGCAGGAGACACGGGAAGAAAAGGAGGGTTTGTTGCTGAAAAGTGAGAGGGAGCAGAAGCAATGGTAGTGGCTGAAAAGGGAGGCAGTATGCACCAGAAAAAGAGAGGAAGAGAGCAGAAAAAGAGAAGAAGGCTGGAGGCTTAGGGAAAAAAAGGAAAGAAATGAAGAGAAAAAGAGAGAGGAGGCACTGCTAAAAAAAAGGGTGGCTGGAGGATAAGAGAGCCAAACCCGAGACGAGAGGTGAAGGAAAAAAGCAAATCGAGAGAAGAGCTGAAGCAGACCGTGATGAGCTAGAAGCAGAACGAGCTAGGCAGAACGAGGACGAGAACCAGGGAAGCTAAGAACCGAGGAGAAAGTCTGGAAGCTAAAAACCAAGGAGAGCTGGGCGTGAACTAAAGGGGGAGCTGGAACCGCAGCCTTTAATAGTTATGGTAAACCAACTAGCTATCTTATTGCAGACCTTTTCAATCAGTTGAGTGGAACATGAAACTTCACGAAGTTTGATTTGTGGTCGGGGTATTATCAAGTGCGTATTGCCGAGGGTGAGCCTCTTTCTTTCCTTTTCCCTGCCCCCCGCCGCGTAAGTAATTGGGCTTTTTAAAGTCCAATTATGCGTCTTAAGTTCCTTGACCAAGGAGATTTGTTGCATTGCTATTTTTCCTTTTTGAAAAATGGATGCATGGGTTTCCAAGGGCCACATGATAACGAGCTGTGATTGAGCTGAGGCCGAAACCAACTTCCCCTGTTTTGGACGCTATGAGCAGGGATAAACAGAGAGAGAGTGAGCTGAAGGTGCCGTGAAGGAGAAGAGAGGAAGAGAGTAAGCTTCTTTGGATTCCTGATGCTTTCATATTTGTTTTATCATGTTTATATGTATGTATGTGTATGTGTTTATATATATGTGTTTATATATATAGATACATGTAGGTGTAGGTGTGGGGATGCTTTTTCTCCTTCTTGAAGTTTGCTTCCTTTTGTGTCTACATGTATATACATATATAGATGCATAGAAGTATATTGTATATGTGTTTATATATACATGTACATATATATGCATGTAGATAGATATATATATATATATATATATATTTGAGCGTATATATATGCACATTTGTTTCACTGCTGTCTGATGCTTGCTCTCCCTCTCTTTCTATCATGCTCATATATATACTATATAGGTGTTTATATATATGTATATATATATATATATATATATATGTATATAGGTGAATATATATGTGTGTGTAGATATAGATATATGCTGCCTTCACTGCGTGATGTTTTTCCTGAAGCTTTCCACCTCTCATATCATGCATATATACATATCCATATGTGTTTACATATATATATATATATATGTGAATGTGTGCATATGGACATGTGATTTCTTTATTTTTTTCTTTTCTTTCCTATTTTCCTGATGGCTGCTTCTTGTTGTTCTCCTCTTCCATCATGCCTACATTACATGTGTCTACATAAATATATATATATATATATATACGTATGTATACATATATATAAATGTATATAGGTTTATATATATATATATATATATATAAGCATGGGAGTGTTCCATGCGTTTCCTGACCCTTTTCATACCTTTCATGTCATGCTTGTATAGATATTACATATATGTTTGTATATATATATATATGTATACATATATATATATATATATATATGTGTGTGTGTGTGTGTGTGTGTGTATACCTAGATATATCTATATGTATATGTGTGTGTGTATATGGGTATATGTTTTTTTCTTCTCCCTGATGCTTGCTTCCTGGAGCATTCTTTACTTCATACTATGCTTATATATATGTTACATATGCATATATATATATATATATATATGGATACATATAGGTATACATATATTATTATTATCTTTGTGTCAATACGAGATTAATTTTGACTTTATAAACAAAGTTTTAAGAAAGTCATCGAGTGAGAATATTATTCTCTTCAGGTGTTTGGGGATCGTGTGAGATTCAGATCTCCTTAGATCCCGAGGAAAAAAAATTATTAATTAAAATTTAATACATATTTGCTATAAATAACAATAATACAAAAAGAATAATAATAATAATAATAATAATTAAATATTTACTTTAATTAAATAATTTTCCATTATCTGCAAAATTATTGTGTGAGAAGATCGTTCTCCTCGATTGCATGGGATTATGTGAGATTTTAGTTTCCTTAGATTCCTAAAGTTCGTATACATTTGCTTAAAAATAATAATAATTAAATATTTACTTCAATTAAAATACTTTTCCATTATTTATGAAATTATCGTGTGAGAATGTTGATCTCCTCGATTGCATGGGATTATGTGGGATTTTAGTCTCCTTAGATCCCTAAAATTAATACACCTTTATCTAAAAAATAAATAAATAAAATAAATATGTAATAATAAAAAAAATAATAAGTAAATATTCACCCTAATTAAACATCCTCCATTATTTATGAAATTATCATGTGAGAATGTTGATATCCTCGATTGCATGAGATTATGTGAGATTTTATTCTCCTTAGATCCCTAATATTATTACACATCTGTCTAAAAAAAATGATAATGATATAACGATAATAAAAAAAAATCATAATTAAATATTCATGCTGATTCAATATTCCTGCTATTTACAAAATTATCGTGTGAGAATATAGTTCTCCTTGAATGTTTCAGGTTATGTGAAATTTTAATTTCCATAAACCCTGAAAATTAATTCATACTTGTTTTAAAATAATAATAACACAAAAATAAATATTTTCATTGAGTTTTTTTTACAAAGAGATTAGTTCCTCCTTCATAATCATTTCATTTAAAATTTAAAATAAAGTATTCAAAATTCCAAAAATAAAAAAAAAATTTAAAAGAGTAAATGAAGAGATCAGGAAAGCAAGATTAATCAAATTGTAGGAAATTAAAATATACAAATCAAACCCCAATTCCGTTTTGTTTATGAAATTCTATTTTTGAACCTTCCTGTTCTCATTGCAAAACGTACAAATCATCACTCAATGAACATGCTTTTTTTGGTCGAACTACGTGGATTTTGATCCCTATCGTAGGGTACGTAGGCCCTAAGCTTTCATCCTAGGTCAAGTCTGCCCTTTGTAAATATCTGTCTATTTGCTTTCATTCTTGCTATTTTGTCTCCTCTGTTTAACGGGTATGTATGTCGATAAAAAGGTTAATCGAGACGAATTTAAAAGCTATATTCTATTTCAGCTGACTGGTTTAAGGTAACCGTCCTTATGGACGGGTGTTGTGGGGTGCCTAACACCTTCCCCACACTCAAATAGACTCCTGAACTCATCTCTAATTTCGCAGACTATGTTGCCTTTTTTCTTTTTATTTAAATTGGTTTTCCAAAGTTTTCCATTAAAAATTTTAGTGGCGACTCCAAATAAATTGGTTTTCAATATTCATTTTTGGGAATCAATTTAAACACCTTTATTTTATTTCGCTGTAAGGTCGGTTACGACAGTTTGGCGACTCCACTGGGGAATATTCGTGAGGCAAGCCTGTTTAATTATTAGTTGAAGTAATATGGCTCCTTGTTATTTTAATTACCCTTGTTGTGTTTTGTTTGATTTAATGGTTTATTCTTCTTTTTTTTTTTTTTTGATGTTTCTTGTTCATTTATCTCTTGTGGTCGCACGATATGCCTGTATTTTCTCATGTATTTGCTATTTATTTTTGCTGTTTGTATAAGTGTATGTCTTCTTTTTCAGTCATACAACATGCTTAATGTCCTTCACTTGCTATATAATTTCGTTAGTTTATTTGCAACACATATGCTAGGATAAAGAACATGCGGAATAAAAAACTTAGGATAGACAACCCCTGTTTATATTGTAAGCTCTTGGCTTCTCTTGCAATTTAGCTGTTCGATAGATGAAGGTTGGATAAACTATCGGTTTAGAGGTTTATATGCTCCCTTCACATCTTAAGCACATTGACATTTTACCTCACACACTTTTGGGCTCTATACTCGGGTCCGCGTTTGCCCTAAGTTAGTAGAGGTTTATATTAGTTTTCCTGTGAAACTTCTCACTTCTTGAGATTACTGTGAAGACCTCGCTCAGGTTGTACCTCACTATGTAGATTTGATTGGAATGAGATTTTGTCCTCTTTTAGTCTAATTCATGTCGTGAGATCCTTACTCTTTTGAGTGGGGGCAATCTGAAGACCAGTAATGCTCTAAGATGCTAGACCTACCCTCAGAACTATGCACCTTAATGGACCAAACTTAATAGATAACCTTTCTAGGGCCTACCGTCTTTAGGGTACTATTCCCACATATAGGGTTGAACCGAGTTAGGACACTGATAGAGAATATTACATTCTCATTTTGCATGTTGACACATCATTCTTGGCATGATTACATTTTTTTTAAAAAAAAAAATCTTTTACGGGGTATTAAATTATCACAACATTTCCATACGATGTGTTATTAGCCAAATGAAATGAGCTAAAATTGAAAGTTCTGTCAGTACGGGATGGTTGGCCTAATGGTGCATTGATGGAGTTGGGAGCTTCTTGAAAATCAATAATTCTTGTGAAAATAATATATCAATAGATTATCTGACTCATTTATTTAAGCCTCGCCCATGTGAGGATCTATTTCTCCTTGGGTTGAGATTTATATTTGTTATTCCCAATGGATCAATAAGGCTCTTGGTGATTAATAGTGAATAAAGTGACAAGTAATCTATTGATTGAATAAGTTATGTGCTCATTTCATTTTGTTTCTAACCAACGGACTTGTTACAGTGAATCGTCATTTTCATTGGCATAAAAATATGAAGGACTCATTAGACACCACACAACCACATGATACAAGCCTAACAGGAATGGCCTTGACTAGGAGGAGAGTTCAAGTGAAGGTAGAAGCTGAATCAGTGGAGAGCTTAATCATTATGAGTGGGAAACTTATAGGGGAATAGCTTCGCCATTTTCAAAAGGATTATGGAGACATCTTGGATTTGCTATCAATCCCTATCTAGCCCGATGCACTTGTAGCCTTAGCCCAACAATGGGAGGATTCATTGAGATGCTTCACGTTTCCAACTTTCTAGCTTGCGCCCACGTTGGAAGAATACGGGGGATTGATGAAGATGCCTGTTACCAAAGACACCCCTGTCTACTTGTACCCTGGGCATCTCCCTTCCAAATGCGTTGTAGCCCAGATTCTGGGGGAGGAACCTACACGAGTACAATTATGCCACTCTGGTGCAACAGAAGGATTATCTAGGAAATATTTAGAGAAAAGGTTGGAAGCTTTAGCTGAGAAGGGGAACTGGGTTGTTTTCAAAAGAGTGCTTGCTTTGGCAGTATATAGGTTAGTATTATTCCCATCAGCAGTGGGCGTAGTTGATCTGGCAGCAATAAGTATCCTGTGGATGGTAGAAAATCACTTTGTGAATCTAGTACCAGCACTTCTAGTGGAAACGTTTTTGACATTAAGTTTTTGCCATATAGAAAAGAAAGGAAAGTTGAAATGTTGTTTGCCAATGTTAAATATATAGTGGGTTAATCATGTTTATGGTAGGGAATATCAACTTGGTATGAGATTTGACACCATCCATCACCCGATCCGAGATTATCCACATCGCAAAGGATCAATTCCATTACAAGCAAAAATGAGCCGCGATCAATGGATCAAGAAAATAGAAGGACTTGAAGATAACACCATTTGGTGGAAGCTCTCTTGGTAGGAAGGTGAGGATATTATTTACTGCTGTGGAAATTTCCCTAACGTTCCTCTTATGGATGCCCGAGGATGCGTTAATTATAATCTTGCGGTCGCGCATTGCCAATTTGCATACGAGCAGGACATCCCATCTGAAGAAGCTGTGCAAAGAGTCAGCTTCTACTATAGTGATCCTCTGAATGTGGAAATGTTCCATCAGATAAGGGATTCATGGAGCCATGTAATGTGTAAAGGGAGGTTCGAGTTAGGGAAGCGCACCGTAGCAACCACGAAAAGATATGAGGCTTGGCTTAAGAAAAGGACCGGTGGGACTCATCCACCTATGGGATCTCGTAACCCCTTATTGAGTAACAACCTACAGGAGGTTCATAAATGTTTAGCCAAACAATTAGAAGGTAAAAAGGCTAAGCTACAAAGCCTGGAAGAAGTAAGCAAAAGAAACTTGGAAAACTTATCCAAGTCACGAGAAGACGAGAGAGCAAAAAGGAGAAAAGATTCAGAGATGAACATCGAGTTAAGAAGATTGAAAGAGGAAAGTGACAAGTTGAAAAACACCGTAAGGAGGATTCAAAAACGGGCTGAAGAAAACAACAAGAAGGCCCTCTATTGTCAAGCTCGATTGTTAAAAGCTGTTAAGGAAAAGGATGCCATGATGAGGCAGGTGGAAGAACTTGAGTCTCCTAGTGATCTCCAACGAGAAATTGAGGTACTCATCAAATAGTTAGAAGAAAAGATGAGGGAGGTGACCAAGGTCAAGAGTGATAATGCGATAGCCATACAAAACTTGATCGAACAACTCAACCATCTAGCAGAAAAGGTTCGATTGTAGGAGGCTCACCATGAGGAGCAAGTGATCGAGAAAGAAATATGGCTAGAGCGTTTCAAAAGAATGATTCTGTTTGCCAATGATGCCATTCCTGAATTCATTTACGCATATAAGCAAGCTGAAGGGCACACTAACCCTACGAAGACTCCTGTGGCTGTAACTGAATTTCTCACTTTATGTCATAACCTTATGGAGGATTTGAAGATGTTAATGAAATTTTAGATGAGTAGAGGCAGAGACAATTTCAGTGTTTTGTAAAGTGAACTCATAGACTGGGTTACTTTGATGTATAATGTAATCAAACATTCTATTTTTTTAGTAAAATGCATGGTTTCTTCTTTTGGCTATTAAATATGTTTGTTATTGCATATATGGAATATCAGAAATCATGTGAGAAAGTAGGTTGTGTGGTGCAAAATAGACCTACACATGTGGATATTAAATGTCCCTTGTGTTAGCTGTTAACTTTGATTCATTAAGTGTTACAATACATACCCTCAAAGATTCAAAGGTCTATAGTCCTTATACCCTTTATGCCAAGTCAACATATTGAAAAATCAGAAACCCAGGTAACTATTTTATTATTAAAGTCCATTTTTTTTTCTTAAAAAAAGAAAGCAGGTAAAAAGCCAATATTGCCCGAGGGGGAAAGAATTCGTCTAACCAAGTTCAGTTGCCAAGAAGAACGTATTTAACTCGAGCGCGCGCTAGAGCTATGGCCACCGAAAATAGCTGATCAGAAACTGAGCAGCGGTTAAAAGCTGAAGTGGGAGCCCTGAAGGATCAAATGGGGATAATGTAGTCTCAAATGTTAGAAATGATGAAGCTATTGCAGAATATAAGTTCGAGTGTGGTTGCGAATAATGTTTCACCAAACCCCACTAATGTAGACCACGACACCCCTAATACAAATGTTGAAATATCGGGAGTAACTTCGGGTAGTCCTTTTGCCACCGAGGTACCGGAACTGACACAAAGACCTACGACAATAAGTCGACCACCAAATCCCTTGGCTTCAGGGACGGAAGGACAGGGGTATCAAGAATGGAACCAAGGGGGTGTTTCCCTCTATGACCTTCCAGGAAGGGAGCCGGCTATCGGGATCATTAGTCTTGTTTAGCCCGTTGCCAATACTGGCCTTAAGATGAAAGAAGGCAACGAGAAGAAGGATTGGGAAGAAGATATAGCAGAGGTTAAGGATAGGCTGCGAGCTCTGCAGAGGCCGACTAACTGAAGTCTGTCGAATTGGAGGAATTATGTTTAGCCCTGGAGGTACCCATCCCTAAAAAGTTCAAAGTGCCTAAGTTCACCAAGTATGATGGTAGTGGAGATCCGCACTATCATCTAAAGTTATATTGCACCAAAATGTCAGTATGATCTAGGGATGAAAGGTTCCTTATAAACTTCTTCCACGGAAGCCTGACCAGCGCAACATTGCATTGGTTCATGAAACTAGATCACTCTAAACTAAAGAGATGGAGAGATCTTACTAATGTGTTCATGAGGCAATACAGGTTTAACCTTGATACAACACCCACACGAGAGCACTTAAAGGGGTTGAAGAAGAAAGGAATAGAGACCTTTAAAGAATATGCTCAAAGGTGGAGAGCTACAGTAGCTGAGGTTCAGCCGCCGCTTCTGGACTCAGAATTGTGTTCTTATTTTATTCGTACCCTGGGGGACTCGTATCGTAAGATAATGCTCGGGACCCATGTGAATGAATTTTCTAATCTTATCCAGGTTGGGGAGAGGATAGATACTGATGTACGTGAGGGTTTGTTTGAAAGCACTTCCATAGAGACCAGGAGGCTGTAAGCAATTGAAAGAAGGAAAGAGATGTTAGTCACATCCATGTTGCGTACCAACACCCTCACCCCATGTATAATCAATATCCTCAAACGCCATTTCACGGTCCAAACCCAACCATGTCTTAGCAGCCACGAGGTCCAGCTGTGAGTAGTCATATGAGTTACTCAATGCCACCACAACCCCATCTTGGATCGCAACAAATGACGGTCCAAAATAGAGGGTTTAGGCCTATGCAACAACCTCGCGATGATAGACCGTTACCTAACTTCAATGTCAATTGATCAGAGCTCTTCCACAATTTGGTGGCTAAAAAGCTTATAGGCCCTAAGCCAGTTAAACCACTTCAACCACCATTCCCAGGGTGGTATGACTCTAACGCTACTTGTGAGTACCATATGGGAGCTATGGGACACAACATTGACAAATGTGATGCCTTCAGGAAGCACGTCTTGGCATTATTAGACAATAACCATATTGGCACAAAATAGGTAATGACCCTAACATCGTCACTAATCCGTTGCCAAATCACAATAAAGGGAAGTAAGTGTCCATGATAGATGGGGAAGAGCCCAACTTGAAAAACTTGACAGATGTGTCATCCACCATGAAGTGGTTATATAAAAGCTTGAAGGACACTGACTATATCTCCACTCGGGATGAGGAGCGAAACGTGCTCAGAGGGTCACAGAACAGCTACTGCGAGTTTCATGATGGAGAAGTGGGTCACAACATTGAAGAATGTGAGCAATTTAAGGAATTAGCGCAAAGAATGATGTCGTTTGGAATCCTGACCATTGAAAGAACTCGAGGACCCATTGAAGGGATTGTGTGCGTCACAGAGAAAAATGGTGTTAGAACTGAGGGATCACCTGACCCTACAAAGCCTAGGAACTCCTTCTTAGTGGTTAATAAACCAATTTACGAAGTTAACAAGGCTAACCCAGCCCAAAGCAACTATGACCTGCGAGGTACAACAAAAGGCTCCTTACTCGTCATACCCACACTGGCGCCTATAAAAACTCCAACCGCTATTATCCATGTGCCATCTCCATTTCCATATCGGAGCAATTGTGCCGTGCCATGGAATTACGGGCTAAAAATAAAATGCTCTCATGATAATGAGGCATCAGGAGGAAGACCTGTTATAGAAAAAGGGCAGTCAGAAATGATAGGGGGAATTACTTGCAGTGGTAGAGTATACTCCAAGGACAGAGAAGGAATCCTAAACCCGAACCCGGAAGTAGGAGAAAGCTCGAACCTCAAAGAAACCTCTAGAAAAGGAAAACAAGAGGAGACCGATGAGTTCATAAAAATTATGAAGTAAAGCGAATATGATGTGGTCAATTAGCTGCAGAAAACATCGGCTCGAATTTCCATTTTGACCCTAATAATGAATTCAGAAGCTCATCGAAAGGCATTACAAAGCGTGTTGGATGAAGCCTACGTACGACTAGATATTACTCCGGAGAAGGTGGTAAACATGATAAATACGGTAAAGAATGCCACCTTGATCGCATTTTCTGAGGACAAAGTATACCCCACACTGGTTGGAAAGCCCAAAGCCCTCCATATTACTTTGAAATGCTATGGGTACGTAATCACTAAGGTACTCATTGATGGAGGGTTTGCACTGAACATCTTACCCTTATCCACTTTAAGGCAATTACCAGTTGAGAAGTCATGCATCGAATACAATGACATGGTAGTGAGAGCCTTTGATGGGACAAGGAGGGAAGTAATTGGAAAGGTTGAACTCCCTTTGGAAATTGGTCCGAATATATTTACCGTCGAGTTCCAAGTCATGGACATTGATGCAGCATATACGATGCTTTTGGGAAGACCTTGGATTCATATGACTGGTGCAGTCCCATCAACTGTGCACCAAAGAATCAAGTATATTAGTGAAGGAAGGCTTATCACCATAAAAGGCAAAGAAGAGATGATCATCAGCAAGCCTAGCACGGTACCTTATATTGAAAATGCTGAGCAGGTTGTAGACAGCTCATACCAGAGTTTGGAAGTGCTAGAAGCTGGGAACTCCACCAAAGGTGCCGACCAGATCCCAGAAGGAGTAGGGGAATCTACCAAGGATGTCAATCAAGTAGTGGCCAAGATCATGATGAATAATGGATATCAAAAAGGAAAAGGACTGGGCGTGAAGTTGTAAGGTATAGGGGAACCGGTTGAGTTGCTTGAAAATCCAGGGCGACAAGGGTTAGGGTACGAGTTGTCTATGGAAACTTGGAGGGCACGATGGAAAGAGGGTAAACCAAGAGGGAGAACAGAAATACCCTACATCCGAGAAATGTTTCCTATTTCTGCTGAGATAATACACCCAGGCGACCTAGCCATAATGGCGAGTGAAGAAGAAGAAAAGTACACAGAGGTCGCATGGATCCAACTAGACAAGCTAGGAAAAACACTTGACAATTGGGAATTCGAAATGTTACCAGATGTTATGTCACTAGAGTAATATTTTGAATATCATCTTAAAAAGTTTTGTAATAGCTAACAATTTGAACTTTATTTTGAATATCGAATGAATGCAGCAATTTCAATCTTCTTCCAAAATCTTGTTTGAATCCTGCCTTTTCGTATTTATTCTTGCCTTTTCTACCCACTTTCCAGGGAATTTGAATCTTCGAAACTCTTGTCTGAAGCAGAGGTGCTTGGGCACTATTTGAATGAGCCTCATGTTGTCACAGATATGAATGATTTAGAAATTGATGATAATGATGACACATCTCGAACCTTCGTTAAAATAATAGAATCTATAGAAAAGGGTATTACTCCGCATGAAGAAGCTACCGAAGTGATTAATATGGGGACTGAGGATAATAAGAAGGAATTAAAAATAGTTAATAACCCAGAAAAGGAGGAAATGATTAATTTGTTTAAGATATATATGGATGTGTTTGCCTGGTCCTATCAAGATATGCCAGGAATAGACCCTGAATTGCTGCCCACAAGATACCCTTGTACCCTAATGTAGGACCTAAGAAGCAGAAGTTGAGGAGGATGAGCCCGAAGATGTCCTTCAAAATCAAGGAGGAAGTGATGAAGCAATGGGATGCTGGTTTCCTAGAAGTCTCTAAATACCCCCAATGGGTCTCGAACATAGTCCTTGTACCAAAGAAAGATGGGCGAGTGAGGATGTGCATCGATTATCGGGACTTAAACCGGGCCAGCCCGAAAGATGACTTTCCTTTACCCCATATTGACGTCTTAGTCTATAATACAGCAAGAAGCTTCAGGTATTCCTTTATGGATGGGTACTCTGGTTATAATCAAATTCCGATGCACCCTGATGACAAAGAAAAAACCACATTCATCACCCAATGGGGAACCTTCTATTACAAGGTAATGCCCTTTGGGCTTAAAAATGCTGGGGCTACCTACCAACAGGCGATGGTAGTCTTATTTCATGACTTGATGCATAAAGAAATAGAGGTACATGTGGATAATATGGTCGCTAAATCGGCTGAAGGGGAAAGTCATGTGGCTGTGTTATGAAAGCTCTTTGAAAGACTGCGGAAGTACAAACTCCGGTTGAATCCTAGTAAATGCACATTCGGGGCTACATCAGGGAAGCTTTTAGGATTCATTGTCAGTAAGAAGGGAATAGAATTAGACCCTGATAAAACTAAGGCAATTCATGATATGCCACCACCTAGCATAGAAACAGAAGTCCAAGGGTTCTTAGGGCATTTGAATTACATAGCTAGGTTCATTGCGAATTTAACTGCCACTTGTGAATCGATATTTAAATTATTACGCAAGAACCAACCAGGAGAATGGAATGAGACTTGCCAGCGAGCGTTTGACAGGATAAAGGAGTACCTATCGAATCCCCCTGTCCTGGTGCCGCCTACGCCAGGGCGGCCCCTTATCCTTTATTTGACGATCCGACTAGGGTCCATAGTTGCTGTGTTAGGACAGCATGATGAATCAGAAAGAAAAGAGCAAGCCATTTATTACCTAAGCAAAAAATTTAATGAATGCGAGTCACGGTACCCGTTAATTGAGAAGACTTGTTGCAGTCTTGTGTGGACCACAAAGAAACTGAGGCAATATATGCTTTACCATGTCACATGGCAGATCTCCAGGATGGATCCGATCAAATACATCTTTGAGAGTCCTCATGTATCAGGAAGAGTCTCAAAATGGCAAGTGATACTCTCAGAATATGACGTGAAGTACATGACCAGTAAATCAATCAAAGGCAGCATTATAGTTGAGCATTTGGCAGCTAATCCCCTAGATGAATATCAACCGCTAGATTTTTGGTTCCCAGATGAGGATATTCTGACAATGGAGAAAGATGAACCAAAGGAGGTTAAGTGGACAATGTATTTTGATGGAGCAGCCAATGTACACGGCAGTGGATTAGGAGCGGTGATAACATCACTCGAAGGCAAGCAGTATCCAGTGGCAGTCAAACTCAGTTTTGATTGCACAAATAATGTGGCGGAATATGAGGCTTGTGTCAATGGCTTGCAAGCTGCCTTAGAGTTAGGTGTCAAAGATCTTGATGTGTTTGGCAATTTAGCCCTTGTAATTTATCAGGTAAAGGGGGAATGGCAAACCAAAGATCCCAAACTGATCCCATACCAAAAGCACCTAATAGAACTGTTATCGAGATTTAAAGAGATAAATTCTGACCCGTGATAAAAATCAATTTGCCGATGCATTGGCTACCCTAGCTATAATGATCAAGTTAGATTATGGAGTCAACATGCTTCCCATCCAGATTGAGACTCAGGACACCCCAGCTTACTGTCTAAATGTGGAGGAAGAAAGCGATGGGCAACCATGGTTCCATGATATAAAGAACTATGTCCAGAGTCAACAATACCCGATTGAGGCATCTAAGAATGATAAAAAAACCATTCGCCGATTGGCGATGAGTTTTTTCCTTAGTGGAGAAGTGTTGTATAAAAGGTCATGGGACAATACTCTGCTCCGATGTGTGGATGCATCAGAAGCACGAAGGATAATGATAGAGATTCATGAGGGAACATGTGGGACCCATGCTAATGGCCATACCATGACTAGACAAATTCAAAGGTGTGGATACTTCTGGTTAACCATGGAGAAAGATTGCATTGACTACGTGAAGAAATGTCATAAATGCCAGACATATGCTAATAGGATCAATGCTCCACTGCAACCTCTACACAACTTAGTGGCACCTTGGCCATTCTCAATGTGGGGAATAGATGTGATTGGTCCCATCAATCCAAATGCATCTAATGGACACCGATTCATTCTGGTAGCCATTGATTACTTCACAAAATGGATAGAGGCATGTTCGTTCTCCAATATTACCCAAAGGGTCTTCCTCCGATTTTTGAAATCGAACATTATATGCAGATATGGTATACCAGAAAGGATTATCACTGATAATGCGCCCAACCTAAACGGAGTTGACATCAAGAAATTATGTGAACAATTTAAGATTAAACATCACAACTCTGCACCCTATCGACCACAGATGAATGGGCAGTCGAGGCAGCAAACAAAAATATAAAAAAGATCATTAGCAAGATGACTATCACTTATAAAGACTGGCATGAGATACTCCCGTATGCTCTTCATGGGTATCGCACAATAGTACGAACATCCACAGGGGCAACGCCTTACTCTTTAGTATATGGTATGGAGGCAGTCACCCTAGTTGAGGTAGAGATCCCTTCTCTCCGAGTGTTGATCGAATCCAACCTAGAGGAGAGTGAATGGGTAAAGACACAGTATGAGCAACTGAATATGATCAAAGAAAACGACTAGTAGCTATGTGTCATGGGCAACTATACCAAAAAAGGATGGCAAAGGCCTTTAATCAAAAGATTCATCCCAGGAAATTCGAGCCAGGGGAGTTGGTTCTGAAAAAGATCCTCCCGAATCAAGAAGATAATAGAGGCAAATGGGCACCTTCATATGAAGGTCCATAAGTGGTGATACGAGCATTCTCTGGAGGTGCACTAGTTCTTGCCGATATGGATGGAAGGGAGCTCAGAAAACCAGTTAACTCTGATGCAGTAAAGAAATACTTTGCTTAAAATGGGAATGGCAGGAAAGAGGAAAGAAGAAAGAAAGGAGATTTTACAATCAGGGCCCGTTAGGTCGAAAACCTGAAAAGGTGGTTTAAACAAAAGACGGGGCAATAAATGATGAACAAAGTGAGACTGCACAAGGACCAAATCACCTATCTAGAAGGATCCTTAGAGATTGTCTTCATTAATCAGTTTCTAAATAAGTGTATCCAATGGCAACACCAGGCGCAAACAACCATTGCCACTTGGAGTCGAAAGTCAAAGTCATTCCAGTCACCTTTTTTTTGCTAGTCTTTGCATTTATATTCAATTTATCACCCACTTTCCTTAGGACCATGTAATTTATCGCTTACTCAATTAAGATAACTGCTTCTTATTACTCTTTTCCTTTCTATATACCGTATTGCCTTTATAATTGCTTCATGCATTGGACACACAAAATAAACATTCAAGTGAATAATGCCATTCAAAATATTGTCTAATGATATGCATTTCAGAAACACCCACGATTCTTTAAGTGCTTCCATGAAATTATTGGGATGAAGCTTAAAGTGTGAAACATGTACGCATCTTAGCATTTCTGTGGCATTTCTGATTTTGTTACCGGGTTACTTTGTAAAAAAGGAGATAGAAGCATTTTCAATGTCCTCTAGTTTATTGTAAGGAAAAGAATATAAGCCTACCGAGAGTTAAGCTGAAGAGGTAAAGTTATGCAGATCATCGGTTGTTGAAATGACGGATTCAGGGTCACAACACGTAAGGAGCTTGGTTAGGCAGTGCTTTCGCTCTGGGCAATATTGATGTCCTTCCAATTAACATGAACTATAACCTAACATGTCACCCCCCAGTTTCCAAAGTAAAAGGTAGAGGTTCACGTAAAGTCTCTCATTTCTAACAC
The DNA here is from genome assembly GCA_037074485.1 of Delonix regia. Taxonomy (NCBI): domain Eukaryota; kingdom Viridiplantae; phylum Streptophyta; class Magnoliopsida; order Fabales; family Fabaceae; genus Delonix; species Delonix regia. The sequence goes on from CM073454.1 coordinate 34,230,034, forward strand.
CCAGGGTATAGGTATCGTTTTGAAATATTTCAAAGCAAATAAAATTTTCATTATTCTTAAAAGACGTGACGTGCCTATCTCATGCATACATGGTTTTCCATGCTTATCATGTATCTCACTTGTGTATCATGTCCATGAAATTTACATTTCTGCCAAAATCCTGTATCGTGTCTAGGCAATTTACATTTCTGCCAAAGTCCTGCATCGTGTCCAGGAAATTTACATTTCTGCTAAAGTCCTGCATTGTGTCCAGGCAATTTACATTTCTGCCAAAGTCCTGCATCGTGTCCAGGCAATTTAAGTTTCTACCAAAGTCCTGCATCGTGTCTAGGAAATTTACATTTCTGCCAAAGTCCTGCATCATGTCCAGGCAATTTACATTTCTGCCAAAGTCTTGCATCATGTCCAAGCAATTTATGTTTTTGTCAAAGTCTTACATCGTGTCCAGGCAATTTACGTTTCTATCAAAGTCCTGCATCGTGTCCAGGCAATTTACGTTTCTGTCAAAGTCTTGCATCGTGTCCAGGCAATTTACATTTCTGTCAAAGTCCTGCCTTGTGTCCAGACAATTTACATTTCTGCCAAAGTCCTGCATCGTGTCCAGGCAATTTATGTTTCTGCCAAAGTCCTGCATCGTGTCCAGGCAATTTACGTTTTTGCCAAAGTCCTACATCGTGTCCAGGCAATTTACGTTTTTGTCAAAGTCCTACATCGTGTCTAGGCAATTTATGTTTCTGTCAAATTCCTGCATTGTGTCCAGGCAATTTACATTTCTGCTAAAGTCCTGCATCGTGTCTAGGTAATTTACATTTCTATCAAAGTTCTGCATCGTGTCCAGGAAATTTATATTTCTGCCAAAGTCCTGCATCGTGTCCAGGCAATTTACATTTCTACCAAAGTCCTGCATCGTGTCTAGGCAATTTATATTTCTGCCAAAGTCCTGCATTGTGTCCAGGCAATTTACGTTTCTGTCAAAGTCATGTATCGTGTCTAGGCAATTTACATTTATGCTAAAGTCCTGCATCGTGTCCAGGCAATTTACATTTCTGCCAAAGTCCTGCTTCGTGTCCAAGCAATTTACGTTTCTGTCAAAGTCCTGCATCGTGTCCAGGCAATTTATAGTTCTACCAAATCCTGCGTCGTGTCCAGGCAATTTACATTTATGTCAAAAGCCACGCATCCTATTCAGGCTATTAACCATCCTTTCTGAGCACGAATTTACACCTGTCTTCCCCTGTCTTCCCTCGATGTGGAGGATGGTGTATTCATGTCTTTGCTTGCTCTTAAGATTAGGTCATTTCTTCACTATATTCACTTCCTTAACTTAAGAGACAAGCAAAGAGAGGCAACTGTGAACACTCCACCTAAAATAACAATAATAATAATAATAATAATAATAATAATAACAAATAATAATAATAATTATAGTAATGATAATAAATAAAATTAAAAATTTTAAAAATTAATTAATTAAAAACAAAAATGCAAAAAGCAAAAGATAGAAGTAACATGGGAAAAACCAAATATAAAACCAAAAAATATTAAAAGGAAAAATTCAAAATACATATTTGAAGTAAAGACATGATAATCATCTTGCAAAAAAATAAAATGAATAGGATCAACAAATTTTTGAATTAATCCAAATACAAAGAGGAGAGAAAGGCCACCTAATTAAAATAAAAATGCAAACTTGCTCACTTGCTCACACTCACACACTCCCACTTGCTCACACTCACATACTCCCACTGACACATGCACACACTCACAGACACACACACTACTCTCACACACTCTAAGAAATAAAAGGACACAAAGAGGGCTGAAAAGGTAAAAAGGAGCAGGAGACATGGGAAGAAAAGGAGGATTTGTTGCTGAAAAGTGGGAGGGAGTAGAAGCAACGGTAGTGGCTGAAAAGGGAGTCAGTGTGCACCAGAAAAAAAGGGGAAGAGAGCATAAAAAGAGAAGAAGGCTGGAGGCTTAAAAGGAAGGGACTGTTGGACCGTGGCAGAGGGAAAAAGAGGAGAGAAACGAAGAGAAAAAAAAGAGAGGAGGCACTGCTAAAAAAATGGGTGGCTGGAGGAAAAGAGAGCCAAACCTGAGATGAGAGGTGAAGAAAAAAAAAATCGAGAGAAGAGCTGAAGCAGATCGTGATGAGCTAGAAGCAGAAAGAGCTAGGCAGAATGAGGATGAGAACTAGGGAAGCTAAGAACTGAGGAGAAAGTCTGGAAGCTAAAAACCAAGGAGAGCTAGGCGTGAACCAAAAAAGGAGCTAGAACCGAGGAGGTGACGAGCTGAGACTGAGCTGAGGCTGAAACCAACTTCCCCTGTTTTGGACGCTGTGAACAGGGATAAATAGAGAGAGAGTGAGCTGAAGGTGCCGTGAAGGAGAAGAGAGGACGAGAGTAAGCTTCTTTGGATTTCTGATACTTTCATATTTGTTTTATCATGTTTATATGTATGTATGTGTATGTGTTTATATATATGTGTGTATATATATAGATACATGTAGGTGTAGGCGTGAGGATACTTCTTTTCCTTCCTAAAGTTTGCTTCCTTTTGTGTCTACATGTATATACATATATAGATGCATAGAAGTATATTGTATATGTGTTTATATATACATGTACATATATATGCATGTAGATAGATAGATAGATATATATATATATATATATATATTTGAGCGTATATATACGCACATTTGTTTCACTGCTGTCTGATGCTTGCTCTCCCTCTCTTTTTATCATGCTCATATATATACTATATAGGTGTTTATATATATGTGTATATATATATATATATGTATATATATATATATATATATGTATATAAGTGAATATATATGTGTGTGTAGATATAGATATATGCTGCCTTCACTGCATGATGTTTTTCCTGAAGCTTTCCACCTCTCATATCATGCTTATATACATATCCATATGTGTTTACATATATATATATATATATATATACATATATATGTGTATGTGTGTGTGTGTGTATAGATATATAGATATGTATATATATATATGTGTGTGTGTGTGTGTGTGTGTGTGTGTGAATGTGTGCATATGGACATGTGATTTCGTTATTTTTTTTCTTTTCTTTCCTATTTTCCTGATGGCTGCTTTCTGTTGTTCTCCTCTTCCATCATGCCTACATTACATGTGTCTACATAAATATATATATATATATATATGTATACATATATATATATATATAAATGTATATAGGTGTATATATATATATATATATATAAGCATGGGAGTGTTCCATGCGTTTCTTGACCCTTTTCATACCTTTCATGTCATGCTTGTATACATATTACATATATGTTTGTATATATATATATATATATATATGTATATATATATGTGTGTACCTAGATATATCTATATGTATATGTATGTGTGTATATGGATATATGTTTTTTTTCTTCTCCCTAATGCTTGCTTCCTGGAGCATTCTTTGCTTCACACTATGCTTATATATATGTTACATATGCATATATATATATATAGGTATACATATATTATTATTATCTTTGTGTCAATACAAGATAAATTTTGACTTTATAAACAAAGTTCTAAGAAAGTCATCGAGTGAGAATATTATTCTCTTCAGGTGTTTGGGGATCGTGTGAGATTCAGATCTCCTTAGATCCCGAGGAAAAAAAATTATTAATTAAAATTTAATACATATTTGCTATAAATAACAATAATACAAAAAGAATAATAATAATAATAATAATAATAATTAAATATTTACTTTAATTAAATAATTTTTCATTATTTGCGAAATTATCGTGTGAGAAGATCGTTCTCCTCGATTGCATGGGATTATGTGAGATTTTAGTTTCCTTAGATCCCTAAAGTTCGTATACATTTGCTTAAAATAATAATAATTAAATATTTACTTCAATTAAAATACTTTTCTATTATTTATGAAATTATCGTGTGAGAATGTTGATCTCCTCGATTGCATGGGATTATGTGGGATTTTAGTCTCCTTAGATCCCTAAAATTAATACACCTTTATCTAAAAAATATATAAATAAAATAAATATGTAATAATAAAGAAAAAAATAATAAGTAAACATTCACCCTAATTAAACATCCTCCATTATTTATGAAATTATCGTGTGAGAATGTTGATATCCTCGATTGCATGGGATTATGTGAGATTTTAGTCTCCTTAGATCCCTAATATTAATACACATCTGTCTAAAAAAAATGATAATAATATAATGATAATAAAAAAAAACAATCATAATTAAATATTCATCCTGATTTAATATTCCTACTATTTACAAAATTATCGTGTGAGAATATAGTTCTCCTCGAATGCTTGGGGTTATGTGAAATTTTAATTTCCATAAACCCTAAAAATTAATTCATACTTGTTTTAAAATAATAATAACACAAAAATAAATATTTTCATTGAGTTTTTTTTACAAAGAGATTAGTTCCTCCTTCATAATCATTTCATTTAAAATTTAAAATAAAGTATTCAAAATTCCAAAAATAAACAAAAATTTTAAAAGAGTAAATGAAGAGATCAGGAAAGCAAGATTAATCAAATTGTAGGAAATTAAAATATACAAATCAAACCTCAATTCCGTTTTGTTTATGAAAATCTATTTTTGAACCTTCCTGTTCTCATTGCAAAACGTACAAATCATCACTCAATGAACATGCTTTTTTGGTCGAACTACGTGGATTTTGATCCCTATCGTAGGGTACGTAGGCCCTAGGCTTTCATCCTAGGTCAAGTCTGCCCTTTGTAAATATCTATCTATTTGCTTTCATTCTTGTTGTTTTGTCTCCTCTGTTTAATGGGCATGTATGTCGATAAAAGGGTAATTGAGACAAATTTAAAAGCCATATTCTATTTCAGCTGACTGGTTTAAGGTAACCGTCCTTATGGACGGGTGTTGTGGGGTGCCTAACACTTTCCCCACACTCAAATAGACTCTCGAACTCATCTTTGATTTCGCAGACCATGTTGCCTTTTTTCTTTTTATTTAAATTGGTTTTCCAAAGTTTTCCGTTAAAAATTTTGGTGGCAACTCCAAATAAATTGGTTTTCAATATTCGTTTTTGGGAATCAATTTAAACACCTTTATTTTATTTCACCGAAAGGTCGGTTACGACAGCCCCTCTTTCTGCTCACTCTCCTTTTGAGTGATGACAAAAAGTGGGAGAATAAACTTTAGTCAACTTAAATTTACTTGCAGTTAATTTCAATTATTCATTTTCAGTTAACTGTTTTCTTTTTGGTTTTCTGTATTACTTTTATGGATTATGTATTATTTTAAATTCTCTTATAGAACTTTAAATTGCTATACTGACTCTGATGGATGATACTGAATATTATTATGACTGATGGATTACATTATTTTATTGATCATGAATGTCTAATGGATGATATTTTATATTACTGTGATTATGATTTGAATGAATGATGAATGATATATCAATACTGGAATCATGGTGATATTATTTATGTGTGTTAGCTGTGAATTTTTTTTCCTCTGTAAAGATTCTTAGTTTCAAGGGGAGCTTTTGCAAGCTTATCCATTTGTTTTGTCATCATCAAAAAGAGGATATTGTTGGCCCAAAACCTATATTTGATGAATGACAAATCAAATGAAGAAGGAAGGCCCAACCCACATTAGAAAAACAAGTCTAGAGCATTTTTAAACATAGCCTATCTCAGCCCATAAATGGAAGACAACTCATCCAAAGTACAAAAGCTGTTGTGAAATGAAAGTCACCAAAGTTTTCTTTGAACTTCCTTTGCCACACTCTTCCTGCACCTCCTTCTTACCTCCTGGAAGTGCTATCAGCAGAAACTATTAATGGCACCTCAACAAGACTTAGATCCATCGTGCCATTGGAGCAAAAAATTGTACATCATGGCAGTCAAAGAAGAAGCAGCGAAATCTCTCTCTCTTCATCAATATCTTTTGCAATAAATGCTCACTCACGTCTCTTTCTGAGAAAGCTATAAATATCGTGAAGCTTCTACCTGCGAGGACAGTGAAATAGTGAGATAGAAATGAGAAAGAGCTGAAAAGAAAGAAACATTTTGTAACGTTGTTTAAATTTTGTTTTCTTAATGCTTAATCTTTGGTTTATCAGCTTTTTAAAAGCATATTTGAGCTGTTTAAGAAAATCCAATTGTGTAGGGTTTATAAAACTTTTCTTTAACTGATTGGTATACCTCTGTCTCAAGTGGAGAAGAGGATTGTTGTTGTTGTAAAGTTTGAGGTTGAGCTAAAAAGCCTTATGTTTGGAGTTATCATGTGAAAATTCCTTGTGAAAGTGTAAGAAAAACTTTTCTTAATAGAAAATCCCTTGGAGAAGATAAGGGGACTGTAAGTAGGCATTGTGGTTGACCGAACTAGGATAAATTTAAGTGTTTGATTTTCTTTCCCTGATCTTTATCTTGTTGTATATCTTTCAATCAACTTAAAATTTTATAGTTAACTGATTCCTTCTTTCATCTGTTATTTTCAAGAAATTCAGTTTACTAAAATATTTATAATTAATTTTCTTTCTTGTTGTCACTATGAACTCATTAATTGAAACGATTAGTTAACTTCAATTTATTACAGTTAACTATTTATTGCAATTTATAGCTGTCTAAAGATATTTTTTTAGTTAACTATCTTCTTCTTTCTTCTCTTATAGGAAAGTGAACATCTTATTGAAAAATTCAGTCGACTGTATTTTATTTCAGTTAACTATTTATTGTGAATTATAGTTAACTGTAAATTTTTCAGTTAACTAAAATTTTCAAAACAAAATTTTAATTTTAAATTTTAAGTGCACCTATTCACCCATCCCCTTTAGGTGCATTGTCAATGATAAATTATATTAATTATGAATTGTTGTTGGTTTATGAAAAAATTATAATCGACATAGAGAAAAAAAACAATGAATTTATAATGATTAAATCCTTTGATTATGTACAGCAAGAATAGTTTCCTTAACCTCTACCCCTTCGTCTATCTTATCAATCATGCCTCATGAAAAGCATAACAAAATAGCAAAAACATGATAAGTTAAGGAAGAGCCTTCATGTAATGTTTTATGCACAAAAACCAAGTAGTCCACATATTATAAATAAATATAAGCTAGCTTTCAAATTTAGCAAGGCACTATTCAGTGAATATAAGTTATTTTAATTATAATTCAAGTCAAAATAGAAAATTAATCAACTTGTCTTATTGTTTTTTTTTTTTTTGCTAGAAAATACTGTAAGAAAAGTGTATACCAAATCAATCAACAATTCCTAAAAGAAGTAGAATGCAAACTAATCCATTTCTAATCAGCATTTTTCTTATTAAATTCTACAGTTCGATTTAAGATTCTCGTGATATGTTCTTACATACCAAGTATATATATGTTTTATGTGCTTATGAAGCTGTATGTTTTGGTGGGTGGACACCTTTTTGCCTTTCACTTTTTACATCATAATCCCTACCATCAAAATTCCTATTACCCTATTTAGATTCTCAGTTTTTCTTTCAGCTTGCATAGGGCTATATTTATTGAAAAGATGGCAAAAATACACTTTTAAGATCAAAAACGAAAAATACAAAAAATAAACCTGAAAGAGCAGCAGAATGAATTAATGTCTGGGGCTATGAATCCATTTTGTGACACAGATTTTGGCAATGAAAATCCTCCATCCAACACATGCTCATTGGCATTCTCAGAATGCAAATTCTTATCTCCAAATTGGGACCCTGGATCCAAACCATAACAACACAACCTTAGATTGATTACAATTATATAGAAACAAAAGAATGAGGGAAGAAAAGGCTTTGAAATTTCATCTTGTAGGTGAATCTATACGTCGTGGGTGGTCATGTTATTCCATTGGAAATGAAAGGATCAATGCAAAGTACACATGTTAATTTAATTGCTCTAGCAAAGAGTAAAGAATATGTGTAGGGAATTAAAGGAATACAACAAATCCACTCCTCAAAGTTAGACCTGAACACAAAATAGTGATTAAGAAGTAAAAAACAGGGGTATTTTGAAATCGCACGATAATGAAGAAGTAACAAGAAACCTTCATTCGTACTAGCATGTTGTCACTTCCACCCATGACTTACAGTCTCACACACACATTTCATTAAACACTTAGAATGCACCCACATTTTTTAACATCATGAAATAGCCCATCTTCTAAAAAACATACACTCTAAACTATCTCTTACTACTTCGACGATCATTTAAATTATGTAAAACAAATAATAAAAGCATGTTCTACGCACACATGCAACCTTATCTTACACAGCTATGGATTTTATTTGAAGGACATATGTCAAATTATAGGTAATTATAAGATTATATTCTAATGTAAGCTTCTTTTTATCAAAATTTCACTACATCATTATACCAGTAGAAAGCAAAAGAATGAATTTGACCTGAAATGGATAGGGCACAAATATCATAACATATTTTCGACTTGCCCCAAGAATAACATAATCAAATTGGGGAAATTATAATTCAAAAAACACAGAACTGCAAAACTTGATGAAAATGTTTTAATATAAGCTGATTAAACAGAGATTTAAACAAACTTTTAGTCAGCAAAATACAAAAGAAAGCATCCAAATGTTGATAATCTAAGTTAGAAAACAAGAAAATGAATAAACCATAAAACTGGGACCGAGAAATGAGGAAGAGATTTAGAGGAAAAGAGAGAGAAATTAAGATAAAGAGCAAGACCTAGGAATGGATCGGTGACAACAAAGCTCTCGTCAGAATGGTGGTTTAGTGATGCCAAGGGGGTTCAATGTAAATGATAGAACTTGTCTTTTCTAAGATAAGGGCTAGGGCTTCAGCGTGAATGAGGGAGCAACAACTTGTTATAAAAATATAGCAGTTTCTGTGAATTTATGCACTGGTGTAGGCCCTAATTTTTTACACAAATTTAGTCTATGTCTAAAATCAATATATTAATAATAGACACGGGATAAATCTGTATAAGAGTTTTTAATTATAATTAATTTATAAAATTGATATATTGACACGGAAGTAGACACCAATAAAGTTTGAGATTGAGAGAATTGGTTTTGAATTCCACCTCAGTTACCAATAATATTTAATTAAAAGTATTATACTTAAATTTGTATCTAATTCTTTCTCTATTTGATAAGACTTTATTTCTGTATCAAATTTTTGTCTCTATTTCTTATTTTTCTAGTAGTGATAGCTTTAAAAGATAATTATTATTTATTTTTTTAATTAAAACCATTAAAAAAATAAAAAATAAAAAATAACCATTGCACAAAATCAGATTATGCTCCACCAATATAGGAATTTTGGCTAAGTTGCATATTGTGCATCTTGACTAATTCAAATTGAAAGGTTAAATTTTACAATAATAATATTCTAACAATTAGGGTCCATTTGGTTGCTAAAATCAAGACGAGGGAATGAGAATGAGAATAGGAGATACTCCTATTCCCATGTTTGGTTGACAGATTGGGTCAATATTCCTAGTCCCTAAAGAGCCTACTCTCCCTCATATAAGGGAGAGTTCTCTCCCTAACTAAAGCTTTATAATGAAATTTGTCTCCTAGGAATGAAAATATAAATGACAAAAGTATCTCCAATTATAAAAGTTTTTAGACAAAAATACTCCTGTGATACATCAAAACCCTAATTTATTATTAAATTATTATTTATTTAATCTATTATTATTTATAAATTATTAATTATTAATATTATTAATTTATTAAATATATATTATTATATTAATTATTATAGTATTAATTAAATATATATTAATATAAATTTATATTATTAATTAATAATTTGAATAGATGTTTGCCTTTTTTTAAATTTTATAATAAAGGATAATATAGTAAAATATGCACATTACTAAATTGATTTTGATGTATAATCTACTAACCAAATGAAGTAAAGAGAGACATGTCCATTCTTATTCCTTTTCAACCAAACAACATTTTAATATTTCTATTCTCATTCCCACTCTTATTTCTATTCTTATTCTTATTTTTATTGTATCAATTTTAACAACCAAACGAGCCTTTAAGGTGAAGATAGAGAAAGCTTTGAGGAGATTGAAGGACGATGGAAATGAAGCTGAGGAGGTAAGAAAGAAGGCCCAAGAGATGAGAGAGAAAGCTACGAAAGTTGTTAAGGAAGATGGGTCCTCACAGAGAAATTTGACAGCCCTGATTGAAGATCTAAATGCCTTGCATTGAACCGAGCTTCAAATGGACATATTGTTTATAGATTAGAGATGAAAAGAGACATCAATGTGTTGGTATGCTCTTTTTCACTGATAAAATAAACTATTATTGCATGTATGTACTTATGTAACTTTTTAATTAAGCTATGGTCATCTTACTCTCATGTATAGCTTAATTTTGAGAAGTAAACCACGTTACATGGTTGTTCATTGTAATAAAATTCTTTTGGAGAGGAAGAGAGAATATTTTGGAAGCAAATTGGCAATAAGGAACGCGTCTCAACTTGGAACAATTTATTTATTTATTTATTTTTCTTCTCCAATTGGAAAATGCAGTTCAAGCCTTACCATACATAGTGTTACATGTTAGTGCAACTTGCTAGCTTTGTGAAGATTTTTACACACTTCTTTTAATTATTTGGTTCACACCGCCATTTCTAGTTGTTCGAAAGTGGTATTTTTTTTTTCTTGTGAAAAACAAGAACAGAAACGAAATAATGATGAAATTATAGCAATGGTTAGTTGAAGAAAAAACATTCTTAAAGGAATTAGAAGACTCCAAAGAAGCCAATTGCCTCCAGAGAAGGCAAACAGTATAATTCAATTGAAATATTTTTTAATTTAGTTTTGTATAATTATTTTTAATACAATTTCCCGTAAATAAGGTTTTTTTTTTTTAATTTGGTCATTTATAATAGGAAAAGTTAACCAATTACTCCTTATAGTTTTCATCAATTTGTAAGTTGATCCTTATAGTTTATATTTTTTCAAATCACTCCTTATATTTTCAATTTGTTACAATTTTGGTCCCTACCATTAAGTTCACTCCTAACACTATTTGGAATTTGGCTGATGTGGCATATTTAGATTGGCATGGATAGTAAAAAGAGAAAGTAATCCAATCAATTAGATGAAACCCGTTGAGAAAATGCAAGCTTAACATTGATTGAGATAAGATCAAAATTATATTACAACCTATCCCAATTTAAAAAGAATTAATATATTAGAAATTTATTATAAATAAAAAATGAGTTAAATTTAATTATAAAAATAATAGTTTAAAACTAAAAATATAATTAAGTTGGGTTGAGTTAGGCAATGAATAAATTTGAGACTCGACTTAACTCGGTAAATTTGTAAATTTGTTATTCCAACTTGATTTAATATGATTAAATCGGCCAGGTTAATTAGACCCATAAATTATGTCCTACCTTGCAAGTAAGAGGAAGCTTAAGAATAATATAGAAAGGAGTTTAGGAGGAATTGAGTTGTAAAAAAAGGAATACTAAACTTCCTAGCCATTTTTTGACCCAAAAATGTCAGAATTGGCAAATGGCTATTTCATAGAAAGTTGTAGATTTCATGAAGATCTTTCTAACAAGTACTAAACCATAAAAATCCGACATTAAAGGGAACAGTTATTGCCAAAACATCAAAATTATGGAAAAAAGAGCCAAAATAGAGTTTTTTGAAGCAGGAACAGAGCCAACAAATCTTAAATAATAGAGCCCAGGCTCCAAAAACAGAATGACAACTTCCAGGCGCCAATTATACAATGCCGAACCACCAAAGAGTCCAGAAAATGTAAAAGTCTAGGGCTCTGAAGACTTTCACTACAACAAATGTGCGATCTTCTTGCTTTCATTTCTTGGGACTTTAAAAAACTGCCAGAATTCCATGCAACATCGGCAATTTTATAAATGGCATATTAACTGCCTGAAATTAATTCTTGAACAAACCTTGCCCTGGATTTTTTTTATCATGTTCACTCATTTTCCCTTGTGTTCTTTGGGTTATCTTCACTCACGCCATTGCTGAGTAAATCTCAAGTTGTGAAAGTTTGTCCTTTCTCTCTGAATTGAAACTTTAGACTTGCTCTCAATCGTTTAGAGGAACTAAATATGTATTTTTCTTAGATTTGATGGCCTAACTAATTCGATGCTTTAGGTTTGTATTGTCATTCCTTCAATGCACCTCTATTTTACTCTGGTATCTATATTTTTTTTTTTTGGTTTTTCTCAAATTGTTTAGAATTTGTATATATTAATTGATAATCTTCAGAGAACGACAAAAGTTGAGAGGTGAGGCAAATAATACTCAAGAAAAGAACAAAAAGAAAAATGAGTTGTGTAAATAGTTTAAAAGAAATATAGCATTGTATGCTTTGTAGGTAGCATAAGGTATAGAGAGCTAAAGAAAAGCAGAAAAGGAGAGAAAAAAATTTAAAAGAAAGGTGAGAAAACATAGTCTAAAAAAGGTAATTTGGAGGCTCAGAAGATTTGTGATATGTGTTACAACTGTTATACCTTTTGAAAATTGTTTTCACTTTGCTTTCCTTATCCTTGCTTGTATTTTTCTCATGCTAAATGCCATTGTTTTTGTTGCTTCTTGTGATAGAAGATTTTAAGCATAAATATTCCTTTAAGAAGCAGTAATGTACTAAAATGTTATAAAGCATCTTGTTTTTCTCTGTAATTTTGATGTGTTTTGTCTAATGTCAATGTCTGGTTTACAAAAAGACCTTGCCCAGTTGGACAAAGCAAGTGAAGGATTGTTGAGGAACAGGGCTTGAAGGGTCTTAGGGTAAACCTAGAGAAAATATAGGTAAAATGATATTCTAGGAGTTGTTAAGTTTCCACGGCTAGAACTTATAGCCTTTTATCTCCTACAGTAAATTCCTCTTCTACGTGCAAAGTCTAGTTAGCATTTTCATCAAGTTGAAAGACATCCTCCATAAGCAAAAACAAAAATACATCCTCCACGATTCTTTTCCTCTTTTTACCTTCCTTTTCTCTATCACATCTGACAATTTAGTCAAGTACAAAGTGGATGGCATGAAAAGAAAATATAAACAAATTGGCTTTTAAAACAATTTTAAAATTAGTTTATTTAGGAGTCACCACCAAAATTTTTAATAAAAAATTTTAGAAAACTAATTTAAAAAAAAAAAAAGACAGTGTAGTATACAAAAATAGAGATAAATTCAAGAGTCTATTTGAGTGTGATAAATGTGTTGGCACCTACAATACTTGTCCACAGAGACGATTATCCTAAAATAATCAAACGAAGTAAATAGAATATAGCCTTAGATTTATTTTAATTGCCCACAACAAAACACATGCAAAAAAAAAAAAAAAAGAGAAAATGGAATGAAATTAATACAAACACAAAAAGGATATTTCCAAAAGGCGTACTTGACTTAGGATTAAAGCCTAAGACATACGTACCCTATAATAAGAATTAAAGTCTATGTACTTCGACCTGAAAGATGTGTAGGTTGGTGTCTTTTAATTTTTATGAAATGAGCTAAACAACATAAATCAATTAGATTTTTTGTAAACAAAACAAAATTGAAATTTGATTTTTAATTACAAAATCATCATAATCTCATATTCTCGCTCTTATCATTTTCTCTCTTTCGATTTTATTCTTGAAATTTTTTGAAATGTGGATTTTATTTTAATTTTGAAAGTGAAACAAAATTATTAGGGAAAAGGCTTTTCTTAGCTTTTTTTTTTTTTTGGATTTTTGGTTTGTTGGATTTTTGAAAGTAAGAGGGTTTATTTCAATTATGAAGGAGGAATAAAATTTTTATAGAAAAGTACTTTTGTGATTTTTTTGTTCTTTTTTTTTTCAAATTTGGATTTCTTTAAGTTAATTCTTTTAAACAAAGGAACGAACTTGTTAAGGAAAAATACTTTGGGATTTTTGTATTTGTATGTTTTTAGGATTTTTGAAATTAAAATTTTTATTTTACCTTTTAAAAGGGGGACAAAATTATTGAAAGAAACTATTTTTGGTTTTTTTAATTTAAACTTTAGGATTTTTAGAAATTAGACTCTTAAAGCCTAAGAAGATTAGAAATTTTACATGGCTTTTTCAAGTTAACTCTCTAGTTGCTTAAAGAGACTAAGGGTCTCACAAGGTTATCTCAAAATGAAAGACTTAAGGATAATTTATTTTGATATTTTTGCAATTGGGAAGAACAATATCTTTTTTGATAAAGTGCCAAAATTTTTTTGAAACTAACATAAATCTAATTTTTGTGTTTGAAAATTTTGATTGAGCACGAGTTGTTTGAAACTAGATTTATTTTGAGCATCACTGGCCAATTAAAACTTGAGAAGATATAAGTTCCCATATAGCCCTACCAATCGACTTCTCAATTGTCTTAGGAGACTAATAATCTCACACGATGACTCTATCAATAAACAAAGAGATGTAATCTTAGAAATTAGTTTTATTATTGTGTTTTGAAATCATATATTAACTTTCAAAATTTAAAGAAACTAACGATCTCACACAACAATCCTAAAAAAATAAATAAAAGAAATTAAAAAAATAAAAAGGTGCTAGAAACCATTGTTGTAAATTAAAATTGTTTTTATTTATTTATAAAAAATCATATATTAAGTTTTAAAGTTTAAGGAGACTAAGGAACTTACACGGCCTCTATTAATTTATTTTAAAGTGTCTGAGGAGATTGTCATTATCATATAGCAACTCCAAAAATAGATAAATAAATATATAAAAGGAAAAAAGATCATTTTCATGAATTAAAATTGTTTTTATTTAATTATTATAAAATAATTATGTATTAACTTTTAAAGTATAAAAATACTATAAATCTCACATGGTTAATTTTCGAGTGCTTAATGGGAAACAAGAGGTCTCGCATGGCACCTCTTTAATAAAAGAATGGAAAGAAAATTATCATTATATTTTCTGTTTTTATTTTGTAGTTTTAAAACTAGACTTTGTAAAGAGAATAAAAGGGGAAACGAAATCACGTCTTTTGATTTGATTTGAAAACAATTAAATAAAGAGAAAATAAAAAAAGAGGAAAAAAACTAATAATAATAGAATAAAAATTAAATAAAAACAATGATGGTTGAAATCAAAAGAAAAATCTTACATACTATTCCTTATTTATTTATATTATTCCAATAATTTAATGATATTTAAACAATATTTTACACCTTATTTATTATCCACTAACATCTTTAACTTCCGTATTTTAACATTTTTCCATCCTATTTATTAACACTATTAATTTATTTTTTAAAACAAAAAAAAGCTCTATCTTTTACATCTGCAATCAATCGCCGATCAAGTTATCCTAATCCCATCTTTCTCTGCATCCACACAGCCTCCAAAGAAGAAGGCAGAATCACTGTAGCACCCAGGTACAACTAACCCCCCCCCCCCCCCCCCTGGTTTTTAATATTAATTTCAGTCATTCTCACCTTTCCTTTTCTCCATCTCTCTCTCTCTCTGGGTTCCACTGAAACCAAATCTGATCTTGATTTTAACTTCTATTTGGTCATTCCCATCAATAGCTTTAGTTGCATCTTATGTTAGGCATTTGGACAGATTATATGTTTGTTTGATATCATTTGAAATTTGGGTTTGCTTGTTGGATTAATTTGATATTTAATTTGCATTTTGGGTAAAGTGTATCTTTTTTGTTTTAAAAAATGAATTAACAGTGTTAGTAAATAAGAAGGTAAAGTGTTAAAATATGGAAGTTAATGGGATAATAGATGAGTTATAAAAAGTTGTCCAAATATTATTAAATTATTAGAGAATCTAATATAAAAATACAAGGATAAGAAACAACATGATAAAACTAATAAAGTATAAGAATATAACACCAATAGCCATTGATTTTCTTTTTTATTTTTTAATGCAATCAAAATAACATTCTATGCATCAACTAGTGCACCCATATGACTAATGCCATTTAAGATAACAAACCATATTATAGCTTCCAAATATGCTTAAAAAGAGATAAACTTGGCCCACACAAAACTAATGTATTACCAAGATTAATAAGAGCATAACTTGAATCAGAATCACTTGAGCTCATGTAACAAATGAATAAAGCTTGATAGAAAACTGTGGAAATTTTATGCAGCCAATACATGACATTTGTGACAGCAAAGGAGACAAAATCATGCAGCAACACGCTTCGAGACTTATGACTGAAAAACTAAAGGAACTTTGCAGCAACATACCCAAGGCTATCAGCAAATTAAAGAAAAATAAAATGACAATATGAAGAAGCTTATGACAGAAGATGAAGGAGGATTTATGCAACAATTTCAGAAAACATCCATGACAGGAAACGAAAGAACATGTGCAGCAACTTTTAGCATTTTTAACAGCAAAACAAAGGGAAAACGTGCAGCATGTTTTGCAAACATCCATGATAGAAAGCTTGAGGAATATGCAACAAAATTCAACATGTTTTGGATAGCACAGAAGAGGGAAACGTGTAGCAAGTTTAACATCGATTTATGGCAGGAACAAAGGCAGAATGCAGCGAAAGAAGATTAACTTTTTCCCTTCTATGCCTTCTTGCTTTTTCTCCATTTTTCTTTCGCAGCGAAAGAAGATTACCTTTGTCCCTGTTTTGTGAGCGCGGAATATAGGTTTCTCTCTTTCAAATCCTAATACCCAGTTTTTTCCCTACCTTCTTTTTTCTTCCTCTCCGCTCTACTCTCCTCTTAGCTCCTTCTCATTTTCCTGAACACTCTTCTCATATGGTTCCCTTTTTTTCCTCCAAGTGCCTGAGTCTCTTTTTTCTGTTCTTTGTAAATTCTCTCTTTCTTATCTTTGCTTTCTCTCCTTTCTTTCTCTGCTTCCCACTTCTCTCTTTCTCTTCTTACCACTTCTCCTCTCTTTTCTGAATATTTCTCTTCACTCTTCCTCAGGCTCTCTCCTTCTACACTCTTCCTTTGGATCATTGAAACAAAGAGTATAGTAATTTACATGGTCTCTCACTCAGTCATTTAGTGTAGAATCTAGACTTAGAATCGTCTAAATTTATGGACTTTAGATATAAAAGTTTTTATAATTTACATTTTTCTACTTATAATTTTGTTTTTATGTAGAGGTTATACTCTCCAAACTTAAATTGAATAACTAAATTCAAAAGACAATGAAAATTAAAAAGAAAAGAAAGAATTAAAAAAAATGAAAAAGGTATGAAACAACTTAGAAAAATCACCAAAATGAAATCACAAAAAAAAAAAAAAAGAATATTGAACATAACAAATTTTGTTTTTCAAGAATGAACATTTGACATTCATCACTTATGTTGAGCATGAAATTCAAGCCATGACAAATTAATGGAAATATATATATACATCACTAAGCATGATTAACTGGAACATATAAGTTGAATGTCATTGACTTAAACTCATACAATCAAGAAATGAATAATTTCAACATTAAAATTTTAGCACCAGCCAAAACAAAACAATGTGCATTAAACAAGTGATATCTCTTACAGTTAGACTCAAAAACATATGAACCAAAATTTTTCGAAAACTAAATAGATAAAGGAAAAGAATGACATAGGGTTCAAGTAAAAACTCATCTAGATCAGTTCCCAGTAATTCAGTCAAGCAAGGATAGTGACAGCGACAATCAACACAAGGCATTATCAGAAACATGCATAGTTGACCAAGCAAATCGATCCAATTCGATTTGAAATTTTAGTATGAGAAATTAGATATCCTGGCCAAGACATCAAATAAAATCATAATAAAATTTTTTACCAAATTTTCTTTAGAAAATTCCTAAGTCAATGCACTGCCAAAGATCATTAACTATAATGTTGTCTAGACAAATGAATAAATCATGCATATCAAATCAACTTAATTGGTTTCAAAATTTTTATACTATGACAAAAATATATGAACAATGTAACATACCAATTTTGAAATTAAATTCAAAACCAATTAGTCCTTAATTTTCAAGTTTAGTCATCAACATTTAATTCCAACCATGACTTCTTTAAGAAGAAAATATATGGATGAACATGCCATTTGAAAAGGATAATTTATCACAATTGAACTTGATAAGTAGCATTGAAAGAATAAAGAGAATGGAGTAGAATCACTCCTTCAACTTGTGTTTCAACTACTTATTACTTGTTTTTCCCTTTTTATGCTTTACTAAGTGTCAACTCCAATTATAAAACAAATGCTGATATGAGAAATTAAACATTAGTTCAATTATAAAACTAAACAAAAAAAAACAAATTAACTAAAATAATTGCAAGAATAACTAAATCAAAATAAATCTAAAAACTAAAAAATGCTTTCTTTTAAGTCTTTAAAGTAGACTATTTTTCCTTGCTACTGTAGCACCATGACCCTTAGAGGTTCAATGATTCGCCGGGTTCTTTAATTTTGACCAGTTATGACTGAGGTAAATTTGTAAATGGTGGCTTCCTCCACGTACGTGTCCATCATAGATTTAGCACAATTAAGCACCTCCTCAACATATGCACTGGTATAACTTGACAACATTAGTATGTTGCCCAAAATTGCTAGTGTCCAAGGTAACATATAATTCATCAATAATAAATCATGCATTGAAGACAAAAAGATAAGAGATAAAAATGCAAGGGTAATGCAAAATGAAATGCAACCTAAGATGCAACATGAGATACAAGAAAGGAAAAAATATAACTAAAGCATAGAAAAGAGATACTAAGCGGTGCTCTCAATGGTCATGGAAGAGCAAAGGAATCATGAAAATCAACTTCCCAATATCTTGAACAAATTCCTTTAAACAACCACTACTCCATTTCTCACAGTTCACTAAGTTATGCATGATAATCTGTGGCAAAGTGATGTATCCTAAAAGAAGAGCCACAACACCAAAATATCCTATAAAATATACATATAGAGGGTTCACATACTTTAAAACCAATTCAAAATACCTTCTAGATCAATACTAAAAAAATCACAAAGTTGACTATACTGGAGTTGTCCTGTCATAGAGTCATGTATGCAAAATTGCGCAAATCACTTATCAAATGGTCACCATAAATTCCTTAAGATTTCCAAAACAAAAATGACATAGCCAAGGACATGTATACCTAATTTCAATTCAAAAGAATATATAGAAACTTCCCATAAAATTCAAAAAGTTTACCTATGGCAAATTTTGCTTAAATAGAGCATGTTTAGAACAAGCTCAAAAATTCACCATTTTTCCTCTACCAATCCATGCTAAAAACTCAGTCAAAAATTCATCTATAATCTACACATATGATGTAATTTTGATACCAAATTTCAAGGTAAAATAGCTTTACATGAAGTACCAAAAAATTTGCAATAAGTTGCAATATTCTATGCCTTGGAACAAAGTTTTGCACATACATGTATAACTTAAGCAATTCAACTAGCACTAAACCATTCTTTTTTACATCAAATTGAAATAAAAACATGAAAATGAAGCAAAAATTTTATACAAGAACAAAAAAACACCATTATCCCTAGCAATGATGCCAAAAATCTTGATGAATCGCAAGTATACAGGTCATATTGTAATAAAAGGATCTAAAAGATCCAGTATTATTCCCATGCTGAGAATGTGTTATCTTTATTATTCTTAAGATTAAATTTTTATTTTCCTAATATACAATTTACACAAAAGTATAGGTTAGTACGGTTATTTACATATTTACTGTCACACCCTAAATCCTTGGAGTGAGATCAACACAAGACACGACGAAAATCCTTGAACCTGTAAGCATAAACTAGATGGAAATTCATAACCATACCAATATCTATGCAATTTGCACCATATTCGAAGTAAACTTTGTCTTTACATAAAGGTATGCAATTTATACAATGCAAGGAGTTTTGTAGAAATTTCGGCAGAATCTACCCAATAAATAGAACATCTCAAAATTACTACAAACCCTTGTCAGGCAACAAATATATACAAAGAAAGCTTTGTTCTCACTAGAAAGAACCAACTAGCATACACCAATAAACAAAAATGGGGAAGGTTCAACTGTGATTAATATACAATTTCAAAATGAATAAAATAATGGCTACCAACACTATTTATATACATCTCCAAAAATGCGCCATGTATATAAAAAATGATCTAAGCTAAATCCCGCAAATCTAAGTGAGTTCACCTACAGGAATTCCCGTCAATCCTCTGCTCCCTCCGGAAATTCACTAGCTTCCCTATCTAAGACAATAATTTTTCGACAGATAGCACCCCAAAATCAATAAACAAAATACATATATAATTTGCAATCAAAACGTGATCATGATTTGTATGAAATGAGATAACATTTAGGTTATAAATAATAGCAACCAACTAGTTAATGCACATTGTAAAACATTGAATTATGATGCCTGACAAAGTGGAAAAAAAAGAATCAATAGGTTTCTAAATATCAAGTAAGGGAAGGACTACCATGGACTAATCTAGTGTGGCACACAACCTACAAGGATAAATCACAACAAGCGAGGACACATAATCCTCGAGGGTAAATAACCAACAGGTGTGAGGTCATAACTCATGAAAGTTAATCATTCATTAGTTTGTGTGTGATGGCCATCACAGCGCTAATACCTTTATTAACCCTGCTAGCTGGATAGTTTCCAAGTTGCACCAAGGGCTAACTAAACTGTTGTTTACAGCCAGTGTCCTAACTAGTCTTTTTAAAGGTAAGGAAAATAAAACAAGCATGCATAGGAAAATATGAGGGGTATATATGAAATCAATTAGCATTTTAATACTATTTTATCCGGTGGTTATTCATAATCATACGTATGAGATTTCTCAAAAGTATTTATCAAACCATATATGATATAATATATAATCATGTCAAGAAAATCCATTTACTCAGAATTTACGATACTGATTAAATAAAATCATGACAAAATCTTAATGGTAATTGTAAAACATTTCCAAATAAGGAAAAATGGAGTATATAACCAAAAAAAATATTGGAGAGTGTTATCTGCATACCTAAATGCCATTAACACAAGCAACAAATGCCTTTTCTTAGGTGACAGTCTCACCCCTAAGAAATGCCTATGCCAACAGAAAGAGAAAGGAATTATTCCTCTTTCTTATCTCAACCAATTTTGGCATTAAACATATATCATAAGTAATCACCTCCTAACATGTGATTTAACACTAAAGAGTCCCTCTACTCCTAAGAGACTTACCACAACAGGGAACCAAGGTCTTAATCGTATAACCCAACAAGAATTTCCACTTAGGCATATTATTAAGTAGTAACTAAATTACTAGTTCTCATCTATCCAATTCTCATTCATTCAACTTCCACTTGCTTAAACTATAGGTCTAGACATCTTTACACATCCTTAGTCTTCCTAGAGCATTTCCATACTTGCCAAAAATTCAAGGAAATTTTGAAATAATTCCAAATCATCATTCTTAAAAAATCTATAACTTCTAATTATCCTAATTACTGTCTTAAAGCTACTGGTTGAAGCCTCAATTCAAGAAATTTCAATTTGGTCCCTCTAGAACCCTAATTCTTGGCCAAAATTGGGATTCTTCCATTTAAGTTCAAATTTCATGGAATTGGCAGTAGGGAATGGCCGAAAATAAGCAAAAAGCAATAAGACGTATCGAAATTTGGCAATTTACTCACCAATTCAAGCTTATTTTGGCTCTTCTCAGAACCCTAGCATAACCTGTCGGAATTCTACAGTAATCATCGATCGACGGAGCATGGGATTAGAGGGAAAATTTTGGTAAGGAGGTCAGGAACAAAACCTATAAAGAAAACACTTACCAGCGTTGGATTTAGTTTTGCATTTTTTGGCATTTCGAACCGAGAAATTGTGGGTTGTTCTTCGCTAAAAACAGTAACTTCTGGCTAGTGACGTCAACACAGTGGTAAAGGGCAGCTCTAGCAACGCAAAATGGCAGCCAGCACTTGAAAAAACAAGGGAAGTTAGGGAAGTCAGGATTTGAACCCTTGACCTTTTGAACAATGCACATGAAGCCTGACCACTGAGCCAGTCTTAATCTTAGGATATAACTTCACTTCAGAAAATGATATACCTTAGTAAAATTTCTTAAAAAACTTTCCTCTTCTTATTTTTCATTAACTAAATTATCAAACATAATTATCCCACTAATCACTATTTTTTTTTTGGTCATTACATCTACATTAGTGATCTAGATAAATCTAGTCATTAAGATTTAATGCGAGAATGATAAATTTTCATTAAACATTTAAATCACTCTAGGACTCACTAGAGCTCTATCTAGACTCAAGATACTACAATATATTAAGTTAATTTGGAGTTAGAGTGAGAATAAATTGAGTTATCAATTTCATTTTTAACTTTACACCTACATAATCCAATTACACTTCTAAGTAATTTAGCTCACTTACAAGATAACTCGACACTAGTGTATATCTTAATTCTAATTCCAATTTCACTTAAAAGTTGGATCCAAGCATTTTAAGTGAAAATTTCCTTATAATGCATTAAGGTCGAGAGCTAACTTACAACCACAACTCACCTAAAAGTCAAATCCAAGTAGTTTAGGTAAAATTATGCTACCCTAACCATTAGCTTCCCTTAAAAGTTAAATTAAGTTGTTTTGTTGAAATAAGCTGGCACTCAAAAAGGGGGTGAATGAGTGTTTATAAGATAAAAACAAAAATTCTTTTCCAAATTGAAAACTTGATGTAAAATGATTTTCAATATACAAGTATGGAAAACAATAAATAATATAATTAAAGTGCAACAACAACAGAGTAAGGGAAGAGAGAATGCAAATAGAGCTTATCCTAGTTTGGCTCCAACACAATCCTACATATGGTCTCCGAGCAAATACTTAAGATTTTTCACTAATTGGCAATCCGTTACAAATCTTCATGAATACTCCCCCTAAAACCAAAGTATCTTCAAGGAAAACCTTTCCTTGAAGTTAATCTTTCCTCAAGGAATATCTTTCTTTGAAGTAAAAAATCTTTTTAAGAAGAAAATACTTACAACAAAAAACTCTCAAAAGAGTAAATAACACAATTGAAACTCACTAGCAAGAATAGAATCTTTGAAAGTATGAATCACTCAAGATGATTTTCGCCTTGTTTCTTGTGATTTCTGAGCTCTTGAGACATGTATTTATAGCCCAAAAAAACAAGAAAACCATTTAGAGCCAAGGAGAAATTCAAATTTGTACAACTTAATTGTTGGAAGTAGCTTCATTTGTTGACTTTATGACCATCCTTTATTTCATAGTAGAATCTTTTGATACTCATAACTCCTTCATTTCAACTTCATTTTGATCATATTATATATTATCAAAAGCCTCTATAAGTCTATTTTCTATCTTGATAAATTTCATTGCAAAATTCAATTTGGTTGTTGAGATATTGTTGAAAGAGTGAGAAAAAGGTCAAATAATAAATTGATATACATAACAGTAAATTGAAACGCTCATAACTCATTTATTTTAAATCAATTTTATATATGTGATATACGACTGGAAAACTGTATGAGCATAGTTTCATACATAACTTCTTAATTTTAACTCTATTTTAAGCATGTGATATATGCTAGAAAAATGTTTAAGTCTATTTTCAGATGCAATAGGTTTAATTTCAAAATTCTCTCTTATTTGTAAGATATGATAAAAATAGTGATCCAATGTCCAAAAATAACTCTATTAAAATCCATATTTCTCTTATCTTTTTGGTCTAAACTTATATTTTGATGATCAAATATATTGGACTAATACATGTATGTCTAAATGAATTCAACAAAATAATAATAAGCCCATGATAGTTAGTCCAACTTATAAGCTAAATACTTAGTCAAATTGATATATCTCAATATGCATATTTTAATAACAATTAGTAGAATGTAAACATTTTTTACCATGCATATTGGATATAATATGAGCAAGTATATCTCATATAAGGGATGATTCAAGTATGAAGTATTACATGTTAATGATTAATCAATTAAGCATATGTTGATACTATATGTCTAACTCATTTGTTACATATTTGTCATAATCAAAACTTATAACATTGAACCTTATGGTTAACATGTTTAAGGCAAACTAATCCTAGGGTGCATTAATCTTTTAGAAAAACATTAAGAATTCATGAATGAATTCACTTTAAATTCGGTTCCAATCAGTTAAGGCAAATTACACTTAACTTTCACTAAAATATTTTATCAAACACTATGTGGGCATTTGGCTCTATAACAAGAGATTACAAAAGAAAAAAGCAATATAAACTATTCAATCTGGGTCCAATCATAATAACTGACTAAAATATATTAAAGCTCAAATAAGAAGCAATATACATTAATAAATCAACCTATAATTTCAAGAAGAAAGAAATAATCTTACTTAACATATGTGAATACAAAGCCCTGAAGTTCTATTCAATATTCTCTAATATCCAACACAACAACCAATAACAAGCTTAAATCTATATTACAATAAGAAAATAGAAAGGAAAAAAGAGAAAAATTAAAGAAGGAAAATAGTGGAATGAAACATTTAAGGAAGAATTCATGGAGGGATGGCCAAGGGAGGTCCAAGGAGACCAACCCTTGGCCTTTCCTTCCAAGAGAATACCTTGGATGACCAAAAAGTTGAAGGCTCCCTTGCTAAATCAAACCCTAGCCTCCTCTCTTATCTTTTCGTTTACTTTCAAAATAGCAAAAGCCCCCTTTTAAACCTTCAATAATTGAAAAAAAAAAAAAATTTCTAGAAATTCAAGCATCTAGACATCTAGAATATGCCCGCTCAATATAATTTTAGTATTTTGGTCATAACTTCGCAATCAAATATCAAATTTTAGCAAAGTAATCATTGTTGGAAAGCTATCAAGGAGATCTACAATTTTGCTTGAAATGACTGTCTTCAAATTCTAATATTGAAGGTCCAAAAGTGGTGTCAAATTTGAGTTTTCACTATCTTAAATTGAATATCATCTCAATTTTCTTCCTTAACTTTCTCTAACTACCATGATGTTTGTAAAAGCCTTTAAAACATCCTTGAATCTTCATCTACTATGCCTCTAAACTCCTCATTTCCTTTCATTAAAACAATTCTCTTTTAGTTTCCATCAAAATAGTGCAAAATTAAATGAATTCAATGCAAAGAAGCAACCAATCCAACCTATAAAATAATTAAAAAAAAATTTTATAGCCCGCTGGATGGAGGGCCAAATTCACTTACAGTAGATCCCCACATATAGGGGGGCCCACCATTGAGGCATGCCCCGAATGTGAGTGTGAGGTTGGCAAATGAAAAAAAAATGTCAGACCAAATTTGCCATCTATATTGGCAAATTGGTTCCTACAATTTAAGCATCTAGATGTAATAATATTTTCAAACTAGAATATGAAAATTATTTTTTAAAATTATAATATCTAGATAAAAAAGCCTCATGCTGTTGGCATTTCAGAAATGACCAATATTTAATATGTTTATTTACTTATCAATGATTAATCTGATCTATTAATTTCTAATACACACAATCTGCTTGCAAAATCTCAGAACCAATAAATATTTATTTCTATGAGTTTAACACTTTCAGTTTTCATTAACATTTCCAATGTAAATAGCTAAATGCATTAATATTGAAATTACGATGACTGTTCTTTGATCAAATGTTATAAGAGTTCTTTTTATGTGCTAATAGGAGTGATATTTTTCGTTTGCTTTTTCATTATTATGAGCAATTATTGGACATATTGTCTGGCGTTCATGGTTTATAGAGTGGCACATATGTTTTGGGCCTATGGTCATGCTGTAGTTATTGTCCATACACGATGTGACTTTATTCAAGTAGCTTTTTTTTTTTTTTTGGGGCATTTGTTTTATTTTAAGTGTGTGTATACATATATATATATATATATATATAATTTTAAAATTTACTTTGATTAATAAATAATTATTAAAATTTATAATTTTATAGTTAAAATAATATATATATATATATATAAAATAAAAATATTATTTAAATATAATTCAAATTATATTAAATCAAACAAAAATTATTTATATTTTATAATATGTAAAACTCAGCATGATCATTTTTATATAGTTATACATAAATAATTATTTAATATAATTAATTAAATAATAATTATTTTATTTTTCTTTAATTAATGCATACTTAATATACTTATATTTTTTTATATATATTTAAATTTATAATAAAGTAAATTACAACGACGTCAAATCATTTGTCTTATAACTGGGTTCCTACTACTTTAATAATTAAATTCTATTGTTACCTCTTCGTAGCTTAAATATAATACCTTGGAATACTTAATTATCATACCAAATGGCATTGGTACCTCCTGTATAATTTTATTCCAAAGTTCCCATTTCCCTAATCTTCTTGCCATGTGGTGTCAAATAAAGTTTATTGAAATTCCACCAAGGCAGCACGTACGGAGTCTTTAAAACCCAAACTGAAAAATGATAATTATTTGTTTGGTCCATTTTAAGATCCTACCCATGACACGCGTCCTATATAATTCTTTAGTTAGAATTATTATTGAAATACATTATTCCTAACCTAATCTATGATCACATATATCTTATATTAGGTTCGCATTTGGGGCTGAAATATTCCAAGAATATTTTATTAACTTCACAAATAAATCGTGTATATATATATATATATTAATTTAAGGCTAATAATCCTTTTCACAAATCTTTTGCACTCTTTAACTATTATGTGTACTTGATCATTTTGGTATCAATGCCAATTTTTACTACAATTAATGTATTTACGGTACTTTTTATGCCAATATTATATTACACACGTGATTTAATGTTTTACCAAATGGGTGATATTCTAATATTAATTCAAAATTGGATATTGTATATTCAAGAAGAGGAAAATATTGGTGACTTGTTTTAGGGAAAAATTCCGTGTTTGATCATTCATCAAACACGGAATTTTTCCTACGTAGAGATGGAAAATTCCACCCTCATTACCTGTTTATTTATTTATTGGTATATAGATAGATTAGATGTAGAAGTGAAGGTCATGCAAAGTAAGATATGAAGTATAAAAAATATGATGATCAAGTGGTTGGATACAGTTAAGAATTTAGAACTAAAGCTTTGATATCGTTGATGGATTTGCAGTTAATAAACTATAGATTCACGATTAAATTAGAACTTTGAATGATAAGTAAAAAATACGAAAGATAGAGAATAAGAGTTATTAGAATGATAAAAAAATTTCCCTGAATGCGGATGTGCTACCCGTCCATTATTTAGGCTCCTAAAGAAAGGTTTCATGTTTTTTGTCATTTTAATAAATGCACTTTGCTTTCACAATAATTACATCCACATAACATTTCAACATATTTGAGCTATATTGTGAGCTATCAGCCGCCTAGTTGTAATTCGAACCCCTCGCATAAGATTTTATCTCCTACATACATGATTTTTCTAGCTTACTTGTTAACAATATCTACTAACTAGCAATATGGCCACTAGAGTTGATATTGTTTAAAAATAATTGATTATACACAATGTTTTCTCTCTATAAAACCTTGTTTTCCTTGCACTCATTGTATCAGCATAACAGTGAGCACTAAGTACTGAGCACTATCTTTTTCATCACCATCAACACCATGGAAGCCATTTCCTGACCTCTTAAGGTCTACTTCCTCCCTTTCCTGACTCAAGGCCACTTGATCCCTTTATCCCAATTTGGTCGACTCTTTGGTGCACGAGGGTTGCACGTGACCATCATCACTACCCCTATCAATGCCAAATTCCTTAAAAAATCCATTGAAGAGGACAAAGCCTTAGGCCACCACTTCCACGTTCACACCATCGACTTACCTTGTAAGGATGTCGACCTCCCCGACGGCGTTGAGAACTACCTCAATGTCACAGATTACCAATTTGCCCAAAACATTTTCAAAGCCGCACATTTGCTACAACACCCAGTTGGGTCTTTAATGGAGCAAAACCCACCCGATCGCATCATTTCGGACTTCCTATACCCTTGGACCTCGCAACTAGCAACACGTTTGGGAATCCCAGGCATGTCTTCAACTCCTTTTGTCTTTTTGCAGCGTGCATGGTGAATGCTTTCAAGAGACACTCACAAGCTGATCAATCCTCTTCTGATCATGATTTGGGTGGTCCATTTGCGGTTTCAGGTCTTCCTGACTCGATCACCCTCACTCTTCGACCACCTAAGCAAATCTCTAAAGAGCTTGAAAGCTTAATAGAGGCCGATCAACAGAATAGTTATAGACTCATTGTGAACAACTTTGATGAGCTAGATGGTCAAGATTACATTAGTCATTATAAGAAAACCACCGGACTCAAGGTTTGGCGCGTTGGCCATGCTTCTCTCATGTCACAAAGTACACTACGAGAAAGAAAACCATATTTAAACGAGCTTAACCGGTTATGAAGAGGAGCATGAGTACATAAGATCATGGCTCGACTCCAAGGAACCTAATTCCGTAGTCAACATAAGCTTTGGTAGCTTATGTCGTTTTGCTAACCCCCAGCTATTTGAAATAACAAATGGGATCAAATCTTCTGGGCATTCCTTTATCTGGGTGGTTCATAAGAAATCCAAACGGGACAAAGAAAGTGAGGAAGATGAAAGGAAAGTATGACTGCCAGAAGGGTTTGAAGAGAGAATGACGAAGGGAACGCGAGGTATGTTCCTAATGAAATCGGCCCCACAGGAGTTGATATTGAATCATCCGGCAACCGGAGGTTCTTGATGAACTGCAGATGGACGTCGGTGATGGAGGCAGTCAGTGCTGGAGTTCTGATGATGACATGGCTAGTATTCATTGAGCAGTTTTACAATGAGAAGTTGATAACACATGTTCAGGGGTTTGGAGTGGAGGTGGGTGCAGAGGAGTGGAAATCCAACCACCTTGAAACAATGGAGAAGGTAGTGAGTGGGGTGAAGATAGAGACATCTGTGAGGAGGTTGATGGACGGTGGAGATGAAGCTGAGGAGGTGAGAAAGAAAGCCCAAGAGATGAGAGAGAAAGCTAAGAAAGCTGTTGAGGAAGAAGGTTCCTCGCAGAGGAATTTGACGGCGCTGATTGAAGATCTTAAACACCTTGCATTGAAGTGATCTCCAAATGGACATATTGTTTATTCATTACAGACTACATGAGATGAGACATGAATGTAATGGTGTTTCCATTTTCATTGACAAAATAAAAATATTATTGCATGCATGTATGCATGTAACTTTTTAATTAAGTTATGGTCATCTTAATTTCATATAAGCTTAATTGTGAGAAGTCCACACATTACGTTTTCCATTGCAATAAAATGTTTCTGCCAAGGTTGTCAAACTCGCGAGTTTAGGCAGAATCGGAAAGGGGGGTGTAGACTCGTATCGTAAACTCGTAACGTAGAATCGTAAGAGTTTACTTTTATTAATAAATAATTATTTAAATATATAATTACATAGTTAAAATACAATATATAACATGAGATTTATTCAAATATTAATTATATTTAAAATCATTAAAAAAATGAATAAGGTATACCATTAAAAGTTACAAATTAAAAAAATAAATTGAGTGTAAATTTGTTATCCTTAAAAAAATAGTAGATGAGGTAATTTTACATGCTTATTTTAAATATTTAATTTCATTATTAATATTAAAAAATATATTTCATACAATTTTAACTATATATATATATATATATATGTTTTATTTTTTATTATTCATGATATTATATAAAAATTATACAATTCAAAACAATATATGATGGCTCATGAGAAAATGATGTTAACATTTAAAATAAAAGATATTAATAAAAAGTGATAGATTTGAATTTTTTTTTTATGTTCCTCATTATCCTAAAATGAAATATAAATCAAATTTTTATATAAAAAGTTATTTTTTAAAATGGCTAACTATATATATGTGTTGGATATTGGTGTATCAAAAATGGATTGAAGTTCATATTATATATAAAAGTTGCCTATTATATACTAAATATGCATGTTGGTTGAGATGGCAAAGGCATTGGGGTTGCAGCGTGCCGTGTTCGAGACCTGGTGAAGAACATTTTTGCAAAACGCATGGCTCAAAGGCAAGTCTTCAACTCGTCCAACTCGGAGCAAACTCGGCGAGTTGAGCGAGTCGACACGAGTTGAAGACGATTCTGACCGAGTCAGGAGCTGTGCGAGTCAAAAGCTGAGTCAACTCGAAATGGATGGGTAGAAACGTTGACTCGGCGAGTTTACCGAGTCAACTCGCGAGTTTGACAACAGTGGTTTCTGCTAAAAAATACAGCCTGCCTAAATATTAATTGTAAATTTTATATGATTGTATATTAGATAAACAAGAGAAGAAGCTAACTTGATTACAAAGTATCCGTCGATGAAGAATACATATCGATTTTTCAGAGTTAAGCACGGAATTAATGTTTAGAACTCATTTGATTGAGTGGTGCATAACTGAATGAGAAAGCTTTGTGTTTTGGATTGTTAACCCCAAAGCTTTTCAGAATCTTATAAATTGGTTTAAATGATAGCTTGTCATCAGTATTAAATTACTAGAAATGATAATAATTGATGGTATTATATTAAAGAAAATTAATTATGCTTAGCATGGTTGACTTAATAATTGGTAATACAGTATGGATTGGAGAGGAAGGGAGAATATTTTGGAAGCAAATTGGCAAAGACGAACGTGTCTCAACTTGGAACAATATATTTTCTTATAGCTTCACCAGTTGGAAAATGCACTGCAAGCCTTACCACACTTAGTGTTACACGTTGGTGCCAATTGACTCCACAGAAGGAAAACAGTAAAATTCAATTGAAATATTTTTTAATTTAGTTTTATATAGTCAATTTTTATTATAAGTATTACATATTTAATTTAATTCTTCACAAATGGGTATTAATTCATTTAGTCATTCATAAATAAAAATATTATCTATAATGTTTTACAATTTATCTACTATAAATGAAATTAATAAATGTGATTACATTAAATATATATATATATATATATATATATATAGTAAATATCAATAATTTACTTCTATCAATATGTTATTGATTTCGTTCATAATAAAAGGATATTAATAATAACAGTTTCATTCTTAATGAACTAAATTATGAAATTTCTATTTTAAAGAATCAAATTGATAAAATAGTTCTATTAAGCATCATATTAAAAAAAGCCTTATTTGTGAGAAACCAAAATTTAAATTTAAATTAGAAATTAAATTTGAGTGACCATGCGATCATAAATCTTGAATTTAATGATCTACGTTTAATATATTGCGCCATCCAACGGTCAAGAAATTCGATAAAAAAATTTATATTAAAAAATTTGAAATAAAAGGTATTTTTAATGTGATTTCATGCTTTCAATTTATTTCAATTCAAAACGGATTAACAATATTAGTGAATTAAATTTATTAATTCTAAAATATATAAGAAAAACTGCAACACGGAAATAATTGCAGACCACGATCAATAACAGAAAGTACAAATAGAAAAATATTTAGTAAAATATACAAATACAATGTTCCATATGAAAACATGGAAAGTTCTTAATGTTAAAAATATTTCCTAACGTTAGAAACTTTTAATTTTTTCTTTTTTCAGTTGCACTTAGCAAATTTGAAAATAATTGTTGAGAAAAACTAACCATTTTGTTTTAAAAGATCGAACAACTTTCATTGTTTCAATCAATTTTACAGGGTTACGATGATTGAAGAATTTATTTTTTAAAATTGATTGGAAGATGAAGAGTGATTCAAAATGGCTTATATAGTATGTACGTGGCATGAAAACTCGGTTCAAGTTGGGGTGTTCTGCCCAGTGGTTAATTTTATTTTGAGTAAATTGTACTCTCTTTTTTTTTTTTTCTTGTTGAAATTTACAATTTATTTTTTTGAATGTATACGCCAGTCTAATTTTATATTTTTTATTAATATTTAAATACATATTGCATATTTTTGTGTGTGCAAGAATTAGAAGCTATATGCTCTGTATGGAGCATAAGTACCCAATTAACCTTCATCTTCGTTCCTGATCAAATTATATACAAATATGCACAAAAATAATAAAATAGATAATTTTTTTTTTCATTAAATTTTACCCAGTCTTAAACTAATAATCATTTATCAACGAACAATTAATTATATGTTGACATGCCTAAAGTTGTGTGTGTGTATGTGTGTATATATATATATATTCAAGTTTTAAAGACTTTAAACTAAGCCAAATTATATCCTTAAGAAATTTAATATTAGTTGATGTTTGATATAGCTCCGTTGGTTAATTGTTTTATGTAATACCCCTACTATAAATAGTATTTTTATGTTGTTACTATCTTTAAAATGGTCTACTTAATAGTTTTAGTAGAAAACTCCTATTAAAATACAATTGTGATTATAAACTTATAGATGAAGTCTAACAGCCAAAGAAAATAGATAAATAAGAGATCAAATTTCCATTGTGAATAAATTGTAAACTTATCTAA
Source organism: Delonix regia (assembly GCA_037074485.1). NCBI lineage: Eukaryota > Viridiplantae > Streptophyta > Magnoliopsida > Fabales > Fabaceae > Delonix > Delonix regia. Next base: position 34,262,583 of record CM073454.1, read on the forward strand.
TAAAAATGAAATATTGTGTAGATCCGTAACATTTTCATTGCTGAAGATATATGTAAAATTTTACATAAGTCATATAAAAGTATAACGTTTATATCATCTTTATAGCAAAATACACTTGCAACTATTGTTGTTCAAGTACAATACATATAAAGTCTTTTAAAGATCTTCAAGTTACTTCTCTTGGTCAGCTGAAGCACTGTCACCTGAAAAGTAGTGATTTAAGAGAGTGAGATTTGAGAATTTCAATAACTAGTTAGATACTTAGAATAATCATCATCATCCTCATATATCCTCATAATCTCATAATAAAATTCTCATTAGAATTGGACTCATAACGTGGCTATGTAAGGATCCCCGGTGGTTTCGCATCTGAATTCTCATCATCATATAATCTCTCGTCATTGCCATCATCGTCGCAGTAGCTATTGGCCAATAACCCCTATAAAAGGAATCTGACCAGGATTCCAATTTTCCGGCTAAGGGGCAAGATGCCTATATTATACTCATTAAATAAATGCATACATAATAGATAAAATAAATCCAATTCATTCTCAAAAATAGAATACCGAGAATAAGTAACTAGCTACCTGGTGTGCTCAATTTAGCTTTGGCTCCCTAGCTCTTTTTGCCTTTGTGATTTACTTCCAGATCTTCCAAAGTAGGTATCTAAAACATATTTCGTTGACAAATACACTTAATTGGTAAAAATTTAAATGGTTCTTTGAAAATTCTATGATACTATGCTTGTATTAGCCTACGTACTAAATCTTATAATTTTAGATAGCTTAATTATGAAAGATGTCAACTTAATATTTTTCTTATGTTTTTCTACAATATATTATATATCCTCATTAGTCTAATAATTATATTAAAAGTATACTAATTAGGAAAGGATACTTGGAGATCTTTATTTTTAGAAACATATTAGGTTTAAATTTCTATATTTCTTTTTCTTTTATTGCTATCAAAATTATATTAACTTCCTAAGTAAAATTTTTGTTAAACTCATTCTTTCCAAATGTCCTATTTTTGAGTGTTCGTTAAGAAATTTGTAGATATTATTTCAGTAATCTGAATAATTAATAAATTTTACTAAGCACAAAGCCCCTAATTTTAATAATTTTTTCCACTTATTCAAATGTCTTAATTAATCTGCCAATTACATTTCTAAATTCCCAATCTTCTTATTTCTTTGGTAATTTGAGCTTTATTAATTTCTCATCAATTTTTTCTGTAACTTTAGCTAGAGTATGACATTTTCAGAAAAATAATTAATTTCCCATTTCAATTTATTATTTCTTATCTAGATACTTGTCTACAGAAATTAGATAGGATATGACATTTTGTGTTTCCCAAGCACTGTCGCCAATGTTTGCATTGCTAGGTTTTATTTATGTCTTGGAAATATTCAAAGGCAGCCCAGATGATGCTCTCATTTTCCACCATGCATGCTATTAATGTTGATACAGTTTCATTTTGTAAGTATAAATACTAGTTCAACTACTTAATTGAACAATTTCCATTATCAAATGTCCCACTAATTATTTTAATTGGTAAAGTGAATTTAAAACTGTGCATCACTGATAAAGAATGTTTTAGCAATAAGTGTACTGTTATATGTAATCTTGCATTTGCAAACATTAGGTGTCAGCTGTAATGGGTACCTTGCTTCTTCAAATCAGGGCCATGGTAATCTTGATTTCTAGATTTATAGTTTAATTAATGTTTTTTTGGTTATTCTTAATAAATTGTAAGAATACGAGTGAATTTATACTAAAAGAATAAAAAAAATTAATATCATTTGTACAAGGATAAGGTGTTATTTTCATTGTTCTTATGATTAAATTTTTTGTTTAACAAATATACAAATTACTCAAAAGTATGGGTTACTACAAAAATTTACAATAAATACTAGTGACCCAGATAAATTTAATAACTAGAAATCGATGCAAGTATGATAAATACAAACTAAGCACTTATGCTCCACTAAGACAAACTAGGGACTAAACATAAAAAAAGACTCAAGACACTACATTAAATTAAACTAATTAAGAGTTAAAATAAGGACAATTGAGTCATTAAGTTCATTATTAATTTTGCACTGACAAAGTTCAATTTTACTTCTAGATAATTTAACTCACTAAAAAAATTAGTTTGTTTTTAGATGTTATACTAATTCTAGTTTCAATTATATTTAAAGGTTATATCCAAATATTTAAGTGTAAATTTCCCTAAAATGCATTAAGCTCAAGATTTAAATAATCAATCAACTTAACTAAAGGTTATTTACAAACATTTAGGTAAAATTGCACTACCTCAACCATTAGTGTCACTTAAAAATTGTTTCCAAACAATTAAGAAAAACTAATCTTAAGGTAATTTAATCACTTAGAAAATAATTGAGAATGTGAGTATGAATTTACCTTTAAGGGTTGTCTCTAGTTGTCTCCAAACATTTAAGGCAAAGTACACTCAATTCTTAATAAGTTATTTCATTAATGCTTTGTGTATATTTAATTTCATGACTAGAAATTACTAAAAAAATTTAACAATATCACTCATTCAATCCGTATGCTATAATCTAATTAACTAAATAATATAAAAGCTCCAGTTTAAAAGCAATATATACTCATTAATGAACATATAATTACATGAGAAATGAAATAATATCAATTAACTTAAGTGGTACAAAGTCATTAAATCTAAACATCCATCACAATTACCAATTACAAGCTACAATCTATATGACATACAAACATGCAGGCAATAATATTTTATTTCATAGATAAAAATGGAAACACCAACACATTCATGTCTCAACTCGTCTTGTCTTTAATCAATAAACTCTACGTCTATTTGATGCTCGGTTCAATGCAAGGACCTTTCTTCCTCAACGGCTACCATAGCTTTTTTACTCATCTCTTGGGCGTTCTTAGCTTTTCCATTACTTCGTGAGGGACCTTCTCTCCAAACCCATGCACCTGCATTATCAACTTCTCATTGTAAAACAGCTCAATGAATACTGACCACGTCATCATTGGAACTTCGGCACTAACTGCCTCCGTCACTAACGTCTACCCGCAATGCGTCAGTAACCATCCGGCCGCCGGATGATTCAATATCAACTCCTATTGGGCCTATTTCATTTGGATCATCCCACACTTTTCCTTCTTCATTCTTTCTTCAAACCCTTTTGGCAACCATACTTTCTTTTCATCATCTCTGTCGCTTTAACCTCACTTAAAGGATGGCAAGATTCAGTTGGTTCTTCGGATTACCGGCCACCGTCCTCTTCTCTTACTCTTCTTTATCCTGTCTTTCTTTTATTAATCGTTTACCTGCATAGGAAATAAATGAAACGGTGCGTCTTCTGTGCAGCTTGAACACGTGGCGGCTAGATGATTCCGGATCAAACGAACGGCTGCCCTTCCTCGTACAGCAGGGCGTGCTGTAACATGGCAACAACAGCAGATATTTTTCCCATAAAGCTAGTGGTGGGCGAGCATGAGTGTTTATATTGGCTCAATTCCATGAAACCCAACTTGGACCCTTACATATGCTTTTGAAGCTTATAGCTTTTCCAAGATAATGAATTGTACGTGTTAGCCAGTGGGCTCGAGTCTTCTGGGTGTCAATTCATGTAGGTGGTCCGTGAAAAAGACAGTGTAGTGGAGCAAAGTGAGGAAGATAAACAGAAATGGTTGCCCAAAGAGTTTGAAGAAAGAGTGGTGAAGCAACAAAACAGGTGAAGAATCGCAAAAGGGTGGGTCCCACAAACGCTGATATTGGACCACGAGGCGATCGGAGGGTTCATGACACATTGTGGGTGGAAGTCGGTAGTAGAGGGGATTATGGTCGGAGTTATGTTTATTATCACATGGCCGTTAGCCGCTGAGCAGTTTTACAACGAGAAGCTGATAACGGAGTGGAACAAGAACAACTTATTACTCCAATTTGATGAATGAATTAAAGAAGGAATGCAAACAGGTTCTTTCATAGTTCATACTATCTTTGCTATCATGATTTGAGTTGATGAAGATTGGATGAATATGGACACACACTCAAGCCACACTTTCTTATTGTTTGTTATTATGGTTTTTTCTTTAATTTTAAAGTTCCTACGTATGCCTGACCCCCACCAACATTGGCGAATGGAATCCTCTTAGCCGTTGGAAAGCGCATTTCTTATATTAATTTGAACCATTAAATTATGTATTTTTTTTAATATTAACAGATGAATTTTTACATTTCTTAATAAATAAAAAAAATTCGAATGACAAACATTTAGCTGGAGTTTGTGTAACTCTTAAGATTTTTACTTTGTGTTCTAATGGTTTATACCATGTTGATATTTAAGAGAAAAAAAATAGAAATCTTAAATAGATAGAGGCCTAAGGTTTATGCGCTCTTCCTCGAAAGTTTTCTTTTATAACATCCATTAATTAGAATAAATGGAAATAATGAAAAATTGTAATATATATTTTTGACAATTTTCCTTTAAATTTTGCTTGAGTCAAAATAAAATTAAGAATAAAAAAAATTTCTTGTTTTAAAATTTTCTCTTCTACTTTCAGAATTCCTTACTTTACAATAGTTAAAAAACCAAAAAAAAAATTATTTTTTAAAACTGCAAATTAATTATAATTTTAAAAATTCTAAAAATCTAAAAAGACTAAAAAGAGAGCAAATGAAGAAAGAAAAGTAATAATATTGCATTAATTTCGTAATTAAAATACATCAACCTAATTTTAAGCTCGTTTTCTTAACAAAAATTAAATTGATTTATGTTGTCTTACTCTTTTTCAAAATTTAAAAATTAACAAATTGTGACACATTTTAAGTTAAACTATGTGAAATTTGGTATCTATTGCAAGTACATAAATTTTAGATTTTGATCTTAGGTCAAGTTTGCTTGTGTAAATATTTTTAATTATTTTAATTTCTCATTTTAATCTTCTGTATCTTATGTGATTAATGATAGTAAACTTAATAAAATAAAGGCTATATTATTAGTTTTGCATATTTGGTATTGGGAAACTGATCTTAGAAAGACTTTGTTTGCCACTTTAACTTCTCATACGACGGTTTGCTCCGTGTTGCCTCTCATTTGGTCTTTTTTGATCTGCATAGAGAAAGGATTGCACGAAATCTATAAATTACAAGTAAAGTAGGTTCTTTTTAATATAAAAGTTTTGTTGACTAATAAAAATACTTTGTTGAGCAAACCTTTAACTTCTAATATAATGACTTCTCACTTTTCTATACATATATTAAGAATTTTTTGAAATATGTAAATTCTTTGTAGTCAATAAAAAAAATAATGAAGTCATTAATTTGTGTAAATTTTTTATATTTAACAAGAAAAATAATGAATTTAATATATTGATAAATCAATTATCCGCTTCTTAAATGGGAAAATTTTCAACTTATGAGAATTTTTTTGAGTGAATGATAAAATTAATGAACTAATTAACTGTCGCTTAAATCGAGAATTATTTGAAGTTGAGATGTTTTTTAAAGTTAATGAGAAAAGTAATAAATTAATTAATTAACTATCTCTTAAATAATCTAATGAAGGATTATAAATATAATTTGACATGGTCCAAAATTAAAATAAGAGAAAATAATATATGGTTGATTGGTTTATGATAATGTATTCTCAATGAGGGTATGTCGTTACTTTTCTTTTACCAATCTCACATAACTAATATTTATCTAATTTATTGCTTTTTTATATCACAATATATTACTAAATTTAAATTTTTACTATCACTTACTAATATTGTTAATTTAAATTGTATTTATATATATAGTAAAATAAACTAATTTTCTCTAATATTTGTGCAAAGCGAGGGCAAATAAACTAGTTTAACACATTATGGACGTTTTGTTTAACAATGAGTTTCCAATAACATTTGGGCTCTTGTACAAGGCTTTCAAAACAAGGCTATCAAAAATATATTGGATTTTGTTATCATCAAATTCTTTTGGACCACATTTGTACATTTTTCATTTGATCCATCTCAAATAAAATTAATATCAATACAATTCTAAAAAATATTTTAATTTAAAATATATAAATTTTAAAATATTTTTTCTAATTTGATCCCTCACATATTTGATATTTTTCAATTTGATCTCTTATATAGTTGTCTTCTCACTTTAGTCTTTCACATAATTGTCTTCAAAATTTAGTCTTTCACATATGAATTTTTCATTTGTTTGATACTTCACGAATAAAATTATTATTAACAAAATCCTAAAATATAAGTTAATATTTTAAAAAATACTAACTCATATAAAATTATTTTCATTTGGTCCCTCACATATAAGATATTTTTCAATTTGATCCCTTATAGAATTGTTTTCTTAATTTAGTTTCTCACATATGTAAATTTCTCTATTTGATCCCTCACAAAAGAAATTGTTATGAATAATGTTCTAAAATAATAAAATTGTCATCAATAATATCTGAGAAAAGAATTTAATTTAAAATATACAGGCACATAAGAACTTGTTTCCAATTTAGTTCCTTACAGATAAAATATTTTTCAATTTGATCATTCCTTGACTTGTCTTCCCAATTTAGTCCCCCCACATATATGTCTTTTTAAGTAAGCCCTTCACATATGGAATTTCTCTATTTGATCTCTCACAAATAAAATTGTTATCAATAAAATCATAAAAAAAAGTTAATTTTAAAAATATGAATGACATTCTTGATAATGATTTTATTTGCGAAAGACTAAATTGGAAATATCCATATATGAAGAATCAAATTGAGAAATATCTTATTTGTGAGAGACCAAGTGAAAAAAGAAATTTCATGAGGGACCAAATTGAGAAATACTCTAAATGTAGTGGACCAAAATAATATTTTTCTCATTTATTCTTTATTTCAATTTTCAATTTTTTCAATTCCACCATAAATGTACATTATTATATTGCTATTAGCATGAATGTATATAAGTGCAGAGAAAACATTAAATTATTTTTCCTTAGGCCTTTTGATGAATATAATTTTTTTAAGTGAAAGACCTTTTTGTCAAATAGTTATTTTTCCTCCTACCTTGTGTTATATAGTGTGTCACTAAAAGTAAAATTTTAGTATCTTATACAATACAATATAGTGTTGCACCAAACACCGCATAGTGTTAGATTTTTATTGAGCCTTATTCTACCTAGCCTTATATAATGGTTTAAAAATAATTAATCATATACCACATTTCTCTCTATAAAAGCTGGTCTTCCTTGCACTCTCTGTACCATAATAGCAGTAAGTATTAAGTACTAAGCACCATCTTCTTCATCAGCATCTCCTGACCTCTTTAAGGTTTACTTTCTTCCTTCTCTAACACAGGGCCACTTAATCCCTTTATCCCAATTTGCTCGACTCTTCACTGCATGTGGCTTGCACATGACCATCATCATTACCTTCATCAACGCCAAATTCGTCCAAAAGTCCATTGAAAAGGACAAAGCTTTAGGCCACCACATCCACATTCACACCATCAACTTCCCCTCCAAGTATGTCGACTTCCTCGACGACACTGAGAACTTATTCAATGTCACAGATGACCAATCCGCTGACAAATTTTTCATGGCTGCATATTCAAGTTGGGCCTTTCACGGAGCAAATCCCACCCGATTGCATCATTTTGGACTTCATATACCCCTGCACCTCTCAGGTAGCGATCCGTTTGGGAATCCCCAGGCTTGTCATTAACTCCTTTTGTCTTATTTCAGTGTGCATGGTGAATGCTTTCAAGAGACAATCACAAGCTGAATCTTTACCTGATAAGTACATTTGTGTTTTCAGGTCTTCCTGACTCGATCATCCTCACCCTCTGACCACTTAAGCTAATCTCTCAATGGCTTGAAAGCTTAATAGAGACTAAGCAGCAGAACAACTATGGACTCATTGTAAACAACTTTGATGAGCTGGACAGTCAAGATTACATCAAGCATTACAAGAAAACCACCAGACTCAAGGTTTGGCATATTGGCCCTGCTTCTTTCATGTTATAAAGTGTACTACGAGAAAAATCCCATATTCAAAGGAGCTTGAAGGGTTACGACGATGACCATTAGCACATAAGATCATGGCTTAACTCCAAGGAACCTAGTTTCATAGTTTAGATAAGCTTTGGTAGCCTATGTCGTTACTTACCCCTAACTCTTTGAAATAGCATGTGGGATCGAATCTTCGGGGCATTCCTTTATGTGGGTGGTTCATAAGGATCAATCCAAACAGGATAAAGAGAGGAGGAAGATGAAAGGAAAGTATGGTTGTCAGAAGGGTTTGAGGAGAGAATGAAGAAGTAAAAACGAGGGATGATCCTAATGAAATGGGACCCACAGGAATTGATATTGAATCATTAACAATTGGAGGGTTCTTGATGCACTATAGGTGAATGTCAGTGATGGAGGCATACAGATGCAGTCAGTGCTAGAGTTTCGATGATGATGTGGCTAGTCATTAAGCAGATTTACAATGAAAAGTTGATAACGCAAGTGCAGGAGTTTGGAGTGGAGGTGGGCGCAAAGGATTGGAAATTTAGCCCCAATGAAAGAATGAAGAAGGTGCTTAGTAGGGTGAATATAGAGAAAGCCATAAGGAAGTTGATAGACATTGGAGATGAAGCTGAGGAGGTAAGAAAGAAAGCTAAGAGATGAGAGAGAAAGCTAAGAAAGTTGTTGAGGAAGATGGGTCCTCACATAGGAATCTAATGGCCTTGATTGAAGATCTTAAACGCCTTACATTGAACCGATCCCTAAATGGACATATCATTTATTATTACAAACAAGACGAGACATAGACATGCATGTGTTAAGAGTTCCCATTTTCATTGATAGAATAAAATATTATTGCATGCATGTATTTATATAACTTCTTAATAATGTTATGGTCATCTTAATTTTATATATTGTTTAATTGTGAGAAATGCTCCTGTTTATATGATGTTTAACTTGCCATTTGAGATGATGATGACTTTAGGAGTAGAACAACAATAGCATATTACTCTTAGTTGATGAATAAATTAAAGAAGCAATGCAAACGGGTTCTTATATAGTTCATCCTATCTTTGCAATCATGATTTGAATTAATAAAGAATGGACGAACATGGACACACATTCAAGTTGTTGCTTATTACTGTGATTTTTTGGTTTTTATTTTAGAGTCCCTATGTATGCCTGCCATCCACAAACATTTAGGCTAGAAGATTTTTAGAAGATGGAATGGATGATCATTAATGAAATGCTATGGAATGGAATAAAGTTGAATGAAAGAGTTAGGGTTAATGTATTGTTTAGGAGTTTTAATGAGAGAAAGGAAAGACTTCTTTAACTTTTGTTTGGAAGTTACATTAAAATTAATGGAATAGGATGACTTATAAATTTTTTCTTTTTCAATATTGTCCTTATAAAATAAACACTTGATTAATTTTTTTTTTTGTTGAATTCATGATACATGATTATGAATGTGAAAGAAATATATTTTTTTTTTGTGGGAATGAGTTCATAAAAAAATTTTAAATGTAGTTTGAAAGATTTTTGTAGAATTTTATTTTTAAATTTCAAATTTCAAATTATATATTTATTATATTTTTAGTTAGGTTAGTCATTGTAGTCAACAAAATGATAGCAAGAACATTGATCCATATCTAAACAATTATGCAAATAATAATAATAATAATAATATTCATGATATATGCAATAAAAGCTATGAAACTTACTATCCTAAAAAATGAATGCTATCACCTTTCAATGGCAAAATCGACTTTATGATATATGCATTATGAGAAATGACTTCTGACCCTAGACATTGACACTATTCTCTCTTCGGTTGTAAAAGAAACACGGTGATGATGAAGGCAAAAGGTATCACTTGGATATAATGATAATTATTATTAACTAGATAAGGGTATATTAGTAATTTAATTTCTTATACCACTTCATCTTATCATTGACCCTCCAATTTGAAAGGACAGAAAAATTAGAGTTTTAGATGGCAATAAGGGGTCTTAGTGTCCATTTTTTGCCATTCCATTCTACTTAAAAAAAAAAAATCCAAACATAGTTTAATTTATTTTGGCCATTATATTCCTTGTCACTCCTTCCTCAACCATATATCCAAATATACTCTCAGGCTATGTTTGAGAGTTTAAGGGAGGATAAAATAAAATGGTCATTAATGGAATGACAAGAAATGAAGTGAAGTAACTTGAGTAGATATATTGTTTAGAAGTTTTAATGAGAAAAGGAAATGACATCTATTAATTTTGTTTGGAAGTTATAATAAAATGAATGGAATGAAATGGTTTATTAATTATTTTTTCTAATATTATCCCTTATAACATAAACACATGACTAATAATTTTATCATTATTCAATTAATAATGTTACGTTATTCTCCTGTTCATATTTCTTTATTTTATTTACTAATTATTCTGTCCATATTTTTGTCTAATACATTTATTACAAAATATTTATATTGCTTCAAAAAATTTTAAAAGACAAACTTAAAAACCCAAAAAGAAAAATCATTGACCAAAAAAAATTTTAAAAAATAGCTGAAACTAATATACATTGTGTATTCTTTCATTGTCTCTTTTTTGTTTTGAAATTTTAAGCAAAAAAAAAAAAAAAAAGAGAGAGAGGTCATGACCATAATGATGAAGATTAGATAAAATTGTAACAACTGAAATGGTTCTTTATGGGTTATGGGTATATTAGTAATAATATATGAGTATACTAGTAATTTAATTTCTTAGACCACTCTGTTCCATCCTTAACCTTCCAATTTGGAGGGACATTAAATTTGGATTTTGGATGGCAATGAGGAGTCTTGGTATCCCTCTCTTACTATCTCATTCCACCTTGAAAAATCATCTATATATAAGTATAACTCATTTTGACTATTCCATTTCTTGTCACTCTCTCTTAAGTTATCCATTTAAACATAGCCTTAAACTGTTAACTAAAAGAAGCTTGTCTAAAATCCTATATCTCTTAGGATTTTTGCTTAGTGCCTATTAGATCACGTGTTTTAATAATATATTTGAGTTTTAATGGTCCCTAACAAATTGATATTTGGGAAAAAAAAATTAAAATTTAAATATAGGTCTAAGGATTATACACTCTTCCTTTAAATTTTTACTTTTTATAAGATCTATTAATTAGAATAAAAGGAAATAATGAAAAATAAAAAAAATATTTTTGACAATTTTTCTTGAGTCATAATAAAATTGAAAATCAAACAAAATTCTTGTTTTAAAAATTTTCTTCTATTTTCAAATTTCCTTTCTTTAAAATAACCAAAAGAAATCTTTTTCAAAACTACAAATTAATTCCATTGTCAAAATTTCCGAAAGCCTAAAAAGAGTAAAAAGACAGCAAATGAAAAAAGAAAAAAAGGAAAAAAAAATATTACGCTAATTTCGTAATTAAAATATTTCAACCAAATTTCAAGTTCAGTTTGCTAACAAAAATCAAATTCATTTAACATCTCATACGATGGTTTGCTCCACTTTGCCTCTCGTTTGGTCTTGTCTGATCAGCATAGAGAATGGACTGCACCAAATTTCATTAATATGGACTTTTTGTTTAACAATGAGTTTCCAATAATATTTGGGCTTTTGTACAACACAGTAAGTTTGGGTTTCACAAAGTACATTAGAATTTATCATCAGTTTTTTTTTAATGTATTTTCTTAATTTAATTTGTTTAAATTATTGGATAAAGATTTAACAATCCACATTCTTAATGGAAAAATCTGCCGTATAACTTATTGCAGACGATTTGCTTCTGACCTCCAGTAATGAAGTGTAAGAGCACGGCATCTACACAATTTGTTTTGAATTTTTTTATTTATCCATGAATATAGACTAACATAACTAAAATTAATTTATAAAGTAAATTCTGGATTAAACGTAAAGGCAAATTAAATATAATATTATCATGAGCCCATCTAATGTATGTTATCATTTTATAAATGACCCATTTGCACTTAAATTATTAGTTAACTATGAATTAATAATGACAGATTATTATGGTAGATCATGTTCTACGATTCCCTATATTTATACTTAGTTTCATTCCCCCAATTGGTATTAAAGTCATCTGTATTGGATCCATAACCCGATTTCTATATATGTTTAAAGGTATGTATTTAATATACTGTCATTCAATGGTCAGAAAATTTGTTCTCTTAAGTGAGAGCTAAAGATTCTATATTCAAAATTCTTAACTAAAAATTTTTTTTAACGTAATTTCACACTTTCATTTTATTTTACTATAAAACGGATTAACAATATTATTGAATTAAATTTATTAATTCTAAAATATATAAGATAAACTGCAACAGGAAATTCTTACAGACCGCGATCAGTAAGAGAAAGGAGAACAGAAATAAATATATCGTAAAATATACAAATACAATGTTCCATATGAGAACCTGGAAAGTTCTTGAAGTTAAATATATTTTCTAACGTTAGGAACTTTTAATTTTTTTTCTCTTTTCAATTGCACTCAGCAAAAATTGAAAGAAATTGTTGAGGACAACTTACCATTTTGTCTTAAAGATCGAGCAACTTTAATTATTTCAATCAATTTTATAGGGTTTCGATGAATGAAGAATTTATTCTTTTAAATTGATTTGAAGATGAAGGAGAGTGACTCAAAATGGCTCATAAGGTATGTACGTATCTATTAATACCGGGCACGAAAACTCGGTTCGAGTAGGGGTTTTCCGCCCAGTCCTTACTTCTTATTTTGAGTAAATTGTACTGTTTTTTTTCCTGTTGAAATTTACTATTTCTTTTTTAAAAAGTATAATCCAGTCTAATTTTAAATTTTTTATCAATATTTAAATACATATTGGATAATTTTCTTTTTGCAAGAATTTGAAGCTATATGCTCCGTTTGGAGCGTAAGTATGCAATTAACTTCATCATCGTTCCTCATCAAATTATATACAATTATGCACAAAGATATAAAATAGGATAAATTTTATTTTCATTCAATTTTACCCAGTCTTAAACTAATAATCATTGATCAACTAACAATTAATTATCTACTAACTAGCAAAAGGGCCACCAATAAGAGTGTGGATTGATTAAAAATAATTAAATCTTAAGATATTTCTCCCTATAAAAGCTCATCATCCTTGGACTCTTTATACCAGCATTGCAGTAAGCACTAAGTATTGAGCACCGTCTTCTTCAATTCATCATCGTCATCACCATGACAACCATTTCCCGACCTCTTAAGGTCTACTTCCTCCCTTTCCTGGCACAGGGCCATTTGATTCCTTTCTCCCAATTTGCTCGACTCTTCGCCGCACGTGGCGTACACGTAACCATCATCACTACCCCCATCAATGCCAAATTCCTTCAAAAATCCATTGAAGAGGACAAAGCCTTAGGCCACCAAATCTACATTCACATCATCAACTTCCCTTCCAAGGATGTTGACCTCCCAGACGGCACTGAGAACCTCTTCAATGTCACGGATGCCCAATCAGCCCACAAAGTTTTGATGGCCACACATTTGCTGCAACACCAAGTTAGGCCTTTCATGGAGCAAAACCCACCCGATTGCATCGTTTCAGACTTCATGTACCCCTGGACTTCCCAGTTAGCAACCCGCTTGGGAATCCCTAGGCTTAGCTTCAACTCATTTTGTCTTTTTGCAGTGTGCATGGTGAATGCTTTTCAGAGACAATCACAAGCTGACCAATCCTTTCTTGGTCATGACTCGGGGGGTCCGTTTGTGGTTTCAGGTCTTCCTGACCCAATCACCCTCACCCTTCAACCACCTGAGCAAATCTCTCAACGGCTCAAAAGCTTAATAGAGGCTGATCAACAGAATAGCTGTGGACTCATTGTGAACAACTTTGATGAGTTAGATGGTCAAGATTACATTAGTCATTACAAGAAAACCACCGGACTCAAGGTTTGGCACATTGGCCCTGCTTCTCTCATGTTACGAAGTACTCTACGAGAGGAAAACCATATTCAAACAAGCATAACGGGTTACGAGGAGGAGCATGAGTACATAAGATCATGGCTCGATTCCAAGGAACCTAATTCCGTAGTTTACATAAGCTTTGGTAGCCTGTGTCGTTTTGCTGACCCCCAGCTATTCGAAATAGCATGTGGGATTGAATCTTCTGGGCATTCCTTTATCTGGGTGGTTCATAGGGAATCCAAACAGTACAAAGAAAGTGAGGAAGATGAAAGGAAAGTATGGTTGCCAGAAGGGTTTGAAGAGAGAATGAAGAAGGAAAAGCAAGGGATAATCCTAATGAAATGGGCCCCACAAGAGTTGATTTTGAATCATTTGGCAACCGGAGGGTTCTTGACTCATTGTGGGTGGACGTCAGTGACGGAGGCAATTGGTGCGGGAGTTCCCATGATGACGTGGCCAGTGTTCATTGAGCAGTTTTACAATGAGAAGTTGATAACGCAGGTGCAGGGGTTTGGAGTGGAGGTGGGTGCAGAGGAGTGGAAATCCAACCCCTACGAAACAATGGAGACAGTGGTGAGTAGAGTGAAGATAGAGAAAGCCGTGAGGAGGTTGGTGGATGGTGGAGATGAAGCTGAGGAGGTAAGGAAAAATGCCCGAGAGATGAGAGAGAAAGCAAATAAAGCTGTCAAGGAAGATGGGTCCTCGCAAAGGAATTTGACGGCCTTGATTGAAGATCTTAAACGTCTTGCATTAAAGCAAGCATCAAATAGGCATATTCTTTATTGATTACAGACGAGACGAGACAAGACATGAATGTGTTGGTGTTCCCATTTTCATTCATAAAATAAAATATTATTGCATGCTTGTGTGTATGTAACTTTTTAATTAAGTTTTGGTCATCTTAATTTTAAATAAGCTTAATTGTGAAAAGTCAAACACGTTATGGTTGACTTAACTATTGGTAATATAATATGGATTCGAGAGGAATGAAAGATATTTTGGAAGCAAATTGGCAAAGACGAACGTGTCTCAACTTGGAATAATTTATTTTGTTATTGCATCACCATTTGGCAAATGCAGTGCTAGTGTTAAATGCTGGTGTAACTTGCCAGCTATGTGGAGTTCTTTACGCACTTCTAATTATTTATTTCACACCACTATTTCCATATCATCGTCCGAAAGTGGCATTATTTATTTATTTATTTTTATTGGGGAAAAATGAGAAACGACATGATGATGAAAGTATAACCATGGTTCGTTGAAGAAAAAAAACATTCCCCAAGGAATTAGAAGACTCCAAAGAAGCCAACTGCCTCCAGAGAAGGCAAACAGTAACATTCAATTTAAATATTTTTAATTTAGGTTTATATAATTATTTTTTAATATAATCATTTTTTAAATTTGGTTATTCATAATATTATATTTTTAATTGAATTCTTCAAAAATAGTTTTTTATTCATTTAGTCGTTCACAAATAAAATTATTAACATTATTATTTTTATATGTATCTACTATAAATGAAATTAATAAATGTGATGACATGAAATATATATTTTTAGTAAAAGGATACTCTTAATAATACTTTTATTCTAAAATAATAACTAATTTATGAAATTTCTATTTATTAAGGATTAAATTGATAAACCAAAATTTTTAATTGAATTGTGAATTAAATTTGAGAGATCACATGCAATTATAAATTTTAAGTTAATAGTTTACATTTAATATACCGTGCCATCCAACGGCTAGGAAATTTGTTCTAAGAGCGAGAATTGCATCGTGTGTGTGTGTGTGTGTGTGTGTATTCAAGGTTTACAGACTTTAAACTAAGCCAAATCATATCCTTAAGAAATTTAATATTAGTTGATGTTTGATATAGCTACGTTGGTTAATTGTTTTATGTGTGTCCCAAACACTGTCGCCAATGTTTGCATTGGTAGGTTTTATTGAAGTCTTGGAAATATTTAGAGGCAGCCCAGATCATGCCTCATTTTCCACCATGCATGCTATTAATGTTGATACATTTTCATTTTGTAAGTATAAATACTAGTTCAACTTCTTAATTGAACAATATATGTGTGTGCTCGTGCGTATGTACATATATTCTATGAAAAAACTATTATGCTAAATATTGTAACCTTGCAAACATTAGATGTCAGCTGTAATTGGTACCTTGCTAGTGCAAAACAGGGCTATGGTAATCATCTTTTCTCAATTTACAGTTTAATTAATGTCTTTTATTATTCTTGATAAATCATAAGTATACTGATCAATTTATAATAAAGATTAAAAAGAAAATGTTATTGTTTCCACGAAGAAAAAGTGTTATCTTCAATGTTTTTATGATTAAATTTTTTGTTTACCAAATATACAAATTACACAAAAGTATGAATAAGTGTAAATATTTACAAAATAAACTCTAATGGCCTAGATTAATCCAATCACTAGAAATTGATGTAAGTATGATAAACATAAACTAAATAACTACGCTACACTAAGATAAACTATAGACTAATAAGGAGTTAAGGACAATTGAGTCATTAAGTTCATTGTTAACCTTGTATAAACAAAGCTGAATTTTACTTCTAGATCATTTAACTCACTAAAAAGATAAGCTTGTTTTTGGAGGCTATCTTAATTCTAGTTCCAATTACATTTAAAGGTTATCTCCAAATATTTAAGTGTAAATTTTCTTAAAATGCTTTAAGCTCAATATTCAAATAATCAATCAACTTATTTAAAGGTTGTTTACAAACATTTAAGTAACATTACACTTCTTTAACCATTAGTGTCCCTCAAAGCTTGTCCTTAAACAATTATAAAAAGCTAATTTTAAGGTGCTTTAACTTCTTAGAAAATCATTGATAATGTGAGTATGGAGTTACCTTAAAGGTTGTCACCAAACATTTATGACAAATTGTACTCAATTCTCAATTTCATCAAATGCCTCTTAAGCATTTAATTTCATGACTAGATATTACTAAAAATTTAAACAATACAACTCATTAAATCTACTTGCTATAATCTCATTAACTAAATAATATGACAGCTCCAATTTAGAAGCAATACACACTCAGTAATCAACATATAATTACAACACAAATGAAATAATATCAATTAACTTAAGTGGGTACAAAGTCATTAAATCTAAACATCTGTCACAATAGTGAATTACAAGCTAAAATCTATATTACATACATACGTGCAGGCAATAATATTTTATTTTGTAAATAACAATTGGAACACCAACACATTCATGTTTTAACTTGTCTCGTCTCTAATCAATAAACTCTATGTCTATTTGATGTCAGTTCAATGCAAAGTGCTTAAGATCTTCAGTCAGGGTCGCCAAATTCTTTTGTGAGGACCTATCTTCCTCAATGGCTACCTCACCTTTTTTACTCATCTCTCGGGCTTTCTTAGCTTTTCCATTACTTCGTGAGGGTGCTTTCCATTCCTCTGCGCCCACCTCCACTCCAAACTTGTGAACCTGCATTATCAACTTCTCATTGTAAAACTGCTTAATGAATACTAGCCGTGTCATCACTGGGACTCATGTGGGGCCCATTTCATTCGGATCAATGGATCATCCCTCGCTTTTCCTTCTTCGTTCTTTCTTCAAACCCTTCTGGCAACCATACTTTCTTCTCAACTTCCTCACTTTCTTTGTCCTGTTTGGATTGATCCCTATGAACCACCCAGATAAAGGAATGCCCAAAAGATTCGATCCCATTTGCTATTTCAAATAGCTGAAGGTCAGCAAAACGACATAAGCTACCAAAGCTTATGTAAACTACGGAACTAGGTTCCTTGGAGTCCAGCCATGATCTTATGTACTCATGCTCCTCTTCATAACTCTTTAAGCTTTTTTGTTGTAAGTATTACATATTTAATTTAATTCTTCACAAATAGGTATTAATTCATTTAGTCATTCATAAATAAAAATATTATAAATAATGTTTTACTATGTATCAACTATAAGTGAAATTAATAAATGTGATTACATGAAATCTATATATATATATATATATATATATATATATATATATAGTAAATATCAATAATTTACTTCTATCAATACGTTATTGATTTCACTCATAATAAAAGGATATTAATAATAACAATTTTATTCTTAATGAACTAAATTATGAAATTTCTATTTTTAAAGAATTAAATTAATAAGATAGTTCTATTGAACATCATATTAAAAATGCCTAATTTGTGAGAAACCAATATTTAAATTTAAATTATAAATTAAATTTAAGTGACCATGGGATCATAAGTTTTGAATTTAATGATCTAAATTTAATATATTGCGTCATCAAATAGTCAAGAAATTCGTTCAAAAATTTATCTTAAAAACTTTGAAATAAAAGTTATTTTTAATGTGATTTCACGCTTTCAATTTATTTCACTACAATACGGATTAACAATATTAGTGAATTAAATTTATTAATTCTAAAATATATAAGAAAAACTGCAAGATGGAAATTCTTGCAAACCACGATCAATAACAGAAAGTACAAAAAGAAAAATATATAGTAAAATATACAAATACAATGTTCCATATGAGAACATGGAAAGTTCCTAATGTTAAAAATATTTTCTAACGTTAAAAACTATTAATTTTTTCTTTTTTCAATTGCGCTCAACAAATTTGAAAATAATTGTTGAGGAAAACTTATCGTTTTGTTTTAAAAGATGGAACAACTTTCATTGTTTCAATCAATTTTACTGGGTTTGGATGATCGAAGAATTTATTCTTTTAAATTGATTTGAAGATGATGAAGAGTGATTAAAAATGCCTCATATAGTATGTACGTATCTATTAATTCCGGGGATGAAAACTCGGTTCATATTGGGGTTTTCTGCCCAGTCCTTACTTTTTATTTTGAGTAAATTGTACTCTTTTTTTCCTTGTTGAAATTTACTATTTCTTTTTTAAAAAAGTATACTCCAGTCTAATTTAAAATTTTTTATCAATATTTAAATACATATTGGATAATTCTCTTTTTCCAAGAATTAGAAGCTATATGCTCTGTTTGGAGCATAAGTACGCAATTAACCTTCATCTTCGTTCCTCATCAAATTATATACAAATATGTACAAAAAAAATAAAATGGGATAAATTTTTTTTCATTAAATTTTACCCAGTCTTAAACTAATAATCATTTATCAACTAACAATTAATTAAATTTGTGTGTGTGTGTATTTTTATCTACTAACTAGCAATAGGGCCACCAATTCTCGGTTGTTTAAAAATAACTAATCCTAGAATATTTTTCTCTATAAAAGCTCATCATCCTTGCACTCTTTATACCATCGTAGCAGTAAGCATTAAGTATTGAGCACCATCCTCTTCAACTCATCATCAGCATCGTCACATTGTGTAAGATCCTAGCATCTTTATGTCTATCTTAATTGAAATTTTAACTTTGTTAGGAATATATTAAATATATATGAGACCTAATTAGGTGAAGGTTAATTGGCAAGGTAACTTACAATAATTTGTTGACCTAAAAGAATTTAGTGCATGTTTGGATTAGCATTGAGCTAACGTGATTTTAGGTCAACTTGATTTTTAAAATTGATTTTGGTCCAACATGATTTGCATCACCGTGATTTATGTTTAGAAGCTTTGGTTTGAAAATTGGTTTTCACCATCTATAGAGTTTATTCAATGTAAAAATAATTATTTTTTATTTATGTACAAAAGGGGGTTTGAAGGACAAAATTGATTTTGAAAAAAATCAAACGCTAAACTAAACAATAATGTTTACAAGGCAAACTCTGGTTTAAGTGTGGAAACGAGCTTTTAAATCTTTCAAATGCTAAACCAAACATACACTTAATATTCCAAGAAAATGAGATTAAAAATAGAATTAGAAGGACTAAAATAAAAGAGAAAAAGTTGTCTGATATAGACATTATAGTTTTAATCATCTATTTCATTGTTGGCAAAAGCAAACGAGTGTAGAAAATTGAAAATTGTAGGCCTTGTATATTAAATACAATTTGATTATAGTTAGAATTAAATGTATGGGGGCCACATGCTGAAAAAGTTATGACAAGCATTTAATGAAATTTATTTCATGTGGGACTCACAAACATTAATTATGATAGTTAGAAGTTGCGTTTTGTATTTTTCCTTTTTCCTTTACTCATTGAAACTAAAGAGAAGGAGTGAAAGTAAAGTTTTAGCTATAGTAAAAAAATGTTTTGTTGAAAATCCATATTTGCATAAGAAATTGCTTATTTGTAAAGCTTAAAAAAAGGAATTAGGCACCTTGATAAGAAAGATTAAGCTCAAAACTCAAGTAGCTAATCTTAATCCTTAAAGTTGCATTTTATTACACCAATTAATTTTTTTAATGGCAATTTTGTTGTGATTGTTTAGTGGCAATTGCACTTTGGACTATTGATAATTAGCTATACCATAACTGTTTGATGGCAATTATGTTATGATTGTTTGATGGCAATCAATTTGTAGTTGTTTGATGATAATTACATTGTGATGGAACTATTTGGTATGTCTATGCATTGACCCTTATGTTGGTATGGGACAACATTAGGGTAACTAACTATATAAAGTCCTTATGTGATTGTTGAAATGATCTCGTACATAGCATGAACAATGTGTAGTCCTTATTGATAAATTGTAAGTTTTAAGCCTGGAATTCCGTGTTTTGAACTATGATTAGCTACTGAGATATTCATCTCACCTATCTTTTGTATCCAACAAAATTCTAGGTGCACAAGATGCTCTATAAGATGCAAGGCCACAAGTTTAAGAAGTTGTAATAATGCTTAAGTAGAATGTGTTATTTTGTGATGTATTATCGTAACTGATAAGTTTTATGTGAGGAAGTCATGTATATTTATATATTAAATAGAAACTAGAATGAACATATCCTTTTCCTGTAAGTTGTTTAGTATATGTTTACAGCTAAATAAAATACCAAACAACTTTGGATTACCTAAGATTTAGTAAGGAGTCCTTAGATATGCTAAATGTACGAATGGTTGGAATTGATTTCTCTACCCAATCAAGTTAAAGTGGTACAAGCCTAAGGAAGAAGGAATAAATTGCGCTCTTTTGAGTTTGGGTTTAATATATGCTAGAAAAAAAAAATAAGAATTGTATTTTTAACCTTTCTCCAATAAGGACTAGACACAAAGTTTAAAATTTAGAAATTTATAGTATTTGTGGTCCAAATAATTTTTCGAGGTGTTACACCATGATAGTCATTTCCTGACTTCTCAAGGTCTACTTCCTCCTTTTCCTAGCGCAGGGCCACTTGATTCCATTCTCCTGATTTGCTCGACTCTTAGCTGCATATGGGCTTACGCATGACTAGTGTCAATACCCCCCATTAATGCCAAATTCCTTTGAAAATCCATTTAAAAGGACAAAGCCTTAGGCCACCACATCCACATTCACATCATTAACTTCCTTTCCAAAGATGTCAACCTCCTTGATAGCACTGAGAGCCTCTTCAATGCCACAGTTGCCCAATCTACCCACAAATTTGTGGTGGCAACACATTTGTTGCAACACCAAATTGGGCCTTTCATATAGCAAAACCTATATGATTGCATCTTTTCAGACTTCATAAACCCCTGGACTTCCCAGATAACAACCTTCTTAGGAATCCCAAGGCATGTCTTCAACTCATTTTGTCTTTTTATAGTGTGCATGGTAAATGCTTTCAAGAGACCATCACAAACTAATCTATCCTTTCTTGATCAAGACTTGAGGGGTCTGTTTATGGTTTTGGATCATCTTGACCTAATCACCCTTGTCCTTCAACCATCTAAGCAAATCTCTTAATGGCTTGAATGCTTAATAAAGGCTGATAAACAAAATAGCTATGGACTAATTGTGAACAACTTTGATGAGATAGATGGTCAAGATTACATTAGTCATTATGAGAAAACCACTAAACTCAAGGTTTGACACATTAACCCTACTTCTCTCATGTCATGAAGTACACTACAAGAGAAAACCCATATTCATATGAGCATAACAAGTTATAATGAGGAGTATGAGTACATAAGATTATGGCTCGACTCCAAGGAACTTAATTATATAGTTTACATAAGCTTTAGTAGCCAATGTCCATTTTTTGATCCCTACCTATTCAAAATAACCTATGGGATTGAATCTTTTGGGCATTCCTTTATCCAGGTGGCTCATAAGGAATTTTAATCGGACAATGAAAGTAAGGAAGATAAAAGGAAAGTCCGGTTGCGAGAAAGGTTTGAGGAAAGAATGAAAGAGGAAAAGCAAGGGATGATGCAAATGAAATCAGCCCTACAAAAGTTGTTTTTAAATTATTTAATGACCGAAGGGTTCCTAACTCATAGTGGTTGGATGTCTATGACAAAGGCGGTTAATTAGTAAAGTGAATTTAAAATTGTGTATCACTGATGAAGAATGTTTTAGCAATAAGTGTATTGTTCACAGCTAAAAAATCCATATATATATATATATATATATTTGTGAACATGTGTAAGTACATATGTTCCATGGAAAAACTATCATGCAAAATATTGTAATCTTGAATTTGCAAACATTAGGTGTTAGCAGTAACTAGCACCGTGCTTCTTCAAAAATGGGCTAAGGTAATCTTCTTTTCTCAATTTATAGTTTAGTTAATATCTTTTGTTATTCTTGATAAACTGTAATTATATGGGTCAATTTATAATAAAAGAATAAAAAAAATTTAGAATTGTTCCTATGAAAATAAGGTATTATTATCTTTGTTCTTAAGATTAAATTTTTTTTCTTTTTCCAAATATACAAATTACATAAAAGTATAGGTTAGTGTAAATATTTACAATATAAACACTAGTGGGCTAAATAAATCCAATCACTAGAATTCGATGCAAGTATGATAAATATAAACTAAACACTTACGCTACACTAAGACAAACTAAGGACTAAACTAGAAGTAAAAAGACTCAAGACATTACACTAGATTAAGCTAATTAGAAGTTGAAATGAGGACAATTGAGTCATTAAGTTTATTATTAACCATGCACTAACAAAGTTCTATTCCACTTTTGGATAATTTAACTGACTAAAAAGACAAGCTTGTTTCTATATGTTAGCCTAATTCTAGTTCCAATTACACTTGAAAGTTATCTCCAAACATTTAAGTATAAATTCCCCTAAAATGCATTAAGCTCAAGATTTAAATAAGCAATTAACTTATCTAAAGGTTGCTTACAAACATTTAGGTAAAATTGTATTACCTCAACCATTAGTGTCCCTTAATGGTTGTCTCTAAAAAATTAATAAAATCTAATCATAAGGTGCTTTAAGCCCATAGAAAATCATTAGGAATGTGAGTTTGAATTTACCTTAACGGTTGTCTCTAAACATTTAAGGCAAATTGCACTCAATTCTCAATGAGTCATTTCATCAAATGCCTTATGGGCATAACTAGAGATTACTAAAAACAATTCAATAATACAACTCATTGAATCCACTTATAATAATCTAATTAACTAAACAATATGGAAGCTCCAATTTAAAAGCAATATACACTTATTAATCAACATATAATTACAAGAGAAACAAAATAATATCAATTAACCTAAGTGGGTACAAGGTCATTAAATACTTATTCAATATTCTTAAACATCCATTACAACAACCAATAACAAGCTAAAATCTATATTACATCAAAGAAATGAAAGAAAGAAAATGAGAGAACTAGATATGAAGAAGAGTGGAAGGAGACTTCCATAGAAAAAGCCATAAAGGTTTTGCCAAGGGAAGTCCAAGGAGACCAACCCTTAGCCTCTCCTTCTAAGAAACCACCTTGAAAGTGCTAAGAGTGTGAAACTTCCTTTATCTATAAAGCAAAATTTCAAGCCTCATTCTTCCTCCTCTGATATCTACTCTAAAAAATCTAAAACACCTCTTTTTGTACCTTAAGAAAATCAAAACTATTTGTTTTACAAAAATTTAAGCACCTAGGCATCCAAAGTGGGGCGTAAACTAACATTTTCATAGGCACCCAAGGGGTTATGCTTCTGATTCATTTTTCTATAAATTCTTCTAGCTTTAAGACTTCCATATGCTCCTAATGATCTTTTTAACTTCCTAAGGAATTTATGAAGCCTTCCAATGCATTCTTAGAAGTCCTTTTTCTTGCCTTAAATTCTTTATTTCCAATATCTAAGCAATTTCCCTACAATTATACCAAAGTAATACAAAAATCACTTAAACTTATTGCAAGGAGGCAATAAAATTTTTTTTATAAGATGCATAAAAATAACATCAATTGGTCATTTTTTCCATGGAATGTTATCCAAAATGGATGATAAATCCCTAGTAAAATATATACCAATTTCACATAATTAACGACTTATTAATTCTTTTACTTTTGTAATTTGCAGTCACAAATTATAATTGATATTGCATGAAAAATTAAATATAAATGAACAAGACCATAAGCAAAGATGAGCTGCCAATGGCATGGCTTTAACTGCAATGTTTGCATTCAAATTAGTAAGTCCTACTGTGGGTTGTGCAATGTAAGTACTTTTTTTATTTCCCTAACTTTTTATTTTCTGAGACAAATATCTGTTTAAGTTTGAATCAATGTAATAATTCATTGTACTTTTAATTCTAATATCTTAAAAATTACAAAGCATTTCAAATGCTTGTATTTTTCATATCATATACTAAAATATAACTTTGATACAATGATATTTATCTAAAATGTCTTGTGTCATTTATGATATTAAAAGATATAATGGGATATAAAATTTAAAACTAATATTTAGATAGGCTATATTCCTAAGCAATAGAACTTTATTACGATGAATAACATAACATGTTTTACTTCTCACAATTAAGCTCATATGAAATTGAAATGACTAGAACTTACTTAAAAAGCTACATACTTACATGCAGGTAATAATATTTTATTTTGTATGGGAAATGGGAACACCAACTGATTCATATCTTAACTTTTCCTATCTTTAATGAATAAACTATGTGTTTATTTAATGCTTGGTTCAATCTAAGGTGCTTAAGATCTTCAATTAGGGTCGTCAAATTCTGTTATGAGGACCCATCTTCCTCAACATCTTTCTTAGCTTTTTGACTCATCACTCGAGCTTTCTTTCTTGTTCGCTCTGCTTCATCTCAACCATCCATCAACCTCCTCACAACTTACTCTATTTTCGCCCTACTCAGCATCTTTTTCATTAATTGTAAAGGTAGGCTTTCCATTCTTCAACACCCACTTCCACTTCAAACCCGTGCACTTGCGTTATCAACTTCTTGTTGTAAAATTGATCAATGAATATTGGCCACATCATCATTGGAACTCTGGCAATAATTGCCTCTATCACTTACGTCCACTTGCAGTGCATCGGGAACTCTTCAATCATCGGATGATTCAATATCAACTCTTGTGGGGCACTTTCATTATGATCATCCCTTGGATTTCTTTCTTCATTTTTTCCTTAAAACCTTATAGCAACCATATTATCTTTTTATCTTCCTCACTTTCTTTATCATATTCAAATCCTGAATGAACCACTCTAATAAAGAAATGCCTTGAAGATTCGATCCTACAAGTTATTTTGCATAGTTGGGGGATCAGTAAAATGACATAAGTTGCCAAAGGTTATATAAACTACAGAATTAGGTTCCTTGGATTCTAGCCATGATTTTATGTACTAGGGCTGAGCAGGGACTCAGATAAGTAGGCCTGACCCAGCCATTTCAAGTCAGGCTGGGCCGGGTTAGAACCCCAAGCTGGGTCGGGGATCAAGTTGAGGTCTTAGCTAAAATACCCGGACCAACCTGGGGTATAATTTTTTTTAAAATTTACAGTAGGTAAAATAAAATTGAAATGAAGGTAGAAATTAGAGAACCCTAACACATCGCCTCTGTCTGCCTGCCTGCTATTCATATCACTACTACATTTGATTATCACCGGCAATCTTTGATCCTCTGTCCATTGTTTACCTTTGTTTATTCACTGACTGCTAGTAGTTTAGAAAATTAAGAAACAATGTTACCTCTGTTAAAAGTTCAAACTTGTTACCATTCATTCCCTTCTTTTTGCAATTGGATTATGAGAAACAAGGTATGAAAATTCGAAATCCATGTCTCTCTAATATAGTGAATTTGAACTGTGATATTAGGATACCTCATTGACCCATGAACATTGTTTTCCCAGTCTTGGAATAATTTTGATTCTCCTTTGGCTTTGCTTTATGGAAAAGAAAATTATAGATTTGGTTTTTTTTTTTTTTTTATTTCATTGACTACTTATAGTATACTCACATGTATTGATGAAGCTTCATTAAATATAGTATGGTCTATCATTGTTTTGATAGTAAGACATGGGATAGTTAGAAAGAATTCCATTTTGAGTGTCTACAATAATATGATAGTATGCTTAATTAAATATTGAGTTCATGGATTGCAAGTTTCTATAATTAGTCAAAATCTTAAGAATTTAAACTATGACTAGCTAGTATAGTATAATACATATCTATGTATATGTAGGGGAAGGGGCATCCTAGGTTTACATTGATATCTAGTGCTATTACATTATAACTTAATTAAGCTTATGATGATTTATTATCAATTAGCAACCACTCAAATGCATTCATTCTTAATTTTTAGTTTATATTTTTCAATTTACAATTTTACATCATAAGAGGAAGGCTGGAAAGGGACACTTTGTTATATTGAAAGCTTGTTTTATTTTAGTTTATATAGTAGTGCCATCATGTAAAAGCCAAGACTCATAGTTGTTGCAGGCTCTATGTCTTATTCTATCTATTAATGATTTCTTTTTCTATTTTGCAATTCTCACTTAACAATGTTCCATGATTGAATTTTGGGGTTCTAAATGCATTAGTACACTTTTTCTTATATAATTCTCTTTTTAATTTAATCATTATTGTTATTTTTTAAAAAATTTTATTGATATAACTAACTTCTATCATTATATGTGTGACACTGAAGTTAGTTTCAATGCCTTTTTGGAAAGTCATCGTAATCATTGTTACTAAATCTTTCCTTAGTTATCAACTTTATTGCTTTACATTTCTTTGGTAGAGTTTAGGAATGGCTAAAAACAATCTTGGGACTTCTATGCCTTTTGAAAACAACCCTGCAGTTCCTATGCCTTTTGAAAACACCCATGTGCCCTCAGATGTAGCCAATACTATTGCCTTTGTTACAGTTACAAATTCAATTGTTGTGGGTACAAAGAGAAAGGCTTAACCCTCAAGTCTTCTTTGTAGGAACACTTTGTAAAACTTCTATTGGAAGAGACTAATGAGGAGATTAGAGCTTCTTGTAAATATTAAGCAGCCTCTTATGCGTGTGACTCGAACAAGCATGACACTAATTCCATAAAAAAAGCACTTGCTTAAATGTCAAAAGTATCCTTATAGAGCCCAAGAGAAAAAATAGTCTATGTTGGCACTTCTAGAACCTTTAGGTGGAGCCCAACAAAAAAATCTTGTCCCTCACACCTTCAATGCAGGTAAATGTCCTAAAGCTTTAGCTAAATTGTGATTTCTGATATGATGCCTTTTTGTGTGGTAGAAAGGCATGGGTTTCGGAAGTATAGCAACCATTTAAAGCCTAGATCCTAAGTTCCATCTATATTTACAGTTACTAAGCATTGTCATAATATCTTTGTTGAGGAGTCTAAAAAGGTCAAAGCACTTCTTAAAAAATCTTGTATGTGTGTTCCACTCACAATAGACACTTGGACATCAATTCAAAATTTCAACTACAATGTCTTACAACACACTTTATTGATGAGCATTGGAAGTTGCAAAAACGAATCTTGAACTTCTGCATAATAGAAAATTATAGAAATGACACAATAGAAAAGACAATTGAGAAATGTCTACTAGGGTGGGGAATTGATAAAGTGTTCACACTAACCATAGACAATGCGAGCTCTAATGACACTGTCGTGTTATATTTAAAAAAACATTTGAAGAATTGGCATGGATTAGTATATGATAGAGATTTTTTGCATCTAGGATGTTATGCACATATTTTGAACTTAGTTGTCGATAACGGCTCAAAGGACTTAAATGCCTCCATATCAGCTATTTGCAATGTTGTAAGATATGTGAGGTCTTCTCCTGCAAGACTTAAAAGATTCAAAGAATTTGTTGAAAAGGAAAAGATTGAGTCTAAAAGTCTTGTGTGTTTGGACATTGCCACTTGGTGGAATTCTACTTACCTAATGTTGGAACATACTATAAAATTCTAAAAGGTGTTTGAAAGGATGGAGGATGAACATGAACAATATACAACTCACTTTACAGAAGATAGTCATTGGCTTAGTCCCCCCCATGATTATAGATTGGAGTACTACTAGAGTATTTGTTGAGTTCTTGCAAGTGTTCTACAGTGTGACATTGAAAATTTCTGGCTTACTATATGTAACATCAAATGTATTCTTTCATGACATTGTTCTTGTTTAGGCTATGTTGTAGGCAAGAAAAATGAAAAATAAGTTTGATAAATATTAGAAGTCAGAGAACTTGAACCCATTGTTAGTTGTAGGAGTTGTGTTAAATCCTCAGTTCAAGCTTGCCTACGTAAATTCCATTTTTAATTACATGTATCCTAACCCCTTATGTATATGAGGCTATGAAGAGGAAGGTCAAAGATACCCTGTATCATATGTATGAACAATATTCTGAGGGTGTTGCTAGTGATGTGCCTCAGCCATATGAAGATATTGGTGGCAATTTTAGTAGTTCATTGGATATCAAGGGGTACGAATTCCTTCTTTTATGTCTATAAGACTGATGGACAATGGTAGATGAGCCAAATGAGCAAAGGAAGTTTAGATATGAAAACAGGGTTTAAGAAATATCTTGATTCTGAAGTCCTCGATGAATACAAATCTTTTGATATTTTAACTTGATGGAGAGACAATTCTTTAAAATATAAAATTCTTTCATAAATTACATGTGAAGTGTTAGCCGTGTCGATCTCCGTTGTAGCTTATGAGTTTGTTTTTAGCACAGGTGGTCATGTGCTTGATACTTTAAGGAGTTGATTATCTCCTAAGATGACCAAGGCACTAATTTGCACTCAGAATTGACTAAATCATAGTTCAACATTGAAGAGTGAGATTTTAACCAATATGAGGAATTTGATACTATTGCATCTGGTAAGTTTCTCACTCTTTTTCACATATGTCTTCCCTAAAATCTATACTGATATATCTATGTTGTTCTCCTTATGTTTTACAGATGTTTTAAGAGGTTCAAGTGGATCTGATAGTGGAGGTGGATGTATCACCACTAAGATGAATGTTGACTGATACTACATACAAGGCGAGCCTTATTTAATTAATGGGCAGTTTGTCAAGTATTTACATATGTTTTGTTTTTTCTTTTAAACAATTGGAATATACACTTGCTGATCACCAATTGTTTTCATTCCTAGAATTCTGTTAGTCATAATATATGTACACTTTTAACATATTCAAACATATTATCATATTAGACTTGCTTTTAATTTGTCATTTATATGTTTCCTTCCTTGTGCTTTTACAGCAAATTTTAAATCTTTATGACTAGTTTTAAATATGTAAATGTATAATGAGAGTCTTGAACTTTAATTGAGAATTATTTTTGCTTGTATCTACATCCATGTTCTTTCAAATATCTTATATTCATGTCTCCATGGAACTGTAGTATTTCTAAACAAGCTGAATGTCACTCCTTACGTTTTATGTTCACATTCATATCATTATGCTATGATAGAATTTGTTAATAATGTCATGATAGTCCATTTAAATGGCTTTGGCCACCTTTATTTTGACACAATTTTCCCTTCAGTATTTTGCATTTTTTCTGTTTTAATTGGGATGTTGTTTTGAATTCTCTGTGACCTTCCTCATCATTTTGAGAATACGCTAGATTTGTAAAAATGGGATCCTTCAAAACATTAAAATGTAGGACAATACTTCATTTTCTTCAAATTTTCTATATGTGTATGTGTCCAAATTGTGTGAAATTAGATTTTTTTGATATCTCATTGCTTTGCTTTTCTTTTTTTAGAGCTTATGCACAAAATGTAGTTGTAGTTCTTTCAAGAAATGCTCTTCTTTCTTTCTCTCTGTCTTGCCTGCTTGTGTAGAAATTTATGTGGCTAGGCACCTCTTTTTGTTTTTTCAAAAAATTGAAATAGGCCCTGTGACCTATTCTTACCTAAGCCGACCTAGCTTGAACTGACTTAATGAATCCCAGGTCTATCCTAGCTAGGCCTAGGGCTAGAAAATTAGCCCCAGTATTTTACCTGGGCTGGGCCTCGGGTCTATAAGTTACCCAGCTTGACCTGACTCATACTCAGCCCTATTATGTATTCTCATAATGCTTGATGTAATCTTGACCATCTAAGTCACTAAAGTTATTCACAATAAGTCCATAGTTATTTTTTTGATCAGCTTCAAAGATTCCTTAAAAGTGTTTAGTGACTGACTTAAGTGATCTAAGGTCAAGGGTGATTATGTCAGGAAGACCTAAAACCACATATAGACCACTTGAATCATGATTAGGATCAGATTAATCAACTTGTGATTGTTTCATGACAACATTCACCATGCATATTGCAAAAAGACAAAATGAGTTGAACATAAACCTGTGGATTCCTAAGTAAGTGGCTAGTTGGGAGGTCTAGGAGTTTAATAAATCTGAAACGATGCAATTAGGTGGGTTTTGCTCAGTGAAAGGCCCAACTTAATGTTGCAGCAAATCTACAGCCATGAAAATTTTTTTAGCAAATTGGAAATCTATGACATTAAAGACATTCATAATGTCGTCAGGGAGGTCAACTTCCTTGAAAGTGAAGTTAATGGTATGAAAATAGATGCAGAGGCCTAAGGCTTTGTCATCTTCAATGGAATTTTTAAGGAATTTGTCATTGATGAGGGTAGTGATGATCATCACATGCAAGCCATATGCAACAAAGAGTTGAGCAAATTGCAATAAAGGTATCAGGTGGCCCTATGTGAGGAAAGGGAAGAAGTAGACCTTAAGAGGTTGGGATATGGCTTCCAAGGTGATGATATTGATGAAGAAGATGGTGCTCAGTACTTAGTGCTTACTACTATAATGGTACAAAGAGTGCAAGGAAGATGAGCTTGTCTAGAGAGAAATATGGTGTATGCTTAATTATTTCTAAACAATAGGCACTAAAATTTGTGGCTATATTGCTAGATTGTAGATATTATTAACAAGTAATCTAGAAAAACTATGCAAATGGGAGACAATCATATGTATGAGGACAATATAGCACAAACATGTAAAGATGTTAGGTTATGTAATTAATGTGAAAGTAAAATGCATTCATGGAAAAAAGTAAAACATGAAACATGACAAAACAAATCATGTGTGGTATGCAAATAGTAAGGAAGATTCAATGATAATGAAGCCCACATATTAATTATGAATTTAATTAAAATAGTTAGAATTTAATATGTTAGGTATGATATATATAGATATATGTATATATCTATATATATATATGATAGATAATTAATGCATTTAATTTAAAAGTTGCTTTTAAATTTTGGAAGTTGTTACAGATAGCCTTAGGCACCCAACTCGATTTTAGGACAGTCAATCATCCCTAGATTGATGCACAAACTAAATGGACCATTTATACATATACACACACACACGTGTGTGTGCATGTGTGCATGCATGAATGTGAGGATTTAAACAACAAATATATGCAGCATTGGTTTTAACTGTTGCTACATGTGAATATTTTTTTTCCAAAAAATTGAATCTACCCTTTACTTACAAATGCAAAGATAGATCCTATAAAACTTGACTTCATGAAACAAAACATTTTTCTAATATTTGAATGTTATATCTAAATATAGTACAATGATATATTCATTTTAACTAGGCCTTTCACAATACTTAAATTAAAAAATCACAGGGATAAATCCAAAAATTTGGAAATCACTTGTTTAAATAACAGTGGTAGAATTGGTAACAACTATGTCATTGACAAGAGATTTGAAAGGAAAAAACAAAATATAGACATGAGATATATGGTATAAGTTAAGCATACATATAACTACAGAATTTTGACCATGTTGTAGTTTTTCTAACCATAAATCTCCATGAAATGATTTAAATGTGCTAGAGGACAATATAAAATAAAACTTCTAAAAAATTTGAAGGTAGAAGTGTGTAAAAATATTAGGTTGATGAAATTAATACAAAAACATGGTGACAAGGAATAAATGCTGAAATTTGGAAATCACTGATGAAAACAGATCATGTAATTATTCAGGATATAATACATGAATACAAAATAAGGAGAATAGTTTATTAAGATCTGACATGATGAAGACGACATAATTGTGAGATGCATACTGTTTGAATCAGAATAATTTCAACCCTCAATACCCAAGAGAGACTTTTGAGTGTTAAACGACTAGAGAGAGTTATCGTCTTAATCGTATATGAAACTAGGGCATCATAATATGATTTATAGGGTTTTATTTTAATAATATAATTAATAATAATAATTATTAAAATAAAATCCTCAAAAATCATTTAAAATAATTTCCTATTTAATTATTCAGAGAAAAAGTAAGCTCATTAAATCTTTATGGGTAACAAACTCATCATTAGTAATCTGATGGGATGATTACTAATGCTCTTGGGCAGTAGGTTGGGTTTTTACCCAGTGGACTTGTGGATAATCGAATCCATCACCTATTACCCACAATGAAAATAAACTCAGTCCATTCACAGTTTGTAAATTATAATATCAATTGCCTAATTAGTTATAACAAGAAATTAATCTAATAGAATAATTAATGATAATCTACATAATATCAAAAAATATTCTAACAATCTCCTACTTGGATAGCATTAATTAAATTATTAGGTCAATAAACGAATGCATAATCAGGCAATTAATATTCACATAAACACATAGATGTGTGTATATTTTAAACCATAAAAAATTCAAAAATGAAACTACACACAAAGATCACTGAAATCGATAGGGAATCAAGTGGTATTAACATTTCCATAAATAAGTTTCATTATCTGAATAGAATGGAATACAAAGTGACATTCAAGATGTCATATTACAATCCAAAAGTCCCTTAAGAACTTAATTCAGACTCCCACTAAACTAAGGCTATATTAAAATTTTCAACAACACCCATGTGAGTACGTGATTTTTGAAGACTCCTACGGGTAAGCCTTTGGTTAACGGATCCACCAACATATGTTCACCAGGAATATGAAGCAAATGAGTATAAGATTCAGTAACCTTTTCTCTGACAAATAGGAACTTAACATCAAAGTGTTTAGTGCGACTAGAGTTCCTATGATTATGAGAAAAGCTAATAGCAGACAAACTATTGCAGTATATGGTTAGAAGTCATGATATAAAATCAACCAAATGCATGCCAAATACCTGTTTCCTTAACCATATGGCCTGGCGAGTAGCCTTATAACAAGCGATATACTCTGCTTCCATAGTTGAGGTAACTGTTACTGATTGCTTGTAACTTTTCCATGAGACAGCTCTTCCTGACATCATAAAGATGTATTCAGAAGTGGATTTATGCTCGTTCACAAAAGATGTATAGTTTGAATTTAAATAACCCACAATTTCAAGTAGTTCAGATCTCCTAAAAGTAAGCATATGATATTTTGTACCTTGTAGGTACCTCACAACTTTCTTCGCAGCTCTTTAATAATCAGGACTAGGATTACTCATATATCTATCAAGTACACTGATAGCAAAAACAATATCAAGTCGTGTGTATACTTGAGCGTACATATGGCTGCTAACAGCATATGCATATGGAATCTTATTCATTTCAATTTTTGAATCATCATCTTTGGGACAAGATGATCTAGACAACCTCTTACCTTTCTATAATGGTGCAACATAAGGAGCGCAAGCATGCATGTTAAATTTCTTCAGCACTTAATCTACATAGGTTGCTTGAGATAAACCAAGAGTACCACGAGATCTCTCATGGTGAATCTAAATTCCTAAGACAAAAGAGGCTTTACCAAAATCTTTCATGTCAAAGTGGCATGACAAAACATGTTTGATCTCATTTCACATAATCACTGAGTTACTGCCCAACAATATGTCATCAACATACAGTACGATATCATAAAGTTGTCTTTATCAAATTTCTGATAAATACATTGATCAGCAATATTCTCTGTGAAACCAAGTGAAGTGATTATATGATCAAACTTTAAATATCACTGTCTTGAGGCTTGTTTAAGCCTATAGATGAATCTTTTCAACTTGCATACTAAGTGCTCTTTCCCCACTTCAGTAAATCCATTAGGTTGTGTCATATAAACATCCTCAAGTAAATCACTGTTTAAGAATGTTATTATGACATCCATCTGATGAAGTTGAAGATCCAATTGTGCAACAAGAGCCATTACAACTCTAAAGGCATCTTTAGTAGATACTAGTGAAAAACATATAATCAATCCCTTCCTTCTGATTATAGCCTTTAGCTACAAGTCTGGCTTTGAATCTTTCAACTTCACTATTAGCCCCTCTCTTGGTCTTAAAAACCCATTTGCAACCAACAGGTTTATAACCATCTAATAACTCAATTAATTCCTATACATGAATATGAGACATGGAGGACATCTCATCATTCATAGCCTCCAACCACTCAGATAAATGAGAACCTGACACAACCTCATTATAAGAAACTGGATCTATGCCATCAACAATGTCTGACTTAAAATTCTACAAGTACACTATGTAATCATATGAAATTGCAGGTCTACAAGTCCTCTGTGATTGTCTCAAATTAATGACTGATTCTCCTACATAAGCTATAGGAGCTTCTACAATAGGATCAATCAGATTCTCAACAAGAGTGTCATCTCTAATATCATGATGCACAGGTAAAGATGATAAAGATGGTATGGGTAAGATGGTTTCCACACAATGCAAGTTGATTACTCTAAGAACACCACTCCCACTGTCCAAGTTATCCTTAAAATAGAATGCTTTATCAGATTCAATGACCCTAATAGTGTGACTAGGACAATAAAATCTGCATCCTCTAGATCCTAAACAATACCTAATGAAGAATTCGCTAACAATCCTAAAATCAAGTTTCTTGAGCTGTGGATTATAGGATCTCACCTTTGTTCTACAACCCTATATGCAAAAGTGCCTCAGACTAGTCTTCTTACCGGTGAAAAGTTCATGTGATGTCTTTTCAAATGACTTACTTGGAACTTGATTCAGGATATAGGTTGTTGTCTTAAAGGCATCACCACACAAAAACTCTGGTAATGAAGAGTGACTAATCATGCTTCTGACCATGTCCATCAAGGTGCGATTACGCCTTTCAACAACTCTATTTTGTTGTGGAGTGCAAACATAGTATACTGAGCTTCAATTCCTTGCTCCTATAAGAATAGAGAAAAAGGTCCAGGGTTTCTACCTGTTTTAATATACCTCCCATAATATTCACCACCTCTATCTGATCTTACACTTTTGATTACCTTTGTAGACTTTAATTCAACAACAGCCTTAAATGTCTTAAAGGCATCCAATAAGTCAGATTTATCATCCAACAGATCAATCCATCAGAATATGGAATAGTCATCTATAAAGGTTATAAAATATTTGTAATTACCATAGTAGCAGGAGTAATTGGTCCACTAATATCTGTGTTGATTAATTCCAAAATAGTCTCAGATCTATTAGCCCCTTTCCTTCTAGCTCTAACGGGAAGTTTTCCCTTAATGCAATCAATACATGATTCAAAATCAGAAAAATTTAAGTCATGTAATATTCTCTGTCTAACCATCCTTTCTAATCTCTCTTTGGAGATATGACCCAAACGTCGATGCCATAATATGGAAAAGTTCTCATCAATTCTTTGGTGTTTATGTCCAATAACAGCATTAATAGATGCTACAGAGGTAGAATCTAAACTAACATTTGCATTCAAACAATATAAACTGCTCATTAAGCTAGCAGTTCCAACAATGACTGAATTAAAGTAAATATCAATTCTACCATTTCCTTGCCAAAGGGAATATCCATGTTTATCTAATACAAAACTAGAAACCAAATTCCTCCTTGAAGAAGGTGCATAGATATAATGTTAAACTATGTTCAAAATACAGGTTCAAAACTATAGTTCCTATGCAATCCACTGCAGCTGAACTTCCTTCCACTCCCATAATGGTCTTTTCCCTCTTATTTGGGCTCCTCATGTGTTTAAGCCATTGTAAGGAATTAGTTACATAAACAGTTGCTCCAAAATCCAACCACCAAGTGTTCATAGAGGTTTCAAAATTATTGGATTCAAGACAAACTAGAGCTAAGGGGGCAATTTCAAGAAAGATACCTTCTTTCTCACGCTTGTGCTTCAACTTGAGGCAATCTAAAATCTTATGGCCAGGCTTCTTACAGTAATGATATTCACCCTTAAATATCTTCTTCTTCTTACTCTTATTCTTCTTATTGTTCTTCTTAAGCTCAAAGAACCTTTTACCATTAACCTTGCCCTCAGGCTTCTTTTCCTTAAGTTTCTCATTTCCAGCCTTATTTGATGAACCATAAGAGATGTAGTTCACTGAATGACCACATGAACTCGTTTTCTTTAATGACTCCTCCTCCTGAGTCATGATGGACATCATCTTATCAACGATTCATCCACTTCTTGAGAGTTGTAGGTGGTTCTGAGAACCCCATATTCTACTGGAAGAGACTGTAAGACTCTATAGACGAGGTAACTTTCACCCAAGTCCACATTTAGAGACTTCAGCTTGTTGAAGTAATTCACCAGCTTTATCATATGTTCACATACACTAAACACTTCATCATAATGAGTGTTATCCAGTAAAGAAAGAAAGTACATCTTCTATGTCTTATCAAACTTCTTGAACTTCTCACTTACAGCCTTAAAGTATTCAATAGTAGTGTCCTTCTTAAGAATACTCTGTCTGATTGTCTTCTCAATAGTGCACTTCATAACTGTTAGACATATTCTATTGGACTCATACCATTGCTTATGATAAGCTCTATCAACAGCACTAGACTCAATAGTAAGTTCTGCTAGTTTTGGTTCTCTCATGGCCAAATCCTCTTTAGAGATAATTAGGTACATGTCAAGGGATTCACGCCAGTCATCAAAGTTAGTCTCATTCAGAGTTTTCACCACAGACAGTTACTGGAATATAGAAGTTGATGCAACAAAATTAGGAAACATTAATTATGTCCCAGAAACATAATTATAAAACAAGGTTTCCTTCACAAAATTTAGCTTAGGCAACTGTATCACAAGATATTCATTATAATCCCATTTAAAGTTCTGGACCACAACAAATCAAGAAAGAAAACTCATATGTACCACAAATTTGACCACAAAGAGAAATAACAAAAATGCATCCATGGTTTCCATATCGATAGGATATAAGTAACTTTAAAAGTATCAGTTAAAAAAAATGCTGCTAACCAATCATAAATTTATCTATTTCACAAATTATATTAACAATATCACACCGATAGGGTATGTCCATTGTCAATATAATATGTACATACACTCTCTCTAGTGGACTTATCATAATATTTAGACTCATCCCTAATGATGACAATTAAATTATTCTTAAATGTAGGGAATAAAATGAAAAACACAGTATACATTGTTTATAAAAGATATATCAGCATGATTAGGCCCACGATAGGCGAGCACATAATCAATAGGTGCATGTGACCCAAAGTCACAACAAATTCCACACATAACTTATTCTTACGGCAAGTGCTTAAATTAGGAATAAAATCTAACAATTAATACAAAGAAATTAATTATAATTTATTCACACATAATCAAGGAGAGTGAACTGAATATGTTGTTTCTTACTATGTCTAGTTTGTACAAAAATTTTCTTAGATCAAAATACCTCAGCTACATATTATTTTAAGGCCCTAAATCTTCAAAAAAAATTTAAAAAACTTATTTCCAAGGCTCAAAAAATTCTGAAAAAATCACATTAATTTATATCAAGGCGAGTGGATGTGAACTGTAAAATTTTGGGGTTTATCTTACTGGCAAGTGGGCCTCATGTGCCATCATGCGTCGTCGCCCACGTGCATCATCTTCAACCTGTAGTGGGTCGATTGCCAAACCTGGAATCTCGACCTGTCGATTTTCAACATTTCAGGCTTCGAAACTGAGATCATATTGATCATCGTTTCATGATTTATAAATCCCTTGTAGCTTTTTCAAGTGATTCCCTCCCAGTTAAGTTAAATTTTCATTCAAAATTTTGCATTCTGATGATGAGTTCAGTTCGAACTCAGGAAGAGATTTCCGACACTGGTGACGTGAAACATCGGTGGTTATCAACTGATGGTAGGCCGCCGATGAAGGTGGTCGTTGGTGACAGTGACTGGGAAGAGAAAATAATGAAAGGAATATATATATATATATATACACCGTTGAAGACATTTCGAAATACAGAAAAGAAATTAAAAAAAAAATCATAATACATCACAAAGGCTGAAGGCTCTTATACCATTTGATAAAAATAGATCATGTAATTATTTATGATATAATACATGAATACAAAATAAGGAGAATAGTTTATTAAGATTCAACCTAATGAAGACGACATAGGGTGAGATGCGTATTGTCTGAGTCAAAATAATTTCAACCCTCAATACTTAAGAGAGACTTCTGAGTGTTAAATGACCAGAGAGAGTTATCGTCTTAATCGTATATGAAATTAGGGCATCATAATATAATTTATAGGGTTTTATTTTAATAATAATGATTAATTATATTATTAAAATAAAATCCTCAAAAATCCTTTAAAATAATTTTCTATTTAATTATTTAGAAAAAAAGTAAGCCCATTAACTCTCTTTGGGTAACAAACTCACAATTAATAATCTGATGAGATGATTACTAACGCTTTTGGGCAGTGAGTTGGGTTTCTGTCCAGTGAGCCTATGAATAATCAAACCCATAACCGATTATCCACAATGAAAATAAATTCAGTCGATTCATAGTTTGTAAATTATAATATCAATTGTCTAATCAGTTATAACAAGAAATTAATCTAATAGAATAATTCATACTAATCCACAAAATGTCAAAAAATATTCTAAAAATCACTTGATTAAATGACAGTGGAAATTGGTGATGATGGGAGATTTGAGAAACAACAAGATATAGACACAAGTTATATGGTAAAAGTTGAACATACTTATAACTATAGAGGCCTTGATTATGTTGTAGTTTTGCCAACAGTTAATATCCATGGATTTATTTAAATGTGCTACAGAACAATATAAAATAAAGCTTTTGGAAAAAAAAATTGAAGGTAGAAGTAAATAGAAATGTTAGACAGATGCAATTAACGTGAAAGCTAGGAGTATTTATTAAAAAAAGAAACATGAGAGACCATCGTTAAAGAAAAAATATATATATATATACACACACACACAGATGGACAGATAACACATATGTATGCAAAAAGATGACATACAAAAATAATAATTGATTTAGGATGAAACTTTTTGCCGCTAATCAAGAAAATTTTCATCTATGATTGATCAGAGATGGAATTTGAGACCGAAAAAATCTTGTCATAGATTCACACGATGCAAAAATCAGGGACCGATTTATCCCTAACCTAAATTTTTGGGAGGGATTTTTTCATCCTAAGTTAAAATTCCATCCCTCATCCGACGATAGCAATTTTCAGTTTTGGCATAAATTTTTCCGTCTCAAATTTTGTTGCTAATCAGAGACATTTGGGATCAAATATTGCACTTTCAATGTGTTCCACATTAGAGATAGAAAAATGATTATGGTCAAAATTTTCTGTTTTAAATTTGTCTCTAATTAGAAACATATTTGGGACAAAAAAAATCCGTATCTAATTAAGGTTGCATATTTTCGTCTCTATATCTAGTTTTAAACCAAAAAAAAAAAGTATATGAAGCAATGGTTTTGACCGCTGCAAAGTGAATAATTACTTTTTTAAAAAAAAAAATTGGAATTACTATCGACTAAAAAATGCAAAGATAGATCAAGTAAAACTTGAATTCATGAAATAAAATATTTTACTAGTATCTTACTGTTACATCTAAATATAGTGCAAAGATAATTCTAACCAGAACTTTTACAGTACCTAAATTTAAAAACCTTAATAATACATGCTGAAACTTAAGAATCACTTGGTTGAATGATAGTGTGAATTGGTGACAACTCTGTCATTTAAGGGAGTTTGATAAAAACAAAAACAAAAAACAAAAAACAAAATATTGACACATTATATATGTTTGAGCATACCTATAACTACGGAAGGATCGATTATGTGTAGTTTTTCTATTGTAAATCTCCATGGAATGATTTAAATGTGCTACAAGATGTAATTAATGCGAAAATCAAGAGCATTTATTGAAAAAAGAAAAAACATGAGACCATCCTTTTAGACCATATATATATATATATATATATACACACACACACGCACAGATGGACGGGTAGCACAGATATATACTTGGAGATATATTAACCATTCTAGTAACTCTCATTCTCTATTTTAAAGTTCCTCCGTAGCAGTGGTCTCTATTAATTGCAAATCCATCAGTTTCGTTCTAAAGTCCAAACTATACCTAGTCACCTTATCACCATAATTTTACACTTCATATCTTACTTTTCTTGGCCTCTACTTGTACGTCTACTCTCTCTGTCTATAATAATACCTATGCTTCAATCCCCATATTTGAGGGAGATGCTTATGAATTTTCAAGTACAAAAATGATGACATACAAAATAATAGTTGATTTGGGGCAGAATCATATGTCCGGATGTCCCTAATCCTGAAAAATTTGTTCCAAAATTGGAATTTTCAATCCTTGGATGAGGGTAAATTAAAATTTGGGATGTCCCAAAAATATGGCGATGAAAAAATGTCGTCCCTAATTTTTGCAGCATGTAAACCGAAGAAGAGTTTTACCATCTCAAATTCCTTCCCTAATCAGTTATTTTCTTATATGTCATTATTTTTGTACTCTAAAAATTATAATCTTCTTCCTCAAATATGGGGATTGAAGCATAGGGGTAATTGGAGGCAAATATATCAGAGGTAGAAGTGGAGACCATGAAAATTAAGATAAAAAGTGTTAAAATATGGTGATGAGATGACTGGATATTCTAAAAAATTTAGAATTAAATACCATTAATGGATTTGTAATTAATAAACTATGGACCGTGAATTAAAACTTTGAATGATAGGTAAGAGATATGAAAAGGAGGAAATGAAAGTTACTGGAATGATTAATATATTTCCATACATACTTACACGGACATAGAGAGAAAAAATATTTCAAGGGGACCAAAGTAATGATACAATGTATTTTTTAAGAGAGAAGTCATATTTATCCTCTCTACATACATACAATATCAATATTAAAAGTTAATGAGACACTAACAAATAATCATTCTATTAAATAATAAGAATAATGATAACAAGAACAACAATAAAAATAAACAAGACAATTTGTAAAATCTATTAATGAGTAGAGTCTAAAAAGTTAGAGATAATGCAAATATAAAGAAAAAGTTACAAAACATTGAAAACAAATAGAGAATTATGATAAAAAATTAAAAAGGAATGAATATCAAATAAAGTGAAAGAGAGAGGAAACAACAATGAAATACATGAAGCAATGAAATGCATGCTCGCTAACTAGTGATTCTATTGGAGTAGCCCATATTAATGAGCTGTGAAACTTTCTCCTCATTGTTGTTTAGTTTCTACTTTGTCCTTTTCGTGTCTCTAGGACAAAAATAATACATCATCATGCCAGCTTCACATGCATGGAGTTATCTTCCACGACGAATCAAGGAAAACAAAAAAGAAGAAGAAATTTTTATCTCTATTCTATACTAATTAACTTGCAATAGCGTTTTCATTATCAACTATAAGCACCAGAATATTCCCAAGAGCCTAAGGGCTCGTTTGGTTGATGAAATTATGTGTGATGGAAAAAAAATGAGCATGAAAATAGAAATGAGAGAATAAATATGTACATTTGGTTGCATATAAAATTGAATGGACAAGAGACTATTATACCTTGTATAGCTTGATAAATAAATAAGATAATAGAAATAAGTGAGACCAAAGTTACCATATTACCCTTAAATAAAAAATTATTACTATAATATATATTCAAAAATATAATAATTATTAAATTTTAAAAATAAAAAAATATATTCTAAACAAATTAAAGAATATAAAATAGATAAAATTATTATAAAATTTTTTTTATATTTTTTTAAAATTATATATATATATATATATATATATATATATTAATAAAATATTCTTTTTAATTATATATTTCATTATTTGAATAATGTTTCCCGTCATCCATATCCATATGCTACAACCAGAAGAACTTGCAGCAAGTTAGGTGTTAATGTGAATGTAGTCAAAGCCTATTTTTAGATTTAAGCCAAACCGAAGTACATGTTAAAGCTTCGTAATGGAGAATGAAACATTATCAGGAAAATTTTAAAAAAGGCTTCAAACAATTGAATCGACTTGCGCATTTGTTCTCCAATTTCTCCCACCGCAATTCCTCATGTTGCCCTGCTTTGCAAATGTTGGTTGACATCTCCGTCATTGTTACTCACAGAAGGCCACCTTACCGTATGATTTTCAGTTGTGGGAGTCAGGTATGATCTAATTCACTCCAAACCTAGAGAGAGAACAATAAGGGGATATTGTGAGGAAGCCATCGCTTGAATATTATCTCACTCTGCTATGCAATAGAACCCACCCCTTCTTCACTTTTCCTTTGCAATCATAGGTTACAGAACAGCTTCCATTTCTGGCCGTCTCCCTCTCCCAATTTCAGAAACTCGGTGTTACTTCCATTCTCATCAAACTCCCCTCTTCAAAGTTTGCATTTGCCGATGGCTAACCAGAGCCTCCTTCGTCGTGACTTCCGACATTGATGCGGTCAAGAACAAGGAAAGAAGGTTTTTATGCCCCTTAACAGAGATGGGTGTCCGTCTGGTGCAGCATTCTCCTCTTTGGTGAAGCAATGTGATAAGACTACAGTATGACATGGGGGTATTTTCAACCAGCGTTTTAGCTTTTCTAAGAAACCAACATGATTCCACCACACCTTGAAGGGAGACCACTCTCCCATGAGAGAAGGAGAGAGGTCTCCAGTGGGAGACGGATTCTAGTGCTTATAAACGAACCAAACGAGGGTGTCGGAATTCCATTCCCATTCCCTCGCAATGAAGAAGTGAACCAAATAGGACATGAGTACATACAGTCCATCAATCGGAGTACTGCCAATTGTTTAAAAAAAAACTAAAACATCATGCATATTCTCTCTATAAAAGCTCTTCTTCCTCGCACAAAATGTACCAACATATCTAGCAGTAAGCAGTAAAACTGAGAACCATTTTCATCAACATCACTATGGTAGCCATTTCCCGTCACCTCAAGGTCTACTTTCTCCCTTTTCTAGCACAGGGCCACTTGATCCCTTTCTCCCAATTTGCTCGACTCTTCGTCGTACGTGGTTTGCATGTGACCATCATCACTACCCCAATAAACGCCAGATTCCTCCAAAAATCTGTCGAAGTGGCCAAAGCCTTAGGCCACCACATCCACAT
This sequence comes from Delonix regia, assembly GCA_037074485.1. NCBI lineage: Eukaryota > Viridiplantae > Streptophyta > Magnoliopsida > Fabales > Fabaceae > Delonix > Delonix regia. The sequence continues at coordinate 34,306,277 of CM073454.1, forward strand.
TCACACCATCAACTTTCCCTCCAAGGAAGTTGGCCACCCTGACGGCATTGAGAACTTTTTCAATGTCACAGATGCCCAAACCACCAACAAGCTTTATGCTGCCACACATTTGCTGCAACACCAAGTTGGACCTTTCATGGAGCAAAACCCACCCGATTGCATTGTCTCAGACTTCATATACCCCTGGACCTCTCAGATAGCGACTCGTTTGGGAATCCCCAGACTTGTCTTCAACTCCTTTTGTCTTTTTGCAGTGTGCATGGTAAATGCTTTCAAGAGACAATCACAAGTTGAATTCTCGCATGACCAAGATTTGGGTGGTCCATTTGTTGTGTCGGGTCTTCCTGACCCGATCACCCTTGCCCTTTGACTACCTAAGCTGATTTCTCAATAACTCCAGACCTTGATAGAGGCTGATCAGCAAAACAGCTATGGACTCATTGTGAACAACTTTGATAAGTTGGACGGCCAAAATTACATCAAGCATTACGAGAAAGCCACCGGACTCGAGGTTTGGCATATTGGCCCTGCTTATATCATGTTACGAAACACACTACGAGGAGAAAACCATACTCAAATGATCATAAAAAGTTGTGACGATGAGCATGAGTACATAAGATTATGGCTTAACTAAAAGAAACCTAGTTCCGTAGTTTACAAAAGCTTTGGTAGCCTATGTCGCTTTGCTGACCCCTAGCTCTTCGAAATAGCATGTGGGATCGAATCTTCAGGGCATTCCTTTCTTTGGGTGGTTCATAGGGATCAATCCAAACAAAACAAAGAAAGTGAGGAAGATGAAAGAAAAGTACAGTTGCCAGAAGGGTTTGAAGAGAGAATGAAGAAGGAAAAGCAAGGGATGATCCTATTGAAATGGGCCCCACAACAGTTGATATTGAATCATCCAGTGACGGGTCACGGGAGGGTTCCTAACGCACTGTGGGTGGACGTCGGTGACGGAGGCAGTCAGTGCTGGAGTTTCGATTAGTTTTAGAAGCTTTTTAGAAGCTTATGAATTGGTTTTAAATGACGGTAAATTATCAGTATTCAATTGCTAGAAATGATAATAATTGATGGTATTAGATTAAACAAAATTATGCTTAGCACGGTTGATAAGTAATAATTAATTATACAGTATGGATTTAGGAAGCTAATGGGCAAAGAGAAACGAGATCTTGAATAATTTTTTATTGGTTCACAAATTGGCAATTTCAGTGCAAGCCTTCCATACATTCGTAGTGTTACATGTTGGTGCAACATGCCAGCTTTGTGGAGTTTTTTACACACTTCTTCTAATTATTTATTCCACATGCACTACCATATCGAGATCGTCGTCCAAATTATTGGCAATTTTTTTGGGAAACAAAGTAATGAAGGTAGCCATGGTTAGTTGAAGAAAATTGGTATCTGACATTCTTAAAGGAATTAGAAGATTCCAAAGATAGGAAAGAGTAAAATTCAATTTATTGAGAGAAAGTTTTTTAATTTAACTTTTGAGAAATTAAATCTTTTGTCCCTATAATTTACCTCAATTTTTAAATCAGCCCGTATAGTATTTTTTTTTTTCAAATCCATCCCTACACTTTCCAAAACATAAAAATTAATCCTTACCGTTTGTGCCTGTTCTAACACTGTGTGATTCCGTCTGACATGGCCAATGAAGTGCTAATATGGCAGCTGAGTAGGCAGATATGGATGCCACATCATATCTGCAATCCCTTGCATCTTGGAGTTGCGCCACTTGAAGCACAATCTGAGCGGAGATGATTCACTCATCATTTCCCATTTGATTTCCAAACGCAGCTTGCCACTACGTTCTGCAGATATGATATTTCGTGAGAGAGAAGACCATTTATCTTATGCCAATGACTTTAAAATGAACCACCGAAACGAGATTGACTGCCTAACTGCATGAACTGGGTTGCTCTGTAACTTACAAGTTTCTTGGGTTTTCAAAATGAAACTTAATTCATCCAAGTTCAAGCACATCAAATCCCACAAAATCGACGTTGTTTTGTATTGCATATATTTTCAGCCTCCCATACTAAATTTTACTGGCGGCAACTCCTTACATATTAAATGTCAAACATTAGGAACTACTGCATGACAACTGTGGCAGCTCTTCATATAATGTGGTCCGTTTTGATAAATTGATTTCTTACCATTGTGGACTTTCATGTTAAATCCACATTGTTTGCATGCACATTTCTTACCTACTTACTATTGCGACATTGACCAATGATAGAATGATTTGTCTTAAGCTCTCCTATTAATATAGGTTCTTAAGTTTGGTTTTTCACACCCTTCAACTCACACACCATCATCAAAGAGTGAGAAACAAAGGTTTAGAAGCACTCAAAATTGAATTCGACAATTCTGACATTTATGGCAATTCCGTTTAATGGCAATGGCTAAAGGTATGATTTCTTCCACATTATTCTCTTATTCTATTTCTTCCACATTATTCTCTTATTCTATACTAAGTTATTAGTCTATTCTACGTATAAGTTCTAATATTTGGTATCAAAGCCTTTAAACATTTGCCTTACAAAATTTTGAAAACTTTCAGAATCAAATTGTCTATATTTATATGTGTTTTTACATTTCTGACTTCAAAAACATAATTTTTATGAAAAATTAATTAGTTTTGACTTCTAAAACACTAAAAACTGAGCTCTTGTGTTTCTAGAGCATGTTTGTTGCTAAGTTTGACTAAATATTTTAATATTTTAATATTTCAATTATAGGATTTTCTTATATTGTTTTCATTATGGGCCTTATAACGTTTTGGACTATTTTCCTAAATTTTTCATATGCATTTTGGGCTTTCTATCTTGGTTAATTATTATGTGTTCAACTTAAAATGAAAATGTTGGTCTTGGTAGGATTCGAAGCCATACCATTAAGTATGCTAGACCAACATTTAGACCACTAAACTAATGGACACCCTTGTACAAGGGATTTTTCTGAAGCAAATTTAACTTTAATAAAAGGCATATCCATGTATTATTGCTCAAAATATTTAATTAAATTGCTCAAATCAAATTTAGAAAAATTATTTTGAGCAATTTAGTTTTTATTGGATAATTTTTGTAGATATTTTGTCCAATATTTTATGAAAATTAAAATTTTTACTTTTAATACTTAATTTCTTGAAAATTAATTTCGAGCAATATTCATGGCATATTGTTAATTTAATAAGGGATATTTAATTAATTAATTGTCATATTTTTATTTTGTTGATTAAGTGTTTAAAATCCCATTATGAAAATTGCTTGTTTATGCATTTTGTATGGTCATTTACAAGCATTTAGAAAAAGTTGATGTCTTGTAATAAGTATGATTTTGGCATAATTAAAGTTTAGATATAACACTTTTATTTAATCTAAAATTATACATCAAGTTTTAAAATTACGTAAAGGAAAATAATATTAAGTTGTAATTAATCATTTTCAATATAATAATTATCATGCCACAGGAATGTTATCGCATTGATATGATTAATTAGGATGGGATAGTGAATTTTTCTTTTTTTTAATTTACCCACAGGGATTGAGGAAATGAAATATTATTTGCTAATTTTATCACGATTTGTACATGATCCTAATTAAATGAAACTTAACCCACTGATAGTTTTATTTGCTATTAGATTCATGTTTACTTTACATGTTTTACATTGGTAGAACATGTTATATGGATGTTTCAAAGTTGTCTCAAATATTGATACATGAATGTAACATTTATGTAGTTTTTCAACCATCAAACATTTCTAATTTTCAAGTTCTCGAACTTAATAGGGATAATTACAAGATTTAGAAGCAGAAGATTCTTCTCCAATTAAAGTGGTTGGATGTTGATTATGCTACTAGAAAAAATGAACCTCCTACACCTACGGATACTAGTAGCACATCTACAATAACTCTTTATATATATTGGAAGCGATCTAATCACCTTAGCATGATGTAGACATCTGATATTTTACGTGGGTTGATAGGAGAGCATAAAAACATTTGTGACTTGTTGAAAGCCATCGATGAACAATTTGAATTCTCTGAAAAGGCTTTAGCAAGTACCCTAATGTCAAAATTATCTACCATGAAGCTCACAAGCTTAAGGGGTGTGCGAGAGCACATCATAAAGAATAGGGATATTACAGCTCAATTGAAGGCACCTAAGATTGAGATTCCTAATTCTTTTCTAGTGTTCTTCATTCTAAATTCCTTACTGCCTCAATATGGGCCCTTCAAAATCTCCTACAACACATATAAACAGATATGGTCGATCAATTAAGTACTGACCATATGCATCCAAGAGGAAGGAAGGCTTTTAGCCAAAATGGGAGAGAGTACACATATGGTAACTTAAAGGAAAGATAAGAAAACACAAAGGGAAAATGAGAGGGTAAAACACTCGTTCAAGGTGATATTAAGAAGGAGTCCAAGTGTTTTTTCTGTAAAAAGAAAGGACATATGAAGAAGGACTGCAACAAATTCAATGATTGGCTTAAAAAGAAAGGTGACTTAATCTCATTCTTTTATTATGAATCTAATATGGTAGATGTTAGTAGTAACACATGGTGGATTGATTCTGGCTCTACAATTCATATTTTAAATACCTTATAGGGCTTTCTAAACTAAAGGAAGTCAATGGGAAATGAGCAACACATCTATTCGGGAAACAAGATAGGCTCACCAGTTAAGGCTATAGGAACACAAGCTGATTTTGAATTCTGGTTTTGTTTTGATTTTGGATAAGACCTTTTATGTACCAAGCTTCTTTAAAAACTTGATTTTCATTTCGAAGCTTGTACCATTGGGATATTCTTTTGAATTTTCAAGTAATATTAAAGTTATTTTATAAATTCAATCCTGTTGAAAATGGTGCAACTTATGATGGTCTTTTCTGAATTCAATTACAAGACAATTCATTACATGAAACCATGCATACTTCTAGTAGCATAGGTATAAAGAGATGTGTTACTAATAAAAAATCTTCTATATTATGGTATCGTAGACTTGGTCATATCTCAATAAAAAGGTAAAAAACTTAGTACAGGAAGGAGTATTAAATACTCTTAACTTCACTAACTTTGATACTTGTATAGACTGCATTAAGGATAAGCAGACTAATAAGGCTAAGAAATGTGCTAAAAGGAGTTCTGCCTTATTGGAAATCATACCTACAGATATGAGTAGTCTAAATATGGACTTCAATAGTTAGAAATACTTTATCACCTTTATTGATGATTACTCACGGTATATGTATCTCTACTTGTTTAATAATAAGAATGAGGCATTAAATGCCTTTAAAGCAGAAACAAAGAAACAATGTGGTAAACAAATTAAAATAGTGAAATTAGATAGAGGTGGTGAGTAATATGGTAGATACATTGAAGATGGACAAACACCTGATCCATTTGCCAAGTTTCTTCAAGAGCATGGGATTATTGCCTAATACACTATGCTAAGTTCCTCAGACCATAATGGTGTTGCTGAAAGAATGAACCAAACATTATTGGACATGGTGCGGAGCATGCTTAGTATCTCAAAGCTTCATATGTTATTGTAGACTAAACCCTTAAGACAGCTATGTATATCCTTAACCGAGTTCCAACCAAGGCTATTAAAAAGACACCATTTGAATTAATAAAAGGTTGGAAATCAAGTTTGAGGCATATGCGTGTATAAGGATGCTCGTTTGAGATGCATATTTATAATCCATAGGAGAAGAAGTTAAACTCAAAGACTATTAGTGGCTACTTTGTTGGGTATGCTAAAAAGTCGAAAGGATGCAAGTTTTATTGTCCATCACATAGCACTAAAATTGTGGAGTCAAGAAATGCTAAATTCCTTGAGAATGACTTGATTAATGGGAGTGATCAAACTCAAAACTTATATTCAAATAATGATCAATTGAGAACTCAAGCTCCCACATCAAATAATAGATTAGTTATAATTCATATCCCTCAAGTGTAAATGGGTGTTGAAAATCCAATTATCGAGGAACCATAAACTATTGGCCATGACCTAGTTCGTCTAATTGTATAACAACCACAAGAATCTATTATGCAACCAGTTGAGGAACATGCTCCCCAAGAGATTGTTGACTCAACATTAAGAAGATCAACTAGGATTAGGAGATCTGCAATTCCTAAGGATTATATTGTGTACCTACAAGAGTCTACCTATAATATTGGAGTCGAAAATAATTCTAAAACGTTTTCATAAGCCATCAACTGTAAAGAATTTGATTTGTGGCTTAATGCTATGAATGATGAGATAAGGATTCCCTTCATATTATATTAGCACTAGTTACCCATTTTGATTTAGAGTTACATTATATGAATGTGAAAACGGCATTCCTTAATGTGAATTTAAAGGAAGAAGTATATATGAAATAACTTGAAGGATTCTCCTCTAAGTGAACATTTAGTTTGCAAGCTTAAAAAATCCATATATGGATTGAAACAAGTCTTCTACCAACAGTTCATGACATTATCTCTTCTTTTGGATTTATGGAGAATGTCATGGATCAATGTATATACCAGAAGGTCAGTGGGAGTAAAATATGTTTCCTTGTCCTCTATGTGGATGACATATTACTTGTAACTAATGATAAAGGGTTTCTATATAAGGTGAAGCAATTTCTCTCTAAGAACTTAGATATGAAGGATATGGGTGAGGTATGTATTTTGAGTTTATCGCAAGAAACCTATTTCAATAAAGTCTTAAAAAGATTTCAGATGAAAGATTGCTCACCAAGTGTAACACCTATTGTGAAGGGTGATAGGTTCAATTTGAGCCAATGCCTGAAGAATAATTTAGAGAGGAAACAGATGCGTAACATTCCATATGCTTTAACAGTTATAAGCCTTATGCATGCTCAGGTTTGTACAAGACCAAACATTGCATTTATAGCTAGAATGTTGGGCAGATATCAGAATAATCCAAGGATGGATCACTGGAAAGTTGCAAAGAAAGTTATGAGGTATCTCAAAGGTACCAGAGATTATATGCTAATGTACAAGCGAACTAAAAACCTTGAGGTAGTTGTCTATTCTAATTCAGATTTCGCTGGTTACATTTACTCATGAAAATCAACATCTGGGTATATTTTTATGCTTGTCAGTGGAGCCGTGTCTTGGAAAAGTGCAAAGAAGACTTTGACTGCTACTTTTACCATGGAGGCTAAGTTCGTGTCTTGTTTCAAGGCAACTTTGCATGGTGTATGACTTAAGAGTTTTATTTCTGGTCTTAGAATTTTGGATTCTATCTCAAGGCCATTAAAAATATATTGCAACGATTCAACTACAGCTTTCCAGGCTAAAATAAATAAAAGTGAAAGTTGAATCAAACACATCGACATTAAGTACTTAGCCATTCAAGAACGTGTCAAGGAAAATAAAATTTCCATTAAACACATAAAAACTGAATTGATGATTAATGATCCCTTAACAAAAGGCATAACACCTATGAAATTTAAGAATCATGTAGCTAGAATGGGACTTTGTTCCATATTAAGTATTTAATGTATGTTATCATCACTTGTAATAAAGCTCTTATTCAGTTAAGTTATTTTTCCCATTTTATGTGCACATTTATATTTAGTGAATATACAACATTAAAAGGACTCATAATAAGCATAAGGCATATTCATTAAGTTATGGTAAAAAAAGAAAGCGATATGCATTGTGATGCACAGAAAGTAATACTCACTTATAAAGGACTTGTTGTCGTGATTCATGTATTTAACTATTCTCTTTTGGAATATACATGAACAGGGATATTGAAATCATTAAGTATAATGGACCAAGTGAGAGAATGTTAGCCTTCTATACTAAATTTCAACATTGGCAGCCCCTTTCATATTAAATGTCAAACGTTAGCAACTACTGCATGACAACTTTGGCAGCTTTCATATGGTGTGGTCCATTTTGATAGATTGATTTCCTACCATTGTGGACTTTCATGCTAAATCCACATTGTTTGCATACATATTTCCTACCTACTTACTATTGCAACATTGAATATTAATGGAATTGTTTGCCTTAAGCTCTCCTATAAATTTGGGTTCCTAAGTCTGATTTCTCACACACTTCTGCTCACACACCATCATCATAAAGTGAGAAACAAAGGCTTAGAAGTACCCAGAATCAAGTTCGACAATTTCAACATTTACAGAAATTCCATTCAATGGCAATGGCTGGAGGTATGATTTCTTCTGTAATATTCTTTTGTTATGAACTAAGTTATTAGTCTATTTTACGTATAAGTTCTAATATATGTATATGATCCATAATCATCTTCCTTTTCTTGTTAGCCAAAAGATGTAATATAAGAGGCGTTCCAAAATTTCCACTTTCTACTGTCTTATTAAGTGCTTATTTATCCAACATACTTTTAAGGAGTTGTAATGGATGTATTTTGTAAGAACCTAAATGAATTCCAATGCAGCAACTACTATATATACTCGAAAATGTTCACATTTGTCTTAAGTTCACTGTGGGAATTAGCTATGATTGCTTTTGGCTATATACTTTTGTAGTTAACAAACACAAATTCAAAGAAACAGTTAATTATGGGTTATAAGAATATTCATTGGTTGAAATCATGAAAATTTGACCTTGAGAAGAGTCTCTTCCTTCCCAATGTTGTCAAAATCATGATTCTAGATAGACTCGGAAAGGGGGTGGACTCGTAACGTAAACTCATAATGTAGAATCGTAAGACTTTACATACACTTGTTATTTAAGCTCTTGAACATAACCATATTACATAAAATTTCATACATGGTTCATAATCCATAATCTATAATATATAAAGTTCAATAAAATCTATAATCCATATCCGTAATCCATAATATATAATCTAAATCAACATACAAAGTTCAATAAACTCTGTAATCCATATCCATAATATATAATTCTAATTAATATACAAAGTTTAATAAACTCTGTAATCCATAGGTCATAATTCATAATCCATAAGATATAATCCATCACACATAATACATAATAATCATTCATTTAACATAACAAACTCTTAATACAAATTCAATAAAGATCATCAATCCCACGACTATCGTCACTTCCAGAATCTTGATCATCTCCTATATAACCTCCACCTATCTCATTCTCATTCTCACCATTATTATCTTCCTCTTCATCTTGGAAGTCATCATTAAAATCCATATTGTTAAATTGTTCACTAGTACTATTACCACCAATATTAACATCAAGTTGAACAACCAAATCACCAATTTCCATTGCTGTCGAAAGAGAATTAACTTGAATGGGTTCAAGAACCTCATCATCTACCTCCATATTATCTTCATTTCCCATCTCCTCAGTTATCCATTTATCATCAAACTGAATATCATCAAAATCATAAACATGAGTTCTTATAGTTTGCTTATTTTTTAACTTCAAATTCCACATCACAAATGCCAAGTCATTCATTATCCTTTGGTGTAGGCGATTTCTTTTCTTGGTATGAATCTAAACAAAATAAACAATGTTGATAAGTATTCTAACCCCTAAAAAAATTAAAATGAAAATAAAGAAAGAAAGTAATTTATAATTTTACAATTACTTACCTTTTCAAAAGCACTCCAATTACATTCACATCCAGAAGAGCTGTAACATAAGCTAAGAATGCGAATTGCCAATCTTTTAAGTTTTAGGCATCCATCTCCATAGGCTTCCCACCATTCTGCTGAGGCCACTTGTGTTCTTAATGTTTGTGCAGAACCACAACTAAACATGCCCTTTGTGAAATGGAATTTGACCAATTGGAACTCAATTTTGTCTCTTTCTCCCTTATCTTTAACTAGTCTTGTTACGCATTCATACAGTCCTTGCTTAACCATATAATCAGCTTGGAAGTTAGTGTTAAAGTGAAAATGAAAATTGAGGTATTACGTAACTGCATGTAAAGGCCTATGCAATTGAGCATCCCACCTTTCATCAATTATGTGCAATACAGGCTCATAGCTACAATAATCAACAAGCAATCAAGTCAAAATATATTAAAGATAAAGACACTAATATAAGGTATATTTGTTTGTATTTACCTCCTTGAAACATTATTAAAGTTCATCTTAATTTTTGCCTTTGCACTTTCCATTGCTTTATATATGAATCCCATTGCTGGTTTTTCCTCTAAATCCACTAAGCGAAGAACTTTAATGAGAGGAGCAGTAGCTTTAAGACAAGTAATAATATTCCTCCACAACCTATTATCCATAACACTTCTTGCCACTTCCTTCCCATCCTTCGTAACAGAAAATTTGCTATCTTTCCATTCCTTTGAATTAAATAGATTTATCAATGCTGCTTTATGGTCATTAAGACAACCTAATATCAAATAAACTATGGCAAAACAAGTCACAGCTAGCCTAATCAAGTCTCTCCCTTTTGTGAATTTTCTCAACATATTGATGAGCATTGATCTTGTATAAATATAAGTTGTAATTCATCTTCCCCTATTTATGGTTTCTTTATGCTTTCTAAGTCCTCCAACATCAAATCAATGCAATGTGCTGCACATGGTGTCCAATATAGGTATTTTCTTTTCTCCATCAACTTTTGTCCAGCTGCCTTGTAATTTGCAGAATTGTTAGTTATTATTTGCACCACATTCTCCTCTCCTACTTTCTCAATAACTTCATCAAGTATCTCAAACACTTTGTCAGCAGTTTTAGAAATATGAAAAGTGTCCAAGGAATATAAAAACATAGTCCCTTTAGGATTATTGACTAAAAAATTACAAATGAAATGCCTCTTATTATCTGTCCACCCATTAGGCATAATTGAACAACCTATTTTTTTCATTCTTGTTTAAACTCTTCAAACATGGCATGTGTGTTCTTAACTTCCATACTTAAGTATTTTTCTCTAATCTCATAATAGGATGGAGGCTTAAACCCATAGCCATATCTTCCAATAATCTCACACATCTTAATAAACTCATGATTTTTTACACAATTAAAGGGAATGACACTTGTGTAAAAAAATTGACCTACTTGTTGGCAAGCTTCATCCCTAATATCTTTCTTAAACATGTGATTAATGGTAGATTGTGAACTACCTTGGCCACTGTTATGTTTTTTGGGACCCTTTAATAAATTTAAAAGGTCTTGGGAATTTTAATGTCCTTGAGTGCCTAGAGTTTCTTCCTCACCAACATCAATCCATTGTTTTTTCCTTTTAAATGATATACATTTGGCATCAATAACATGTTGTAACATATATGCTTTAACATCTTCTAGAACACTAAGACATGGTTCAACATCTATTCTGGTATCAGCTAAATGATGTTTAAATCTATAGACTCCTCTACTATAAGTCTTACCACAATAACTACATTTAACTTTTTTACCATCTCCACTAACATCCATTCCATGTTTCCACCCTATAGCAGATCTATTACTAGGAAAATTCTTCCTTCCAATAGCTACATTTTTTCCAATAGGGACTGATGGAGCACTTGCACTTGAAGACATATTTCCTTTGATGTATTACAACAAAACAAAGATGAATAAATGTAGGAGATCAATTCATAGTTCACACAATAAGTTCTATTTGTTCAAAAGTGAAAAAATCTTATATTCACTCCTCAATCATGAAAGTAGAAAATGTAACCACCAATGAGAATCACCAATTCATAATATAACAGTAAATTCTTGCATCTCATGCAAATTTAACTAACCATCTAATACTCTTGGCCAAAACAAAGAATTAAAATGATAGACATTCATATAAAGATCAAGAAGAAAAAAGATGGAAGACATTCATACATTGTGAAAAAAAATAGTTTTGACTAAACTTAACATCTTCATTACTATATGCCTATATCTAAATAATTGTTTGGTAAATGCAAAGGGCAGCACAAAAAACATATTCTTCACTGCTTTAAGATTCAACATAAATAATATAATAATGAATACCAGTTTAGATTCCAAAATTGATGAGAAAACAACCAATTAAAAGATATCTGCATATAACCATCAAATGAGGCAGGCAGAATAGATTTCTTGCACATTCTGCAATTGTTTTATATAATTTGCATTGAAACATATACCATTTGATGCAGTGAAGCACCATTCCATTTCGAAGCATAACAAATTGAACAGGATATAAGGCTCAAAAATTGCACAGAAACATAACAAATGGAACAGAACGAGAACAAGCAGCTACAGCACCATTCCATTTCGAAGCATCTACCATTCAAAGCAGTGAAGCATCATTTCAACCATAAGCAGCTAAGGAGCTCTGAGAACACTTGGTGGAAGAAGGAATGAGATGGACTGGAGATGAACTGAGACACGAAGGCGAGAGGCAAAGGCAGAGCATCAGCAGCAGGCAAGAAGCAGAGGCAGAGCATCATCAGCCTCAAGCGAGAGGCAAAGCACCGCAAGGAGAGAGGCGGAGCACTGTGAGTCGAAGAAGAAAGGCAGAGCAGTGAGAGCACCGTGAGGCTAGAGGTAAAGCATAGTTAGGCGAAGGCGAAGGCGGACCGCAACGTTCACCGATTGGAAGATTACGCGACACAACATTCACTGATTTTGTGGCTTCTAGGGATTTCATTTCGAGCTTTAACTTATGCTTTTGCACTCAACTTCAAAGGCATCAGACTTTTTTTTTTTTTTTTGTGCCGGTGGTTTAGGCATTTTAGGCTAAAATCGTTTTTTTTTTTTTTTTGCAGAGAAAATGAGACATTTGATTTTAGGCTGCAAAAATGGCCCATCAAGTAGAATCGGCTAAATTAGTCAAATTTGTCAATTTTATAAAGTCTATGCAAGTCAGTACCGAGTTTGACCGAGTTAGCACTAATTCTGATTCTTCTTGCGATTTAATACGAAAATGTTACCTAAGATCATAAAATCAACAATTCTATCGAGTTAAATCGCAATTTTGACAACATTGTTCCTTCCACATATCGATTCCCATAAAGAAAGACTAAGTCTCATTTTTTTAGTTGAGAGAATGACGAGAGGAGGAAGACGATTAAGGAACGGAAGTGATGGTGAGTTTGAGATGAAGGTGAAGAGAGGGTTGGCATTGTTGAACAAGTCGTGTGATTTGAGGAGTATAAAGTGCCGAGGTTGTGGTAGGTGATGTGCCTTGCTTAGTATTGTGGTTTAAGTGGAGGAGCTCCAAGATGCTTGGAGATGTGATATGCTTACTCAGCTCCCAAATCAACGCTCCATTAGCCACGTTAGAGGGAATCAAAAGGTGTTAGGATGGGCACAAACAGTAGGATCAATTATTATATTTTGAAAAGTGTAAGGATGGATTTCAAGAAAAAACAAATCATAAGGACCAATTTAAAAATTGAAGTAAACTATAAAGACTAAAAGATTAATTTTTTCTTAACTTTTTATATAATTTTTATAATATAATCTTCATATAAATATGGTATCATTTAAGTTTAGTCATTCATAACATTACCTTTTCTATTTAATTATTAACGAACAAGTATTTATTAAATTAGTCATTAATAAATAAAAATGTTATTAATAATATCTTTTATTAATTTTACTGTAAATCAATTTTGATTAATAGATATGTGATAACATTACATATATATATATATATATAATTTTATTTTTAAAAGATTAAATTAAAGATTACATATTTTATAGGGATCAAATTGATAAGATAATTATTTGTGAGAAACTTAAAGTAAAAACTGAATTGAGAATTATTTAGTCATTGTTTATCAGCGTGACTGATTTTTGTACATAGTGATCAAAATATAATTATTCATATATATATGACCAAAATGTGTTTTCTTATATTCATTAAAATGTGATGACGTAGGAGAATCATACGAAGGGAAAAACAACGCTTTATATATATCCATTGCCAAATCTCTACCAAAATCCATCCCATCAATTTTTTATTCATATTAGTTAATAATAACACACCTATATAACAAATGAAATTGTATATTAATCTAATCAAATAATAATAGTTAATAATGCTAATTTAATTAAATTTTATAATTTTTTTATTATCATTTAATTGGACTAGCATATCATATTATTTATTATATAAGTATGTTATTATTAATCAATATTTTTTCATAGTAATGCTCTCTTGGGCTATATTTATAGAACTCCCTGGGGCTTATACAGTCTTTAAAGCCCAGACTAAACTTCTAAGATAAACAGTAACACTTTTTGCAGCCCCATATGTTTGCCCAAATGACTTGACCAGAACAAATATCGGTTTGTAAAATATGATGGGCTTTAAGAAAAAACATATTTTTAATTTATTATTTATTATAAAATTATTATTTTAATTTTTTTATTTATTAAAATATTTAAAATAATTTTTTATTTATTAAAAAGTGTTATACTTAGTCTTTATTTTTTAAAAAAATATTAAATATAATTTTTTTGTTAAACTTTAAACTCTAAATATATGAGATTAAATATGATATTATTTTAAAAATTAGAAAGTCAAATGTGATATTTTTTAATGAATAGAAAATTATTTTTGACATTTCAATAAGTGATGGAATAAATGATAACTTCATAAAGAGTGAAGAATAAAAAATGTATTTTACTTTTTAAAAAAAAAAAAAAAGAGCTTAAATTCTTGTACATTCTCCGCTAAAAATGCTCAAAATCAGAATCTACATCAAAATTACAGTAGGGCACTACTTTCAGTTGTCAAGCACACGAAATCACATAGGCAAAGACAAAAGGGAACACGTAGTTGGTAGAAGATAATCTACAATTTTATTGAGCTCGCTCAACTCTCAATTAAAAATAATTTTTTATTTTGACTCCATGCAATTTAATTTAATTGGATTGAATTTACTAAGTTAGTTTACCTGCAGGGCTAATAGATGCTCTTTTTATTTTAAAAGTTCCACTTGGCTTCCTTAATATTTATCTATATATATTACAAAAATTTTCTTTCAATTCATATTTTTTTATAAAGTTAACTTTTTTGTCCAGAACATAAAAATATATTATAAAACTAGATTCTGATACCAATTGAAGAAATAAGTGCGACTGTAAATCTCTCGTGACCTGGGAAGATTACTTGGTGGTTGAAAAAAACTAATAATTAAGATGAAGACAAAGATAAACAACATCTCTTTATACATTCAACATTTCAAAACCACTGTCACAATTCAGATTTCTTAGTTTAAGATAAGTACCAAGACATGAGCAGTTTATAGCTACGCAATTCTTTAATTGGATCATTTTGGACTAATCCTTTTTGAATCATAGGACCCTCGTCCGATGTAAGCACAAAATCTACTTAAATCTCTTGAGAAAAATAACAAATAAATAGCTAGAAGAAATATTTCAAAAAGGAAAGAGACGTAGAAAAAGCCATAAAAAGCATAAAAAGCAAGCACACTAATATTGGAAATGGATTCTTTATATTTGAAAATCTCAAATGCAAATAAAATTGATGAAATATAAATTATTAGATAAAAATATAATAATTTAAATTTTATAAAATTGATAAAAATTGTTTAATATTTTTTAAATTTAAATTATTAAATAAAAATTTAATGATTTAAATTTCAAACGCAAATAATATAAATATAAAAAATTCAAATCCAAAAACTGTTAGCAAAGCATTTATATTAAAATGAAAGAAGGTATAGTTATTAGTGAAGAGAATAAACCCAATTTCTCGTAACTGAACTGAGAACATGTAGCAGTAGAAGTTAATGTGATTAAACGACAAGGTCCTTTGTTTTGTTGGAGAACTGTCTCTTGGTGAGCAATCATAGAATTTATAGTACTGGAGCTATTTGATATCCTTGGACCATACAGATGAGAGAAGCTGAGGAGTCCCTTTCATGAGTGTCAATTCGATGTTGACTCAGTAAAACGGCGCTGTTCGGGTAATGAAAATCGCAAGATTCTCTTCGTTTCTGTGGTCTGCTTCCCGCCATCTGTTTTTCCTTTGTGAGCCCTGCCACTCAATTATTGGCCCCCCATCATACTAATCAATTCGAATTTGAACTCTTAAAAAAGCATAAACTTTGCTTTTCAAATTTCACAACAAAATTAAGGATTTATTTTAAAGTGATTTTAGAGCGTTGATTAAAAATTATTTATTATATATAATAAATAATTCACAATTAATACTTAAAAATAGTACTTAAAGACACTATGTTACCAAAACTCAAAAAATTAATATATGGAAGAAAAAAAAATTTCCACATGGATTAGATATATTTTACAGAATTTCGTACTTTGAAATATCTAACCTGAATTAACTGTGAAGGAGTACTACATGCTCACGCAAATAAAAGCTGTAGTCAAAGCTATGCTCATTTCAATCTAGGAAAAGCTGACACCATATCTAGATAATTGCTTGAGTGGATAAATATGAAAAAAAAAAAAAAAAGTAATTTGAAAATATTATTTTTATTGTTTAAAGAGTTTTAATTAAAAGAACGTGGTCATTGTTTAATCATACAATTTTGTTTTTGCATATGCAATAGTGGATAATTTTAACGAGTAAAAATCTTGTAAATCAATAAGTTGATCTTTAAATTGATATTAATTTTTAATTAAACTGTAATTGAATTTTTTTGGTTTCGAAGTTTTTCCTTTGGTCTTGTTATTAAATTTTTGTTATTATATTATTAAATTTTCTAAATGTAATTAACTTTATATTGTTTTAGCACTTTAAATATACATAAAAGGAACAAAACATGTAATAAAATACATCTACTTATTTATAACATGTAATGTGGACTTAATTAAATAATTTTACTAAACAACAAATGCTTAATTATGTTAATAGAATTTAATAAAGGATCAAAAACTTATATTAACTTTTTAAATTATAAAGAATTACTATAAATCATGAAATAATATAATAATTCGTTTATTTTCATCACTTCTAAAAAAAATATAAAAAAAAAAGAAGAGAGTAAATGCTAAGGAAAAGGCATCTATGTCATCATAAGCTACCTGTGTGGACAATAAGATGGAGTGTGGCTCCTGGCATAGTAACTGTGTCAACTGTCTGCAATTTTATTTATTATTTTTGTGGAAATAGCTTAGATATAGCTCCCTTGTCAGATTTTTTAATCAAAAGATTAGGATTTGTATGGAGGAGAGCACATGACCAAAAAAATAAAAGAAAGAGGTGAAAGTGTCTTTGAAATGTCTCCCTTGGTTGGGAGTTTGCCGTAAGAAGAAAGAAGAATGAAAGATTTTCAATTAACTTACAAAAATCCTCAAAAGTTCTCCATTTTTTTTGTAATTTTATGTTTCTGCAATTAAAAACATATTAGAGGAATTACAATGGGAAAGGATATCTACCTTTGACAATCTCTTTCCCTCTCCCATTGTTTTAGTTTTAATTTCCTCCTAAGTTTTGATACGGTAAAGTAAAAAATCTTAATTATTTTTAATTAAAATATTAATACAAAAATTTGAAATTTGGAATTAAAAATTCTTTTTAATTAAAAAATTTATACGCAATCGCTTATATCTTTTTTAAAAAAATGACCATTTTGGTCATTTATTTTTTATTTCAGTGTCAATTTTATTCTTCACAAATCTGTAATGTCAATTCAATTCTTTAAAATGTTAATATTACTAAATGTAGTCCTTCCAAAATATTATAATTGACTTAATAACTTACTACTTTTGATCAATGTTGAATATTTTAGAAACTATTTTGGTTCTCAAAATTAGTAGGGAATCAAATTGATACTAAAGTGAAAATGATTGATCAAAATAATATTTTTCTCTTATATCTTTGTTATGTTATTTTTTAATTAAAATATGATAAGTGTATAATTTTTCAATTATATCATGATATGTGTAGAGTTATTGTAGATAATTGTATTATTTTCAAATTAAATTATACACTATTATTAATTAGTTGTACATTTATCATATTTTAATTAAAAAATAATATAATAAAGATACGAGGAGCGGCTTATACGCCTAATCCTATTTTATATCGTTTAACTTTCTTCTAACTTTCAGACACAATCTTCTTTGAAAAATAGAAACGATTTCAAAGATTAAGGCACCAATTAAAAGCAATTTCTTAGTGGTTTGTATAAAATATATACTATTTTTAGAATTGAAAGAGTCTTTATCGCTCGAAACTAGAAAGCAAGAGGAAACAAACATGTAGAGCTCAAGCTTAAATTCTATCCAACATACATCATTTCACAAGGTATGGAAGTCATTTTGACATCAATTTTCAACTACAAGCCAAAATTATTTTAACTTGCACTTGTCAACTGTTAATACTATGGTGAGATTATATATATATATATATATATATATATATATATATATAACATTAGGTGCAATTTTCTTTTATTTATAATTAAATTTTTATTCCATTTAATGAATTTTTTTAATAACAAATTTCAGTATTTCAAGAGTTTTTTCCCAAATAAAACTTCATAAATACATTAAAAAAAACTTTATGTAAGTAATTCTATTAAATATTATTTTCCATGAAATTTTTTTTTTGTGAATTATTTTAAGCCTCATGCAAAACATACAGATAAATTGATCATTTAATAAATTACTTGAATAAAAATAATTAACAAACTTTACATTGGTATCGTGTGCATGTTGACGAGGAAAGGGTCGACAAAGAAACAAAAAAAATTGAGAATCTTGAGACTTGTCGTTTGACTCTTTATTTATGTTAGCCATAATAAGGTTTCTAGACCAAATAATAACAATAATATTAATATAATGCTCTGAGTTCTAAAAATTTAATAATAAATGAATGATCATAATTTTCATCGAAGGATTTCCTATTTTAATATTAAATACGTTGCATTTAACTAAGTTTGTCTACTACACTGCTTAAGCATGTTACGCAACCAATTTTGGAGAATAGTGTCACATAATATAAGTTCTTGGTTTTGACATTAATCGTACAATTGCCAACATTAATATCTCCAATGAAAACCCAACGTAACTTATATATATATATATATAATCCTTAACTTATTATCTAAAATATTTTTTTATTAATTAAAAATTATTATATTTGATCATCCCCTTTTTTTTAAAAAAAATACCAAATAATGTATCTTAGACTTTGAATTTAGAATATAGTAGATGCATTACATTTGATAATTTTTTAAAGAGAGAATAATTAAGTTCAAAATTTTTTAATGAATGAAAAATTATTTTACATATTTTATTAAGTAAATGATTAAAATAATAATTTTATAATAAGTGAATATATATATATATATATATATATATATATATATATATATATATTGATTGCTGCTGGCGTGGAATGGTAGTTAGCTAGGAAGGAACAAAGCTTGTTCTGCTTGCAGTGTTGTGAGAGAGAACCAGATTCTGAGCTTTTTGCTTTATACCATTCTCGACTTTTTAGCCAAGTTAAAGCAAAGCATTTTGCTTTCCTTTAAGGACAGAAGAATTGGTTTTTGTCTGCATCACAGGAAAAGAGCTGTGAAAATGCTGTTTCTTTTTTCTCTAATAGTTTCAGAACCAACATGTGATTCCCTCCAACTTAGTTAATGACTTTTCTTTCAGTTTGAGAAAAATCCTGATTCTTCCAAGAGCTGCAAAGGAATCAAAGATGAGTCACTAACCACTTGCTTCTTCCTTCAATATACACAAAAGCACAAAAGCTCTTCGTTTTGTTCCCACAATGGCATAGGAAGATATTCATCCACCATTGATAATTACATTACAGTGCAACTTCATTGAATAATATCAACATAAGTACACAGCTTTGTTTCTCAGTTCTGCACATTAATTTACACACTGACTGTCAAAACTCAAAATACATTATAGTATAAACACAGATGAAGTACCAACTGTCAGCAGAATTAGTAAACCAAAGGCTTGAAGCACTAAAACGTTTACAGCCTTTACTCTTACATACAAGTGAAGTGACTTGGACATTAACATAGCACCATTAGTGCTCGCTCAACCTCAAGTCTTGACAGGTGAAACCAGAGTTTCAACGTAGACTTCTGCATCAAACCAACCCTTTCCTCCTTCGATCCTGGGATACTTGAATGACTGATCCTTTGAGTCATACAGAATCAAGTCAAATTCAAACATCAACAGGACTTGACCATTCTCTGAAATGCAATATGGCAATGAGTATGAAAAATCTTCAGGATTAGGCAAATAAGGAATGCTTACCAATTTGACCCAGGACTCTCGAACTCCATAGTCCTTCATTAGCCACACAACAAAATGGGTTTTCTTGCAGTCATAGTTCATGCAGAGACAGCCCCTCAAGACACCCAGAGTAGGCGTAGAACAATCTTCCTTCTCATAATCAGGAGGCAGAACTTCCCTATATGTTTCCTTGTGAAGATCCAAAGAAACAATAACCCACACAGAAGTTGAACCAGCAGAGCAATTCGCTGCCCAATTTAGAGACCCACTCACGAATTTCCCAGAATTTTGGTAGGGTGTGACACCAAACGGGAAATCCTGAATCTTCCTCCATGAATTAGAAGCCATACTATAAACCTTCACTTTAGTTTCACTGAAGTACACATTGGGGTCGCAAAACACAGCCACGACCTTGAAATCGTCATTGACTTGATCATAACCAAGCCCAAAAGCAGTGTAACATCCAGGTCTCCAATTATTACCAAGAGGTGGCGATTTCTTAGATACTCTGATTGATGGATTCCAAAGAAGCACACACTCCCCTTTAATGGCGAAACAGAGCAACCCATGACAAGAGCCTATGATACCATCATGACGAAACTTGTTCTTTACTGGGTAATTAAGGTCCTCACAAATGGTCAATGGGTTATCGAACAAAGAGCTAACATAGCAAGATTTGAGGTTGAACTCTGCGGTTGTCGAACTTAATATGATCCTATGGTGGGTGAAGTTGGGGTTTCGAGTTGACAAGTGAAGGTGCTTCCTCAGAAAGTAAGAATCAGAAATTAACGACTTCCACGTCCTGGATACGCACCTGAATTTCAGCAGCGACTTCACGGGAAGCCTCGAGAGGATTTCTACGATGATTTCGTCGGGAAGAAAGGGTAGTACTGGAATCGAGCTCAGAGTTACGGCGTCGTTTCTACGCGGAGCTTGATACTGATCCTGATGAATCGAACTAGGTGGAAGTTCTAAGGTATGATTCTTGGGATTGATGAGCCGCTCTCGCTTCCGAGTAGGATCAGGGGTTCGCCGGAGAAAGGGATGGCCTCGTCCGGGGCGGTTGTAATCGCCGTCGCCTTCCAACGACATAACGGTAACGGAGGAGATTTTGATTGTGGTGTGGATAAAGGGAATGTCTTTGACCGATTTGTGGGTTGTGGAGTTGGGTGATTGTTTCTCTTCCTCTTCTTCTTTGTGTGGTTTCTTCTTCTTCTTCTTCTTCAACCTCTCACTGTCACAGATTCATTGTGGCTGATGAAGATGAATGGATTACTATGATTGCGCGCCACAAAATGCCACGACAGCTTTCTCCTTTCCATTTTTTATTTTTTATATTGTTATTATTTTTATTTTTTTTCCTTTTTCGGATAATACATCACGAAGTGCAGTTGCGTAAAAATTCAAAAATGTTTTCAGGAAAAAAATTACAAAAATTGAATAACTATATTTATATGCTTGATGGTTGAACGAAATGCAATAAATATAAGATTTATATAATTTTATTAATTATATAGTTACTTTTTCTCAAAAACTTGAATTCTAGAACTTTACATCGAAATAATACTATGAATTCATCAAATTCTTCACAATAATTATTATTTCCCTGCCGTATTTATCAAACTACTTTTTGTGTTTGAAAAAAAAAATTTAAACACCTTTTACCCACAACTTGTTTTTATAGTGAAATTATAGGAGTAGCTTTTGGGAAATAAAGACAGTACAACTAGAAATCCTAAATTACTATTTCATTTCAACATCGTAGGTACTTTTATGGAACTTCCAACATCTGTACTTTCGTCGTTTGTCGGAAGAGATGACGATGAAAAAAAGTGGTAAAAATTTCCAGTTAAAAAAATAAAAATTGGGCCTTATATCTTTTGAATAAAATACTCAGAAGATTTTTTTGGGAATGTTGTTGAAAATATACAAATTTGTCTTTTATTTTAAAAGTATATGCAAATTTGTCTTATACTTCAGTTGAAATTAAAATTTATTGATCAAAATATGGTCCATTATTTTAAATATATTTTTTATATTAAAAAATTTAAAATTGATGGAATTTTAGTTAAATTTTGCACTCAACTAAAATATAGAATAATCTTTTATTTCAAAAATATATGTATATTTAAAAAAAGAAAATTTAGAAAAACTGTAATTTTCTAATCTTATTTTTATTAAATTTTTAATAAAAAAGGATAATAAAAATAATTTCTAAGTTCTAACTACACTTTACCAAATTTCCAAGATTTCTCCTTCCCTCATATGTGTAGCTTTCACGATTTGACGTCACCCCGAAAAAAAAAAACACAAGAATTTCACGATTTGAAATATTTAAAAAGAAAAACTGCTTATCCTGAACATGTAAGAAACCAGAATGCAAGAAATTTCCAGACTTTTAACACGAACCTGATTGATTGATTGCAGTAGTATCAATCTGTAAGTCTCTGTCTTACTTCATCATCACCTCAATTGCCGCGGCTTCTTTCGCCGCTATAGCTTATATCTCCGACTTTCAGTGGCGGTGTGTGAGTTTTCTTCTTTTCTTCTCCTTCTTCTTTCTTCTTCTTCTACCTCTTCGTCTCACTCTCGCAGAGCTTGAGCTTCATCGCTTAGATGACGACGACGATGATTTCGTATTTATTATCATTGAGCCACACAGTCGTGCCACCACAGCATTCTTTATTCCTTTGTTTATCTCTTTAATTTCAGGATAAGACAACGGTAATTTCTGATACCTTCTATGAGTCACTCAAAAGTTGCTCACAAAACGACACCTTATCAGAAACCTAGAGCATATGTACACATCATTTTCGATCTATGTGGCACAGGGTAATTCTAATAATTGTATACTTAGGGGTAATTATGATTATTTTTTTTTTTCCTGTAGCTTGTAAACTTGTTTTAAAACTATTGGTTGATTTAATTTAATGTTTATCGTCCCGGAAGATTCTTTTAGTGCTCTGTGTTTTTAATTTAATTTGTTTCTTAAAATAACATGAAATGATTATATTTTAAGTGATCATTGAGTTTTAGAAATCATCTTCTGATGATGGTCGTTAGTCAAGCATGCTGGCTGCTCCACCTCAAAATTCTTTTTTGATGGCTTGCAAATTCATCATTTGAATTCGAGCTTCCCGTGACAAAAAGGAACATTCCAGTATAAAGATCGTTTAAAAATATAATTATTGAATAATAAAATCATGGACAAACCAATTATTGAATTTTTTAATTATTGAACATATTTAGTTTTGTACAAAAACTAATTGTTTAGGATAACAAACTCATTGTTAATCAGATGTTAACTTTAGATCATAGATTAAGGTACAATAAATTTAATACAATATTTTGAGATACTAACCTTTGTTTGATTCAGCATTTAAGATATTTAAGAATCTATTTGCTCACAAAAATTACAAATAATTTTGGTTTAATTTAGCAATAAGTCTTTTTAATTACTTTTTTCTATCTTTTTATGGATGAACTTTGTTAATAACAGAATTTATTCTTTGAATATAAATTACAATGATATAAAGTTTATTTTTAATTAAAATTAAATTTAAAAATTATGTTAATTTAATATTAAAACTTGTATAATTTCAATCCAATCGGAGACTAACCCACTGGAAAAGCTTGACAAAACAAACAGAAAACATGACAACGATGTAATCAAGTAAGTGGAGATTAATTCCATTAAATTCATAAATTTTGGATTATTTTTGTATTTTGACGGGATCATAAAATTATATTTGATAATAATGAATTGTTAGAAAAAAATTAATTATTGAAATTTATATTAAATTAATATAATTATACGTAATTGTAGTTTTAATATGTAAATTTGAACCATTGACATGCCATTTAACAATTTATTATAATCAAATATAATTTTATTTTCCCACCATGAAGAGTTATGGATTAATTAGAAATTAGTATCATAGGCCAACTGCTAATCATAAACCATTAGGATAATAACCTTATCAAACTATTGCTGATTAAACCTTCATGAAAAGATACAGGAGTCCGTAAAATTCCCTGGCCTAATCTTACACAGTTAATAAGCACATATGATAGAAAATATACTATAATATAATATAGTGTTTAAATTTAATTTACATTATAAAGCTATTTTAAAATTCATTTTCATTGACAAAGTTAACTTTATGCACAATGTATTTTTTTTCAAAAAATAAAATTACTTAATTTTCTTTGCTCATATATTAAGAATAAATTTATAATATCATGTTGAAGCTTAACATCAAATTATTTATCTTTATTATAATATTAAAGAGTATAATAATAATAATAATATCATATTGTATGAAGTTCATTCTATTGATAAAAAAATAAATTACAGATAAAAATTTTGCAATATATATAAAATGCCAAAAAAAAAAATATAAAAGAGATATCAAGTAAAATTTAAATAAACCGCAAGATTATTATAATTCACTCATTTTTTTAATACAGATTCTTTATAGCCATACAACAGTATGGTGGTACTGGATTTGGATAGCTCTCACCGCTAAATGTGCAATATGTTGCCATTTTGGCTCCAAGTGAAGCATCATGCATATCCAAATCTCCACTTGCCAGACCTTGCTTCAAGGTCTTCCACAAACTTATTTTTCACTTTTTTTTTTTCCCTTTTTAAAATAAGATTGTTGTAAAGTTTAACTTGCCTAAATTTTTCCTTCACTACATGATTTATTTTAATCTTAAAATAAACAATTTTTTTCGTAAAAGTATTTTGATTCCATATTAATATCGAAAGAAAAAATATATTTTTGAAACAAAAAATATAATATAATGTAAGTACTTCTTTCTTTAAAAAACAGATGCAAAGTAATTTATACAAACATAATCAATTCATCTGCACTGAGTGGCTGCCACGTTCATGTGATCTACAAGCCCAACTAGGTAATATGACCCAACGAATCTGGAAAATAAAGTCAGGCAAGCGATTTGAATGCCCAACACGTGTTTTTTTTAATTTTATTATGAGGTCATGTTTAATTATAATAAATTATTAAATAAAAATTTAATAACTTATATTTATATTAAATTAATATAATTACATGTAATTATATTTCTTATTTATAAATATAAACTATTAATTTTTTATTTAACAGTTTATTATAATTAAATATGACATTATATTTCAACTAGAATATAAAGAGATTTGGATTTGCCAAACAAGATGTGATAAAATGAGCAAATTGTAACGTAAATGTCACAAATGTAGCACCATGAATTTCTTATAGTCATGCATGAAGTTAGATTCTCTTAATTTCTTAATTAATTTTTTTTAAAAATAGATATAAGATGAGTAAAATTTACTATTTAAGTGCATCTAATATTTTTTTAGTAGGATCCATCAGTTAAGTGGACTACACTTGCTTTATGTCTATGTTTTTAAAAAAAATTAACAAAAAAAATTGAGGGGATTTGAATTAGTCCTACACATGGACATTTTAAAATATATATAAAAAGAGTAAAAGTACGTATGAATTATTATTTTTCATTTATTTTTTTAAAATATACAATACATTTAACTATAAATGATCAATTCTCAAGAAGACAATGCTAATTAGATATTATTGTAGCAGATGTACCTAACTTTAGGCATCAATTAACTATATTATTAATTTAATTGACAGCATCTTTTGATGTTATTTATTCACAACTGCTATTAATTACCAATAATCCAAGAACTCGAGAGAAAGAAGCTTGGTAAAATACCCATGTACATATCATGTTCTTCGTTCAAGTTTGCTTATATCATGCACTTAATGCGAAAGATTTGACACAACCATTGCATAATTATTTAACATTAAAAAATTATGCCCTTTTTTCAGCAGCTACCAATTATTTATAACAAACTTATACACTAATAACTTGGCAAATGCATGGTATCTGATTCCTAATTCTAATATTAGAAGACAACAATTAAAACCACACAAGGAAATACATTCTTGTGAACTATCATATAATAAGTACTTAAAAGCTGAAGAAGCAATCAGTCCTATTATACAGTATTTGATTTAGATTTAAAAGTTTATTTACATGCCTAAATAGAAGTTTTTTAATAATTATTTTTGTTTAGTTTGATATTTAATTTATTTTAAAATTATTTTTGTCTTCCAATCCCTTTATATAAAAGTGGAAAAAAGTTGTTATTTATTAAATAAATTGTATAAGTGACAAAAATTAATTTTTAAACATAAATCACAGTAAGACAAAATTACGTTAGATTAAAATTAATTTTAAAAATTAAATTAACTCAAAATCATATTAGCCCAACATCAATTTAGATATACACTTAGTCTAATTATCATTTATCTGACGGCTTCTAATCTAGTCAATTTGCTAATTTTTTTAGGTATTCCATAGTCTTTTTTCAGGTTATAATCCTCTAGTATAAGTAAAATGCCTTAATATATAATTTAAAATTTTTATCTACTAGGTATCAGAGTGCAAAAAGGCCAAATTATAGGGTGCCAAATTGATATGCTTTATTTATTTTGATGAATATCTGTATGAAAATTATATGTTTTTTTAATGGAATAATATGTATCATTTCCTTTTTTCATGGAACAATATTTATCAATTTACTTTTTTCTTTCCTGGTTAATTCATGTCATTATAGTAGGCAACCAGAAAGTCCAATACAATAATACAAGCATAATTAGAGGCGTATATATTCTTTACAGCATAACCCCAGTAACCAGCCAAATTAGCACAACGCCTAACGGATTTAGTCAAGTTAAAAATTTAAATATAGGTGAATTTGATGAAATTTAAGTTAGATGAAACTTTAATGATCTAAATTTTAAAAAATTGTCAAAAGCTATTTAATATTTATTAAATTATGAATATTGAATAAAAAATTAATAGCCTAAATATTTTTAAATGCACAAAGTCGATAAAGAAGAAATGGAATGAATCTTGAGAAAATTGCAGTCAGATTTCACAACAATTTGTGAGAGACCCATAACACTTGTAATCTAAAGACTTTTCCACATTATTAAGGCAACAGTCTACAATGGTGAGACAACATAAATTAAAGAATCATATTCCTGGATAACAATGGCATTGACATCCCTGATAATAATAATAATCTCTATCATTATTTGGTGTTTGATCAAGAAAATAATAATCATCAATATATATATATATATATATATATATATATATATATATATATCTTTTATCACTCAAAACTCGTTGAATTGAAAAGGATAGTGGATATTAAACAATTTGAAAAATGAAGTTTCAAAAAGATGATTAGCAACCCAAAATATATTTAGTGTTGTTGCAAACTAAGTGGTTTAGATGTTATCATTTTTGTCTGCCAATCATTACTCAAACTGAAATAGTTATTAAAACTAATGTGAATAGCTGTCTTCCTGTTCACCAAAGATAATTGCTTATCTTAAAAAATAACACTGTGCTCCAGATATGTAGCAAAGTAGTCTAGTGCTATCCACCATGAACATCACCAACTCCATCTTCCCCACCAACCTCACTGTACTGTTTCATGAGCTCATTAGATCCATATCAAAATTCTCCATTACATTACTTTGCTTCATGAACTTAGACATTCATCTCACTGTTCTGTTTAAGTCATTCCTGGTGTACTGTTACGCAAGTTTAAGCAATGTCAGAGACATTTTATCATTTACAAAACCCATTCTCCATAGCATATACTTCCCTATAGTTCTATAAATTCAATCTCCAAATCATTTATCTGGTACATAACTTCTTTTCTGGTAAAAGAAGAAATGCTATTTGAAAGGAAGAGAAGTACAAATGCAGGGAAAGAAACAAGAAAGAAAGATTCTGCATAATGATTTTCATACTAAAGTTGAACATATGAAGGGAAAGATAATAGTAAAAAAGATAGGACAACATTCCATTTATACCCTATTCCTCCTTGTTCATTATTGTTGCGTATCTTCTTTTCTTACTTCTCCATTGTCATACAACAGTGAAATAGACTTTATATCGAATAGTTTCATGCCTTTACCATTTATAACTGTATGAGCTAGAGTGAAAATAGACACCCGGATAGAAGTAAAACTATAACAAATAATTTGATATGACACAGAATTTTATGTAGAAAAATCCTAATAGGGTTAAAAAAACCATGGACAATGAAGAAATGACTTCATTATGAGAAAAATAAGAGTAACACCTTATCTCTATATAGCAAGGATAATACAATATTTTTATATCTCTTGTTAATAAGAGAATACTAATCTCACAACTCTCTCTTTATATAGGATTGCTCCTTTTTTAGTTGTGAGAAATGAGGTTTTAAAGCTCTAAATTTAAATGAAAGGATGAAGGGCTTCAATGCAATTTTTAAAGGACTAAATTGCAATTACAAAATTTTTCCCTTTTCTTTTTTGGTAACCAACCAAGAGAAATATTGCCACCTAATATTCACCAACCATTGACAATCCTTCACTTGAAGATTTGAATGAGAATCAATCAATCTTCACACCATCCTTCCTTCCTTGCCATCACTAGTTGCTCACATCTCTGCTAGGCCAATGAAATATCTACACCATATAAACTTATCAGTATTTATTGACTTTATCAATGCATATGCTATGTTATCTTTAGTATGAATTTTTTGCATATCCGTACTTCCTTCTTCCACCTTTTCTTAGTCAAAGTGATATTGAACTTGTATGTGTTTAGTCTTATAATGAAATGTTAGATTCTTTGTCAAGTGGAGAGCACTTTGATTATCACAAAATAGTGTAATCTTGCTAGGATTGTACCCAAGCTCTTCCAACAGTATCTGCAACTAAATTTCTTCTTTGCTAGCTTGGTAGTTGCAATATATTCTACCTCTATCATTGAAGTGGCCACAATAGGCTGCAGATTTCAAAACCAACTTATAGCTTTGTTTGCAAAAGTAAATATATAACCACTGATGGATTTACTATATTTAAAATCACCTGCAAAATCTGAATCTATATAGCCTCTTATAGTGAAATCTGATCCTCTATAATGCAATACAACATCTGTGGTCCCTTTAATGTATCTTAGGACCATTTTTACAGCATTTCAATATTCTCGGTCAGGATTCGCCATATATCGACTAACCACTCCCATTGTTTGTGCAATGTCTGATCTTGTGCATATCATAACAAACATTAGGCTAGCAGCTACTGATGCATACGATACCCGATTCATTTTCTTCCTCTCTTCTTCACTGCTAGGACTTATGCTTGAGGATAACTTGAAATTAACAAGAAGTGGAGTAGAGATTGGCTTACAATCTTGCATATTAAAGCGTTACATGATCTTCTTTATATAATTCATTTAAGAAAGACAAATTTTCCTATTATTTCTGTCTCAGTGAATTTGCATCCTTAGAATCTTGTTTTCCGGTCCAAGTCTTTTATATCAAATTCCTTAGCCAATTCTGCCTTCAATGAATTGATTCCATCTTTGCTAGGGCTTGTTACTAGCATGCCATCTACATATAACAGTAAAATAATGAAATCATTTCCACCAAACCTCTTGACATATGCACAAGAGTCTACATTAAGTCTATTGTATCCAAGGCTCATGATAAAGGAATCAAATCTCTTATACCAAAATCTAGGCACCTGTTTGAGGCCATATAAAGATTTGTTTAACCTGCAAACCAAGTTCTATTTTCCTTTTTCTTCAAAGTTCTATTTTCCTTTTTCTTCAAACCCTTCTAGTTGGAGCATATAAATTTCTTCTTCAAGATGTCCATAAAGAAATGAAGTTTTCACATCTAACTGCTCTAGATGTAAGTCAAGTGTAGCACATATTGCTAAGACCACTTAAACCGTTATGAGTAAAAAACTGCAAAGAATATCTCATTGAAATCAATAACTTCTTTATAAGCAAATACTTTTACCACCAGTCTAGCACGATATCATTCAACTTAATCATCACTAGTTCTCTTGATCTTGTACATCCATTTGTTTTTAATGGCCTTTCATCATTTTGGTAGTGGAACAAGATTCCATGTCTTGTTCTTATGGAGGGCTTCAATTTTTTCATGCATTGCTCTTAACCATATAGAAGCTTCTAAGCTTTCCATTGCCTCTTGAAAAATTGAAAGCTCTTCATCTTCTGTGAGTAGACAGTATACAACATTCCCTTCTATAATGTAATTTAAATGCCAAACTAGTTCTTTCCTCTTTTAAGTTGACCATCAGACTTATGGAGTCACAAGATCATATTTTCTTGTTCATCATACCCTAGTGTTGCTTCAAAAGAAGCTGGTACTTCTATTTTATTTTTTATTCCCTTCAATCTACACTGTAGTGGTCTCTACTATTTCTTTTCAAGTGGTATCACCTTCATATATATGTTGTTTCTCTTTAAGAAACATGACAGCCCTGCTAACTATAACCTTGTGGTTAGTGGGATCACATAGGTGATACCTTTTTACTCCATTAGCATATCCCAAGAATAAGCATATTCTAGATTTTGGATTTAGCTTTCTAATTTCTTAGGCATTGCACATCACATATACAGGACTTTTAAGCATATAGAGGTTTTTATAATCAGTTGGCTTTCCAGTCCATATCTCCATTGTAATCTTTAGATCAATTGTGGTCAATGGTGATCGATTGATCACGTAGCAAACTGTCTTGATTGCTTCTACCTAAAATGAATTGGCTAATCTAGCAGTTCTTAACATTGCTCTTGTCCTTTCTAACAAAGTCCTATTCATATGCTTTGCCACTCCATTTTACTGTGGAGTGTATGCCACCATGAATTGCCTTTTGACACCTTTTTGTTAATAGAAAGTATTAAATTCATCACTAGTGTATTCTCCTCCATTATCTGATCTTGGGCATTTAATTCTTTTTTCATATTCATGTTCTACATGCGCTTAGAAGGTTCTAAAAACTTCTCCCACATCACCCTTTCTCTTAATTGGATACACCCAACATCTCCTGGAGTAATTATCAATGAATGACACAAAATACTTTGCCCCTTCTACGGATAAGACCAGTGCTTGCCAAACATTAGAGTGCACTAGGCCTAAGATAGCTTTACTTCTCTTTTTAGAGCTGTTGAACTTCAACTTATGATGCTTACTTGTAACACAATGCTCACAAAAGGTAGAGAAACCTTTTTGAGTCTGAGAAGAAGATTCTGTTCTACAAGAACCTTTAATCCACGTTCAGACATGTGGCCAAGTTTATGGTGCCACGATATCATTGATTCCTTAGCTGTTGGATTAGTTGATGCAACTGAGACTTCTTTGTATTGCTGTATTTCTCATTTAAGCATATAGAGGTTAGCTGCTATCTTTTCTGCTTTCATAACTGCAAGTGCTCTTTAATGACTTTCAGAATGTCATCCTATATCTAGGTTCATACCCATTGCTATTAAATTTTCTTAAAGACAATAAATTTTTCTTGAGACCTTTTATATGTTAGACTTCTTGGATGGTGCGAGTTGTACCATCATACATCTTTAATTTGATGTGCCTATTCCAACAATCTTTAAGAAACAATCATTTCCCATAAACACATATCCTCTAAAGACAGATTTATAATGATGGAACCATTCTCTCTGTAAGGTCATATGCTATGTTGTTGCTAAGGCTACAAACCAGATATCACTGAACCTTTTTTTGCCATCAGTAACTATTACTGTCTCGCTATATAAGACTTCTCTATCACATGAGGTACTTGCAACGCATCCTTGGGCATTCAACGACTTAGTATCTTTGCCTTTGGCCTCTACATTCTTCTTCAAATTCTAACACTTATTTTTGTAGTGTCCTTTTTAATTACATTTGAAACACTTGATATTTTTTTTTGCTCTTCGATTTGGATCTACCTCAATTTTAGCTCCTACTTAAGCCACATTTTGTTAATCTTCCTCTTATCAATGCCAACGCTTCCACTTGTTATGAACAAATTAACCTATCTTCCCTGTTTTTGCATTGATTTTCTTCTTCCAGAATAATTGGTACAATGTCATAAAAAACTAGGTAGTTTGCAAGAACATTATTGGTTAAGCTAATGACGAGTTGGTTATGGGAATCAAGTAGGCTTTGAAGCAGAATTTTAGCATGTTCATTCGCCTTTATTTTGTGACTTAACAATGTGGGTTGAGACAATAGAATATTCAGAGTGTTGATATACTCCATCACTGAAGTAGTTTTAGATATCCACAGAGTGTATAATTTCCTTTTAAGAAAAATTTTGTTGTGTAGTTAAATGATCCCAAATTTCTTTAACTGTCTTTTTTTCCCTCTATGTTGGACAATATATCATTTTCAAGTGCTAGATGAAAATTTCCAACTGCATTTTCATCCATTTTGTTCCATTCATTTTCATTTGTAAATTCCACCGGCCTTTCATTGATAGCTACAAGACAATTATCTTTTCTTAAGATAAACTTTATCTTCAACTTCCACAATGAGAAATTACTACTGTTGAACTTTTCAATATCAAATTTTACTACTATTACTTCAATCATAGTTTATTTGCGAGCAAAAATAGCTCCCACTATTTTTCATGAATAGTAATCTATGAATTAATAGTGCACCGTAAATGTAAATAGTACAAGTACCTTATAATGGGTGGAAAATAATCTTACTTATTTTCTGATGTGGAGGATCCATTATATTATTGGCAGCTGTAGAACATATGATAAGTACATAATAACACACTTAAATAGGTTTTCATCCTAATTGTAGAGAAAATAGATACTGGATAGAAGCAAAATTGTAACAAATAATTTGAGATGATACACTAAATTTTACATGGAAAAACCACAATAGGATAAAAAAAACCACGTATAATGAAAAAAAGGCTTTTATGAGAAAAATAAGAGTTATACCTTCTCTCTATATTGCAAGGATAATATAATATTTTTATATCTCTTGCTACTAAGAGAATTCTAATCTCATAATTCTTTATATATCTCACAACTCTCTCTCTCTATATAAGATTACTCATTTCTTGGTTGTGAGAAATGAGGTTTTGAAACTCCCAATTTATAAAGAAGGATGAAAGACTTCAATGTAATTTACAAAGGACTAAATTGCAATTATAAAAAATTTTCCCTTTTAATTTTCAATGGTGGCCACCAACCAAGAGAAAAATTGCCACTTAATATTCACCTACCATTGACTTGAACGATGTTGTAGCTAAAATCATCAGGCAAAGAATATCTGTTAAATTCCTCTATATTACATTAAAAGCAAGAATTAATTCAATTGAGGCATCATGGTTGAACGCCGATAAATGAAGAGCTTTGTTAAAAAACGTCACAGCTCTAAGTTCATCTATGGCATTCATGTAGGGAAAATGAGTACCCTTTATTTCTTTCCATGAATTGGTTTTCTTGGAGAAAAACTTGAAATCGGATGCGAGATTAGCATCACTTGGGTCATACAATGCTAGGACTACCAAGCAGTCATCATTAGATCATCATAGCCAAAACCATGAATAACTGTATAAAACTAGTATGGAAGTTGTTTCTAGAAATTAGTGGATGGATTTTGTACAAAGAAGTTCTTATAATTATCATCTAAAAGCAAAAAACTTTGAAAGAACCCATGATCTTAACATAAAAGGAGGAGGTGTTATAGAGAAATTAAGCTTCACTACTGCAGAATCATCATCAAAAGATGAGTGAAAATCTATGGCTCAAATTCAGAATCTGTTATGTGAATAGTTCTATTAGTGAGTAGGGAAAAAATAGAAAAATGGGATTTGGCAAAGCGAGAATTAGAAATCAGAGAATGCCATAACTTACACACAGACCAGAAATGCAACAATGATTTAACGGGCAATCTCAAGAAGATCTTTACTATTAGCTTCTCAGGGGGATTCTTCATGCACGTCACATGCAAAGTATGATTTGAGTACCCCTTCATTTTGGAAGCAATCTAATTGACTAAGTCACTATTTAAGGTTCCTTGTTTGGTTGAATAGTCAAATGCTTAAACTATGGCCTAGTGGGCCAAAAGGATGAAAGGTAAACGTCAATCTAGTTTCTGCCATAGCCTTAACCAAAAGGACATCATTGGTACAAGGAACGAGGTACCTTTCACCCTCGCAAGCCTAACTGTCATATAAAAAATCAGACATTTATACAACATGTAGAACCTTTAATAACTAAACTAAACAGAATATCCATATATACATATACAAAAAATGATTGGTTACCTCTGTGTAAAAATTTTGACAAAGTCTATCTTGAAATATAGATCTTTCAAAATTTCTAAAACAACAAACCTGATACACATAACAAGATTGAGAGCTCCATTCTTCCAATATATGTATACAACTCACGGATTAGAACAAATGACTAACTATTTGTATACAAAGGAAGCTACTAAATCAAATTACAAAATTTACAACAAAAGATGAGCTATTGTCCTCGCAACAAGACACCAACAAACAAAACAAAAAACACCTGCAAGCTCTTACTCGATAGATGGGTGTTTTGGACCAGTGCTGTGATCTGAAAAACCTTAAATAATGTGAAGTGAGTGAAAACTTTGTGAACATATAATACTAATTATACAAATAGAAGGGATAGACTATCTACGATAGAGATTTGTCTTTTTTTAAAAAATCATTTTTGCCTTAAAACTATACATATTTCATGGCTGATAAAAATATAGCGATATGTACAACAAACCTTAAACTTCAATAAATGCATTGAATATACAATTATAGAACCAACTGTGAATAAAAATATATCATTACATAAGTAACACAAGAATATTTAAAACTAACTAAATGCTTGGGAACGTCCTACAAAACCATCAAATATCAGAAACAAAACTAGCCCTATGTTAGTATAATCAAAACAAAACAGATATCATTCACGAGCTTCAAGCTCAGAATATTCAAAATAATGGTCTTAAGCCTCAAACAGAGTATTATAATAATAACTTCATGCCCACTCATAACAAATACAGATCGTAGTGCACTATGACTAACATTTACCATCACTAGCTATAAGGTCTTGTTTGGATACATTCCCCAAAAATATCTTTAACACATATGAATCTATAATCAAATATCAGAGCTTCAGAAAACTCAACCAAAATTTTTCATAAAGATAGATAAAAGTATCAGATTTCATAATCCCAGCACTTTGTGAATACAGAATCAAACACCCTTATAATTAAGAACTAAATATTTCATGAATATAGAGCCATAATACTTTCAAATATAACAGACAGTTCATAAATTCATATATCTAGCAATTCAGAAATATTTTACTCGAAAAACTTAAAATTCATGAAATTTTGAAACACAAAGTCATTAAATACACTAATGCTGATATTTCAAATATTTGAAATTCCAGAAGCCTACCCTAAGGCACAAAGAGATCAAGAAATAATCATTTCCAAAATAGATATCAAAAAATAGAAATCTAGCATATAAGATTATCCACTCACCTGGCCAATGCCCATACTATTCACTCCTTTACTTGCGGAATAAAGTGCAACTGCTATATATGACCCTAAAAATAACAACGGTAAACCTTTAATGTCTCATGCCTAGTAACATCTTAACTAAGGTAATTTCTAATAAAAATATCCCACAATTGTTCCTGTTAGAATATCATATAATATCTAGGGTTTAAATTTGTTAAGATATTATACAGTGTCCACCCATAAAAGGTGCTCATTAAGTAAGGGTAAAATAGTAATTACAAGAATTACTATTAAACCCTAACTCTAACTAGCCT
Organism: Delonix regia; assembly: GCA_037074485.1. Lineage (NCBI taxonomy): Eukaryota > Viridiplantae > Streptophyta > Magnoliopsida > Fabales > Fabaceae > Delonix > Delonix regia. Next base: position 34,342,154 of record CM073454.1, read on the forward strand.
TTATAAAAAGGTTAGACTATTATATGATAAAGCATGAATATACTGAAAATATACTTAATAGAGACTTATGATGCTCTGAGAGAATACGTGTGAGTATTTTGTAGTCGTAATTTGAGAGGAGATTTATGTTGTGGAAACCTGATATACACCCAACACATTGTGGGTATCTCGTACAATCTATGATCCCAACTAGAGTTAAATCAGCTTCCACAACTAAGGAGAAATATGTAAGTCTCCTAACTTGAATTAAATTATGAATGTGTTCTGTATTTAACTTCTTCAGTTCCTCTTAATATCTTTAATTGCCATAACAATCCCCCATATTCACATATGCTTTGAACATATTTCGGGACTCAAGTGCTCCATAACTTAAAGTTGCAATCTCACCAAAATCCAACATAGGTAACTTGTACTAAAAATATTCTAAAGTGTTAGTAATGCTTATATAACCACATAATCAAGTCCTAAAGAACTCCCCATTCAAATTTCCATCATTTTTCTTTATGGAAAATTTAGGAAAATATCTTGATAATTATTAAATCAACTTAAAATTTATAACGATGACTTTTAATAACCTTAATTCACTTCCTAAATGCTTAAGGATATTAGAGGCATTCAAAAACTTCAAATTTTATCTCCTTCTAAGTATACACATACACTTCCAATTTGGGGGTCTTCAATTTTGAAGCTAAAACTAACAATTGATCAATAATTCTAAAGGAGAGAGGTGTAAAAATTACCTAGGATATAAATTCTCAACCCAATTTGATGAGATAGCACTGGATTGAGCTCAAACTTATCACTTTCTCTATTGAACAGTACCAAATATTGGGTTTTTTTTTTTTTTTTGAGCTGATCAAGTGAAATTCATCAATGGAAATGAGAGAGAAGTGGCCAAAAATCATGAAGAAACAAAAAACCTAAGCTAAAATGAAGCAAAATGCACAAGAATAGCTCTAATATTCAATGAAATTGTGCCTAACTTAAGCTTGCCAGATTTCTCCTATTTTCTAACCAAGGCTGACGAGGGTCGAGTTTAGGCCAGTGATAATGTAATGATGCCAGACAACCATCAGCTAGTTCCAATGGCAGTGATTGATGGCAAATCAAGCTGGAGGAGAGGAAATAGCATAAGAGTGTTGAGGAAGGAGGAGGATTCATGAAGGGGAAGCATTCTGGTGGAAAAATAATCCTACAAGGGGCATATAAGTAGTACCTAATTTACACACTTTGAGATTTAATTACAGATGTAGGAAATATGTAGAATAAGGCTTAAAGGCTCATGCTAACTTCAAGTTTTGATATGATATTATCTATACCTATATTTAATACCGCTAAATTATTTTCCCTTATTTAAAATTTATACTAACATTAAGTGAATTTTCCTCCATTCTCCAACCCTTAAAATTTTCTTGTAAGAAAAAAAAGTTTCACCTAATATAATTTATTTTACTTACAAATTTTATGGGTATTACAACTATGTAGCAACTCAACGCAAATCCTCCAATATATGATCATTATTTTAGATCCCATGTGGTTATTTTAAAATTTTAAAAAATCACAGCATCCCTTAGGATCTAAGTTGGTAGCAACTAGTAGCCACTCAGGATTTCCAGTGAAAGTACAAGCGATAGTGCTATATACGTTTCTTAAATTCGTCACTAGATTGGTATTCACACGCAAGAGATAATGCTGAACACATTATTTATTTTATCGTTGTTATTTTTTCGCATAGCTTCCCAATCAAATCGTTTTTGATAATTAGATCATCAGGCTTCAGTTTTACTGATAGCTTAGCCTTTAAAACAGAGGCCTGAAGTAGAGCTTAGGCAACAAAGAGCAACAGAACAAAACAAAGAAAATTTGAACCCTTTTACATAGGAAAAAGAGTAATAATATATATTTTAATATTCCTTTAAATTATAAGAAGGAAGAATCCTAATAGACTGCACTTGGCAGCAAAAGATCACTCCACTTAAAGATATTGACAGCAACAAACTAAATAAACGAAAAGGCACATAGATTTGCACTGAGTTGACTTTGTTCATATGCTGCAGTTTATCATGGAGAGGAACAAGAAGGCACTACGCTGTACTGTCCTGCTATTACAAGCATTAACAAAAATAGCATAATTAAATTTTATAATCAAGAAGCACGATTAAATTTTATAACCAAGTGCTTTTAGTTACTTGATTGGCATAGATGGATGCATGTAATCCCAACAAAGCAGACTTTTTCTATCAATGTGCATAGAAATAGCAGACTATTGTAATCCTTAATATGATAACATAACAAAGGAGAGCCATAATAATTTTATCCAAAGGTCAAAACAATGGGAGAAGATTCAGTACCTGATCCTTCTTGTTCATTGCCTATGTTCCACCTTTTCCCAATGATCACATGGGAGGGAAAGTAGACTTTCGGTATATACACAAGCCCTTGACTCATAATGTTTCTGATTCGGAGAATATTGGCGGTGTTCAAGCAGTTCTCCTTTGTCATTGCACTTTATTAATCCTGTACAACCATCTACTCCTACAACGTGACCATCTCTGGTGAAGCATGTTGGCGAAAAGTATGCGTAAGGAAACTCAGAGACCGACATAGTAATATGCTTAGTCCAAGATGACTTCACACCGTATTCTCTCATCACCCATATTTCATTTTGATCAACAGTGATCCAACCAACAAGACTGAGGTATCCTTCAAGTACCTTCAATTCACCATATTTAGAGTCGTGATCATCAGGCATAGGTACTTCTCGTAAATTCCTTTTTGTTAAATCGAATGCAATAATTGATCCATTTGAAACTTGCGGGGTTTCAAGACGCATAGCCAACCAATGAATAGCACCGTTTAAGAACGAACCACACACCAGATCAGGATGATGTACTGGAAAGATAGATGGGAGATTGAGACCCTCAAGTTTTGTCCATGAATTGGTTCTAAGAGAGAAGATCTCAAGGAGAGCAACCTTATAGGGGTCGGATGATGCTACCACTATTAAGTAGTCATCTGTGGATGCATCATAACCAAACCCATACAGACACTCATTAATCTGCCACAGAGGAGGAAGTGGGATTTTCATGGAGATATCGGTTGAAGGGTTCCATATATAAAAATAAGCATTTTCAACCAATAGAAGCAGAAAGCCTCGGCAAGAACCCCCAATGGCAGCATGTAGTAGGGTAAAAGATCTGAGGCTCACAACAGCAGAGTTGTCGTAAAGGGAAGCATTGAGATCTATAGATCGATTTTCCCAAGCTATTGTGAGAAAGATTCGATGGGCGTGTTGGGACTGGGAAGATCGTTGAAAATGCAAATCTGCGAAATGGGGATCGGAGATGAGAGAGCGCCATGACTTTGATACGCACTTGAATCGCAGAAGCGATTTGACCGGCAAGCGCACAAGAATTTCCTCTATCAGTTCTTGGGGAAGGCTCTCCATGGTTGCCTGCTTTTGCATCAGTGGTAGGTCTTCGTCTCAGTTTATGAGTGGGCGCCGAAGACGTAGGGCAAGGCTATATGATAGCCCAATGACCAGTTTACTCGGAATATATCGTCTACGGCAGTACCTAGTCAACGGCCAGAAGAAAGAATGGATCTTTACCGGCTTCTGCAATAGTAGTAGATCAAAGTTATTGGATTATCATCTAATTCAAATCTATAATTATAAAAAGAAATTTTTTTAATAAAAAAACATTTAAACTGTTGAATCAAACTCTAATGATTCAGAAAGCTACTGCAAAAATCCCTTAATCTCTGCTCGATCTCAATTATTAGATAAAAAATTTTCAATTTCTTGTGGTCAAATTTAAAATTTTTTATGGTGTACAATTTTTAGCTTTAATATAAATTATTATATCGCACATTTTTTTAATATTAAATATTAAATTTATATATTTTTTAATAAATACAGAGATTGAGAAGATGGAGAATGATCATATGTTATGACTAATATATATATAGAAATAAATTAGATTAAAAATTTTATGGAATAAATAAAGGAATTAACCTTTCCTTTTTTACAAAATAACTTCATTTATTAAAGGAAAAATCATAGCGGCCAAGTACAACACAACTAAACTTAATTATCGGGTTGAACTTTTGAAAATCAAGCTTGAATTTAGGTTCAAAGAAAAATTTGAACCCATATTTCAATCGGATCTTTTTATTTAGATTTTTATCTATATTTTTTAAGCTAGGCCTACCAGACCAATTAAACTTTTTAAAGAATGATCAAATCAATTTGTTACTTAAAATTTAATATAAATAACATAAATAATTGTTATTATTACATATAAAACTATAAATAAAGAAATTATAAATACTAATGAGTTGTTGTATTAGTATAAATATTTTAAATAAGAAGTATTGATTTTTATTTTTTTTAATCAAAATGTCACGTTACATTAAGTTTTTTTTTTAAATAATAATTTTTTACTCAATAAAAAAATATTTATTCAGATTTTTCAAACTCGGGCTAGGTTTTAAAAAAAGCTTGAACCTAACTCATTTTACAAATTAGACTTTTCTAATTGGACTTTTTTTGTTCAGACTTTTTTTTTTAAACTGTACTCATCAGGCTCGGCAAACTTTTTAAGTTATGATTAGGTCTAAACATAACCACTTTGCCACACTTGTTTAATATCAAAAAAATATAAATAAATGCTTTGCAAGTCAATTTGCAACTTAGTTTATGGACGTTTTGTTCAGATTATGATAGTAATAATAATATATGGCAAAATATTTGGTGTATTCATAATTTTGAATACACCAGTATACCAATTATAATGTAAAGATATAATTACAATATTAATATTTTTTGGGTTGATAATATTATAATTATGCCTTTATATTATTACTAGGTACATTAGTATACCAAAGATTATACCATAATATATATATAAAATGCTATAGCAAAAATTTATACCTTCAGTTAACAATATCTACCATCAATTATTTAGACCGTTATGTTAGGATGACCACCTATATGTTCTAATTATGATAAAATTCTAAATTAGACAGGAGATGTGGATCATTTTAAACCATTAAAGTAGGTTAAAATAGTGAGTAGATCATTTAATTTTATTTACTGTTTAAAAATAATTTTTTAAGTTTAAAGTATTTTAAAGTAATCTTTTAATTTTTCAAAACATCTTTTAAGAAATTCTTTCAAGTGAATTCTGTTAAAATATTAACACCATTAATTTTAATGTTAGTATGACAGCTATATGTATTCTTTAATTATGATTTAGGAGATGATTTGGCATTCAATTAGCACTGAACTTTAATTTTTATTTTTTTAAAAAGAATGAAGTCATCACTGTGGCTACTTCGTGGAGCTCTGTTTTGAGCTCTGTCAATAGAAGTCGTCTTTTCCTTATTTTTAATTTTTAAGATTCCATAGAATGGGTCACTGCAAGGGAAACATGCTAATTTTAGGATCAGAAGAAGATTATTTGATTACTTTTAGTTTCATCGATGAAAAAACAAAGATTGTTTTTTTCTTTTTTTAAATTTTTTCCTCGCCTGGGATTTGGGAAAAAAAGTTTGGGATGATTAATTTGGTAGTACAGGTTAAGCTTTTAGAGGAATTGTGATTTGTTTCAATGCTTTGGAGTTGTTGTCGTCCAAATAGTAGGGAATATTTAGGCGAAGTTGGTTTTTGTCGGAATCAGAAGCATAGTATTTCTTGTGTGGTTTAACAACAATTTAAATGAGGACATTGGGTATACTTTGATGTTGCAGCATGAGTTACAGCGGGAGGAGGAGAGAAGGAATATGATGAGTCAGTCTTGGAGAATTCTAAGAATTATTGGTGTTAATGTTTTAATAGAAATTTCACTTAAAAGAATTTTATGAGATATTTTGAAAAATTAAAGAATCTTTTAAAATCACTTTAAATTTGATGGATTATTTTAAAACAGCAAATAAAGTCAAGTTATCAACTCATTATTTTAATCTATTAAATAATACATACATAAAATTAAATAATAAATATAATTTTAGATCTCTATTTATAAGATATCCAAAAGAATCATAACAAAACTATTTATCAAATATCTTAAATTTAACAATTTAATCCAACAATAAAATCTTGATTTTGAGCCAATGAGGCGCAACACATGGGCATTCATGGCTTCGAAGCTTTCATCTATAATGACTGTGCAAGCGAAATCTAAACGAGCAATTTGATTTCAAACAAGTAAAGGTATTTGTATTCTATACGTTTTCATTAACTTTTAAACGTGTGTGTATGGCAAATTTCCAACAGAAATTTCTGTTATATTATTCCACCTTATTGGCAAAGGAACTTAACAGATGGGCAGAATAAAGAATAGTATTCATATAAACAAGAGCTATAGAACATAGCAAACAAGGAGAATTTTAACTCTATTTCATTACCAAAATGTGTAATAATATAATGTTATAATTTCCTTTAAATTATTAGAAGGAAGAATCCTAGTAGATAGGACTTGGTGGCGAAAGATCGCCTACTTAAAGATATTGACATCAACAACTGAATCTAAATAATGATACATAATAAAAATCAAGTCCAACCTGGCTAATTTTGTTTGACCAAGTCATTTTAGATAAGATCAAAATGATACCAAAATAGGAGATCAGATCCATCATGTAAAGACTTGGTCTCTGATCATATCATTGGCCTGATCCAGTCTGACTATATATATAAATGATATATTTTTTAAAGGAATAGCCACTTTTGTTTTTAATTTATGTTGGATATATTTCATTTTTATTAATATAGGATATCCCTTATTACATATAAACCATAATTTTTTTTAACTTATCTTAAATTTAGATTAATAAAAATATAAAAAAAATTAAAAAAACCCAAATAATCCCATCCAACCTAGGGTTTGAACACTCATAATTGACTTTGTTGATAAGTTGCAGTGTATCATGGAGAAGAGCATGAGGGCTGTAGGTTTGGTGAACAGTTCTACTTTTAAAACCATTAACAAAATTAGCATAATCAAATTTTATATTCAAGACTCATTGACAGAAATGGATGCTAGAAATTATAGGAGCCACTAAAAAGAAAATATATTGAGTGAATATTTGAATTCTATTATGATTAACTAATAGAGTTTGCAACTTGCAACACTCAAAATTTTTATAAAAAAAGAACCACATAATTGAGAGAAAAAAAAAAAGCCCTAGTGATAGGAATGAAGGACTTAAAATGCTATGTATTTCATCAAATGACTAATAAAATATATGAAATAATTAATTTATTTATTTTGTAAAAAATAATTTTGCACTTCCTTTTAACTTCTTAAAATTAATAATTAATTAAATAATTATTAAGAGGCTAAAAATTTCATTTTTAATCCTGAAATAATAATTTAATAGTATAATTACATATAAATTTCAAACTGTAAGTTGTGACATTTATAATATATAAAATTAACACTCGTTTACAAAATAATATAAAATTATTCCAATGTAATCCCAACAAAGTAAACTTTTTCTATTAACAAGCATTCGCCAATATAATTTCCCCTGGTCCTTGGAAGTTCCAGCACCTTGTAATGTTTATCATTAGATTTTAGATTTCCTTCATTCGGAGACTTTCAGGTATATATTGAGATCAGGTAAGAAATTTATGCCCGTTTATAATGGGGTAAGATTTGTTTTGTTATACAATATCTGAAATGATGTAATTTGGGTCACTAAAAAGTATACTGCCATAAAATTATCAATATCGTAAACTACTTTCTGTTAAATCGAATACAACAATTGCTCCATGGGAAACTCACAGTGTTTTCAGACGCAAAATCAACCAATGAATAGCACTATTTAAGGTGGAACCAACAATGGGATTGAGACCATCCATTGCGTAGAACATAATATATAAGTGATTAATGGTATAGATCCCATTTCTGAAGGTACTGCGTGAAAGATTTGATGGGTGTATTGGGAAGATCGTTGATGATGCAAATGTGCAAAGTGGGGATTGGAGATGAGAGAAAGCCATGACTTTGATACATACTTGAATGAATCGCATAAGCGATTTGACTGGCTAGCGCACTTAGTATTTCCCCTATCAATTTTTTTGAGACCGGAAACTTCACAAAAATTGCACATTGTTAAATTATGTAATTTTTTTCATTTCGTTAGATTAAATTTTAGAGATTTTGCACGATTATGTAGTTGCTGAAATAATTTAAATCATCAAATCGTATATTTTCTTTAATTTTAACCATTAAATTTATATATTTTTCTTTAAATGTAATGAACCCAAATCTTAGCTCTTTGATAAGTTTCATGTTTGCTTGCTGTTGCACCACTGCTAGGATTTCGTCTCAGTTTATGAGTGAGCACCGAAGATGAAGTGATGGCAGGGATTTTGATTCTCTGCATTTGTACTCTTTACATTTGAGACTTGGATCATTAAATTTTCATTCAATAATTTAGATTTTAACAAATATTAAATAGTGTCAACCAACTTTATCAAATTTAAACCATTAAATTTTTGTCTAACGATCCTGATTTCATCAACTTCACATGCATTTGAGATTCCCAAATGTAGGGAATCCATTTATGTGATGGCAGTACCACAAGCAGGTTCCCTATTTCCCTATTTTATTATAGTTTTATTAGATACTGGTTAATCTGAGAGTTGCACTTTCTTTTCTGGCTTTTGTTATTTATGGGCAGATGTTTGTAATAATTTCAGTAGGCCTCAGTTACAGAGGAGAATCTGCCGAAATTCCTACAAAAATATATAGTTTTTAATCTACTTGGTATTGAGAATTCCATGAATTTATATTATTGCATGATTTATACATTGGTATAATTGGTTAAGAAACATAGTGATAGACTTGTAGGAACGAGTTATTCCTGTTATCTGTGCTGGTTGCACTCCAAAAATTTAGGGTGTGACAAAATTGATATCAAAGGAGATCTAGATATAAGTTTGGTTATAGAAATTATTTGAGTTAAAAGAAGAAATCTCTTCTTAATTTACAATATGTGTTGAATTGATATTACAGGTTGATATGAGATTTGTAGATATTTGGTTGTTTTAGTGAGTCTTTACGATTTATGAATGTGCAAAAAGGCATTGGAATGAGCCTAAAGTAATGTGTATTGGTGATAGTGGATTAAGGAAATTGTATTTTTGTGTTACATGGATTATCTGGTGGAATATCTTATAACTAAGAAAAAGGAGGCAAGGTTATTTTAAACTACTTCACCTACTAGGTAAGCAGTAGCTTTCCAATGGTATCACATGATACATGTTGTTTATCAATTATGTTATTTCGTAATGGAATTTTTATGGTTATTGTCTTATTGTTAACAAGGAAATAACCTACAGGCTTGATTAGTTTTCAAATGAACTATGAATTATGTGTGATATTACATAACTCATATAAAGCGGTTATAATATCACAGGCAGGCTATATGTTATGGTGATGTGTCATTTATGTAAGAACAATCAGAAGGGGATTGTGTTGAAAGTGAATATTAGATGGATTAAACAACGTGAGTTTGTGTCTCACGACTGTCTTATTTAAAATTGGTCAAGGGTTAAGTACCCTTGACCGATGAATATAGTTTCCCTAAGGGTTGTGGATTTTTGACCAATAAAAATATTTTCCAAGGGCTGTATACCCTTGACCAACTTGATTTTTATGGAAGTAAATCCATGACCATTATTTTATACTGCATGTAATTAATGCATGTTTATGACTCATTATGGTAAGGATTTAAATGTTGATTTACAAAGAACTGATCATTTTAAAAGGTTTGTGCCAATAGGTATAGTATTAGGTATTTGAGAAGTTATTATGAATTAAATTGCACAGAGCTCTGCATACCTCAAGATATTTGTATTGGTTTTGTTACTGGAATGCTATCTATTTATATTTTATTTAATTTCAAGTAACCACCCAGAACAGCTTCCTGAACGTGAGGGCTAGAAGGAACTTTAATTTTCACTCACATTTGATGCTTGATAACTCTAACTTTTTAGAGTTATCACACCCCAAAACTTAAAATGTTACTTGTTCTTAAGCGACACACTAAAGCTAACTACAAAACACAAACATGCAATGATATCTAAAAAAGATTCCATAAATGTTATAACATGAATCAAAGTGAGAGGTCTTCATTCTCCAATAAATTGTCCATAAAGCACACATGAAATCTCTAACTCTCATACTATTGTTTTCCAGTAATTGTACTTCAATGCTGGCTTAATCTATTAATTACTTGTTCAAGCACCTTATAAGTGTGTAATTGGAGTGTAGGCTTCATCCTCAATTGCATAAATTAAGTTAGGTACCGATCATTAAGCCTAAATACATGCTTTCATGAATTGACCCTGCGATTCCCTCTTCACCAAAGATCAAGAAACCTACTTTAAGAGAAAATTGACCTTATTAATTTTTTTTCCATTTTTTGTTTTTTGGTTTTCTTTTTTATTTTTAAGGAATGATTCTCTATATTGTAATGCTGCCTTTTGGCGTGAATGCCAACATGATGCTCATGAAAACACCCAGCTACTTAGTAATTGTATAGCTTTAGAGTGTTTTTTCATTGCTCATGTTTTAAGTGACTGTTTGACATAAAAGCAAACATGGGGCTTATTCCTACTCCTGGTTACTAAGTGACTCAAAACAGCAGAGCATCCCTTTTTAATAAACCTTCCAATTCTCTTTTTTTTTTTTTTTCATATACTTATATTTACCTGGCCAAGTCCTTAATACTAGGTTCTCTATATCTTTGTTCCAATGGGCTCTTCAAGTCAATTTTAAAAACTTAGGCTTTCACGACTTTCTAACCTAACTTAAACTCTAAAAGATTTAGCTTAAACTGAGCAAATAATAGTTGGCACTTTACTAAATGTTCAAAAAAATTCCACCTATCTTCTCATACAATTGCGATTCATAAAAACATGAGAATTATATTAAGCAACAACATTATCCTTGAACAACTATCTCTATGATGCATACTACAACAATGAAGATTCTTAAAATAGCATAATACTAATTCCAATAGCTGTTGTGCATGCAAATGAACTAAGAAAAACAACAACTAGTTCTAATAACTTCAAAAGCAAAGATTAAACTAAGAAACATTTGTAATACATCACAAGAAAAGAAGACATAAAATCCCCTCAAACTTAAAGTTGGGCAGTGCTCTCACTGCCAACACAAAACTATTAGCACAAGGACAATGACCAAAAAAAAAAGAAGCAATATACACAACACATTAATAATAAAAAGAAAGAAAGGAAATACAAAACAAAAAGGAAAGTGAAAAGAAACAATTTGAATGGTTGTGATTGCCATTAATAAGCACTTCAGCATATGGTATTCCCTTTATCACGCATATTGCCACGTAAAAGAGGCTTCCTACCTATTGTAGGCTTTAGTTGCCAAGTATAAACCTATTTACGCCTACTTGACTAGTAGTGAGAATGAGAGGTTGTGAGCTGCTACAATGGAGAGGGTGTGACTGAGATGCTATACTACATTGTTGATGGCTAAGATGCAATGCAGAGGAGGTAAGCTAGGGCTCTGACTGAAAAGTGTGTTTTGATTAAAAGCCTCTTTTTCTTTTCCAATTTTTTTACTACGATCTTTGCCATAGCTTTGTCATGACAATGTTATAACAACTGGAATTGTTTTATCACGATAATGTCGTAAGGTTGTTAAGACAACTGGACAATTTTTCTACATAATTCTTTTACTTGCTATATACTAATATAACATTATCCTAAGACTTGTAAAATTTTGACCCACTTCCTCAAATGGTTCACCGAGTCCCCAATTCACCTAAAGTTGAAGTAGTTCATTCAAATTGCCTTTAAACATTAAATATGCCACTCTTCACTGATTGAATTTCCTAGCCTCCTTTCATGCATCTCCATACCTCTTTGGCTCTATATTCTTTATGCTGCAACATATAAACCATAACACAAATAAATATAACACACAAATCACCTCCAATAAAAAGGAAATATCACAACTAAAAAAAAAAATTAGCGAAAGTGAAATAACAACTTAAATAAAAAAAATGTTCAAAAGTTTATCTTGGGCTACCTCTTAAATAGTGCTTGTGTTTAGGTTGACAGCCTGAATTTCTTCTTCTTGATTTTTCCTCAAGGCAAATGAAAGATTTCATCCTCACCATAATACCTCTCATGTAATCCTTCACCTTTTAGCCCTTCACCTTGAATTTTTGTGTGTCCAACATTTGATTAATGACTGGGAGAGGGAAGGGTTAATTTTTGGTAGCCTTGTTAATCTTTTTAAAATCCATGTAAATACGTCATCTTGTATCTAACCACTTAATTACTTTTATGTTCATTACCTCTTTCAAATTGACATTTAACCTTATTTGCTGTTCATTGAGGCTATTCTCATTGTCCTCAAAAAGTATCTTATGCTTATAAAACAATGGATTGATACCCTTGATGTCAAAATTAGTCCACTTTATAGCAAAATTGTAGTTTCTCAACACTGTAAGGCGCTTCTCAATCTGATCTTCAAACAAACCAATAGATATGATCACAGGATAAGCAAATGAATCTCCCAAACAATTATACTTCAGATAAGAAGAAGAGCTTTCAATTTAAGCAGAGGTGGCTCTTCTATAGATGACTTAAGTGACTAAAAATTCTTTGACAATAACTTAAAGGCTCAAATCTTTTCTTTTTTTTTTTGCTTAACTATTTTAGGTTTGACTTCTAACCAAGCAAGTTGGTCTTCTTCTTCACCATCTAAGTCGAGAAGTGAAGAGAATTCTAAAAAATCATCACATTTATCCTTTGTGGGTTTTTGGCAACTAAAAGTCAACTAGAAGAATAGTTGCATACTCTTTTACTTCATATGGCATCTTTATGGCTTTAAATACATTAAATGTGACTTGTTCTTCTTGCACTTTCATCGTCAGTTGACCCTTCTAAACATCAATCAAAGTTCTTCTTATAACAAGAAAAGGTCTCCCTAAAATAATAGTCACATGCCAATCTGCTTCATAGTAAAGAATGATGAAGTTAGCTGGGAAGATAAACTTCTTTACCTTTACTAGTACATCCTTTATCTTTCTTTCAGGGTAAACAATCAGGCTGTCAGCTTAAAGGCTCATAATTGTTGGTCTCACCTTTGTAATCATGAGTTTCTTAAAAATTACATAGGCATCAAATTAATACTTGCTCCCATATCACATAAAGCCTTACCAAAATATTGACTTCCAATTGAACAAGGAAGTGTGAAACTACCGGGATCCCTGAGCTTTAGTGGAAGTTTATTTTTTAAGATAGCACTGCTACCTTCAGTTAATACGGCAGTCTTAAACTCCCTAAATCTTCTCTTCTTAGTTAAAATGTGTTTCATGAATTTAACATAATTGGGTATTTACTTTAATGCCTTAACCATAGAGATATTGATATAAAGTTACTTAAGTACATATAGAAACTTCATAAACTGTGCATCTTGTTGCTTTTTTTGAAATCACTGTGGTAAAAGAAATAGGTTGGTTACTTTGTTGTAGTCCTTGTTGAGACTTTGTGGCGACATTTTCTTGTGCAACTTTTCCACCATGCTCTTCCTCTCTTAACTCAGAATCCTTAGAGGGCTTAGGTCTGCCTTTTTGGATTGAAGTAGACTCTAATACATTTCCCAAGCTTCTTGTTAGTATTTTAATCTCTTTCCCACTTCTAAAAGTGATTGCCTTGCAGTGCTCTTTCCCATCCTTCTTAAGAGTCTTAGTGTTACTAGGCAATGAACCTTATAGTCTGTTTCACAATTCATTAGCAAGTTAACCCATTTGATTCTCCAAATTCCATAGTGAAGTAGCTTAGCTTTGCATTATTGCATTATTCTTAGCCATGTATTCTTTTATCAGGCTCTCTAATGAACTAGATTGCTTCATTAGTTGAGATCTTACTTGTTGCTAAAATCCTAGTTGATGAATCTGTCAACTTGGCATAGATGAACCACTAAAGCTTGCACCTTGATTGCTCTATAATAAGTTGGGATACTACCTCTGCCCTGGTTTGTAAGTATTTGAGTAAGGATTGTTGTTATTATCAAAATTTTCCATAGGATTGTTGTTATTATCAAAATTTTCCATATAACAAAGTGATGCTAGATTAGAAGGAAAATTTTCAAAGAGATGAGCTTTGCCATAGTATACACAACTAATACTCCCTGTAGCCTTAGCTTGGTTAACATTTGGTCCCATATGTGTGGTTTTGAACCTATTCACTAAGGAAAACACTTAAAATGCTCCCAAGTTTCATAAAAAGATTCACCATCCAACTGTTTGAAAGCTGTAATTTCATTTTTGAGTTGAGCAGTCTTGGTAAGAGGGAAGTATTTCTTCAAGAACTTTTCAGCAAGAGCATTTCACATAGTAATGGAATCAGGTGGGAGAGAAATCAACCATACTTTAATTCTATCATGCAATGAGTATGTAAATAATTTAAGCCTGAGAACTTCCTGAGTAACACCAATCCACTTGAATGTGTAACTAACTTTCATGAATAACTTAAGATGCATATGAGGATCTTCTGTAGATGAACCATTAAATTGATCGATTGATTGAGGCATTTGGAACATGACTAATTTTAACTCAAAATTTTGAGCTTAAATATTAGGTATGATTATACTCGAATTCAACCCATCCAACATTGGTACAACATATTCCCTCATAGCTTGATCATTATTATCACTTGGAATAGCCATGTGAAGTGGATTCACATTCTACTCATTACCCTTTTGTTCAACCATATTCCTAACTTGAGCTAAACCTCTTTGTTCTCTTCTTCTAGCTCTGAAAGTGCGCTTAATCTTAAGATCAAGAGGTAATAACTCATTATCTCTCTCTTGGTTCATACAACCAGATTATCAAACTTGCTCACACAAATACAAATAGAATAAAAAACTAAAGAAATGAGAATTCAAGTTAATTTCAACACTAATTTTTAATAATTTAATCCCTAGCAATGGTGTAAAAAACTTGTTAGTCGGATTGGCTTATCCACCGAATCGCTCAAGTAATACAGTAGTGAAAAAGTAACGTTCCACAAGAAAATCCTCAGATAAGATACCACTATACTTTCTTGTTTACTGCCTCTTTCCTCTATCTTTCTTTGACTATTGTACATCTTACTGGTTGCCTCCTATTCATTAAGGTTCTTTTAGCTCCATTTAGAAGTCATGTGCCACACAGCCATTCCTTAGAGTCCAAAACATGTGTTTCAATAATCCACATCAGCACAAAGTTTTGGGTAGCAATTGTCATAGTTTGTCATGTTTGGCTATAATAACTTCACTTCCTTCTACCTACAAATGAATAATACCCACACCAAGCATAATTCTTTTTCAATTTTTATGTGCAAATTACTCTTTCTAATCCCTTGTTCAGGCTAACAACTCATTTAAGCATAATAATGAAAAATAATAATCAATGTCAGATCAAAACTAGACAAGAAAGACTTGAAAACAATCAACAGTTGCCATCCCTTCTCCCTCTTTCCCTTCTTTTTAGGGTGGTTTTGTAGTCAAACTTTAATAGCACGTTGGTTGCTCACTCATAGGCATCGATGACGTTGCTTCACCAATGAAGGAGGATGCTGTGTCACCATGAGGTAGATCTCTCTCTCTCTCTCATTTGACAGATGTAAGGGGAGTCAATAAATAACGGAGGTCAGCGCTTCTTGTTGAAGGGTGTTGGCGATGTGGGTTGCCGATGGCCTCTTAGTGTGAGCGTTACTAGCAACCATTTGTCACTAGCGATAGTGAAAGGATAACAATGAGAGAGAGGATTCATCAAAACATAAGAGATTTTTTTTTGAAAATTTTCCTTTTTTTTTTTTTCAAATTTTTGAAATCCTAGTTTAGGAAATTTGGGTATATGTTTGAAAACTAGGCATTAGTGGGGGAGACCTTGGTAGCAATGAATCTTCAAAATTTATTAGAAAATTTTGAAGGAAATTTCAAAGAAAAATTCGATGAATTTTATCTAAAAACCCTTAATTAATATAACCCTAAAATTTTACTTTGATTCTAATAAAATTTGTAAATTGATTTAGAAACTAGCCTATGGCTCTGATACCAATGAAGAAAGTAATAAATAACACATAAATAAATTAAGTCCTAAATTAGGAGACTTAAATAATTCTTCTGAACTTGTGGAAGCTGATCTGATTTTGACTAGGATCACTAATCGTACGAGATACTCACAGTATGTCAGGTGTATCTCAAGTTTCCATAATCTAAATCCCCTCTCTCATACTCGATTGTAGAATACTCATAGGTGTTTAATTTAGTCTCTATAGACTATATCTATATGTATATCGTGTAATAGGCTAGCATATTTATAAAGGTTAGTTAGGTTAGGGTTTAGTATTAATTCTTATAATTACTATTTTACCCTTACTTAATAAGCACCCCTTATGGGTGGATACTGTATAATATCTTAATAGATCCAATCCTAGATCTTATTCAATATTTAACAGATTCAACCCTTAGATATTATACAATATTCCAAGAATCTTAAATTTAAAATTTTAATCCAATAAAGAAATTTTGAAAGCTTGAGCTAATAATGTGCAACACATAGGCATTCACGACTTCAATGCTTTTAGCCATAAATTAGCAATTTGAATTTCTAATTGGTAGCAAAAGATCATTAAACTTAAAAATATTGACAGCAACAACTAAATAAATAAAAAGACACAGAGATCTACGGTCAGTTGAGTTTGTTGATAAGTTGTTTTACTATATCATGGAGAAGAACATGAAGGTTGGTTTGCTGAATTATCCTTCTTTATTTGCAAATAGCCATTTACGATGGGTAAACTTGGATGAGAGCCTTGCCATAAAAATATCAAACATATGTTAACCAATGATCCAGCTTTTGTAACACTTCTTTGTTCTTAAAATTGGTTTTAATTCTCAATAATCCATGAACAAGTTTAAAACCAATCTGACATAGATGTGAACTCTTTCAAAAAAACAAATTCAATGAAATTACAAGGTGACATATATTAAGTGATTTTCAAACAAAGACAAAGGAAAGGAAGGACCAAAGGGGACCTTGGCCCTATCTCCACCCCCTTGGGTCCTTCCTTCCCTCTGCCTTTCATTATCAAGCCAAAGACAAGCCACTTATAATCACTTTGAGGAACTAATTATTATTTTTTTTATTTTTTAAAGGATCATTTTGTTAATATAAATTTATAGAGAACTAAATTAACACTAAAGTAAAATATGGGGAATAAAAATAATCATTTTCTCATACCAAATGTTACAATTTAAATAACAATATTTCATTTATTGTTACTTGAACTAATAATAGCATTTCATAATAATTTTATAAGTTTTTGAATAATAAAATTAAAAAAATGCATTTAAGAAATATCTTACAGATTTTAAAAAAATTAAAATAAAAATGTTGTAGTTTACACTTTTATGTTCATAGACTAAAATATGAAAAATTAAATATTACTATTTTACCTCATTACTTTCTTCTGTTTCATCATTCTTTCACTTTATTTAATACATTTTCAATTTTAAAGATACTTCCCTATTTTATTTTTTATGTTTTCAACTTGTCCTTTGCATACGTGTAATCACCAGCTCTATAGTATTTTCTTATTTATAGATTTTATAAATTGCCTTACTTACTATTATTATTATTATTATTATTATCAATAGATTTTATTTATTTATACTTAAAAATTAGTCTATAATTTATAAAAAAATAAATAAGTGAAATGCATTATATAAATTAAGATTCATTTAAAATTTTCATTTTTTTCATAGATATTTTATTATAAACAAAATCTTTGATACACTCACAATTTTGAGTTCACCAGTATACCCAATTATAATGTAAAGACATAATTGTAATATTATTATTTTTGAGTTAATATTATTATAATTATGTCCATTTTATTATAACTGAGAGTACTAAGTGTTCCAAAGATAATAACTTTATTATATTATATTTTACACAATTATAACATGTGTTATTGCATCTTTTAATTTAATATGTTTTTTCACACACATATATATACACCTCCAAACAAAGAATCTCTCCCTCCGTCCTGTTTCCACAAGAGTATTCACAAACCTTAAGGACCAAACAAGTATCAATCTCCATTCAAACATGAAACTATATTAGACACGACAATCTTCCTTATTGTTTCCAAAAATATGAGGTTTTTATATTTTCAGTTGTTAACATTACTCAAGTTCTATGCAAGATTAATATTAATTATGTCATTGTCAGATATATCTTCAAGCTTGCATGGTTTTTGTAATCTTTAATACGATAAATACTGAAAGAGCCATACTAATTTATTTAAAGGTGACAACAATGGGAGAAGATTCAGTACCTGATGCTTCCTGCTGGTTATAATTATAATTGCCGGTGTTCCACCTTTTTCCCCATGATCACTTACAAGGGAAAGTAAACTTTTAGTATGCACACAAGAATGTGCATAAGGCCACTGCGGATTGTGAGGATATTGGCGATGTTCGAGCAATTGTCCTTGGTCGTTGCATTTTGTTAAGTCTGCAACTCTGCATTACGATATTTCCCTACAAGATCACCAGCTTTGGTGAAGCACATGGGTGAGAAGTATTTGGCAGGCATCCCAGCAAAAGACATAGTAATAAGCCTAGTCCAAGATGACTTCATACCATATTCTCTCATAACCCATATGTAAGTTGGATCAAGAGCACGCTTTTCAATTAGGCTGAGGCATCCTCCAAGTTCCATCAGTTCACAATATCGAGGGTCAAGATCAATAGGAGTAGGTGTTTCTCGTGAATTCCTTTATGTTAAATCGAATACAGTAATTGATCCTTGTGAAAAATTTGGTAATTCAAGAATCGAAATCAACCAAAGAATAGCACCCTTCAGGGTCGAACCCACAATGAGACTGACTTGACACATTGGATGGAACATATACGAGTCTTTAAGACCCTCAATCTATGTCAATGAATAGGTTCTCAGGGAGAGGACCTCAAGGTGGGGAGACACTGGATTGAGGTTGTAGGGATAGCAGCCTAACGCTAATACGATTAAGTAGTCATCTGTAGATGCATCATAGCCAAAGCCAAAGGGACACCCATGATGCCACAGAGGAGGAAGAAGGATTTCTTTGGAGAAATCAGTGGAAGGATTCCATACTAGCATCCAAGTATTATCAAGCAATAGAAGCAGGAGGCCTCCGCAAGAACCCGCAATGTATACATATTGTGCGAAAAGAGACCTGAGCCTCACAACAGTAGAGTCGTCGTGAAGGGACGCATTGAGATCTACAGAATCATTTTGTGAAGGTAGTGTGTGAAAGATTCGGTCGTTGGGTTGGGAAGATCGTTGAAATTGCTGAAGTGCAAAGCCGGGGTCGGAGATGAGAGAGAGCCTTGACTTTGAGACACTTGAATCGCAGAAGCGACTTGACAAGCAAGCACACAATGATTTTCTCTATCAGCAGGACTTGGGGAAGATACTCCATGGTTTCTTATCGTTAAATCGAATCAGCGGTAGGTGGTCGTCTCAGTTTGAGTGAGCAGTACTGAGCACCGATCGAAGACGGAGGGAAAGGCTACAATTTAGCCCAACATGACCTGTTCACCCAGAGATAAAGCAACGCACCTGTATTTCGAGGTTACGTTCATTCATAGTGGGTCAGTGGGTCATCTGTTTGATACTCTATATTTATAAATGTAATATATAATTGTAAGTAATTATATTAATTTAATATTAATATAAGTTATTGGATTTCTATTCAATGGTAAATTATAATTGGACATAATTTTATATTTTTATCATATTTATTTAATATGATATTGAATATAATACATTTGCATTTGTATCTAAATTTTTTTTATAAGATATGTTTTAAAATGTTATGAAATGATGTTAAAATATTTTTTACCACATTTTTATAAGTGATATTGTATTATTATTTTATCATTTATTTTATTATCTTTTTCTATTATATTTCACATAATTTTCTTTTGTTACTAATTTTATTTATCAAAATATATATATACATGCACTCAAATATATTTGTACTCATATTTTAAAATTTTTTAAATTAATATACTTCATGTATCATATTATATCCGATACTCATATTGCTTTTTAAAATAACAATGATACAAAGTCAAGAAAGAGAAAGATAAGAGAGATTAAAGTAAACAAAATTCAAAGAATAAGCGAAGAATTTAACTTGCTTAAAATAAAAATTTTAACCGGTACTAACATGTTTAATGTGACAGATGAAGTATACTTATTTTATCATATAGGAACAATTATATTGTATGTGTGTATATATATATATATATATATATATATAATATGAGAAGTGAGAACATTACACTAAATGAATTGATAAAAGTTAGAGATGAAGATTAGCGTTTATTGGCGAGAAAGAAAACCTCTCCTGTGAGACTCTCTGGTGTGAGAGTCTAAACCTTCTTTGAGCAGATTTCTATTTCGCTTTAGGGAACTTAATTATTCGAATCCCTTTACGTCTGGTGGGCTTACTTGGACTGTCATGGAACAGGAGTAAGGAGTGGAAAACGACAGCTTCGTCCATCTTGACTGGGAGGATTATGGGCGACCAGGGGATGAACGATACACTCTGTTCGGAAATTTATTCACAGGAACAGCTGTAAACAAGTTGACTTTGAAGAATCTTGTGTTAAAAAGTTGGAGTCCTAAGGGGAATGTTTCTATAAATGACGTTGGTGAGAACCTATTCATCTCCTTATTTGAATTAAAGGAAGATTATGGGAGAATTATAAGGGACAGGCCGTGGACTGTCTTGGGTTCCTACTTGAATCTTAGGCAGTGGTCTCTATTTTTATCTCTGCCAGAGGTGAATTTGGATCATTGCTTTTATTGGATTCAATTTCATGGCTTACCCAAGGAAGGAATGACGCGTAAGAACTTAACGAGGCTTGCAATGAAGATTGGGAGAGTGATTGCTATCGAGTAACCAGAGTTTCGGGGTGGTTTCGCGAGAAGTTTCCTTAGAGCCAGAGTGGAAGTTGATATGCAGAAGCCTCTACCAGTTGGTGTTTGGGGACCTGGACAAATCTTCCCCAATTATTGGTTTCCTTCAGGTATGAAAAACTGCAAAGTTGTTGCTTCAATTGTGGCAGAATTAGGCATGACAACAAAACTTGTGGCTTTGAAAAAGCTTGGTCTACTGTGAAACCAGATGAACCACGTTATTAGACAGGTATAGAAACGTCTTCTCTTTGTCTAGTTGCAAAGGTAATCTTCATGGAGGAGATCCTGGGAACAGGGGATAAGCCTTGGTGCAGGTGGAGCGTGAATTCATGCTCCAAAAGGCGAGTAATAAAGTGGAACCACAACATGGCTCTACAACCACGAATTTTTTCAGTTAGTCAAAGGGGGTTTAACAGACAATGGAATTGAATAATTATTAACGGAATAGTATGAAATGGAATGATTTGAATATATATTTTATTTAAAAATTTTAATAAGAAAAGGGAGGGATTCTTTAAATTTTTATTTAGAAGTTATAATTGAATGAATAGAATGAAATGATTTGTTAATTTTTATTTTCAATATTACTCCTTATAATATAAACTTATAACTAATAATTTTATCTTCGTTCAATACACGAAATAGAAATGTTGTTCATATTTTTTTCTTTCTTTTACTAATTCTCTTATTTTCTCTTTTTTTTGATTTCTTAACTCACAAAATATAACATAATTATGAAATAAAATTAATATATATCTTATGTAAACAACTTATAATATGTAAAAATTACTTATTTTAAAATTGTTTTAAATAAATAAATTTGATATTTTAATTAATGATTCAATAGAGGAACAAGATAAATATTAAATTTTTAATTCGTTAAAGAAATGAAGTTTTCAAAAGAAATATTTCACGATACAAATATTGGATAAACTCGTAATTTTAAAAAATATGGAAGGATATAATAATACTTTTAATTAGTGAGTCACTTTATTCCATCCTTAACCCCCCAATTTGAAGAGATAATAAAAATAACATTTTGGATGGTTAAGGAGGGTCTTGGAGGTCCTCTCTTTCCATTCTATTTTATTCTTATAAAAATATCTAAATATATATTTATCCTAATTTGATCATTCTATTCTTTGTCATTCCTCACTTGACCCTTCATCCAGACAGAGCCTAAGAAGAATACGGTAGATAACAGTTACAGTGATGCTGCTAACAGTTTAACAAACAATGTTGATGTGGTCCTCAACACTGAGGGAATGGATAAAAGAGTTCACTCAGTTGTTGAAGGGTATACTGGGCCAATCTTGACAGGAGCACTATGGGCCATACTGATCTACAGACGGCACAGAATGTAAACAGAACGTCACAGCCCGTGAGAGTAACCAAACTAACGATGTCGTATTCAAAAGTGCAAGCTGGCCCACATTATGCTAAGGCCAATGCAGAGTTTCAGGAAACCCAGTACCGATGCGAACCTAGGTTGTATTCTCCCTATTCGGTGTGCAAAGGGATTGGTGACAACGCAAACTATTTCGTGGAACTTCCACCAGATGCTGAATCACCGGAAATCAAGGCACTGGTTGTGGCAACTAATTTTGAGTACGAAACGGATATTATCTGTGAATTTAGCAAGATTAGTTTGAAGATAAATGCTTAGGCAGCCTTGGATCATCTGTGTCCGAAGAAATTGAAGGTTAATTCTAAGGCAAAATTTGGATCTGCAGAATATGGAGGTGATCTATGACCCATAGTTTAATCGAAAGAAGAAAACTCAAGGTGGTGCTAATCGATGTTATACAGTCAATAGGAAGAAGGGTAGTACTGGGGCTAAGGAGCGAAGGAAATTGAAATTAGTGGAGGTGCCGATCAAGGGGAAATATGATGATACAGATGAATTTAGTGGTGCTGGTAATAACTCGGGGCAGGATGGCTTCCCTTCAAAAGCCATCCAAGAGCCATGAGTGTAATAGAATGAAATTGCCAAGGTTTGGGGGCACCTGTGACAAAGAATTTCCTACACAATGCTTGTATAAAGCACAAGCCCTCTCTGGTATTCCTGATGGAAACCAGAATGTACAGGAGGAAATTAGAAAATATACAAAAAAAAAAAAAAAAAGAAATTAAGTTTTCATTGTTCAGTGATTGTGGAGCCAGAAGAACTGTCTCTTCCGTGGTGGAGAAATGAGACCAACATCAGGTTGTTTTTGCTTCTCGTAATATCATTCACGTAGAGGTTTTAGGAGGTCTGGACAGATGGTGGGGTTTTATCTCTTTTGTTTATGGTCCACCAAAAGACCAAGACAGGGAGGAATTTTGGCGCACGCTACAAAGCTGGAATCCTGGTAATTCAATTCCTTGGCTATTTTTGGGCGACTTCAATGACTTTCTTTCTAATTCTGAAAAAAATTAGGGGCAGATATAGATCTCTACAAAGTTTTTCCAATTCCCATTACTTTTTGCTGAATTGTGAACTGATGGATATGGGTTTTCATGGTTCGGCATTTACATAGTCGAACAGGAGAATGGGATCTGCCCATATGAAGGAGAGACTAGATAGAGCACTCTGCAAAGTGTTATGGAGAGAAACCCAACCAAAGGCCCAGGTATTTCATCTTGAGGAATTTGGTTCTGACCACTCCCCTCTAATGTTGAATTTCAATTTCTCTGATAGTAGAACTCCCTGGGTTTTTAAATTTGAAGTGATGTGGTGTGGTCATGCTGACTTTCTCGCGATTATTGATAGTAATTGGAGTAACGTTGAATTTGGGAGTCTAGGTGTTTTTTTTTTTTTTTCTTAAGGAATTTGAGAAAAACAAGATTTGCTTTGATTAAATAGAGTAAAAAGGAGTTTCCTAATAATAGGAAATTGATAGAAAAATTGCTTGGAGAATACCACAAATACTGTGATGGAAATTAGGAAAGAGCTTATGTAAAAAGGGCAGATCAGTTGAAAAAGGAAATAGAAGATATATAGGCTAGAGAAGAAAAATATTGGCCTGAAAGATCCCGTATCCATTGGTTGCAGTGTGGGGGATAAAATACCAAATTCTTTCACTCGGTCACTATAAAAAGAAGACAAAGAAATAAAATACTGTGAATAAGGAGG
Organism: Delonix regia; assembly: GCA_037074485.1. Classification (NCBI taxonomy): domain Eukaryota; kingdom Viridiplantae; phylum Streptophyta; class Magnoliopsida; order Fabales; family Fabaceae; genus Delonix; species Delonix regia. The sequence continues at coordinate 34,366,293 of CM073454.1, forward strand.
GATGATGACTCGTGGATCGAGGAAGAACATGCTATAGCAGGTGAATTTCATACATTCTTTTCTAATCTGTTCTTATCTGGTGGTGAAATGGACTTCACATATGTGCTGGATTTTGTAGAATCAGTCGTGACTGATATGGACAATGCTAATTTGATGAACCTAGTAACAGTGGATGAAGTTAAAAAGGCATTGTTTGATATGGGAGGTCTTAAAGCACCTGGACCTGATGGTTTCCCAAGAACTTTCTATCAACGTTCTTGGGAGATAGTTGCGCAGCAGGTCTGTAGATATGTGCAACTTTTTTTCACTAATGGATTCTCTTTAGCTGGTCTTAATTCCACAAGTCTGGTGTTAATCCCTAAGGTTGATTCTCCTGAAAAAGTGGGCCAATTCCGACCTATCAGCCTATGCAACTTCTCTTATAAGATCATATCCAAGGTAATGACTAACAGACTATGAAAGACTCTTCTTGGATATATTACATAAAACCAACGAGCCTTTATTTAAGGGAGATTGATTTGTGATAATATCTTGGTGGTTCATGAAGCATTTCACTATTTGAAATCTAAAAGAGGAGTAAGCACGAGCTAGCTTTGAAACTAGATATGAACAAGGCCTACGATCGGGTGGAATGGGACTTTTTGAGGCTTGTTATGTTGAAAATGGGTTTCTATCTCCCTTGGGTAGAAAGAGTAATGAAATGTGTTTCCTCCGTTGATTTTGGCTTGCTAATCTCCAAAAAAAAGATAGCTGAAGTTAAACCTCAATAGGGATTGAGGGAATGGGACCCCCTTTCCCCTTACCTCTTTATAATAGTGGCAGATTTATTACTGAGGATGATTTGATAACTCTATGGAAATAGAGTTAGTAAAGTTATTTTCATACTTTATCATAGTGAAATCTTGTTAGTTTTAGTTAAAGTTTGAGTCATTTTTGTTTAATTTGTTTTAGTATTGTTTTGATGATTCACATGCTTAAATCTTAGCAAATCAGAGTTTCTCATATTGTCTCCACTTTTGCTCGGGCCTTGCATGGAAGACAGGAGTGTTTTGGCATTAGGAAACTGAATATCCCAATTTTAAGGTAACTTTTGGACCCCTAGACATCAGAATTTGGACTTGGCTATTTCACAAAAATTGTAGAACTCTTTGAAACCTTTCCAACAAGTGGTGGTTCACCAAATTCTGACGTCAGAGTATAAAGTTTCGGCCAAAATAGTGAAGCTAGTCTGATAGGCTATGATCTGGCGCCTAGGCCCCAGAATGTTCAGAAAGTTAACGCCTAAGCGTTAGAAATTGAAGCCAGGGTGCTAGAATGTGCAGATTGAACCTAAGAGTTGGCGCTTGGGCGCTAGAAACTGAAGCCTAGGCGCCAAAACGCAGTAAAAGAAGGCCAAGTGTGTCTTTTCACATAAGGCCATCCGATATATTAGAGGAAGCTAGGGTTTTCTGAAGGGGAGAAACTCTGGAGATAGGAGACACGAAGGAGAGCAACATGAAGGCAATTTAAAGCTTGGAAAAGGCGTTTTAAGTGGATAAATCAAGAAAAAAACCAATTAAAGCGATGGAAACACATTTTCTTCTCTTCCTATATGGTAGGTTGGGTTTTATTTTTCTAGGACTATGGCTATTTGGCATGTAGATTGATGATTATTGTTACTTTTTTTCTTGAAGTTCATTGTGAATAAATTTATTCAGTTCAATTTTATATTATGCCCTCTTTACTTAGCTATCAATTAAGGTTTATATTAAAGATTTGGGGATTTTTTAAAGAGAAGCCAAAATTTAGTCTAAAGACTAAATACTGTATGATTGATGTTGAATTATTGCTTGAATTTAACTCACTTTGCCTTTAGAATATGTAGAATACAAGAGGCAAGAATTGAGACTTTAATTGAAAGAACTTTTTATTGCTCTCCACAAAGTTACAATAACTACCAAAGATACATTTCACTCTAAACTTATCTCTACACTTTTTCTCACTTCTTACATACTCATACAACTTTTCACTTTACCACACACTCCCATTATCATATCTTTTTATTTATAGTGCTAGCAAAATATTAATTCAACAATTTTAGATATTTCTTCTATCCATATTTTCTAAGGATGGTTACCAATTCTTGATAAATTACTACCAACTTTTGAAAAACTTACCACTAACTGTTGAACAATTTTCATCTAACTTTGAAATTATTAAAGTTATTACCTAACTTTGAAATATTTTACCAAACTTTAAAATTCTTAAAGAAATAGGTCGGTGGCATATTTAATACTTCCCCTCACCGACTAATATCTTGTATTGTTATTTTTGAAGTCATTCCAAGTTGCTTTTGAAATACTTTAAACTTGACTTTATTTAAACCTTTGGTAAGTATATCAGCAACTTGATGACCCGTGTCAATGTACTTCAGGTCAATTTTTTCTTGTAACAATTTTTCTCAAATGTAGTGATAATGTACCTCCACATGCTTTGTCCTAGCATGGAAAACTGGATTCTTTGCCAAGCAAATTGCTGATATGTTGTCACCATAGAATTTTACTGGATACTCCACTGATTGATTTAAATCTCTTAGTAACTGTATCAGCCATGTATTTTCTTGTGCAGATGTCACTGTTGCTCTGTATTCAGACTTCGTGCTTGATAGAGCTACTGTAGGTTGTCTTTTACTGCACCAAGATATTACTCCCAATCCCAAGCTAAATGTAGAAGCAGTAGTTGAACGATGCATGTCATGATCACTAACTTAATCAGCATCACAATATGCTTTTAACTTGTATGAATTTACTTTCTTGTTAAAATATCTCATAATTTAACGTACCTTTGACATACCTCAAAATGATCACACTGCTTCCAAATGTGGTTTTATGAGATGTTGCATAAATCGACTCGTTACTCCAACTACATGAGAAATATCTGGACGAGCCATCATTAAGTATATCAAATTTCTCACCAATTGTTTGTACATGGTGACATCTTCTAAGTGCTTTCCCTTAACTGAGCAAAATCTTGCATTTGCTTCCATCAGAGTCAAGATATGTTTACTATCTAGCATTCCAAACTTTCATAGAAGATCTTGGCACAAAAATAATCCTTCTTTACTCCATCTAATTTCAAGTCCCAGAAAATATCTTTGTTCTCCAAAATCTTTCATTTGAAAGCATACTGTTAGATTGGCTTTAATTTAATGAATTTCAATCTCATTATCTCCGGTGATGATCAAATCATCTACATACACTAAAATTGTTGTCACTTTGTCTTCGCAAACTCTTACAAACATAATTGAATTTGCTGGTGCTATTGAATATCCACTCTATATTAGGAACTTTACAGTTTTTCCATACCATGCTCTTGGTGTTTGTTTAAGCCCATACAAAACTTTTTTCAACTTGCATACATAATCAGGATGAGCTTCGCACTCAAATCCTCTTGGTTGATTCATATAGATTTGCCAATCCAAATCTCCATGCAGAAATGCATTTTTCACTTCCATCTGCTATAACTTCCAAGACTTTCCCGCAACGAGAGCCAACAATATTCATACAGTGGTAATTTTAGCCATTAGACTGAACGTTTCTTCATAATCTTTTTCATACCTTTAGGAAAAGCCACGTGCCACTAGCCGAGTTTGGTATCTTTCAACTGATCCATCAGGACGAGTCTTTACTTTATACACTCATTTAGCATGAAATGGGTTGTACATCTTTGGGTTTTGGCACCAACTCCTATGTCTGGTTCTGTTTCAACACATCGATATCTTCTTCCATAGCTTTCTTCCATTCTTTGGTACTAACTGCCTCTTCATACGTTGCTGGCTCATTATGTTCTCCATCTTTAATCACTGCTGCATTTGCATCTTTAGGTTTAGCTTTCTTTGCTTTGTTGATATTCATAATTGTTGTGGCTGAGGAATATCTTCTTGCTCATTGTAACACTTGCTAAGTTTACTAACTTCATGCAAAAATTTTTAAATTAGCAAGAATGAGGTATAAGTATTTGTAATGTGTAATACTTATTAGATGTGAGCTTTGGTTCAGTGGTAAAGCAAGTATCTAAAGCCAAAGGGGCGTGGGTTCGAGATGTAGCTCCCTCCTCCCTCAGCATTTTTGTGGTGCTGACACGTGTCACCTCCCCAGTGAAATTACCATTATACCCTCCACTATAGCCTTCTACATGCTTCTCCTCTAATTTTCTACAGAAAACGCAGCTTCTTCCTTCTTTCGGATTTTTACTTTTTGCTTCGCCCACCGCCACGTTCAACCTCCAGCCACCTCCCTCCATCACCAGCCGAAGGTTGAATGTGGCGGTGGGCGAAGCAAAAAGTAGAAATCCGAAGGAGGGAAGAAGCTGCGTTTTCTGCATAAAATTGGAAGAGAAGCATGTAGAAGAAGGCTATAGTGGAGGGTATAATGGTAATTTTGCTGGGGGAGGTGACATGTGTCAGCACCACAAAAATGCTGAGGAAGGAAGGAGCTACATCTCAAACCTACGCCCCTTTGGCTCCGGATACTTGCTTTACCACTGAGTTGAAGCTCACATCTAATGAGAGTGATTCTTCCATAGCACCTTTATTAAAGGAAATTCCTTGGAGCGCAATTTCCTTACTTGCCTATCCAATAAAGCTATTGGCTCTTCCTCATAACTCAGGCTAGCATATATTTGAATCTCTTATGGTGCAATTACATGTGAGGAGTCATATAAATATTTTCTGAGCATAGACACATGAAACACCGGATGAATGTTTATGAAAAAGTAAAGAGAATATGTAATAAAGTAATGAGATAGGATTATGGTTGTTTTATAGCTTTGTTAAATTGATGTGTTTAGTGATGGGAATTGAGGAAAGTATATTCTTATGTTATAGGGATTGTGGGTTAAATCAATTTTATAATCAAGAGAGATTAGCACACGTCAGCCACCAGGTAAACAGTAGTTTTTTCTACTGTATAATTACCATTATAATTATGGTAGCAAACTTGTTAGACTTGTTAGCCTTGCATATGACCTATGAATTTTGATTGATATGTGATATTCATGTAAAATTTGTAAAAGAGAGGTTTGAATAAAAGAAGGAATGTTTTACTAAAGAATTGATATTGACAAAAGGAAAAATTTATAAATGGCAAGTCCTTAGATTTAGGGAGGACAAGATAAGACGGATGATTTTAGCGTGAGCTTGCGACTCACGACCGTATTGGTGATTTACTCCGAGATGCTGTGTGCTCTCGACCGATATGAATAATCCAAGGGATACATACCCTTGACCGTATGGGTGATTTACCCCGTGATGTTGTGTGCTCTTGACCGTATGAGTGATTTACCCCGAGATGCTATGTGCTCTTGACAGATGATTAAACTGCATAGGTCACGAGTCCATGACTGATACTTTATGTTTGATAGTCCTTCCTAAAATCTAGGTCCTAAGCCAATGATATTTTGAATAAAAAGGAAGGTTTTTACCTAACTTTAACAAGTATCCAAGGGCTGAGCTTCCTTGACAGTTTTATGTTAACCGATGAAAAGGATTCTCCGAGGGTTGTGGATCCTCGACCGTGAAAATCATTTAAACGTTTCATTGAGTGAATGTTATTGCTTGTTATGGTTCAAAGTATAAAGGTTTAAAATATAAATTGATTCATTATTGGAAATGCTACCCGTTTATGTGTTAATGAATTTCAGGCAGCCATCCTGAGCAGTTTGCTGATCAAGAGGGCTAGAGGAGCCCTATTGGCATTTTGTTTCTCCATTTTGTTGAGATTTTTGTTGTAATTGATATATGTAAATAGATATAAATGTTATGTATGACCACAGGTAGATTCCCTATTTCTCTGGGTTGTAGTTGTCTCTGGACTGAATAGAGAGCTGAGCTCTCTTTTATGTATAATATTGTCTTGGGCAAATATTTGTAGAAACTTTGGGAGGTCTTAGTTATAGAGGAGACTCTGTCGAAATTTCTACAAATTTGATTTGAATGTGAATCTACTTGGTTAGGAATGTTTGTTATGTATGATTGTAATTCAGTTAAGAACCAATTTGTTAGGCTTATAGAGGCAGGCTAATCTCGTTTTCTGTGCCAGTCACACTTCGGGAGTTGGGGTGTGACACTCATGAAGTTGACTTGGTCTTTCTTCTTCTAGTGTTGCATGCACTCCTATCTTCCAATGGCTCCTTTCACTTCATTTGACTCTTAAATTGTCATCTTCTATCACCGGTTTCACTTCAAATTTAGAGATTGATTGGACTTTACTTTTGTACTCATTTAATTTCTCTTATAACTTTTCTTCAAACTCCCTTGAATCAGGAAGATTTGTTGCTTGCGGTGACCACTATGATGACGTCTCATCAAATACTATATTATGAGATGTATAACATCTGCCAGTGGTTAGATTGCAGCATCTCCAACCTTTTAGTTGATTATCATAACTCACAAATATACACCAAACTGCTTTCTTGTCAAACTATGCTGATGGTCAGGCGTGAAAACATAACACACACAACCAAACACTTGAAAGTGACTTACGGTGGGTTTGATATTCCAGAGCTTCTCGTAGGGCGACATAAAATCAGGCTTTGCTTGTGGTAGCTTATTGGTAATATGAACGATGGTCTTCATGCATTCCGCCCAGAACTGTGGCTGTACATTCTTGGCATGCCACATACTTTAACAAATTTCAGCCAAGTGTCAATTCTTTCTATTTGTAACCCCATTTTGTTAAAGTGTTCCAGGGCACATAAGTTGTCACTGTATTTTATTCTACTGCATAACTTATCAAATTCCTTAGATGTATATTCTCTTCTATTGTCAGAACGTAAGCAAAAAATTTTATGTCTAACTTCCATTTCATTTTTTTCTTTGAACAACTTGAATCTAAATAATGCTTTTGACTTCTCTTTCATAAAATCTACCTATACGTATCATGAGTAGTCATCAATAAATATAATCATATACTAATACTTACTAAAAGAGGTTTGCTTTATTGGTCTAAAAATATCAAAGTGCGCTAGTTCAAATGGTTTTTTAACTCTGAAACTAGACTCCTCATATGGCAACTGATATGCCTTACTGTACTGGCATCCCGCACAAACTATACTGTCTCAAACTTCAAGTTGCAGAAGTCCTCTAAGCATTTCCTTCTTTATTATTAACTTTAGCTTATAATAGCTGACATGGCCAAACCTTGCATGCCACAAATCTGCTATTTCATTTCTTCTTGTCTTATCTACATATGCTGTCTATGCTGACATTATGTAGATAGACTTTACACACTTGCCCTCTATAATTGGTGCACCAGTTAGATCTAGACCTCTATATACCTTGACATCCTTCGGCCCAAACACCAAATAGTTGCCTTCAGATGTAAGTTGTGATGCTGATAAGAGATTTTCTTCATTCTTGGTACATAGTAAACATTTTGTAAATGTACTTTCCTTGTACTATGGTAGGGGTTGATTTTCGTACTGCCAACATGTGTTATTAGCAATCTTTAATTGTTTGCTATTACAACAACTCAACCTCTTCTATATTTAAACATTGTTGTCAACTTCCCTTTATCTCTTGTCATATGGTTAGAACATCCAGAATCAACAATCCAGTCCTCTTCATAGTTGATAGATTTGTTGCTTAATGTTGCCAACGTCATATCTTCCTGTGGTTCTTTAAAACAAGTCAATGCAATCTCTTCTAATTCTTCTGTGGTTACAAAGCATGCTTGAAAGTACCATTCTTTGTCATTGTAGTGTTTAGTTGCAGCATTTCCTTCTTCGTAAGGTGCTCTGCAATTTCTAGCAAAGTGACCTTTTTTGCCATAATTGTAACATCTTTTGTCTCTCTGTCGCTCCTTCTTTAATTCAGGGTCTTGTGGATCTGGGCAAACTCCCCTTCGATACGAGCCTCTCCCATAACGGTTTCTTTGCGAACAATTTTGATGCCTTCTATTATCTCCTTTCTTTCTCCAGCTATTTTCCTCTTGTTAGCCTTTATGTTTGCTAAAAAGAACTTTTTCTTCATCTTTCAAAGAAGTTTGGACATTTGTGAATTCAAAACCTCCTGGTTGGCTAGTATACTTTCCAACTCTACTAGAGTTGGTTCCTTAGCCTAACCTTTTGTGGCAATGACAAGACTATGATACTTTGAGTTTAATCTTGTGATAATAATAATTCTCCTCATTCTTGTGTTGGTAATGACATTCTCTAGATCTAATTTTGAAATCTCAATGCAAATAGATTTGATTTTTGAAAAATATTTGCTTACCATATATCATTTTACCAAATTAACACCAGCTCATTCTCCAATCATTGCAATTGTACATCATTTGCCCTCATGAATAGTATGGCAAGCACATCCCATGCCTCTTTTGGTGTCTTGGTTTCCTTAATGTATCTAACGAATTACGGTTCCACTTTAGAAATTAATATGTAAAGAACCTTTCTAGCTCTTACATGACATTTCTTCAATTCACTTGAATTTTTTGGTGGAATTGCTTCATCTCCGTTTATAAGGTCCCAAAGATTCTAGCCTCCTAGAACGACAGCACTCCAGACCTGATAGTTGTTATTATTTAACTTTTCAACTAAGCATATATTTGTCGACATGTCAGCCATAGCGATTTTGGCAGTGCCCTGCATTTACACCAAGTTTGTTTGATTCATGATGGAGTTTCTTTATAGTCCTTGATTGTATTTTGGCAGAATATCCTTATATAACAATCTTAGATCTCGTACTCGAACAAAGAAACATCCTGGTTTGGATACTCAGTTGATCAGACTCGAACTAAGCTCGAACTAGATTAGAGCTAGACTCTAACCTGGCTCTGATACTAATTGTAGAATACAAGAAGCAAGAATAAGAATTAATTGAAAGAACTCTTTATTGCTCTCCACAAAGTTACAATAACTAGCAAAGATACATTTTATTATAAACTTCTCTCTACGCCTCTTCTCACTTCTTACACACTCATACAACTTCTCACTTTGCCACACACTCACATTATCACATCTCCCTATTTATAGTGCTAGCAAACCATTAATTCAACAATTTTAAAGATTTCTTCCTTCCATATTTTCTAAAGATGGTTACCAACCTTTGACAAATTACTACTCATTTTTGAAATACTTACCACTAACTGTTGAATAATTTTTACCTAACTCTGAAAGATTTTACCAAACTTTGAAATTCTTAAAGAGATAAGTTGGTGACATATTTAATAGGATAGACATATACCTATCGGATGTGTGGAGTCTTGTTAGCCGTATTTAATGCGTCTCTCTAAGTGGATCTCATAGAAATATAGGGAATTAATTTAGAGTAATAGAATTTATAAGGGATCAATGAATTTTTATAATGATATTAGGAGATAAGACTAACTCATGAGCATTGAATTCAAGTTAAGAAAGTAGCTATGTTGCAATTGAAATGCCAAATTAAATCATAATTCTAGGGAGTTCTCTTTGATATATACTCATAACCCTTAGTCTCGCTTTATTGGTTCTTTTGCTTTATTTTCTTTTGTGATTAAATTGCATATTGTGATTAGCTTGGATAAGGTAACTGCGATAGCATTAGTACTTAGCAGAAGTCTTAACAAGAATTCCCATAGGACAATACTTGATTTTTCACTACTGTATTGCTTGTTGACTATGTAATTTGCACTGTGGCATTTTGCACGCAACATGATTAAGGCTGCAATTGATAATGAGAGACTAAAGGGAGTTAAATTGGGAAGGCAATGTCTAGTTATCTCTCACTGTTTGTTTGCAGTTGATTCCTTACTATTCTTACAGGCAAGTGTTGCTAACTGTCAAGTCATTAAGGGAATTCTTCTTGATTATTGCTATGCTTCTGGATAGTTGATAAACTTGGACAAATTTTATGGTAATTCTCCTTCCCCCCTCAAAAAGGAGATTTGTGACCTCTTGGGCATATCATTGACCGTCTCACCTAGCAAGTACTTAGATCTAAATCACAAGCACTTGGCTTTTGTTAAGGAGAAGGTCTTTAAGAAAGTACAGTTGGAAGAATGGCTTGCTTTCTCAAGCTGGAAGGGAGGTGCTCATTAAAGTTGTGGCAAATGCAATACCAACCTATCCCATGTCATGTTATTCCCGAAGAAATTTTGTCATGAATTGGATAGCTTGATCTCAAACTTTTCGGGGGGGGGGGGAGGGGAAAAAGTGATGAGAGTCACATTCATTGGGTGGCTTGGGAGAAACTATCTTGTGCAAAATCTCATGGCGGACTGGGTTTTAAGGATTTCTGGTTCTTCAATCATGGTGTTCTTGCCAAACAAGAGTGGAGAATGGTAAGTTCCCCTGATGAATGGTGGGTCAAGATCTTGAAAGGGATCAACTTTCAAAATTGTAGTTTATTGGATGCTAAGAAAGGTGGACGTGCGTCTTGGGCATGGTCAAGCATTATAGGAGGCAGAAACTTCTTAGCTAAAGATCTATGTTGAGTGGTAGGAAATGGAAGGAGGATTGATTTTTGGAAGGACCCATAAATTCCTAAGATGAAGAACTATTGTCTGCCTGGAAGGGGGGGCTCTTCTGGTGGAGTTTGAGGGTAGTATGGTGGCTACCTTTATTCACAATGGTGTATGGGATCTTTCTGCTGTCTCTCAATGGCTTCCAGAACCTGCTCTGACAGCAATCATGCAAATTCCGATTCCCGGGCTTAATGTGGAAGATCATCTCTGCTGGGCTAAAGGTAGAAATGGCGTTTATTAAGTCAAGAGAGGATATCAATCAGCAATGCATAGATCAAGTTTTGAAAATTTAGATTCTGCTAGTTCGTCCTTCCAGTTGCCTTCTAGTTTTTGGAACCGTCTTTGGAATATTAAAGTCCCACCAAAAATTAAACACTTTTTGTGGAAACTGTGTTCTGATTCTTTACCTACAATGGAGAAACTTTGTAAAAGGAAGTGCAACACCAACCCACTTTGCCCTTGTTGTATAAAGGAAACTGAAACAGTGGAGCATATGCTCTTTTTTTGTGAATGGGCAAAGGTGGTATGGTTCTGCTGCTCCTTTGCTTTAAGAATGGATTTATGTGGATTTGGGAGAGCTGAGGATTGGGTATCCCACATCTTCTTTAAAATGAAGTTGACTGATTTTGAGATTGCCTTGTTCGCCTTTCTTTGTTGGTTCATCTGGAAGGGGAGATGCTCTCTAGTGTTTGAAGGTAAGCAGGTAGATCCAGAATTGACAGTAAGATTGGCAGGGGTGAAAACAACTGAATATTGGTGTGCTAATAACTTAGTCCCTGTTGAAACTAATCCTTTAAATGAATCTGACACAGGTGCTTCGATGGGCTCCTCCTCCTTTAAACAAATACAACATAAACTCGGATGCTTCTTTTTTGGAGGGTGCAGCCTATGCTGGCATCGGCGTGATTATTGGAAATTGGGAAGGGGATATATATGCTAGAGTTGTGTGGATACCGTTGCAGAGTCTCTTTAGCCTTTATGGTTGAATCACTTGCTCTTAAAAATGGTATGGCTATGGCTCTGGACTTGGGTTTGTTGGAAGCTCATTTTGAAACTGATTGCAAGCCTCTAAAAGCCATTGCAGATAACAGTAAGTGCAATGACTGGAATTCTTCATGAAATTACTACCTTGAGAAGCTACTTCGCATCTTTCTACTTGGAGTGGATCCCTAGGAGTGCCAACTTGGCTGCCGACTGGATAGCCAAGCATGCTGGTAGGGGACATGCCCATCAAGTTGGGAGAGATCTCCTCCATCCCCCTTAAATTAGCTTATTCCTTTTGAAGCAGGTGCATTGAGGACTGGCATTGGATAACTGGATCGCTGTTTCTTTGAGTTCTCTAATGCTGTTTGTTATTCTTTTTTCGTTTCCTGTTTGTGGTTATTTTAGTTGAGCCTAGTCTGCTACTGAACTGCTGTTTTTGTGAACGTTTCTTTGAATGAAATACTTGTTGGCCAAAAAAAAAAAAGGTTAGAGATGAGATTTATTGAGATATCAATATCAAAAAGATACGAGTAACGTCCAGTCATTTTATAAATACTTTTTAATTAAGTCGAGTGTGGATAAAATTTTGATGTATATATAGAAGGATTATATATATATATATATATATATATATATATATATATATATATATATGTATATTCTTATGAATTTAGTAGACTATTAGTTTACCATGTTGGTCCAAGTGTACGCAACCGTGCCAAAAATTATTTAATCAAATTATTAGTTTGAGTGTTGACACTATATGTAATTTTAAGCAACTAATTCAAGTAATAATTAGAAGAGTGAAATTTTAGATAAAAGATTGGAAGTTTCATCCTTCTACAATAATAATAATAATAGTAATAATAATAATAATTCAGTATTCCATCCTTAGCAGTATCCAGCGAAGCCAAGATTTTCATATTATATTTGGATTGATTCAATTATACTAAAAATTATGGATTCAAATATAAGTCAAGGCAACTTCTACATTCAATTCAACTTGGTTATATTTGGAGTCATGTTACACAAGTTTAATATAAAAAAGGTCAAACATTCCAAAGATTAAATTGTAATAGTGATTCCACTAACCCTTAATATCCTTGAACAATCTTTTCTGATATGAAGATACTATCCATAAGTTGAAAAACAAGTAGCGATCAATTAATTGTTATAATAGCAGGCACTACGTAATTTCAGAAACAGAACAGAGGAGTACTGATAAATACACACCTGTACAATATTAAGGCCATGCTTCCATCTCAGCTATTAGTTGGCCAACTAGTAGTCAATGAAATAATTTAGGGCTTGTTTGAATATTCTTTTAAAAGGTAATTTTTGTTTTTAAAAATACGAAAAAAATGATTGTTTGGTATTATTTTTATCATGTTTTTGAAATCCTAAAAAATATTTAACTCAATCAGTTTTCGTTATGAATCAGTAACCCACTTTTCGTATGAACGAGTTGTGTTCTTCACCTTTAAGCCACAATGCCACTTAGTATTAGAGAAAATTATAATTTTGGTCTCTCACTTTTAGTTTAAAGATCAATTTAACCTTTTAAAAATAAAAAATATTAAAATAGTCCTTCAAATATAAAATATTTCAAAAAATATTGATCCTTCAAATATCAATTTAGTCCTTTATAAGGATTAAATTCATTTACTTTTTTTGTCTTTGGAAAACTAAGTTAATATTTTAGCCAAACATGAGGGACTAAAATTATATTTTTCTACTATACATGCATAATTTGATATTTATTCACTTACTATATAGTCTGAAAGGATTTTTTTGCCTCGCCAAAATTATGAAAGGCCTAACCACATTATTATTGTTTAATTGAATAGTTATCATACTTCACTATACTAAGTTATGGCAATATTGAATTGATTAATTGAAAATTTATCAATTTTGTGTGTTTGAGTATAAATTAATTATTCTTTTTCAATACTAATGAATTGATATATGTTCTTTAAAATAATAAAAATTTATATATTGTTGACACAATGGAATAACACTTCATAAAATATTAATATTTTCACTTGTTTAGACACTACAATATTTAATGATTTAATATATAAATATGTCTGTAATTAATTATCACCAATTTGATTATAGTAAATTTGAACTATTAATCAATATCTTCATCGGTTCAATGATTTTTGAAAAAATTAACTCTAATTACATAACTTTATTTTTTTAATAAGTATTTACTAATAAAAATAAATTTTTACAATTTTATATTACGAATTTATTTAAATTCAATAAATATAGAGAACATCTAAAAGATGTTATGGTTTCTTGTGATAATAGTTTTCACTAACTATATTATAATTATTTTGATATAAATAAATAAATAAATAAATATATATATATATATATATAGTGAATGCATTGAAAGAAACATTTTCCTTCAAATAGATTTTTTTTTAAATTTATTTCAAGAATAATTTAAAAATTATTTTAAAAATATACAAATAGAAAATCAAATCAAACACATATCGTATTAATTCTACGAAGGATCTATTCATGGGCAGTAAAAGATTAGCATGCAACCATTCAAATAATGGGTAACTTTGTTGAGATTTTCTCTACGTAAATCTCTCATTTATGTGAGTGGTTGCAAGTGAACACCTCTATTATGATAATAATAATAATAATAATAATAATAAAATATTTAAACTCTTCATTTAAGTCTTACGGATGATACCTAATCTATCTCCTAATCTATAGCCTGTTCCCTACCGGAGTATAGGTTTTGATCTAGAAACTTGTGGCTTGGATCACCTGCAATAATTAGAGAATATTTAGTTATTGTTTATTAATAAAATAATAATTTTTTTTATATTAATATATTTTATTAATTTAATATTAATAAAATATTATTATTTTATTTTATTTTTTTTACTGCAAATTCTGCAGTACTGCAAAAAAATCCAAATTCAGAAACTTGTGTGTTATGGGCCCACAACAAATCAAATAAAACAAATAAATTAAATGGATTACTTTAAACTTGATTTATCTATTTCCAAATTTTTTTTTCCTTTCATTTGTATGGTATAAGATTAGTTACGAACATCTTGAAGAGTTTAAATTTGATAAATTTATTTAAAACAATGATCAACGTCCATCCTCGCGTGAAATTCCAGCTTTCCAACCAAAATAATTATCAAGAAAATAAAAGAATAAACTATATGTATATATAGTTTATTAAATTATATTATCAAAGAAAATTGTACTTGAATGACTGGTTTTTAGATGTTTTTTTGAAGGTTTTGGAAGGTTAATAAAACTCACCGTTGAAAGATATTGCACAACGGTGAGGCGACACTTATTAAAGTCGTCAAAATTTTGTGACGGTTTTGCATGAATTGTTGCAAGGAATATGATTTGCTTTTTCTTTAAAAAGATTAAATTCATGATTTAAAATATCTATGCTTCTCATAATGAAGTTATAATATTTAAATTTATTTAATATAATTTGATAAAATTATGCACATTAAGTTGTCAGTTCATTTTCTGTAAATTTCAAGAAATAGATCACATCTAAATCCATCAAGAGTTTCTCACACTAAAAGAAATGCTACTTGAACCATAGCAGTATAGTTCACAATCATTTTAATCTTTCATTGTAGTACTATTGAAATGCATCATCCGAGAGCATGAAATGGTAACAGATATATATGCTAACACAAAATTCAGTAATTAGAAAATTAAATAAATTCACCAACTGTAAAATGTACAAAAATGGAACTGCAAATCCAAAATTTTGCCTCATCCTCTTTATCCAATATTATAGCACTCAGTTGATCACATTCAGTCTATCGTGGAGAAGCGCATGAGGGCAGGTTTGTTGAACTGTCCTGCTATTTAAAACATAAACAAAAATATCCAACGGTATATAAGCAGTATATATCCCTGTTATGACTAACATGGGAAAGAAAGTAGACTTTCGATATATACACAAGCCTTTGCCGCAAAATGTTTCAGATCCTCAGAATATTGGCGATGTTCAAGCAGTTCTCCTTTGTCATTGCATATTGCTAATCCTGAATCACCATCTATTCCTACAATTTGACCATCTTTGGTGTAGCATATTGGTGAAAAGTTTTTACCTGGAAACTCAGAAAGCGACATAGTAATATGCCTAGTCCAAGATGACTTCACACCATATTCTCTCATCATCCATATCTCAATTTTACCACAAATGATACTGTTCCTCCAAATAAGACTGAGGCATCCTCCAAGCACCTTCAATTCACCATATCCATTTCTGAGTTCATAAGGCATAGCTATTTCTCGTAAACTCCTTTCTCTTAAATCGAATGCAATAATTGCTCCTTCTGAAACTTCCGGTATCTCTGCACGCACAACCGACCAATGAATCGCACCGTTTAAGAACGAACCAGTCACATAGTCAGGATCATATATTGGAAAGAAAGATCGGACATTGACAACCTCAAGTTTTGTCCATGCATTGGTTCTTACAGAGAAGATCTCAAGCTGAGCAACCCTACGTGGCACTTGATAGGGGTGCCACGATGCTACTACTATTAAGTAGTCATCTGTGGAAGCATCGTAACCAAACCCATAGAGACACGAATTGAGCCACAGAGGAGGAGGTGAGACTTGCTTGGAGGTATCAGTTGAAGGATTCCATATGTAAAAATAAACATTGTAAAGAAACAGACACAGGAAGCCTCGGCAAGAACCCACAATCTCAACGTTTTGAGGGAAAAGAGACCTGAGTCTCACAACAGCAGAGTCGTTGTGAAGGGGTGCATTGAGATCTATAGATCGGTTTTCCGAAGCTAGAGTGTGAAAGACTAGATGGGTGCGCTGGGAAGATCGTTGAAAGTGCAAATCTACGAAGTAGGGATCAGAGATGAGAGAGTGCCATGATTTTGATACGCACTTTAGACGCAGAAGCGACTTGACAGGCAAGTGCGAAAGCAGTTCCTCTATGAGGTCTTGGGGAAAGTAGTCCATGGTGGCTTGCCGTTGAATCAGAAGAAGGTTTTCGTCTGAGTGTTTGAATGTGCGTTGAAGATAGAGTAACCAGTTAGTCTACGCTGATATTAACAAATTCAGTTTAGCTAGAAGATTACGATGTGGAGAATCTAAGATTTTAAAATTTTTTTAACAGTCATCTCAAGGTGTGACCAAAAAAAAAATGATTAAATATATATAATCTTGAGTATCTAAGTAATCATTTGAATGTTAAAAATTTGAATTTGAATAGATTACTCGTAATTTTAATTGGTCTTCCATAATTTTTGGGATAAACTTTGAAATGATTATTCAAATAAGTTTTTTTAAGTTAGATTATCCAAGAGTGAAGATCATTGTCTTATTGGATTTTGATATAATGATTCAAATTTCACCATTTTTTTAATTTAAATAAATAATTTTTTTAAAAAGATTATCATAATGTATTAAAACATGTTAATATTTTGAATAATTTTGTTATACAGGATAGTATCCTATAATAATAATAATAATAATAATAATAAGGTGTGAGGAGTAAACAGTGAACTGTAGAAACCTATTCAATATTATTTTTTTTCTTTAATAGGATACTATCTAATATAATAAAAGGATTTAAATTATTAATATGTTTTTGTATATTACGATAATTTTTAAATAAATTTATTTATTTAAATAATATATATATATATATATATATATATATAAGATAAAATGTGAATCATTAATTTTTTATTATCCAAATATTCCTAATGTAGACTATTTGCATTGGATTATACAAATAATAAAAAGTGGATTATTATCTTGGGAAATAATGAAGAATATATTTAATTTTTAAGCAACTAACTCACGTGCTTAGATAAGCGAGGTTTTAGATAAAAGATTGTCGGTTAATCCTTTTCCTATACCAACAACAACAATAATAATAATAATAATGCAAAAATTTTCAACTTATACTTGGATTGATAGGATTATTGAAGTTCAATAATAAAAAAAATGCTCCATTCAAATATCATTTAAGACTACGTCTACATTCAATACAAGTACAACTACGATATATTTGGAGTCATGTTATGCAAGTAAAGTGTAATATTAAAAAGGTCAAAGCCAATAGCACAAAGATTCCAAGGAATAACATTATAACAGTGATTAAAATCTAATAAAGTTTAATATTTTGAGCCATTTATGATGTCATGTTATTTTCACTCATGGTTTTGATTAAAATCTAATAATAAACAAAATAGTGTTATGAAAAATTAAAAGTAGAGGACTTTCTTTTAGATATGCGATCACACGTTCTCGGGTGTGCCAATATTATTGGCTAATGTTGCAACCAGTGGATTGAAAATTGAAAGCATTAAAAACATTTAATTATGGAAATTGTTTTAGCCTCAAGCACTTCTTTATTGAATGCTAACAATGTAATTATAAAATAAAATATTATTCAAATGAAATTATAAAATAAAAATAATCATGATCTATCGAAGGAAATCTTTGCAATTTTTCAGACTTCATTTGTAATTTCAAAAAGTTAAGAAACATTTTAAAAAAATTAATCACAATTTATAATTATATATTTAATACTAAAATTCAACCAAGAAAATATATTATATATCTTTCAAATTAATTCAATAGTTTAAATTTTTTTATTATATATATATATATATATATATATATATAATTATACTTTTAGTTCTTATCATTTCATTTAATTTTTAAGTTGGTCCTTCTATTTTAAAAATTTGTATAGTTAAGTCCTTAAAGTTTGAAATTCTTTTAACTTATAGTTCTTATTATTATATTTGTACCAATATTTTGCGATATATGTGAATTAATTTTACTTTATTACCTATTTTTATCTTTTTGAATCAGCATAAATTATGCACATTATGAGCGTTAATATAATATACAGTTAGTTACATTATTAAAATTTAACAAAATTTTAACAATGAGGACTAAATTAAAGCATTTATCAATTGTAAGGACCCAATTACCCATTTTTAAGTTATAAATATTTAGATAAAAATTAAATGAAACTATGAAGACTGAAAGTAAAAAAAAACACACATATTTAGTTTTATTTTTAATTTAAAATAAAAAATAATCTGCAATCAGAGTTGAAATAAAAACTCCAATAAATATCAACCAAAAATATGTATGGAATGGTAATAATGATATATAAATTAATTCAGAAAATACTTAGGCTAAAGCAAAAGCAATTTTCATAATTAAATGCATCCAATTTTCAACTTTGCAATATTAGTCAACAACTTATATTTACACGTTCTATACACATTCCCGGGAATGTGTAATCGCAACATTTTTTTAACTGTTTTTGTCTCTATTCTTTTACAGAATCAAGAGAAAACAAAGTGAACACCTCGAGAGAATAGTTTTTATTAGTTGCATTGTAGTAATTTTGATGAAAACATAAAGAACACAGTAAGAAGAATACAGGGTTTTCTCACCATTTCTTGTTTTGTGACATATTATACATACAAGATTGATAATTCCTTTTGTTGTTACGTAACATGTTATAAATACAAAATTGTTTGTTTCTTTTCTTGTTCTGAAGCATTTATTTGTACAAGATTGATTGCTAGTTTAGTTTCAGACTGAAAAGACTGATGCCAATTTAAGTCACAATTGAATCAAATTCTTGAAAGTAAGAATTTTTGCAAATGAAAACTGACAAACCAAAAGTATCATTTGCTAGAGCGTATCAAATAAATCCTTATTCATTACAAGGAGAGTAATACAATATTAATATGACATTTATTCCCTCAAATATACTTGATTTGGTAGTAAAAGATCGCCACATGAAAGAAGACAAAGACATTTGACAGCAACATGAAGAAAAAAGGAGAGGGGAATAGATTTGCACTTTGTTGGCCACGTTGATAAGCTTCGGTATATCACGGAGAAAAGCATGAATGCTGGTTTGATGAACTATCCTTTAATTACAAACAAACAATGAAAAATCAAATTTTACAACCAAGCACTTTTTAATTCATTGACTAGCATAGATGAATGCATGTAATTCAAACAAATCAGCAATTTGCTATCAATTATATGCATGGTGATTGTTACAATAATGTTTCCCGCAGTAGAAACACTACTATGTACATTTGGTCTAAAACTGTTTTAATTTAATAGTTCATAACAGTGCCACAAATTCTATAAAAGATCGACGTAAATTCTTTTTCCATTCTTGTCAGTTCTCGTACATTTAGAAGTGTACATAGTCTTCGTATTCTTTACAAAATATTAAAACAGTCAAAATAATATTATCAAAGCACGGATATGTCTAATCAAGAGGTATATTCTTATTAGAAATGAATTTCATACGATATTTATACAGTAGAATACGCCAGCATATGTGTTAAAAACTTCTTTTTTTTGCAAAATATATTTTGAAACGCGTTGAAATATTTCTACCCAGTTTCTATTATTTTATCCTCTATTTCATTATCCTCTTCTATTAGATCTTAGAAGTTAAATTCTATTTATTTGTAGAGAGAGATATATATATATATATAAACAGTACCCCATCCCTAGGAAGCGAAAGCAGAGATTCAGTATACACAGTTGCAGTCCCTCTACACCGTAACGGATCATGGCAATATTGGCGATGTTCAAGCACTTCTCCTTTACCATTGCATTTTACTAGTCCTAAACTACCATCTATTCCAATAATTTCACCGTCTTTGGTGAACCATATTGGTGAAAAATATTTGGTAGGAATCTCACCAAGAGACACGGTAATATGCATAGTCCAAGATGACTTCACCCATATCTCAATTTAACCATTCTTATCAATAAGACCAAGGCATGCTCCCTGTACTTTCAATTCTCAGGACCCATATTTGAAATCATCAGGCATCGGTACCTCTCGAAGATTCTTCTGTCAATTTGAATGCAATCATTACTTCATTTGAAACTTGCTCTTCAAGACGCGAAGCCAACCAATGAATAGCACCGTTTAAGAATGAACCAGACAATGGTTCAGGATCATCCATTCGACTAATATATGGGTAATTGCCCTGAACTTTTTTCCATAAATTGGTTCTTAGAGAGAAGATTTCAACTTCTTTGACACAATCGTATGCATTGGGGTCGCATGATGCTAGCACTACTAAGTAGTCGTCTGTGAATGCATCATAGCCAAAGCCGTAGAGAAATATATAATTCTGCAACGAAGACGGTGGGATATGCTTTCTGACACCGTCACACCGGTTGAAGGATTCCATATAAGAAGTTTAGGGTCATTAACTAGAACTAGAAGCAGGAACCCTCTGCAAGAACCCATAATATGGACATGAACGGGTGGCTTGAGAAGAGGAAATTTATGCATTACAACAGCAGAATCGTCATGAAGGGAAGCATTGAAATCTAACGATCGAGTTTCTGAAGCTACTGTGTGAAGTATTCGATGGGTGTGTTAGGAGGATAGTTGAAAGTGCAAACTTCCGAAGTGGGGATTGGAAATGAGAGAGAGCCATGACTTTGATACACACCTGAATCGCAGGAGAGATTTGACGGGCAAGCGTAAAAGGATTTCCATGATCACCTGTTCGGGAAGGTTCTTCTTCTCCATGGTTAAGTGCCGTTGCATCAGTGCTTGGTCCGTGTCGGTGTATGAGTGAGACTACGAGGGGCTAATGGGTCTGTGTATATATAAGTCCAATGACCCGTTTATTCTGAAACTAGCAGTCAGTGGCAATAACTGTCAGGTCAGCAACATTCATGGGGAAGAGATGAGAATGCTCGCAGATTAATGGTTTGGTTCTTTTCTGTTTTCCTTTTTATAAGAAATAGAAAATATGAAGTAATATTTGTCCAGTATTCTGGTTTGACTTTTAAAAAACTGAAATTTTGAAAATTTATGATTTAAAGTTCAAAAGTTTTTCTTCACATTTAAAATAAAATTTTATCATACAAAAATTTCTAAAATTATATTTGTAGTCCAAATTCAGTTTACTCTTAAACCTTATTTTTATGCTGGATGAATTGAATCAACACAAAACTCACATTCCAGAGTTAAAGATTTTAATTACAACAAATAAATATGATAATGTAAATTCAATTTTGACTTTAATCAAGCTAGTAAATTATTTTAATTTCATAATTGTAATCCAAATATACACTTGATTACTTTGGCTATAAATTATGGAAAAAAGTACTTTTTTTAAAAGTATTTTATATCAACTTGAATCGAAAATGGATCATAATAACTCAGACAGGAAGAGTGTCCAGATCGTTCTTCCTCATTCACTCTTAATTGCACCGTACAAGTTCCTTTTGTTTCCATCGTAGCTATAGCTCATTAGAATTTAAATTTGTTCAACTGTTTTAATTAAAATTTTATATATCTAATAAATTATGTATTCATTCGCCAAATAATTTTTACATGCTCTCCTTTCTGATTTTCAATGGAATCTCTGAGATACTAAAATTTCCATGACAATCTTTCATTCGAAAATATAATGTCTTACATATACCTCAATATTACAATGCTTCAAGTTCCATGAAAGATCAAAATACAATATACTTTATATAATCAATCTATCAAGTACGTAGTGCTAAGAGTAGTTAATGCACACTTTATTAATGAAATATAACCAAAACAAAAAAGCAAAAGATCTATATCATAGCAAGTTTAAAAATAAGTTATAAATTGAATATAAATAAATACTAAAAATAAATGCTTCAAAAATATTAATGTTAAATGAATTATACATAATAGATGAGTTTTTCTGTGTTGCAGATTATACGTCAATAAATTATTAAAAGATAAAATAAAATAATTATAATAGTAAATCAATTATTAGTGCCATCTCAGTGCTAAAAAATGAGTTCACTTAATAAAGGAAAACTGTGAGAATTACTACCTATAATTAAAAAAAAAAAAAAAAAAAGCACACACACACATACACATGGATTAAAAAGTAAAACAAATTGCTAAGAGTTATAGCACGCACAAAGGAGAATGGTTAAATACATAACTCATAAATTGCATTTATTTAAGATAAATTGTACTATTAGTATTCAGAATTAGATAATAAGAATTACCAATATTAAAAAAGACGAGTACAAACACATTGTTATAATGATTACATAGGTAGAACAATATGACAAGCATGAGATAATGATATAAAGCTTTGTAGAAAAATATTTTCTTCCTATATATTGATCATTATAATAATGTATTTGATACTATTTTTATTTTATTTTATTTTATTTTTACAATGAAGGAAGGTAAAAGAAACTACAGAGAACATATTCTAACTTAACTTTATAGTGTATGTCTATATATATATATATGTTACACTTATTTTTATACATTAACTTTTTTCTATTCTATTTTTTTTTATACTTTCATGATATTTTTGTAATCTCCTATTTCATTTTTTTTAATTTTTATATTTATTGTATTATGATGTAAAAATCCAAAAATTAGAACAAAAAATATGTAATAAAAATAAATAAAAAAGATGACCATTTAAAAACTAATTATGTTAAGTGCAATACATTTCTTCCTTATTATTATAATTTTTTCTATTTTTTTTTGGAAAATGTGATTCTCTCCCCATTATTTCTTTTCTCCATCTGAATTTTACTAACCTAATAAAAGTACTAAAAAAAAAAATCATAAATAGTATGAACAGTTAAAAAATTCAAAAAAAATTGAAGGGAAAATCGCCTATAAACAATAATTAATAAAAGAAGCTCATAGCTTGTGTGTGTGTGTGTATTATATATATATATATATAAGATAGAATAATAATTATCTCATCTGAAATTAAATTGTAAAATGTTTGAAAACAACTCTCTGTCATCCAAAACTACTAAGATTCCGTTAGTTTGATGCTGATATGACAAACTAAATCCACAATAAATTATTCAGTGCCCTCAAGTATTTGAGGGCATCCGTACCTTTATTATATGGACCAATGAAGTAATGCCATCTATAAAGTATGTTGGAAAGAGAAGTAATGGGAAAAATTTAAAAAAAAAAATACGAAACATAGGTTTGCATATTTACAATATGACCTTACTATTTATCTGATATATATTATTACCCAATATTAATAATATTTACATTTTTTCAACATATTTTACTTATTTTAATTTTAAGTGAGATCGAAATATATTTTGTGTCATCTTCTCTTTATAAAATCTTACAATCCCTTTATTTTCAACTAAAAAAATGTTTTTGTAATTGAGAGATCTGACATAGAAAGATATTTGAAAATTAGAATCAAGAAAAAATTTGCAGGAAAGCTTAATCTCTGCAATACACTAAGGAGCAGGGAAGGAGATAGGGGAAAGCGAGCAATCAAAGTTTCCATCTAAAAAGAGGGCCGAAATTTCCAACTAATTTTTTGGTAAAAAATTCCAACCAATTTTCTGGTAAAAAATTCCAACCAATTTTCATTAGGACATTACAAAAATAATAAATAATATAAAAATATAGTTGGAAATTTTTTACCAAAAAATTAGTTGGAAATTTTGGCCCTCTTTTTAGATGGAAACTTTGATTGCTCGCTTTCCCCTGTCTCCTTCCCTACTCGTTAGTATATTATAAATAATATAAAAATATAGTGCAAATTTGTACAAATTATTACATTGTTTAAAAAGTGTTATAAATAAAATTTATCTAATAAAATACTTTTGTCAAAGAAATAAATGAGCTACAACGGTCATATCTCCTCTAATTAATTTTTTCTCCCTTTCTTTAATGTCCTTATCACATGCTTCTATCTTCTTGGCATATCTTTCCTTTTCGTCTTTCCTCGTGGCATATCTTTCTTCTTTCTTCTCCGTGGAGCTATATTTCTTTCTTCTTTTCTCATCATATTATTTTGACGATATTCCAATATTCTCTTTTCATCACATGATTTTGACGTATCCAACAAGATTAGGAAGATATACAGTAAATCACAGGTATGATTTTATCTCTTCTTCTCATGGTCATATTTATAGTTAAAGTATATTTGGTGTGGTGATTGAGAATAAAGATACATGAGTTTAAAACTGTTTTCTAAAAAATTCTGATCAAGTAAAATTTTTTAACTCAAATGTATTCAATATTTTTTATTGTTTCCAAATGTTATTCCATAATTTTTAAACATTTGATATGTGTGTGTGTGTGTATATATATATATATATATATATATAATTTTTAATTTATGTTCTATTAATAAAGTTCATAATATGCAACTCCTTCAAAAATATTAAATTATTTATGAAAAACCTTGACATCATAATAAAATACATAAAATGAAGGATTAAATTGTAAATTATATCAATAGTGGGTAGTAAGTTGTAAATAGATATTTACATATTATTAGGGCAAAATTATAAATATGAAGTGTTTACCTTCAATCATGGATGGAAATTGTCATTTTTTATAAGTGGTGTGATAAAATTTTACTATGATAGATGATATGTGATAATCGTGAATATGGGTTGAATGTAGTGTATAATAATAGTTTTATTAAAGCTTGAATTGCTTATTGAAAACTAAGAAGAAAAGAACATGGACAAACATAAATACATTGATCTCAGTAATGAAGAATGTGAATAGAATGCTCTAAAATATTATAATAATAGTTCAAGAGGGTCACACCCAAAAAAAGATGAAGGGATGAATGATGAACAATTAGAGCAAAATATTGAACATGATAACTAGAAAGGTGAAATAAATTATGATTCAGGGAATGATGAAATGCTGCATCTAGTTAGAGAAAAGGCAAGTGACATAATTGGGCTAAAATTTTCATGTGAGTATAATGCCTACAAGATTTATTGTAAATATGCATTATGTGTTGCGTTCATTATTCACAAACACAACATCTATCATGACAATAAAAAAGTGATCACACGATGTGAATTTATTTGTAGCAATGAAGATCTTAGGGAGTTGAAACATATTAGAAAAGAAAATAGAACTAAGGAGGCAAGAAGGACCTAGATAATCACATTGGCAAGGTCAAACGTGTTAAAATTGCATATGGTGATGCCTTCGTAGCTCTGAGCTATCTATATTGCAAGGCAGATACTGATCATGTTCTTTGCTAGTTACATAACAACTGAGGAAGGATGATTGCTTAATTTGTTCTAGGCTAATGGCATCAGTTGTGCTAACTACGAATGTTTTATAGATGTTATATCCTTTGATAGCACATATAAAGTGAACAAATATGGGAAGCCTTTGGTTATTTTCTTAAGCATAAATCACCATGGAGGCACTATCGTATTTGTATGTGATCTAGTATAAGATAAAACCACTGAGACATATAAGTAGGTGTTGGGAACATTTGTCATAGCTACGTTTAACAAGCACCCGAGGGCTATTATGACTAATGATGACAAAGCAATCATGACTACAATAAGGGAGGTCTTGCTAAATGCCACACATAGGCTTTGATTTTGGCATTTAAAAAAATACAACTGAATAGGTCCATATCTTGATCAGTTTGCTGCTTACATGTACCGAAATTTTACACCAAATGAGTTTGAGCTTTATTGGAAAAACATGATAGATGACTTTGGTTTAACTCAAAATAAGTGGATGATGAAGGCTTACGATAGCATGAGGATATGGGCTACCATTTACCTTCATGACAAGTTCTTTGCTAGAGTGAGAACAACATCACAATGCAAAGGTATCAACTTTTTTTTATCAAAAGACATACATGGTCTCTGAGCATATTGGTAGACTTTCTGTATAACTTTAAATGGGCAATGAGGGAATACAAGAATAATGAGCACAATGCGGATTACGAATTACTCTACACTAACCCTATCTTAATAACTCTTAATGAGAAATTTGAAAGGAATGCGGCTGACCTTTACACAAGATATGCCTTCAAACTGTTCAGGGATGCGATGATGGATGGGTTGATGTTATCAGTTATGCAGAAAGATACAATATCATGCACAATTTTGTACAAGCTAAAGAGATATGGCTTTAATGGTCTAGAATGTACTGTCATATATGATTGTTATGAGAAAGAGTTTGAATGCAATTATCACACATTTGAATCCACAAGGCTACCATGTTCGCACATCTTATGCATGCTGAAAATAGAAGATATTAAAGTTATTCCTGACAAGTTAGTTTACACACCTTGGACAAAATGTGCGATGGCTCCAAACCTATCTGCCATCCATCAAGACAAGTGAGATCAACATGGCAGGTTGCTTAAATATGGAGCCTAACATCTGTAACTAACATAATAAATTATTTGGTAGCTGAAAGTCACGCATCCTATATGTGCGAAAAGGTAATGCATGCCTCTATTTTTTTTTTTTTTTATAACTTGACCATTTACCATGATTTTGTTGCTAAATATTTTGAATGATAAGTTTTCTAAAACATTGCATATATAGGATATCAATAGGATTAAAAAATAGATGGAAAAAAGATAGATGAATTAGAAGTGAGAGAGAAACTCTGAACACTCAGAGGAATAATTGATGAGCAATGAAAGATTGTGCAGAAGAATACTCAAAATACAATCAGAGATGATATTTCAACATCTCAAGTTACACTTAATGTTGAATGTGATAATATAATTGGTTTTGAAACTCCATCTCAAAGTTGATATTTCAACATTTCAAGTTACATCATGCAGCCTTCTAAAGGCATTGTGCAACCTTGACTACTCACGGTTGCACGCATCGTCCAACTTTCACCAAGGCTACATAATGAAGGTGCAGCCTTTCTAAAGGCTGCATCGTGTAGCTTAACAGTGTAGCCTGCACTACTATAATATATTATTAAATGTAATTATCAAAACTATAATATATTATTAAATATAATTATAAAAAATAATTATATTATCAAATACAAAAAATATTATATTATTTATGTTATTATTATAAATAAATAAATAATTTAAGTATTTCATACTTTTATTCTTAAAAAAATAAAATACAATATATCAATATATCAATAAATATAAAATGTCTAATAATAAGTTTTAATAAATTTAATATATAGAGATATTAAATGTATAAAAATATGAAATATAAATGTAATTTTATGATATATTTAATATATTAGTAAATAAAATTTTTTAATAATAATAAACATATTTTATTAATAACATTCAATTATTACTAAATAAATATAAAATATTAATTTTAAAAAATATATTTATCAAAGGCTGTACATGGTTCTTTGTGTGCAGCCCTTTGTGGCATCTATAAATGCCAAGGTGAAAATTTTATTTGACTAAATGATCTATAAATAAAATTTCATTTGTTCATTAATGTTAATGGCCTTTAGCACACAGAATTTTGAAGAAGAAACTGTGCAAATTTGGATTCTTCCTTCAGCTAACTCTTTCTATGCAGCTAGGTAAGTCTTTCCAATTATTCATCCAATTTCTGTAGATAATGCACTCATTTGCTACATGTTATACTGGATGTGATTGATTGTAGGCGTGAAAGTGATATCGTTGGTCACATTTCAAAAATTGTAAAAGACAAATTTGACAAGCCGTATACTTGCTAGAGTGAACTTCCTCTCTGTGTTCAAGATATATGGATTGAAGAATTTTAAGCAGGTTAATTGTAATTTCACCCTACACTTAAGAAATTGTGATTATGATATCATGCAAATCTTTATTGTATGGTTTTTTTAAAAGTATTAATGCTAATTACTTGAACATCATGAAAACCATATGTAAGAACTTCAATGGTTGTGTATCATGAAGACTAAATGATTTGATCAGTTACACCTGAAACAAGTGTAAATGACCACATTGGATATTAGAATCCATTTGGTTAGAATTATGTAATAAGTGGGGGAAGGACATGGAAATGAGGCTCTAACTTTTCTTTCCTCCCATAAACACTCTCCAAGCCACAAGCACTCTCAAAGCCAAATGGAAGGACGTAGAAATGAGGCTTCAACGTAGCCACCTCAAGACAACATACCACTAATTGAACTTGATGGAAAGATGGGGTTATTATTTATTTCATCACATTTGTATTAACTTTACATTTTTAATTTCTTCCCACCTATAATTTTTTTCACTCCACCAACTAGGTTCATCCCTAATAACAAGGAAGTTAAAGACGTATCGTGCATATTTTTAAGACTAAATATGATGGTCCGTATAACTCTTGGTCAGATGTACCTCAATTAATTAGGGCACAATGGTGATTAGACTTTCAAGTAATCTCTTTTCTTCTTCTGACATCTAACTTTCTATCTATATCTTAGTTTAAGAACATTATCGTTGGGTGGCTAAACAAAATAACCAAATTTGGCAGTGTTTTAAACATTGTGTATAAACCTGGCTGAAGGATTGTATTGCACATGCCAGAAAAAAAAGGGTCAATATCTGCTATAGATATGAGAACACATATGGAATTATCTGTGTTCTACTTGGAACAGTCCAACATTCG
Source organism: Delonix regia (assembly GCA_037074485.1). Taxonomy (NCBI): domain Eukaryota; kingdom Viridiplantae; phylum Streptophyta; class Magnoliopsida; order Fabales; family Fabaceae; genus Delonix; species Delonix regia. Next base: position 34,395,170 of record CM073454.1, read on the forward strand.
ATCAACGAAGTAACATTGGAAAAAAAATAAAGCATGCTCTACATCTTTTTATACTAGTGGTTCTGTATTAATGACAGAGCATGCTCAAAGATTGATAATTAATCATACATCAAAGTCCAACTTTAATTCACTTTACATATATTTAACTTGCTTAATACATAATTTCTTAGTAGATTTCTTCACATGCACAAGAATTGGGTCATGAAGTTACGCCATATGACGTATTCAAATAGACCTATTAAAGAAATAATCCATGGATTGACAACAAATCCAAAGCAATATCTATATGATTTAGGAGACTTAGGGCAAAACATTGCAATTAATCCTATTATTAGAGAGGATTGGGGTAGTCAGCCATTTATGAGGTGACTAGAACTCAATTTACTAAGGCAACAAGGGCAGAATTAAAGCCCATAATACATGAACAACATCGAGGAATTGAAGAGTTACAATCACAATGCACTTAGTTATCCCAATTTGCCCAATGCAACCCCAATTTAACCAGGAAGTTCAAATATATAGGCTTGATATGTCAAATATTTTCAATCATGTAGAGGATGAGAATTTAAATGAAGACAACAAGGATGATTATTAATTATTTGTGTACTATTATGTTGTGTAGAGACAACTTACTTGTAATAAACATATATGATTGTACTAGTAAATCTATTTTATGAGAAACAATTGTTTGAACTAAGTAGATTGATGAACAAATTAAATTGATTTTCATGATGTCATTAACAAAGAAATTGCAATGATATAGCATGCTAAAAGAAATTAAGAAATTTGCAATCACACAGCATGTTAAATGATTTTTAATTAAATGCTAGATGAGGACAACAAGAATATTTACTAATTATTTTTTCATAATGTTATATTATGTACGATTTAATGGTAATAAATATATATTCACTCATAATTATAATAGTGTAATTTCTTGATGCTTTTAATGAAATTAATTTCAATAATATAATTAACACATATTTTCTATCACATCAAACTAATTTATAAAATTAACTAAAATTTTATTACATTTTTATTGTCATTATTAAAATATTGTTCCTATTATATATATATATATAAACTCTTAATTTTAAAAAGTAAAGCAATCCTAAACTCGTATGTTTTGCCGATTGAAAATTCCAGCCATTTAAAGAGTCAGAAATTCTGACCTCGTTCTGCTAGTGCCATGGTTATTTGTTATTTCTTCTTCTCCTTCAACACTCTTCATTCTTTCTTCTTTTATATTTTCAATTTTTTTATTTTAATAAATTAAATTTGTTTCTTTATTTTATTCTTAGTTTTTTGTCCAAATTTTTTCTCAATGTTCATTTCATTTTTTCTTCATTCTGAAACTTAAATAATATATACAAAACTTTCCACAAGAGTCTTCTATTTTTCACAATTATATTTTTCATATATTAGTTTGGGTTAAAAAGTTAAATAAATAAAATTTATGGCAGAATTAGAAATTTTATTACTATTGAAACATAGTATATATGAGATAATTATTGGGATTATAGCACAAATAAAATAAAATAAAAAAGTTATCTTATAATGAAAGCACTAATGCCTTCAAATACTCGAGGGCATCCAAGAATTTAACTAAATCCACCTCACACATAAGAGCATGATTGGATGATGACTTTGGCATCCACATGAACATTCAAATATTAAAAGGCACGTTTTTCCAAATACCTCCCATGCTTCCCTTCTCCTTGCTTCTTCCAAAGCTTGACCGTGAGGTGGAGGGCCACACTCTATATTTGGAGGAATGGGATGAGTTGAACGTGTTCCCAAGTTGCAAGTCAATCCATGGACACTTTCTACTAAACCATTGCTGAGTAAGCATACTGTTAACAAGAAGCACGTAACAGTAAAGTAATGGAATCCCATATTTATTTTCTTTTGATTTCTTGCCTCAACTACTTTTGTTTTTATGCAACCCGTGTATATGAAGCTGAGTGTTCTTGTGTAGAAGATATAAAAAAGATGGGGATGAAAAATATCTGTCCTTTTATTTAAAAGAAAGTTACTTAAAAAATCGTCTGAAGATTTAACAAATAATTGGAATCCAAGGAAAAATCATTTGATATATAATATGATATCAACCCATAACATTTTTCCCCAGAAAGAATGCTTACTTGGTAGGAGAGAGAGAACATTGTCACAGAGAAAGTAAGAATCAGACTCAAAAAAATAATTCAAAAGTAATATGTTTGTACTAAATTTTAAACCCTAAATCCTTTGGACATAATTTTAAACCTTAAACACTTCCGACATACTTGTTGTCCACTCTATCATTCGCACTCTTCACCAAACAGGACCCGTACCGGAGACCCTTCTCCACCCGCTCCTTTGCGCTACTCTGTGCAAAGCCTAACACGAATGTGTTCCCGTAGGACCCATCAGATTTGCTCGGCCCCACCTGGCTCTACACGTTGATGCTAAAGAGCAGCTATCGGATTTGGCTTAAAGGAAAGCCCATTGCTCTTGCCTAGCTTCTCCACAGTGAGCAGCGAGAATCTCGAAAAGTTTTCTCCAGTGTATCACTATTTTGCTAGCTATGTAACGATTAGAAGAGGCTTCAATAGTTAGATGTGCTTGCCAAGTCATCATCCAGTTGCGCTCTTATGTGGATTTAGTTTGCCATGTCAACATGAAAGTAATGGCATCTTAATAGTGCGGGATGATGGGGACTTGTTTTGAAACGTTAGGGAGTTATCTGAAAAAAAATATATATAGGGACCAATTTGCAAACACAAGCAAGGGGATCAAAAGATTATTTTTTTCAAACTTTTTTATTTTAATGTTTTGCATTCAAGTTGGTGATATGAAATGTTCTCCTTCACGTGCTTTATTGCCCGCGTCATGGACAAGTCTCATATCTCCGCATCTTTTTATTATTAATTTGTTTAATTATTTATAAATAATATATGATATATATATATATATATATATATATATATACACACACATATATACACACTTGGACGCCCCTTTAAGCTATGTTTGAAAATTTAGAGAATGATAGAATGGAGTGGTCATTATATGGTTTGAATAGATATGTTGTTTGAAAGTTTTAATGAAGAAAGGAAGGAACTCCTAAATTTTTTTATTTTAAAGTTATAATTAAATGAATAGAATGAAATGATTAATTGATGACTTTTTCTAATATTACCCCTTATAATATAAACACACAACCAATAATTTTTATTTTTGTTGAATATATGAAATAAGAATTTGACTTATTTTTCTATCCATATTTTTTTGTTTTCTTTTACTAATTCTCCTATTTTCACTTTCTTTTTATTTCTCAACTCACAAAATGCAAAATAATTATAAAATGAAATTAATATATATATATATATATATATCTTATGTAAACAATTTACAATATGTAAAAATTCCTTATTTTAAAGTTATTTTAAATAAATAAATAGGCACTTTCAATTTTACAAACTCAGCTTCATCTAATGCTTGCTCTCATCTTGCGAATATAAACAAAATTTATTAGTCATAAACTGCACAACAGGCCACCATCAAAGGTATTATATCGACGAAATATGTATAAACAAAAAGAAAGAAAGGATATATAACTAATAAAGTAGGCATACATCATATAGGATAATACCAACAGAGTATAGACACTGATGGAAAATAGAGGTATAATAATAATATTAGATCATTGAGTCACTCTTTTTTACTCTTAACCCTTTAATTTGAGGGGACAGAAAAAAAGCTACTTTTACTAGTTAGAGAGGGTCTTAGAGGCCCTCTTTTACCATTCCACTCTTTTTTAAAAAAAATCATCCAAACATTCATTTTGTTTAAATTGATCATTTCACTCTTTGCCGTTCCATCGATGAACCCCCATCTAAACATACCCTTAATGTTGAGGAGTAATGTCCCCAAAAAAGGATGATTTGGCCACTGCTTGATATTCAATCATGCGATCTGACTCTGACACAGATGTCATGCTAATTAAATTATTGTGACCTCTTATTTCTTTAAAAAAATGTTAAGATATTAAGTGATAAAAAAAAGAAAAAAATAGCGTAGTCTCCTTAGCATTAAAGATCTGTGTAGATGGATATCAATAGAAAACATTGGAAAATCTCGATATTTTCTTTCTATCATGGTTTATTTGCCATAAACTTGAATCAAATTATTGAAAATAATAATTGACGCAAAACATAAGTGACAAACGAACAACTATCATTTGCTAGAGCGTATCAAATAAATCCTTTTTCATCAAAAGGAGAGTAGTACAATATTAATATGATATTTCTTCTCTCGAATATACTTGATTTGGTAGTAAAAGATCACCACATGAAAATGAGAAAATATAGTCTAACGAGGATCTTGGGTCGTAATTAACAAAATTGCTAATTAGACATTATTTAAATTATGAAAACTTAATATCAAAGGGGACTTTAATGGAAAATAACAAGAAGTACTAGTAACATAAAGCAATAGATTGAGATTTTTTGTTTTTTGTTTTCAACAAACAAGAACAAACACAACTATGAATAATAACTAATATTAATAAAGGTTAGGGATTTGATTTCACTAAACCTTTTTATGAACTTTATAATTCTTACTTAACCAAGCTTTATTCCACAATTGATATTTAAATTTTCTAAATCAACTAGCAACCAATTATCGTCTTTTTAACTAAATGAGATTATCTAATCCCTTAAACAAATTTCAATTAGAAAAAGCTTTATAAGGTAACAAGGAAATTGCACAAAAACCACGCAATCAACTACATCTATTCCTTTTATAAAATATATATATATATATATTCCTAGATGAGGATAGATTATGATATTTATCATATGAGCATGAACATATATGAATTTTTGAATTCAGTATATGAACCCTAAATCAACTCATAAGTCACCAAGTTATGGAAAACATTAAGAACTATGATAAAACCTCAATTAATGGAAATAGAAACTTACATTAAATAAGAAAGCCAAGATAACGTCATCAAAGTCATGCCATATGTTCACCCGAGCTATAGAAGTTTAATTATATATGGTTATGGAAAAGCAAAAAAATAGAAAAAGAATAGGCAAAGATGAGCAAACTCCATGGTCTCCTAGCATTCAAATTGATTATGAGCTCTAAAATCCTTCAAATTTACTTCTTTTACATTTTTTCTTCTTTCTCATACTTATTTTCGCTCCTCTTCAAGCAAAAGATGTCCTAAAAAGTGAAAATTTTCTATTTATAGCAGAATTCCCACGTTTAATGGCAAAACAATGAATGCCTAGGCATTGCATTAGATGCATGAGTATTAAAAACCAAAACAAAATATTGAAGTAGCACTATTAAAATTCCCATGTTTGGGCATTAGTTTGGATGCTTGAGCATTGTATGACTAGAATGCACTATTAAAATTGCAGTAAATACTCAAGCATTGCATTGGATGCTCAAGCATTGAACAACCAAAACAAACCCTTCAAGAATTAGAATCTAGCCTCTCTTAAGTCTCAAAATCTAACAATAGTTAGTAAAACACGGAGATTTAATGCATCCATATAAAGATAAATGAGTTTACTAACTTGAAATCAAAATCTACAATACTAAGAGTGAATATCTAAATTTCAACTATACTTTTTGCACCCACTACAATTTTTCTTGAGGGAAAACAAATAAAGAAACCAAATTTATCAATATTGCTTCCGAAAATATAATGTTTTACATGTACCTCTATTACAATGCTCCATGTTCCTTGAAAGATCAATATTAATTCCTATCATTATCAGATCCCTAAGCTTTCATATATAGTCCTTGGAATCCTTAATATGCTGATACTAAAACAACCATAATTTTATCTGAGGTACAAAGAATGGGCGAAGATTCAATACCTGATCTATCCTTCTTGTTACTTGTTAGTCATCATTGCCTGTCTTCAACCTTTGATTCACTAGGGAGGGGAAGTAGAGTTTCTATATATACACTTACAGATGCAAAATACCACAACCTACTATATTCACAATCTTCAAACAGTTCTGCTGTATTATATTTACGATGTTCAAGCACTTCTCCTTTGTCATCGCATTTTACTAATCCCATGTTATCTACTTTTGCAACAAGGTGACCATCGTTGGTGAAGCATATTGGTGACATGTTATTATTGGGAATCTTAGCAAGAGACACGGTAATATGCTTGGTCCAAGATGACTTCACTCCATATTCTCTCATCATCCATATCTCCATTCGATCAGGATTGTCACTATGCATTAGACTTAGGCATTCTTTAAGTACTCCCAACTCATAAGATCGATCATTGAAACCATCAGGCATAGGTACTTCTCGTAAATTTCTTTCTGTTAAGTTGAATGCAATAATTGCTGCACAACGTGATGCAATGTATGGTGCTTGAAGATGCAAAGCCAATGCATGAATAGCACCGTTCATGGTTAAATCACTCGCACAAAATGGATAGTTCATTAGTTCGACATATGGATAGTTGAAATTTTCGAGTTTCTTCCATGAATTGGTTCTCACAGAAAAGATGACAATGTCAGTAATACAAATAGATGCTTTAATGTTGGATGATGCTATCACTATTAAGTAGTCATCTGTGGATGCATCATAACCAAAGCCATACAGAAATATATCCCTTTGACGAAAAGGGGATGGAGGTATTTGTTTGCATACACAAGTTGAAGGATTCCATATAACTTGGGAACCATAATCAAACGCTAGAAGCACAAATCCTCTGCAAGAACCCATAATTGCAACATAATAGCCTTGCGTGGGGAGAGGCAAATCCAGCATTTTAATAGCACAGTCTTCATGAAGGGACGCATTGAAATCTATAGATCGAGCTACAGAAGATAGAGTATCCGAAGGCAGCGAGTAAAGGATTCGATGGGTGTGTTGGGAAGATCGTTGAAAATGCAAATTTATGAAGTGGGGACTAGAAATCAAAGAAAGCCATGACTTGGATACGCACCTGAAACGCAGAAGTGATTTCACAGGCAAGCGTACAAGGATTTCCAAAATTAGTTCTTCGGTAAGGTTTTTCATCGTTACTTGAGATTGATAGTGTCCTAAATAACTTTTATATGAAGCCTTTCCAAAAATTTAGATGGTAGGGAGATCAACTCTACTATTTAGTCATACGAGAAAGAAGATATATAGGGTGGAATGACCTTGTGTTAACGAATGAATGGAACAATGTCATTGGCAATATTTGACAGTTCAATATGTCTCATATTTCTTGAAATAATATAGTATGCTTTGTTTGTTTCTTTTGGAACAATAAAGCATGTTAGCATGTTTTATTTGGTTGCTTACAACAATGAATATTGTCATATTTAGTTATTTTATTACCGTTTCAACCAGCGTAATTTACAATAGAGCTTGGATTATAACGACATATTTATATGTACAGGATTCTGCAGCTTTGATTTAATATAGATTCGAATACAAACTACATGAACAGTGAGAGTAACTCAATGGATAGTCTTCCAAGTGCGTTGTTCATCTGCACGAGATTGATGGTGTTCTAAATAACTTTTATAAAACCTTTGGAAAAATTTAATAATTTAGGAGGGACATGTTCTCTACTATGTTTTGTGAAGTAGAAATGGTAAAATAATCTTTTGTGACCAAATGATTGAAACTATGTGATTGGTCATATTTAGCAGTATAATATGCCTTGAAACAATATATAGTATATTTCATTTGTTTACCTGGAACAATGTAACATGTCTTATTTGGTTGCTAATAACAATGTATGTCATATCCGGTTATTTTATTACTTATTTTATAATAGATTGTATACTTTACAGTATTCAGCTTTCATTATAATTATAATATTATATATGTATTGCATTTAGCAGCTTTGGTTTAAAATATGGATTTCATAACAAAAAATATATACATATATATATATATATATATATATATATATAATGACAATAACTCTACCGCCGGATAGTTTTTAAATATCATCATCACATTCAAGTGATGATTCTCTATAAGCTAAATTATTTCTAATCAATGTGATATATGAGTGTAGCTATATATATCTCAACAAGATTTCTGTTCGGATACCTATATTATTGTGTCCAGAGTTTGGACTTGATCTTTTAATGAACGGTAGAACAACTATATTGGAATTATTATAAATGGTAAAACAAGCTTATTACTCTGTGATTTGTGATAAATTTTGAGGACTAAAAATTATCTCTAGAAGGCTCTGAAAAGAGCTGTGAGAATAATGCTTATTTGTCACGGGATATAACATTCGCAAAATAGTGGTTGTAGATTGTTCTGAACATTTTATATATACATATATTCTTTTGTCACTTTAAGAATGTCTTCAAAGTATAGTAGTGCCTATCAATGTTGTTAAACTCACGAGTTTAGGTAGAATCGTAAAAGGATATCAACTCATAACGTAGAATCGTAAGAGTTTACCTTTATTAATAAATAACTATTAAACATAATCAAATTTCAAAAATACAAATAAAAATGCATACATATATACAAAATATTATTATAATAACCCAAATTATAGAACTAGGAAATGATTAAAAAAATTATTAAGAAATATACTTGAATCATATAACTTTTAATTATAATTAATTAGGTAGAGATTGAGTTTAAAAGTTTTTTAGAAAGCATTGAGATTAAATTTATTAAAAAAAAATTAAAGGCAAGCTTTGCCATTATAATACTTACTAATATAGAAATTCAAAGTAATTAAAATTTAAAATAATAGTAATTTTAATAGTAATAATAATGTAAATAAGTTAGAGTAAATATTAAATACATATATATAATGTATTTTAAGCTATGCAATTAAAAAAAAATTACAAAATTTGAAAGTAAAGTTAACTATTTAATCAAATGTCATACATTATTTGGTATAAATTGTAAATAGAATGTATTAGAGTCATAATAATATAATTATATTTGTAATATAAATTTTTTATATTTAATGGTTGAAATAATTGAGCTGAGCTTAAAGTTAGTTAATTTTTCTTTAAAAAAATTGATTAGAATATTAGATTATTCATATTTGGGCCAAAAACTTAAAAAAAAAAAAAAAAAAAGAATTTAGTTGACTTTGGTCAAACTTGGCAAGTCTACCTAAGTTTGATCGATTCTATATAAGTTTGACCGATTCTATCCAATTTTGACTGAGTCTACTCCGATTCTGATTCTACAACTGAGTTAAATCAATTTCCTCACCTAAAAATGTAGAATTGACGAGTTTAACAAGTTGACTCGCGATTTTGACAACTATGATTCCTATGGTCTTTAATATGGTTTAATCAGATTGAGTTGGGTATAATTTTAAACAAAATATACTAAAAAAACTCATTCTTATTATATATGACTCAATTCTAGACTAAGTCAAACCCCCAGCAAGATAGAGTTATTTAATACGACACAAATTCTATCCTAACCCAAATTTAACTTTTTATTTTTATATTTTTATTTAATACGAGTTATTTTTCTTTGAAATAGCCTTTTTTTTTTTGTTGAGTATAAGTCATTTTTTATTAATGTAAAATACCTTACTTGTTAAATATGAATATTTTACTTATTAAATTATAAATCCAAATTTATAAAAATAAATTTTAAAGAAGGAATCCAATCTAACCTAACTTAGCCCAAACAAACATTGTACCAAGCCGAGTTTCACTTAACAAGGTCCGGGTTCAGGCCAAAAAAATTGACCAAATTATCATATTTATACAATATATATGATACAATTACAATATTTATAAGCCTAAAGTACTTGTCAATATATTTGCCCAAATTATCAGATTTCAAGTTTAAATATACAAAATTATATAAATTTTTGCCAAAACATTATTTGTTGTAACATTTAAATTTTTAAAATCTTACATCATTTTTTTTGCTAAATTTCAAGGTGATTATTGAAAGTGGCTTGTGGTTAGAGGGGATGATCAAGAGAAATTACATTTTTTTTTATTGGTGAAGAGAAAAATACATTGTTTTAACTTGTAAATTGTAATGTTTATTATCCTTCTCCAACCATATTCTATCCCTAACACTAGGCTCACCATCACCAACTTTAACATTTGCGCTTCCCCACACTATTATCATTGAAGTTATAAAAAATAAATAGCAAGAAATACTATTGCAAAAAAAAAATTAAAGAGCAAGAAATACTAATCGTAATAGAAAGTATTTGAATAATTTAATTCATTAATAATAATTGGAATTCAAAATTCACACTACGTAACTATTTGTTCTACTCAAATAACACACAGGAAGTATAAAATGTTCTAAGTAAAGATAAATAAAATATTCAATGACTGAAGCAAAAGATCACAACACAAAAGAAGACCAAGACATATACAACAACATGAAGTTTAACAAGAGGGAAGGAGACTAGAACCCTATTGAGTAGAGCTTAGTGAGAAGCAGCATTTATCACAGAGAGAAGCATGGGTCCTATTGCGAATATATGTAAATATATTGTAATATTATATTCTTTTAGGAATTAAATATTAAATAGGTCAGTGGTATCCTATGATTTTAGGATAATTAGCATGATTTTAGGAAGATTAAGGTTACTGTTTTTGGGATATATATATATATATATATATATTTAAGCAACTTAATGAGAAAAGCGGCAGACAATTCTCTCCAAATTCTTCTTCTTCCTTTGAAAATTTGATATAGTATCAGAGCCATAACTCACCATGGCCGACAGCAATGATTCTACTGGTGAGACTCTTCCACAACAGAAGACTATCTCTCCCTATGACATTACCTCCCTCGATAATCTAGGCCTTTTAATTACCCAGGTTCAATTAAAAGGAGAACACTACAATGAATAGGCACATTCATTCATAACGACTGAGATAGAAGCGACGCCATTGCCTGGACTGAATGCAACATAATGGCAAACACTTTTCCAAATGTTAGAAGGGTCAAGACCTGTGACGACTAAGAAGATGTTTGGTAAGTCTATAACTTTGATTATTGATATGAGAGCCTCGAACCACATGACAGGCACGATAGGGGATTTGCGTGACATGAAAGAAATTCCTTAATGTCTCGTTGGGTTGTCGGATGGGAACAATGCTATTACTACTAAAGAGGGGATAGTTGATCTGAATAGCAATTTTTGTTTGAAAAATGTTCTTTATGTGCCTAGATTAACTTATAACTTAATTTCAGTGTCAAAATTGCCTGAACAATATAATTTCACTATCCAATTCACTCATAACTTGTGTGTTCTATAGGACCACACTTCGAGGACTTTGATCGATGTGGGTGAATGGCAAGATGGACTTTATTATTTCCAAAACGTGGCACAAGTTCAAGCAGTGAAGATTGAAGCAGTAACATCACTTCAGCTTTGGCACAAGAGGTTGTTCACCCTTCCTTACAAATAACAAAGCTAGTTTTTGAAATTAGCCTTAAGAATAGTCATAATAGATTCAATATAAACTGTGAGGTCTGTCAGAAGGCCAAACAAAGTAAAGATAAATTTCCTATTAGAGAACAAACAACTTTGGCAATTTTTAATTTAGTTTACTGTGATTTATAGGGTCCTTATGGAACCACTTCTTCTTGTGGTGCATTATATTTTTAACTGTTGTTAATGACTTTTCTTGTGCTATTTGGATATATTTGCTTGTTGATAAGGCAGAGGTCCCCCATGCCATAAAGATGTTTCTTTCTATGGTTGAGCGACAATTTGATAAAAGAGTTAAAATTTTGAAAAGTGATAACGAGACTGAGTTTATATGCCTGAAACAATACATTCTTAACAATGAGATTATTTTCCAAACTTCTTGTGTGGGAACCCCTCAATAGAATAAGAGGTTAGAAAGAAAGCACCATCATATTTTGAAGGAAGTAAGAGCATTGCGTTTTCAGGGATCCCTTCCTATTGATTTTTTGAGGGAATGTGTGTTGACAGTTGGGTACTTAATAAATAGAATTCCTTCCTCAGTTTTGGATAGGCAAACACCTTTTAGTGTCATGTATAGTAAAGAACCTTCTTATAGTCACTTGCATGTTTTGGGATGCCTATGTTATGCACATGTGAAGTCGGGAGACCAATTTGCAAGTTGGAGTCAGCAATGTGTCATTGTTGGGTATCCCTATGGGAAAAAAGGATGGTGTTTGTTTGATTTAGATAAATGAGATTTTCTGGACTCGGGATGTAGTGTTCTCGGAAGACATATTTCCCTTTGCCAACACTCCTACACTTGATACTTATGGTTCAAACAATTTTGAGCTAAGTTATGAGGCCCTTGAGAACCTTTTTGTGTCAGCATTAAGTGAGGGTGCTTTTGTAACATCCTAGTTTTTTTAAAACCTATCTTAATTGAAAATATAAATTTATTAGAAGTATATTAAATATATACGAGGCCTAATTAAGTGAAAGTTAATTTTGGCAAGGTATCCTATACTTATTAGTTGGCATATAAGAATTTAATACACCAATAAAAGGGAATTAAAATTAGAATTTTAAGAATTAAAATGAAAGAAAAAATAATGTCAAGTAGAAATTATAAAATTAACTCTCTTAAGGGACTAAAATGAAAAGAAAAGAATATTATCTGAGATAAAATTATAGTTTTAACTTTTCTACAAAATTTTCAGGCAAGGCATAAAGACAAAATGAAAGAAAAAAATGTTTAGGCCAAAAATTATAATTTATCATTTTTTAATAGGGACTAAAATGAAAATAAAAAATATTATCTTGGATAAGAATTTTAACATTACATACTATTTGCATAGTAAACTATTGGCAAAAACGCGTTTAGATACTATTTGCATAATGTTAAATAGCAACTTGCATAGTAACTTGAAAACTTCTATATAAAGCACGAACCAATCTTAGTTTTTTCCATTCAAAGAAAGAATGAGAGAGGAAGTAGAATAAGCATCTTAGATTTCTAACTTGCATAAAAGAAAGTCAGTACTCTTATTCTCTATATACATGTTTAGAACTGGATTATTAATATTTTTTAGTATAACTTGGTATGTATGCATTTGGTTAGCTTTGTTCATATGTAAATTGTCACAGGGTAATTTCTATCGACAGATTAAATTGAGATTTGTAAAACTCACCACTATGATGAAATTGGCCAATATTATGACATGATGATGATATGATGAGGTAGCCATAAGTATGGGATTGTGGTTACGAAAGAAACCAAATATGCATTGAGTTACATAGCCTAGATTAATGCCTTTAGTTCTTACAATATGTATGATAATGATGCTTGTATATTCTGAATAAGGTACATGACAACTGAGATTTATAATCTCACCCAAGTTTATTAACTTTTTTCTAGGTAAACATTTCTACAAAGATAAAGGAAAGTAAACCGTGTAATATGTTGTAAAATTAAAATGCCAATTGTTGTTTGTATTTTATGGATGATGTGTATAATATGTTTGAATTACATAACTATCATGAAGCTATTTGTATTTATAAATATGTTTTCATATAAATTGTTTAATATCTTTTTAGTGAATATCTTTACTATGCATTTTGATTTAGATAAAATATCTAATGACCTTATTTTGATTTGGATTCTATATTTTTTTAATATGAACTAGTCTTTTAAGAGTAATGAACCATTTTATACAACAAACTTCCACATATTATGTACATAATGGTGGTTGAATCCCATTTAATAGAATGAGCAGAAATAAGACACTAAAATAAAATTAAATGGTTCCCTTGTGGAGCCTTATAGACTTTGTACATGTAAGACTATTACTGGCTATGCCACCTAAATTACTAATTTAGATCCTATGAGTTCCTTAACAAAGCTATTAATGCTATAACTCTTGAGATCTATGACAAGATTATAACACCTAAATGGTCACTAAAAAGTGGGGCTACTATATTTTCTTGTATCTTAACCTAAGATTAAATTCTCAAATCTTAGGCAAAGGGGGAATATTTTCCTTGTCAGGAACATATTGGAACATGAAAGTGGAAACAAAACATACATTAAATTTTACGTCATAAAGGAGATTCCTAACTACCAAGAAAATTATAATTATTATTTTTTATTTTATTAAAAAATGACTAGACACACATAAAGTTTTAATTGTATAGAAGTAGTATTTTTTTTTAGGCATTGCAATTTTTTCTATCAGAGTGGTGGTTTCAGGCATAATTGGTATTTTTGCATTAATGATCAGTGGTTATATTAAGGATTTGTTATTATCTGGTTTTAGGTTTGCTTTGTACATTGATGTTAAGTGATTGAAATTCCTTAGGATTAGTGGTTGTTTAGTTTCTAGTTGTGATTAGTGTTTAAAATAATTAAGGGAACAAGAGTAAATGAAAATTTCTAGTTTTTTCTCCTAGAAAGATGATTAGTGTTATTAGGAATATGATTCAATATAATCAATACAAGCTTGAATAGATATTACATATAGGCTTTATGATTTATATATCTGACAATTGAGGTATAAATGCGAATAATCTACAAGTTCTCATGTGATCTGATTGCAAGTTCTAGGCACAATTAGTGCTTTTAGAATTATTGACTATAAGATTATTATTAGCTATAATTATTAGAAATTTTGAGTTTAGATTTGGGATTTATGATTGAGGAATATTTAGTAGAAATGAGTTTGCAAAATAAAGTACAATTCAGATGGGTTGGTTGAATGATTCAAGGCTCAGTTTGTCATTCTTGGGAATCACTAAGTTGAAGGAATTGACTATATTGAAATGTTTACACCGGGGGCCCAAATGGTTACTGTTACGATGTTTTTTACTATTAATGCTACCATGAACTGGGAGTTGTATCATATAGATGTCCACAATGCTTTTCTTGATGGTGATCTATATGAAGAGATTAACATGAAATTGCTTCCTAACTTTCAGATTGACTTTTCGAGTAAGGTATGTCGCTCACAGAAGTCATTGAATAAGTTGAAACAAGCTCATAAGTGCTGATTTGTGAAATTATCTATTGCATTCAAGACTTATGGGTCCCAGTAGTCCTAATCAAATTACTCTTTGTTTACTTTAAAGTCTAAGGCAATGCAATTGAACATGCTCCTATATGTTGATGACCTTATCATCTCTAGGAATCATCCAGATTCCATACAAAAATTTAAGTCCTATCTCAATGACTATTTTCACATGAAAGATTTACATGTTTTGAAGTATTTTTTGGGGACTGAAGTGACCCGTGGACCAGACGACCTTGTTCATTATCAATGCAAGTGCATGCTCAATATCATTTCAGAGGCACAACTATTAAGCACACGACCAACATTAGTACCATTGGAGCAAAACCATTAACTTACGTTGTTGACGAGCTCAGTGCTAAAGAATTTGGAGCCCTATCACCGATTAGTTGGGCAATTTATATACTTGCATTAGTACCGATTAGTGTTGGAGCTTGTGAGGAACACTAAGAAGCAGCTTTGAGGGTGGTTCGCTACTTAAAGGGTAATCTAGGGCAAGGCATTCATTTGAGTAGTTAGTGTGACTTATAAATACGTGGGTAGTGTGATGCAAACTAGGTTAGGTGCCCACTAACTTAGCGTTCACTTATTGGCTTGATGTTGTTCCTGGATGACTTACCAGTGTCATGGAAGATGAAAAAACAACATATTGTATGTTGCACATCAGCAGAAGCAGAAGACAGGTCTATGGCGATGACCACTTATGAGTTGAAATGGTTGAAATATGTTTTGTCTAGTCTTAAGGGTACGTCATTTGCAATCTATGTCTCTTCATTGTGACAGTCAGGCCACCTTACATATATCTTAGAATCCAGTGTTTCATGAGTAAACTAAATGCATTTAGGTAGACTGTCACTTTGTTCATGATGAGATTAGTTCTAAAAACATCACTCCTGCATTTATTCCTACACAAGGTGTAACATCCATAAATTAATGATTTTAATATAAGCTACCCATTAATCTCGTAATTAATGGCAGGTCATACTGCCTAAATGATTACAAGAAAAATGGTATTATTACATTTTTTAGGCCACAACTTGAATTTAGAGGTCAATGGCAGGCTGTGCCACCTATAGCGTCCTAAGAAATCAAGAGAAGACAAGAATGTATCCTTACTAGGAATATCTTGAATTAAATTGACACTAAAGGGATTCCTAACTATCATAAAAATATTAGTGTTCAAAAGAAATCTTAATAGTTCTCTCTCAAATTAATCTTATATTAACCATATAATGGCTTGGATGACATATTAATGAGATATAATACCTTGTTAAGGAATTCATTGACAATATATATTAAAGCCGCATAGCTAGCCATTACCAATGATTTACAATATATATTAAGGTAGCATAGCCTTCCATTATCAAATGGTTCACAGTATATATTAAGGCGGCATAGCTAGCCATTATCAAATGAGATTTCAATCTATCAATAAGTACAGTGTATAGGAATAGTTTACTCAAGGTAAGCTAGCTGACATATTCATGAAGGTGTTAGGTAAGTGACAATACAAGTTTATCCTTCGTAAGTTGGGCATTTAGGATCTTCATGACCAACTTGAAAGGTATGATAAATATATGTAAATATATTGTAATATTATGTTATTTTAGGAAGTAAATATTAAATTGGTCAATGGTATCTGATGATTTTATGATAAATAGCATGATTTTAGGAAGATTAGAGTTGTCTTTTTCTTGAGAGATATTTTTGTATATATATTCAAGTAACTCAATGTGAAAAGTGACTAACAATTCTCTCCAAATTCTTCTTCTTCCTTTAAAGATCCTAGTTTATGTAATTGTCTTGTCATTACAAGCATCAACAAAAATAGTAAAATATTCAATTTCTATAATCAAGCACTTTTTAGTTACACCAACTTGCACATAGCTACATGTAGTTCCAATAAATTAGCAATTTGCTATGTATATAACTGCAATAATGTTCCTTAGGTTCTCTAAAGTTCTAGCACCTTATTTGCTAGATTTTAGACAATGGAACTTTGGAAGATTTTCACGTACTTAGTAATTGATCTATTAGGGAAGAAATTCATTTCGATGTATGATGAGTAAGATTAAATATTCCTATAAGATAAACAGTATCTGAAAGGATGTAATTTAGAGTTAATAAAAATACTCCTAACTCTTCCCCGATCCAAAAAGAAGACATATATCTACTAAAGGTTACACAATAGAAATACAGTATCTTTCCGTCTAAAATTATTCTTTATTCTCAATAATTGAAGAGCATGTTCTAAACTTTTTTGACATAGATCAAAAGTGTTTCAATGAAAATACTTGGCCATTAGTTTATAATCTTGACTTACTAAAGTGGTATTTTCTTTTCCAGAATGACGTGGTTTTAACACTCACGTGTCATCCTAAAATTTGTCTATATGATTTCATTTTAGAGAGAATGCCACTTAAGTAGTTTCATGTCATAAGTTAATGGACATATGGGCTTCCATTTATTAATCGAGAAATATTGTCTAAAGGAATGACCATTTTGATTAGGAGAAAACCTTTAGTTCACCTTTAAAGGACAAAATATAAAAGAAATTGAACTTTAGGACTTGAATAAATTGATCATCATGGAAAAATTGCGCAACAGTAAAACCAAAATTCTGATCATTGTCACATTTTTAAATGTAATCCTAAATATCATACAATATCATAAAAACCATAATAATTTTATCTATAGTATAAAACGATAGGAGAAAATTTAGTAAATAATCCCTCGAGTTGGTCACCATTGCCTATCTTCCACCTTCCTAATGATCAGTCGGGAGGGAAAGTAGACTTTTGTTATATACACTAGCATATGAGTAAAATCACTGTTGATTATCATCATATTTGAGATATTCAAGCATTTATCCTTTGTCATGGCATTTTACTAGTTCTTTATATTCATCTATTCCAACAACTTAACCATCCTTGGAAAAGCATATTGGTGAAAAGTATTTGGTAAGAATCTCAATAAGAGACATAGTAATATGCTTGGTCCAAGATGACTTCACACCATATTCTCTCATCACCTAAGTTTCCATTTGATTATAAGCGTTTTTATTAAATAGACTAAGGCATCCTCCAAACACTTTCAAATCGCCTTTATGGTAAAACTTGAAACCATCCGACACAAGTACTTCATAAAAATTCACACATTATTAGGAAAATTGAAACCATCAAGATATGAATGGCTTATCTCAAGTGATATCCACAAATTGGCTCTCAAGGAGAAGATTTGAAGTTAACTCTTTAAACAAAAACACTACAACTATTAAGTAGTCACCTATGTATGCTTCATAAACAAAGGCACACAGAGACCAAGGAAGAATCAATGACCGAGGAGGGACTTGTTTGCACACACCATTTGAAGGATTCCATACAAAAACTTCCCTATCAACAAAATCCATTAGAAGTAGAAACCCTTTGTAAAAACCCATAACGTTGGCAGTATTCGGTAGCTTGTAGAGAGAAAAATCGAGCCTTATAATAATAGAATTGTTGTGAAAAGGTGGGCTTATTTAGGTTTAGAATATTGGAATAGGAAATTATAAGAATGGAGAGGAAAAATGCTAGTGGAGGAAAGGAAGACTTCTATTAGATTTACCATTTGGCTTGATACAATAATAGAAGGATCATCTTCTATTTCTAAGACTCAAGGGAAGATTACAACCATTCATTTAATTTAACTTCCAACTACCACTTACTTCTGCATTTATTTACATCTTCCAACTGACACCTATTTTATTAAATAAGATAATTCAAGATAATAGGCTTAAGTGCTAATGGTCCTAACTTGAATTGGATTACAAGGTGTAGATTATGGCTTATAATACATTAGGCCAAAATCAAGTCTAATTTTAATATCTCTCCCCTTAAACTTTATTTCTCGACTCTAAGCATACTCCTTAATCTTCTAAAATCTTTTTGCTTAAGTGGCTTGGTAAAAATGTAGCAACTTTTTCCTATGACTTTACATACCTTGCTTGCATCTCTTGTCGTGTAATGTATTCTCTGATATAATGGTACTGAGTGTCAATGTGCTTACTTCAATCATAGAATACTAGATCCTTTGCAAGTGCATGAGTGGAGTTGTTAATGACATAGATCTCTATTGCTTATTCTTGAAGCATATGTAACTTTTTCAATAAATTTTGATGCTAAATGGTATGACAAACACATGAATTTGTGACAACATATTCAGCTTTGCATGTAGAAAGAGTGATAATATATTACTTCTTAGAACTCCAAGTGAATGTTGTCTCTCCCATGAAGAATAGGAATCCTGTTGTCCTTTTACGATCATCCAAGTCATCAGCCTAGTCACTATCGCTATAGCCAACAAGCTTGAAGTTATTTGAAAAGAAATAAAGTACATTAAAGTCAATGGTCCCCTTAATGTATCGTAGAATCCTCTTTGATGTCTTTAAGTATGTCATCATTGGTTCCTCCAAATAGTAACTTACATGACCAACACCAAAAAAAATGTCGGGCCTTGTGCATGTAACTACCTTATGCTTCTAACCAAGCTCTTGAATTGAGTGGCATCCACTTGTTATCTATCTTTAAACTTTGATAATTTTAATCATTCTACTAAAGTATCGATTGCATTCCTATTTTCCATTCTAAACTTCTTTAGGATATCTCGAGCATAACCTTCTTGTGATATAAAGATGCCGTCTTCCATTTGCTTAACCTCAATCTGAAGGTAGTAAGACATAAGACCAATGTCGGTTATTTCAAATTCTTGAGTTGTTATTTTCTTTAAGTCTTTAAACATTTTTGGATTATTTCTTATAAAAATGTGATCATCTACATACAAGTAAACAAACAACATATCTTTATTCTCATTCACCTTAACATATAGAGCATATTCATATGGGCATTTAAGAAAGCCATTTTTTTGAAAATATTTATCAATTTTACTATTCCATGCTCATGGTACTTACTTCAAGCCAAATAAGGCTTTCTTCAACCTTAAATGTTTATCTTCTTGGCCATTTACAACATATCCTATAGGTTGTCCAATATAAACTTTTTCTTCTAACAGTTCATTTAAAAAGGCTGATTTGACATCTATTTGATAAATTTTCCATTTGTTGTGTAGCCAAAGAAATTATCAATCTTATTGTCTCTTGTTAAGCCATTTAAGCAAACACCACTTCATAATCTACTTCATACCTTTGATCGTAGCCCATCACCACTTGTCTTGCTTTGTATCTTTCCATTTTTCCTTCATCATTCTTTTTCTTTTTTGTAAACCTATTTGTCTCCAATCACCTTTTGTCCTTGTGAAAGTAAGGCTAGCTCTCAAGTATTGTTCTTTATAATGGCTTTGATTTCTTCACTCATGACATCTTTCCACTCCTTGCTTTGAACAGCTTCTTTGTACCATATAGGTTCACATCCAACAAATAAACAAAAAAGAGTGAATTTATTTAAATATTTTGTTACCTTATTTATTTCTTAAAGACTTCTCATATGTGGGGTTCTTTCATTTGAGCTTGCAAACAAGCCTTGACTAATTGGAGACAGAGATAACAATAAAGGTGGGCTTATAGGCTTCGGAGCTTCTTCACTTGATGGCCCTTCGTTAACTTCAAAAGAATGAATGAAATCACAATCTTCTCTGCCTTTCGTTCTAGCTCCACATATCTTCTTCATCGAACTCAACATCTCTTCTAATGACAATATTCTTTGTAATAGGATTGTAGACCTTGTAGCCTTTTGATCCCTTGTCATACCCAATGAATATCTACTTTTCACTTTTGTCATTGAGCTTGGAATGCCTTTGATCAGGTACATGAGCCTAAGTAATGCTTCCAAATTCTTCTGTTCCATGCTTCTTGTAGAGTTTTGCCATCAAGACTTTTAGTTGAGCATCAATTGGAAATATGAATGGCAAATCAATTGCTTCAACCTAAAATTCTTAAGGCATCTTGCATTTTAGCATACTTCAAGCCATTTCAAGCATAGTTTTGTTTTTCCTTCCAACTATGCCATTTAGTTGCAGTGATTGAGATATTGTTAAAGGATGGTGAATCCCATTTATATTACAAAATTCATTGAATTCTTTTTACATGAATTTGCCTCCTCTATTAGCCCTCAAAGGCTTAATCTTATAAGCACTTTCTTTTCTAATGAGAGCCTTGAACTTTTTGAATACTCTAAATGCTTTTAATTTTTCTTTTAGAAAATATACTCATGTTTCTCTTGATAAATCATCAATAAAAAGTAAGAAATAGTTATTCTTACCATAAGAGCTTAGAGTTATAGGCCACCCAAATAAGCATGTATAAGTTGTAAAGGCTCATTAACTCTTAATGTCACCTCCTTTGGAAAAGCTTCTCTAGAATGCTTTTTCAAGAAGACACCCTTCACACAATTGATTGGGATGATCTATTGAAGACAATCCTCTTATTCTTACCATAAGAGGATCATTAATTAATATACTCATGTCTTTCTTAAGAAATCATCAATAAAGAGTAAGTAGTTATTCTTATCATAAGAGCTTAGAGTTATAGGGCCATACAAATCAGCATGTATGAGTTGTAAAGGTTTATTAACTCTTGATGTCACCTCCTTTGGAAAAGCTTCTTTAGAATGCTTTTTTAAGAAGACATCCTTCACACAATTGATTATGATGATCTATTGAAGGCAATCCTCTTACCATACTTTTAGTTCACATTAATTTCAAACTGTCAAAATTTAGATGGCTAAGTCTTAAATGCCAAAGCCAAGAGTTGTCTTTCAAAGATATCTTCAAGAATTTGGCATCATTATTTTGAACTTCAATTAGGAATAGTCTATTTCTTGCCATTGACAATTTGGCTATTAGAGTTCCTTCTTGATTTCTTAAATAAAGATAATGATTTTTCATATGTATATCAAAGTTTTTTAAAAGTAATTGTCCTAAGCTCAAGATATTGTTCTTCAAATTTGGCACGTAATAAACATAAAAAATGAATTGGTGGCTTCCATCTTTAAGAAAAACTAGAATTTTAACTTTTTCTTGAACAAATATCTCAAACTCATCACCAAAAGTGACATGTTTATTAATTCACTCTAGGTTGATGAACATACTTTTATCACCAGTCATATGGTTACATGCCCTAGTGTCAAGATACCATATGCTCTTATTTGATTCACTATTCTCCTTAGTAATTAACAAAGTAAGCTCAACATCTTCCTTGACTGTTATAAGATTAGCTTTCTCTTCTACACAATTAACATTTCTGCCATTGGAAGAATAATAGCTAAATTTGTGATAGTTAAAGCATTTGATTTGAGATTTTTCATACCTTTGACTTTTGGTTCCTTTACACGTTCTCTTTAAGAACCATAACTATTTTTTTTCATGATTATTATAGTTGCCTCTACCTCCTCTTCTTCGGCCTCGACTACATGCATAATTGTAGGATCAAGCGCTTACCACTGAGCCAAAAGCTATAGCTATTAGTCAAGGCACAACTCTATTTCCTTAACAATGACCTAGCACAAGCGCCATGTTTCGACTGTGACTTGGCCCCATACCTGTACCTTTGCCATAGGACAATTGCTACCACACACCTTGGCTAACAATAACCACAGCTACGTCCTCACCATTTTCATTCTCTATCACGGTCTTTAATTCCTTTAAGAGTGACCTTTGAGTAAAGAGTTTGTTCCAATGGCTCTATCATCTTCCTCTTCCTCATCCTTTCTTCATGAGCTTGTAATGGCCCCATGAGTTAATCAATAGTCATGGTGTCTATATTTTTAATTTTCTAATTGCAACAACAATATGTTCAAAATTTGGAGTTCAAGATCAAAGAATTTTCTTTATCACTTGTGTATCATTTAAGGATTTGTCATTTCTTTTCATTTAATTAACAATAGCCAATACGCAACTAAAATAATCTAAATAATTTGTAGACGTACCTTCTTTACTTTATCTATGCCATTACGTGCATTTTGAAGAATCTTCTAATTTGGAAGTGGATGCTATAACAACCTCATCGAACATGTCATTATCCAAGTAATGGTGAATAAAAGTAAGCACTTGTTGATCCTTTCTTCTTGCCTTATACAAAGCCTACCTTTGGATAGGACTTAACAAAGCCTTATTTTGAGGTTTATCTTAACATTTCTCTACCATCTCCATACATAATGAGAGCATAGTAGAGTCTTCATATGAATACTCTAACTTATATAGTTATCTTTAGTTAAGTGAAGGAATAGGAAGTGAAATATGCTATTTGTCATCTTTTTCTAAGATGGTTGGTGTGAACACCTCACTCAAAATTACTTAATATTTTTAAATATTATTAATTAATAATGAAAAATCATAAAAAGAGAAAAATAATATAAACACCAAAAATAGAAAAAAAAAATCCCAAAATAAGATAAATAATGATGATAACTAAAATTAGAAAAAATTAAAATAAAGAGAAAATCAAATAGTAAGGAAATAATATAATATGAATAATCCTAAACAAAAAAAAAACCAAAAAAGAAAACGTAAGGGTAAAAGCATGCCATGTAGCTGACAGGGAGGGTTACACGCCTCCCCTATGGGCAAGCTGGGGGTAAGAATGATGGCTAGAGAGGTGGAAAGCTGTGGGAGATTAAGAAGCAAGACTGTGAGAGCTGTGAGGAAAAAATTGAGGGAGCTGGAGAAGACCATAGGAAGAAACGAAGCAAAAACCGAGAGCTGCTAGCAGGTGACCAAGGGAGCTGCTGCAAAGGGGACCAAGGGAGCTGCTATGAGGGAAAAATCGAGAGAGCTAGAAGAGAAGAAATCGTGAGAGTTAGAAGAAAAGCAAGACTGTGAGAGCTGTTGGAAAGAAACTGAGAGGCTGGAGATAGAGAGCTACTAGGGGGAGAGAACAGAGGCTGAGAGCAGCTGGAGAGAAGAGAAACCAAGGAGCACCAGCGACAGAGCAAGTCGACGAGAGGGAATACCTCCCCTATTCTGAGCGTTGTGAACAGGGGCAAACAGGGAAGGGGTGGTGGACAGAAAAAGCTAACTGGGAGGTGCAGAAAATTGTTGAAGCTCTCTTCGTGTTGGAGTCGTGAAGGAGAAAAAAAATTGCTGCAGATTTCTTCTAGTGCCATGAAGGAGAGAGAGAGAGAGAGCGTAAGCTCTTTTATTCCTAATGCTTTCATTCTTCTCATACCATGCTTATATATATATATATATATATATATATGTGTGTGTGTATATATAACTATACATGCGCGGGTGTACTTCATTGGTCTCCTGAGGTTTGTTTTCTTCCCATACCATGCTTATATATATATACTACACATGTGTTTATATATATATATATATATGTGTGTGTGTGTGTGTGTGTATATATATATATGTGTGGATGTGCTTTATTTGCCTCCTGATGCTTGTTTTTTCTCACGCCATGCTTATATATATATACTATACATGTGCTTATACATATATATATGTGTGTGTGTGTGTGTGTGTGTGTGTGTGTGTAAATATAGAGGTATATATATATATATATATATATATATATGTATGCACGGATATGCTTCATTTGCCTCCTGATGCTTGTTTTTTCTCACGTTGTGCTTATATGTATATACTACACATGTGTTTATATATATATGTGTGTGTGTGTGTGTGTGTGTGTGTAAATATAGAGGTGTATATATATATATATGTGCGCGGATATGCTTCATTTGCCTCTTGAAGCTTGTTTTTTCTCACACCATGCTTATATGTATACTAAACATGTGTTTATATATATATATACCTTTATATTTACACACACACACACACACACACACACACACACACACATATATATATATATATATGTGTGTGTGTGTGTGTGTGTGTGTGTGTGTTTGTAAATATAAAGGTATATAAATATATATATATATGCACAGATATGCTTCATTTGCCTCCTGATGCTTGTTTTTTCTCACGCCATGCTTATATGTATATACTACACATGTGTTTATCTATATATATATATGTGTGTGTGTGTGTGTGTGTGTGTAAATATAAAGGTGTATATATATATATGTGCACAAATATGCTTCATTTGCCTCCTGATGCTTGTTTTTTCTCACACCATGCTTATATGTATACTACACATGTGTTTATATATATGTGTGTGTGTGTGTGTGTGTGTGTGTGTGTGTGTAAATATAGAGGTATATATATATATGCGTGGATGTGCTTCAATTGCCTCCTGATGCTTGTTTTCTGTCAATATGAGATTAATTTTTGTGTATATATATATATATATATATATATTATTTTTATGTCAATATAAGATTAATCTTTGGCTTTATAAACAAGATTCTAAGAAAATCATCGAGTGAGAATATTGTTCTCCTCGGGTGTTTGGGATCATGTGAGATTTTAATCTCTTTAGATCCCAAAAATTAATACATATTTTTTCAAATAACAATAATAATAAAAAAATATAATAAGAAATACATTAATTGAATTTTTTTATTATTTACGAAAATCATCAAGTGAGAATATTGTTCTCCTTAGGTGTTTGGGATCATGTGAGATTTTAATCTCTTTAAAACCCAAAAATTAATACATATTTGTTTTAAATAACAATAATAAAAAAATATAATAAGAAATACTTTAATTGAATAATTTCTATTATTTATGAAATCATCATGTGAGAATATTGTTCTCCTCAAGTGCTTGAGATCATGTGAGATTTTAATCTCTTTAGATCCCAAAAATTAATACATACTTGTTTTAAATAACGATAATAATAATAAAAATATAATAAGACATATTTTAATTAAACATTTTCCATTATTTATGAAATCATCGTGTGAGAATATTATTCTCCTCGAATGGTTAGGATTGTGTGATATTTTAATCTCCTTAGATTCCGAAAACTAGTATATATTTGTTTTGAAATAATAATAATAATGCAAAGATGAATACTTTAATTAAATATTTTCTATCATTTACTAAATCATCGTGTGAGAATATTATTCTCCTCAAGTGCTTGTGATCATGTGAGATTTTAATCTCCCTAGATCCCAAAAATTAGAACATGCTTGTTTAAAATAATGATAACAATGATGATAATAATGCAAAAATAAATATTTTAATAAAATATTTTTTTTATCACATTATTTACAAGATGATTAAGATCGTTCTTTATAATAATTTCATTTGAATTTCAAAATAAAGATTAAAATCCCGAAAATAAACAAAAAAAATTTAAAAGGAGAGAAAATAAAGGGATCAGGAGAGCGAGATTATTCATATTGTTGTAAATTAAAATACCTAAATCAAACTCTAATCCCATTTTGTTTATGAGAATCTGTTTAATTTGAACTCTCCTATTCATATCACAAAAATTATTTACCATCAACCAATAGACACGCCTTTTAGGTCAAACTACATGGACTTTGATCCCTATCGTAGGGTACGTAGGCCCTAGGCTTTCATCCTAGGTCAAGTCAGCCATTTGTAAATATCTACTCGTTTGCTTCTATTATTGTCATTTTTATCTTTTATGTTTAACAGGCATACGCGTCAATAAAGGGTGAATGAGATAAATTTAAGGTCATATTCTATTTCAACTTACTAGTTTAAGGTAACCGTCCTTAAAGACGGGTGTTGTGGGGTGCCTAACACCTTCCCCACACTCAAATAAACTCCCGAACCCATCTCTGGTTGCGTAGACCATGTTGCCTTTTTCTTTTTATTTTAAATTGGTTTTCCAAAGTTTTCTGTTAAAAATTTTGGTGGCGACTCCAAACAAATTGATTTTCAAGATTCATTTTTAGGAATCAATTTAAACTTTTTATTTTCTTTCGCCGAAAGGTCGGTTATGACAGTTTGGTAACTCCACTGGGGAGAATTCGAGAGTCAAGCCTGTTTAATTAGTCATTTGAAATAATATGGCTTTCTTTTATCTTGGTTACCCTTGTCATGCTTTGGCTTAATTATTTATTCTTTTTCGTTGTTTTCGTGTTTATTTATCTCTTGTGATTACATGTTATGCCTGTATGTTCTTATATATTTGCTATTTGTACATATCTTCCTTTTTAGTCATATAACATGCTTAAAGTTCCTCATTTGCCATATAATTTTGTTAGTTTATTTGTAATACATGTGCTAGGATAGATAATATGTGGAACAAAACCTTAGGGTAGACAACTCCTATCTGTATTGTAAGTTCTTGGTTTCTCTTGCAGTTTATCTATTTGATAGATGAGGGTTGGGTAAACTATAGGTTCAAAGGTTTGTATTCTCCCTTCACACACTTAGCACATTCACATTATACCTCACACACCTTTTGGGCTCTATACCTAGGTCCTCGCTTGCCTAAGGTTAGTAGAGGTTTATATTGGTTTTCCTGTGAAGCTTTTCGCTTCCAGAGATTACCATGATGACCTCGCTCAAGTTGTATCTCGTTATGTGAATTTGACTAGAGTGGGATTATGTCCTCTTTTAGTCCAATTCATGTCGCAAGATTCTCACTCTTTTGTGTGAGGGCAATCTGGGAATCAATAATTCTCTAAGGTGTTAGACCTATCCTCAAAACTAGACAACCTTCTTAGAGCTTGTCATCTTTAGGGTAACATTTCCTCACTTAGGGTTAACCCAGTTAGGACACCAAGGGAGCATATTTCACTCTCGTTTTGCATGTTATCATATCATTAATGGCATAGTTACATGTTTTTAAAATAAATTTTTTTTAACTAGTTTTAATTATCAAAATGTCTCCATTTGATGCATTATTAACCTAAGAAATGAGCTAAAGTTGAAAATATGCTCTGCGTGGAAGTTTGGCTTGATGGTGCATTAATGGAGTTGGGAACTTTTAAAAATCAATAACTTTGGCAAAAACAATATATCAATGGATTATCTGGTTCACTTATCTAAGCCTCGCCCATGTGAAGACCTACCTTTCCTTGGGTTGAGAGTTTTATCTATTACTCTTAATAAATCAATAAGGCTCTTGGTGATTAATAGTGAATAAAGTGCTAAATCATTTATTGATTAAAGAAGTTTATGTGCCCATTCCATTTTATTTCTAACCAATGGACTTATTACAGCTTGAATCGTCATTTCTGTTGATTGGCATAAAGATATGATGGAATCGTTGAACACCACACAACCTCAAGACACAGTCCAACAGCGATAATCTCGACTGGGAAGAGAGTTAAAGTGAAGGTAGAAGTTGAATCAGTTGAAAGCTTAATTACTATGAGTGGGAAACTCAGAGGGGAACAGCTCCGCTATTTTCAAAAGGATTATGGAGACATCTTGGATTTATTATCAATCCCTATCCAGCCTGAGGAGCTTGTAGTCCTAGCCCAACATTGGAACGATTCATTGAGATGCTTCACATTTCCAACTTTCCAGCTTGTACCACGTTAGAGGAATACGGAGGCTTGATGAAAATGCCTGTTAACAGAGACACTCCTGTCTACTTGTACCCTGGGTATCTCCCTTCCAAGCACGTGGTAGCTCAAATCCTAGGGGAAGAACCTACACAAGTACAGTTATGCCGCTCTGAGGCAATAGATGGTTTATCCAGAAAATATTTAGAGAAAAGGTTAGAGGTATTAACTGAGAAAGGGAATTAGGTTGTTTTCATAAGAGTCTTTACCTTAGCAGTATATGGGTTAGTATTATTCCCATCGGTAATGGGGCTAGTTGATTTGGCAACGGTAAGTGTCCTATAGATGGTAGAAAATCACCAGGTGAATCCAGTGCCAGCACTTTTAGCAGAAACATTTCTGACATTAAGTTTCTGCCATAGATAGAAGAAAGGAAAATTGAAGTGTTGTTTGCCGCTGTTGAATATATAGTGGGTTAATCATGTCTATGGCAGGGAATACTAACTGAGTACGAGATTTAACACCATCCATCACCTGATCCGAGATTATCCACGCCATAAAGGGTCAATTCCACTACAAGCAAAAATGAATCGTGATAAGTGGATTAAAAAGATAGAAGAGCTTGAAGATACCACCGTTTGGTGGAAACTCTCTTGGTGGGAAAGCGAGAATATCATTTATTGCTGCGGAAACTTCCCTAATGTTCCTCTTATGGGTGCCCAAGGATGCATAAACTATAAACCTGCGATCGCGCATTGCCAATTTGCATACAAACAAGACATCCCATTTGAAGAGGCTGCGCAAAAAGTCAATTTCTATTATAGTGATCCGTTGAAGGTGGAAATGACCCATAAGATAAGAGATGTATGGAATCATGTAGTGTGTAAAGGGAGGTTCGAGCTAGGGAAGCACGTCGTGGCAACTACGAAAGGATATGAGGCTTGGCTCAAGGAGAAGACTGGTGGGACCCATCCACCCTTGGGGCCTCGCAACCCCTTATTGAGTAACAACCTACAGGAGGTTAATGAATATCTGGCCAAGTAATTAGAGGGTCAAAAGGTTGAGCTGCAAAGTTTGGAGGAATTAAGCAAAAGGCACTTGGAAAGCTTAGCCAAGTCATAAGAAGACGAGAGAGTAAAAAGAAGAATGGAGTTAGAAGTGAATACCGAGTTGAAGAGATTAAAGGAGGAAAATGACAAATTAAAAGACACAGTAAGGAGGATTCAAAGACGAGCTGAAGAAAGCAACAAGAAGGCCCTCTATTATCAAACTCGATTGTTAAAGGTTGTTAAAGAAAAGGATGCCATGATGAGGGAGGTGGAAGAACTCAAGTCTCCTAATGACCTCCAACGAGAATTGAAATGCTCGCCAAACAATTGGAAGAAAAAACGAGGGAGGTGACTAGTGTCAAGAGTGATAATGCGATAGCAGTACAAAACTTAATTGAACAGCTCAACCATCAAGCTGAAAAGGCTTGGTTGTGGGAGACTCGCCATGAAGAGCAAGTGATCGAAAAGGAAATGTGGTTAGAGCGCTTCAGAAGAATAATTCTATTCGCCAATGATTTTATTCCTAAATTCACTTATGCATATAGACAAGCTAAAGGGCACACCATCCCTACAAAGACTCTTGCAACTATAACCAAATTTTTCACCTTGTGTCATAACCTTATGGAAGATCTAAAGATGTTGATGAAATTTTAGATGAGTGAGAGAGGGAGATGTCTTCAATATTTTGTAATATGAATTCATAGGCTGGCCCACTTTTGATGTATAACCTTAAATCAAGTGATGTAATTAAACATTTTGTTTTTAGTAAAATGCATGGTTTCCTCTTTAGGTTATTAAATATGCTCATTACTCATATGTGGAGTGTCTGAAATCATGCGAAGAATGAATAGGTTGTGTGGTGTAAAATAGACCTGCATATGTGGACATTAAACATCCCTTACGTTAGCCATTAACTTTGTTCATTGTGTGATACAATATGTACCCTCAAAGATTTAAGGTTCCTATGCCCTTTATGCCAAGTCAACATACTAACAATACAAAAAAAAATAAATAAATAAAATAAGAACCTAAGTAAACACTTTTATTATTAAGGTCTATCATTTGTTTTCAAAATAGGTAAGAAGCCAACATTGCCCGAGGGAGAAAGAATCTGTCTAACCAAGCTCAGTCGTCAAGCCGAACGTATCTGACCCGGGCACATGTCAGAGTTATGTCTGTCGAAAATAATCGATCAGAGTCTGAGCAACGATTAGAAGCCGAAGTGGGAGCATTGAAAGATCAAATGGGGACCATGCAGTCTCAAATGTTAGAAATGATGAAGTTATTGCAGAATATGAACTCAAGTGTGGCTGCAAATAATGTTCCACCAAATGTCACTAACACTACGAATGCGAACCATGGGGTCCCTAGTACAAGTGTTGAGATACCGGGAGTAACTTTAGGTAGTCCCTTAGCCACAGGAGTGCCAGAACCATCACAGAGGCCTGCAGTAGTAAGTTGACCCCCAAATCCCCCGACTTCAGGGGTGGAAGGGCAAAGGTATTAGGAATGGACTCAAGGGGGCATTTTCACCTATGATCTCCCAGGAGGAGAACTGACTATTGCATTCACGGTACTACCCAGCCCACTGCTAATACTTGCCTCAAGGTGAAAGAGGATAATAAGAAGAAAGAATGGGAAGAAGATATAGCAGAGGTTAAGGATAGGCTGCGAGCTTTACAGGGGCCAACTAACTGGAAGTCTGTCGAATTGGAAAAGTTATGTTTAGCCCCGGAGGTACTAATTCCTAAAAAATTTAAAGTGCCTAAGTTCGCTAAGTATAATGGTAGTGGAGATCCACACTATTATTTAAAGTCATACTGTACCAAAATGTCAGTATGGTCTAGGGATGAAAGGTTCCTTATAAACTTCTTCCATGAGAGACTGACAGGTGTAGCATTGCATTGGTTCATGAAACTAGATCACTCAAAACTAAAAAGGTGGAGAGATCTTACTGATGTGTTTATAAGGCAATACAAGTTCAACCTAGATACAGCTCCCACATGAGAGCACTTAAAGGGATTGAAGAAGAAAGGAATTGAGACCTTTAAGGAATACGCCCAAAGGTAGAGAGCCACAGCAGCTGAGGTTCAACCACTACTTATGGACTCGGAATTATGTTCATATTTCATTCATACCTTGGGAGACCCGTATCGTAAAATCATACTAGGGACTCATGTGAATGAATTTGTCGACCTTATCCAGGTTGGGGAGAGAATAGATGCTGATGTACGCGACGGATTGTTTGAAAATACATCCACAGAAACCAAAAGGCCTATAAGCAATCAAAAAAAGGAAGGGGATGTCAGTAACATCCATGCTGCATATCAACACCCTCGCCCTATGCATAATTAATATCCCTAAGCACTATTTCACAGCCAGAACCCAACCATGGCCTACCAGCTGCAAGGTCCAGCTATGAGCAGTCATATGAGTTACCCAACACTGCCACAATCTCATTTTGGACCACAACAAATGATGGTCCAAAGCAGAGGGTTTAGGCCTACGCAACAGCCTCGCGATGATAGGTCATTACCAAACTTCAATGTCAGTCGATCTGAGCTCTTCCACAACTTGGTGGCAAAAAAGCTTATGGGTCATAAGCCTGTTAAGCCACTTCAGCCACCATTCCCTAAGTGGTATGACTCCAATGCTACTTGTGAGTATCATATGGGAGCTACTGGGCACAACATTGACAAGTGTGATGCCTTCAGGAGGCATGTTTTAGCATTATTAGACAACAATTATATTGGCATAAAGGCGGGTAATGACCCCAATGTTGTCACTAACCCTTTGCCAAATCATGATAAGGGGAAACAAGTGTCCATGATAGACGGAGAAGAGCTCAGCTTGAAAAACTTGACAGACGTATCATGCACCATACGACAGTTATATGAAAGTTTGAAGGACGCTAATTATATTTCCACTCAGGATTTAGAGCAGAACATGCTTAAAAGGTTGCAAAACAATTACTATGAGTTTCATGAATGAGAAGTGGGGCACGACATTGAAGACTATGGGCAATTTAAGGAGTTAGCACAAAGAATGATGACGTTGGGAGTTCTAACCATCAAAAGGACTCAAGAACCCACTGAAGGGAATGTGTGTGTCACAGAGAAGGATAGTACCAAGACCAAGGGATTGTCTAACCCCACGAAACCTAAGAGCTCTTTCCTAGTAGTTAATAAGCCAATCTATGAAGTTAAGAAGTCACTTTAGCCTAAAGCAATTATGACCTACAAGGTACAATAGAAGGATCCTTGCTCGTTATACCTGTACCGATGCCCAGCAAAAATTCGACCGCTATCATTCATGTGCTATCTCCATTTCCATATTAGAGCAATCACACTGTACCATGGAATTATGGTCTAAAAATAGAATACTCACATGATAATAAGGCATAAGGAAAAAGGCCTGTCACAGAGAAAGTGCATTAAAAAATCATAGGAGGAATTACTCACAGTGGTTGGGTATACTTCAAGGACGTAGAAGGAACTCCAAACCCGAACTTGGAAGTAGGTGAAAGCTCAAACCTAATAAAGGCCCCTAGGAAAGGAGAATGAGAGGAAACAAAGGAGTTCTTAAAAATTATGAAGCAGAGCGAGTACGATGCAGTCGATCAACTGCGAAAAACACCAGCTCGAATTTCAATCTTGACCCTCATAATGAATTCAAAGGCCCACCAAAAGGTGTTATAGAGCATGTCAGATGAAGCCTATGTGCATCCTGATATTACCCCAGAAAAAGTGGTGAACATGATAAATGCGGTAAAAAAAACTTCACCTTAATCTCCTTTTTTGAGGACGAGATACACCCCGCGCTGGCCAGAAAACCCAAAGCCCTCCACGTTACTTTGAAATGCTATGGGTATGTAATTGCTAAAGTACTCATTGATGGAGGGTCAACCCTAAACGTCCTGCCCTTATCCACTTTAGGGCAGTTACCGGTCAAGAAATCATGTATTGAGCATAATGACATGGTAGTGAAGGCCTTTGACGGCACAAGGAGGGAAGTAATTAGAAAGATTGAGCTCCCTGTGGAAATTGGTCCAAACCTATTTACTGTCAAGTTCCAGGTCATGGACATTGATGCGACATATACGATGCTCCTGGGAAGACCTTGGATTCATACGGCTGGTGCAGTCCCATCAAACGTGCATCAAAGGATCAAGTACATTGATGAAGGGAAACTCATCACGGTAAAAGGTGAAGAAGAGATTATCATTAGCAAACCAAGCACAGTGCCCTACATTTAGAATTCCAAACAGGTTATAGACAGCTCCTACCAAAGTCTGGAGGTGTTAGAAACTGGAAAATCTACAAAAGGCGCCAATCGGAGCCCATTAGGAGTGGAGGGATCCCCCAAGGATGTCAACTAAGTAGTGGCTAAGATCATGAAGAATAATGGGTATCAAAAAGGAAAAGGATTGGGTGCAAAGCTACAAGGAATAGGAGAACCAGTTGAATTGCCTGAAAACCCGGGATGACAAAGGTTAGGATACGAGCTAACTGTGGAGACTTTCAAGGCGCGATGGAAGGAGGGTAAGCCGATAGGAAAAATGGAAATTCCCCATATTCGAGAAACATTTCCTAGTTCTGTTGAGATAATACACCTAAGCGACCTGGTTGTAATGGCAAGTGAAGAAGAAAGAGATCACATGAAAGCCATGTGGATCCAGCTGGACGAGCTAGGAGAAGCACTTAACAATTAGGATTTTGAAATGTTGTCAGATGTCATGTCATTAGAGTAATATTTTGAATATCATTTCAAGTGTTTTGTAATAGTTAACAATTCGAATTTTATTTTGAATATCGAATGGATGCAGCAATTTTAATCTTTTTGCCAAAATCTTGTTTAAATCCTGTCTTTTCATATTTATTCTTGCCTTCTCTACCCACTTTCTAGGGAGTTTGAATCCTCAGAACTCTTGTCTAAAGTAGAAGCACTTGGGCACTGTTTGAATGAGCCACATGTTGTCTCGGATACAAATGACTTAGAAATTGATAATAATGATGAGTTATCTCAAACCGTCACTAAAATAATAGAATCTTTGAAAAAAGGGATCACTCCACATAAAGAAATCACCAAAGTAATTAATATGGGGCCAGAGAATGACAAAAAGGAGTTAAAAATAGTGGATAATCTTGAAAGGGAAGAAATGATCAATTTGTTTAAAGAATATATGGATGTGTTTGTGTGGTCATACTAGGACATGTCAGGAATAGATCCTGAAGTTGCTATCACAAAATACCTTTTTACTCTAATGTGGGGCCTAAGAAACAAAAATTAAGGAGGATGAGCCCAGAAATGTCCCTCAAAATCAAGGAGGAAGTAATGAAGCAATGCGATGTTGGTTTTCTAAAAGTTGCTAAATACCGTAAATGGGTTGCGAACATAGTCCCCGTACCAAAGAAAGATGGGTGAGTGAAAATGTCCATCGATTATAGAGACTTAAACCAGGTTAGCCCAAAAGATGACTTTCCTTTACCTCACATTGATGTTCTAGTTGACAATACAGCAAAAAGCTTCAGATATTCCTTCATGGATGGATATTTTGGCTACAATCAAATTCCCATGCACCCCGATGATAAAGAGAAAACCACTTTCATCACTCAATAGGGAACCTTCTGCTACAAGGTAATGCCTTTTGGGCTTAAAAACGCTGGAGCCACCTATCAATGCGCAATGGTAGTCCTATTTCATGACTTGATGCATAAAGAAATAGAGGTATATGTGGATGACATGGTCACTAAATTAGTCGAAGGAGAAAGTCATGTGGCTGTGTTACAAAAGCTCTTTGAAAGACTGCGAAAGTACAAACTCCTATTGAATCCTAGTAAGTGTGTATTCGGGGCCACATCGGGGAAGCTTTTGAGGTTCATTGTCAGTAACCAGGGAATAAAAGTATGCCCCGATAAAATTAAGGCAATTCATAACATGCCACCACCAAGTACGGAAACGAAAGTTAAGGGGTTCTTGGGACGTTTGAATTACGTAGCTAGGTTCATTGCAAACCTAACTGCCACTTGCAAACCAATATTCAAATTGTTACTCAAGAATCAACCAGGGGAATGGGATGAGACTTGTCAACAAGCACTTGATAAGATAAAAGAATACCTTTTGAATCCCCCTGTCTTGGTACCACCTAGC
Source organism: Delonix regia (assembly GCA_037074485.1). NCBI lineage: Eukaryota > Viridiplantae > Streptophyta > Magnoliopsida > Fabales > Fabaceae > Delonix > Delonix regia. The sequence continues at coordinate 34,430,676 of CM073454.1, forward strand.
CGAGGCGGCCCCCTATCCTTTATCTGACGATCCGACCGAGGTCCATGGGTGCCGTGTTAGGACAACATGATGAGTCGGGAAGAAAAGAGCAAGTGATTTATTACCTAAGCAAGAAGTTTAATGAATGTGAGTCATGGTATCCGTTAATTGAAAAGACTTGTTGTGACCTCGTGTGGACCACAAAGAGACTGAGGTAGTACATGCTATATCATGATACATGGTTGATCTCTAGGATGGATCCAATCAAATACATCTTCGAGAGTCCTCATGTATCAGGAAGAGTCCAAAGTGGCAGGTGATACTCTCAAAATATGACATAAAGTATATGACCAGCAAATCAGTCAAAGGGAGCATTATAGCCGAGCATTTGGTGGCTAGTCCCTTGGATGAATACTAACCGCTGGATTACCAATTCCCAGATGAGGATATCCTGATAGTGGAAGAAGTTGAACTAAAGGAGGTCAAGTGGACAATGTATTTTGATGGGGCTGCCAATGTACATGGTAGTGGACTAGAGGCTGTGATAACATCGCCTAAGGGTAAGCAGTATCCAGTAGCAATCAAGCTCAGTTTCGACTGCACGAATAATGTGGCAGAATATGAGGCTTGTGTCAATGGCCTGCAAGCTGCCTTAAAGTTAGGTGTCAAAGAGCTTGATGTGTTTGGAGATTCAGCCCTCGTAATTTATCAAGTAAAGGGAGAATGGCAAACCAAAGATCCTAAACTGATCCCATACCAAAGGTACCTAACAGAATTGGTGTCAAAGTTTGAGGAGATAAACTTCACACATCTGACTCATGATAAAATTTAGTTCGCTGATGCATTGGCTACCCTCGCCATAATGATCAAGCTAGACTAGGGAGTTAATGTGCTGCCAGTACAGATTGAGACTCGGGATACCCCAGCTCACTACCTAAATGTGGAGGAAGAGAGCGATGGGCAACCGTGGTTCTATGACATAAAAAACTACATCCAAAGTTAATAATATCCGACTGGGGCATCTGAGAATGACCAAAAGACCATTCGTCGATTGGCGATGAGTTTCTTTCTTAGAGGAGAAGTGTTGTATAAAAGATCATAGGACAACACTCTGCTTAGATGCATGGATGCATCAAAAGCATGAAAAATAATGACAGAGATTCATGAGAGGACGTGTGGAACTTATGCTAACAGCCATACCATGACTAGGCAAATTCAAAGGTGTGGGTACTTTTGGTTAACCATGGAGAAAGATTGCATTGACTATGTGAGGAAATGTCATAAGTGTCAGACATATGCTAATAGGTTTAATGCTCCACCGCAACCCCTACACAACCTGGTGGCACCTTGGCCATTCTTGATGTGAGGAATCGATGTGATTGGTCCTATCAATCCAAAGGCATCCAATAGACACCAATTCATTTTAGTAGTCATCAACTACTTCAAAAAATGGATAGAGGCATGCTCGTTCTCCAATATGACCCAAAGGGTTTTCCTCCAATTTTTGAAATTAAACATTATATGTTGATATGGTATATCAGAAAGGATTATCACTGATAATGCCCCCAACCTAAATGGAACTGACATTAAAAAGTTATACGACCAATTTAAGATTAAGCATCATAATTCTGCACCCTACCAGTCACAAATGAATGGGGCAGTCAAGGCAGCAAATAAGAATGTCAAAAAGATCATCAGCAAGATGACTATCACTTACAAAGACTGGCATGAAATGCTCCGTAAGCTTTCCATGGGTATCGTACAACAGTACGAACATCTACGGAGGCAACTCCTTATTCTTCAGTATATGGCATGGAGGCGGTCACCCTGGTTAAAGTTGAGATCAATTCTCTCTGAGTGTTGATAGAATCCAACCTAGAGGAGAGTAAGTGTGTAAGAACACGATATGAGCAGCTGAATATGATCAAAGAAAAGCGATTAGTAACTATGTGTCATGGGCAATTATACCAGAAAAGGATGGTAAGGGCATTTAATCAAAAGATTCATTTTATGGAATTCGAGCCAAGAGAGTTAGTTCTAAAAAAGATCCTCCCGAATCAGGAGGATAATAGAGGCAAGTGGGCTCCTTCATACGAGGGTCCATATGTAGTGGTATGAGCATTCTTTAGAGGTGCATTAGTCCTCGCTGACATAGAGGGAAGAGAGCTCAAAAGACCAGTTAGCTCAGATACGGTGAAGAAATACTTTGTTTAAAAAAAAAAAAAAAGGAAGGAAATGAAGATCCTACAATCAAGGCCCGTTAGGTCGAAAACCTGAAAAGGTGACTTAAGCAAAAGTTAGGGCAATAGGTAATGGGTGAAGCGAGGCCACACAAGGACTGAATCACCTACTTTGAAGGATCCTTAGAGATGTCTTTGTTAACCAGTTTCGAAATATGTGTATCCGAGGCAACACCAAGCGCAAGTGACCGGTGCCACCTGAAGTTGAAAGTCAAAGACATTCTAGTTGCCATTTTTGTTCTCATTTGCATTTGTATCCAGTTCATCACCCATTTTTCCCAAAACCATGTGATCTATCTTCAAATAAAATCGCTTACTCATTTAGTAAACTTGCTTCTTATTACACTTCTTCCTTCTACATAATCATATCGCCTTTAGAACTGCTCCATTCATTCAATAAGTAAAATAAATATTCAAGTAAATAATGTCATTCAAGATATTGTCTAATGATACACATCTCAGGAACATCCATAATTTTTAAGTAAGTGCTTTCACACATTTACAGGGAATGACGCTTAAATTATGAAACACATTCACATCTAGGTCTTTCTGTTTCCGTTATTGGGCTACTTCGCAAAAAGAAGATGAAGGATTTTCAAAGTCCTATGGTTTATTATAAGGAAGGGAAACTAAGCGTGGTAGGTATTGGCTCAAAGAAATTCTGCAAACCGTCGGATTAAGGATCATGACAAGAGAAGCTTAGTTAGACAAATTCTTTCACTCCGGTCGATATGGTTTTCTTCCCAACTAACATAAACTATGACACTCCTCTAGCTACCAAAATAAAAGGTTGAAGGCCTACGCTCACATAGCATTCTTTTATTTCTAATGCCAAGGGTATAAGCATCACTTTGGAAATTTATCAAAGTGAACAAAATTTTCATTATCCTTTTAAAAAAAAAAAAAAATGCATATCCCATGCATGCATGATTCACCACCCATGCACCCACCACACGGACAGAATTAATGTTTCAAAAAAAAAAACATATGCACCATGCATTTAGTGCACGAACACGTGTTACATCATATCACACAGGGGACCAAGAGGTGTTTCTAAAAGAGCCACATCCCTCCTTGGCACACACATTTTTATTATTCAAGAAAGGTCATCCTAAAGGATCACCGGATGATGATCCAAATGTTGGGGACAAAGACTCAACAAAGTTTGGATCTATCCACCTTCGAGAAACACTATGATCATGAAAATGACGGGCCTAGCAAGCAGATGAATCACGCTATAGTTTAAGCACGATAGTATGCATCCTACATAGGTACATGTATTGCACCATATGATAGTCTATTCCATGCGAGGTGAACACCTCTTTTCAAATCAATGTAAAAGTCCTGCATCGTGTCCAGGGCAATGTTTGCTTTTGTTAAAGTCCTGCATCCTATCCAGGGTAATTTACATTTTCTGCCAAAGTCCTGCATCATGTCTAGGGCAATGCCCACTGCTATTTAAAGTCCTACATCATGTCCAGGGCAATTTACATTTTCTGCTAAAGTCCTACATCGTATCCAGGGCAATTTACATTTTCTGCCAAAGTCCTGCATCGTGTCCAGGGCAATTTACATTTTTTGCTAAAGTCCTGCATCGTGTCCAAGGCAATTTACATTTTTTGCCAAAGTCTTGCATCGAGTCCAGGGTAATTTACATTTTTTGCTAAAGTCCTACATCGTGTCCAGGGCAATTTACATTTTCTGTCAAAGTCCTGCATTGTGTCCAAGGCAATTTGCATTTTCTGCTAAAGTCCTGCATCATGTCTAAGTAACTTACTGTTCTATCCATGCTCTAATTTACTTAAGAGCACATTTTATTCGTTCCTCCTCAACATAAGGAATGGTGTTCACGTCTTTACTTGCCCTTAAGTTAGGTCATCCCTTCACAATATTCGCTTCCTTAACTTAAGAGACAAGCAAAGAGGGGCAATTGTGAACACCTCACTCAAAATTACTTAATATTTTTAAATATTATTAATTAATAATGAAAAATCATAAAAAGAGAAAAACAATATAAACACCAAAAATAAAAAATAAAAAAAAAAACAAACAAACAATCCCAAAATAAGATAAATAATGATGATAACTAAAATTAGAAAAAATTAAAATGAAGATAAAATCAAATAGTAAGGAAATAATATAATATAAATAATCCAAAACAAAAACAAAACAAACAAAAAAAGATGTAAGGGTAGAAGCATGCCATGCAGTTGACAGGAAAGGTTACACGTCTCCCCTATGGGCAGGTTGGGGGTAGGAATGATGGCTAGAGAGGTGGAGAGCTGAGGGAGATTAAGAAGCAAGACTATGAGAGATGTGAGGAAAAAACTGAGGGAGCTAGAAAAGACTGTGGGAAGAAAGGAAGCAAAAACCAAGAGCTGCTAGGAAGTGATCGAGGGAGCTGCTGCAAAAGGGACCAAGGGAGCTGCTGTAAGGAAAAAACTGAGAGAGCTGGAGAAGACCATGGGAAGAAAAGAAGCAAAAACTGAGAGCTGCTGGCAGGTGACCGAGGGAGCTACTGTAAAGTGGACCAAGGGAGCTACTGTGAGGGAAAAATCGAGGGAGCTGGAAGAGAAGAAACCGTGAGAGTTGGAAGAAAAAGCTGACTGAGAGGTGCAGAAAACTACTAAAGCTCTCTTTATGCTAAAGCTGTGATGGAGAAAAAAACTACTGCAAATTTCTTCTAATGCCATGAAGGAGAGAAAGAGAGTAAGCTCTTTTATTCTTGATGCTTTCATTTTTCTCATACCATGCTTATATATATATACTATGTATGTGTTTACATATATATATATGTGTGTGTGTGTGTGTGTGTGTGTGTGTGTGTGTGTGTGTGTGTGTGTATATGCGTGGATGTGCTTCATTTGCCTCCTGATGCTTGTTTTTTCTCACGCCATGCTTATATATATATACTATACATGTGCTTATACATATATATATATATATATATATGTGTGTGTGTGTGTGTGTGTGTGTATATATATATATATATATATATATACACGGATATGCATCATTTGCCTCCTGATGCTTGTTTTTTCTCACGCCATGCTTATATGTATATACTACACATGTGTTTATATATATATATATATATATATATATATATGTGTGTGTGTGTGTGTGTAAATATAGAGGTATATATATATGCGCAAATATGCTTCATTTGCCTCCTTATGCTTATTTTTTCTCACGCCATGCTTATATGTATATACTACACATGTGTTTATATATATATGTGTGTGTGTGTGTGTGTGTGTGTGTGTGTAAAGGTTGAGGTATATATATATATATATATATATATATATATATATATGCATGGATGTGCTTCAATTGCGTCCTGATGCTTGTTTTTTGTCAATATGAGATTAATTTTTGTGCATATATATAGAGGTATATATATATATATATATATATATTATTTTTATGTCAATATGAGATTAATCTTTGGCTTTATAAACAAGATTCTAAGAAAATCATCGAGTGAGAATATTGTTCTCCTCGGGTGTTTGGGATCATGTGAGATTTTAATCTCTTTAGATCCCAAAAATTAATACATATTTGTTTTAAATAACAATAACAATAATAATAATAATAATATAATAAGAAATATTTTAATTAAATATTTTCCATTATTTATGAAATCATCGTGTAAGAATATTGTTCTCCTTAAATGCTTAAGATCATGTAAAATTTTAATCTCCTCAGATTCTGAAAACTAGTATATATTTGTTTGGAAATAATAATAATAATGCAAAGATGAATACTTTAATTAAATATTTTCTATCATTTACTAAATTATCGTGTGAGAATATTATTCTCCTCAAGTGCTTGAGATCATGTGAGATTTTAATCTCCCTAGATCTCAAAAATTAGTACATGTTTGTTTAAAATAATGATAACAATGATGATAATAATGCAAAAATAAATATCTTAATCAAATATTTTTTTTTATCACATTATTTACAAGATGATTAGGATCGTCTTTTATAATAATTTCATTTGAATTTCAAAATGAAGATTAAAATCCCAAAAATAAAGAAAAAAAGTTTAAAAAGAGAGAAAATGAAGAGATCAGAAGAGCGAGATTAATCAAATTGTTGTAAATTAAAATACCCAAATCAAACTCTAATCCCGTTTTGTTTATGAGAATCTGTTTAATTTGAACTCTCCTATTCTCATTACAAAAATTATTTACCATCAACCAATAGACACGCCTTTTAGGTCGATCTACGTGGACTTTGATCCCTATCGTAGGGTATGTAGGCCCTAAGCTTTCATCTTAGGTCAAGTCTACCCTTTGTAAATATCTACTCATTTGCTTCTATTATTGTCATTTTTATCTTCTCTACTTAACAGGCATGTGCATCAATAAAGGGTGATTGAGATAAATTTAGGTCATATTCTATTTTAACTGACTAGTTGAAGGTAACCGTCCTTAAAGACGGGTGTTGTGGGGTGCCTAGACCTTCCCCACACTCAAGTAGGCTCCCAAACCCATCTCTGGTTACGTAGACCATATTGCATTTTTCTTTTTATTTTAAATTGATTTTCCAAAGTTTTCTGTTAAAAATTTTGGTAACGACTCCAAACAAATTGATTTTCAAGATTCGTTCTTGGGAATCAATTTAAACTTTTTATTTTCTTTTGCTGAAAGGTCGATTACGACAATTGGGCTCTGATACCACTTTGTTAGAGAAAAGGTGGCCCTATTTGGATTTAGAATATTGGAAGAGGAAATTCTAACAAGAGAGAGGAGAAATGTCAGTGGAGAAAAAGGAAGACTTCTATTAGATTTACCATTTGGCTTGATACAATAATAGAAGGATCATCTTTTATTTCTAGGACTCAAGGGAAGGTTACAACCATTTATTTAATTTAACTCCCAACTACCACCTACTTCTGCATTTATATACTATATCTTTCAATTGACACCTACTTTATTAAATAAGATAATTCAAGATAATAGGCTTAAGTGCTAATGGTCCAAACTTAGATTGGATTGCAAGGTATGAATTATCACTTATAATACATTAGGCCAAAATCAAATTTAATTCTAACATCCCCCTTTAAACTTTTTTTCTATGACTCAAAACATACTCCTTAATCTTCTAAAATCTCTTTGTTTAAATGGCATGGTGAGAATGTAGCAACTTTTTCCTATGACTTTACTTGCATCTCCTGTCGTGTAATGCATTCTCTAATATAATGATTCTGTGTCAATGTGTTTACTTCGATCATTGAATACTAGATTCTTTGCAAATGCAAGAGTGGAGTTGTTAACGACATAGATCTTTGTTGCTTATTTTTGAGACATATGTAATTCTTTCAATAAATTTCAAAACTAAATGGTATGACAATCACATGAATTTGCAACAACATATTTAACTTCACATGTAGAAAGAGAGATAATAGATTACTTCTTGGAACTCCAAGCAAATGTTGTCTCTCCCATGATACAACAATGGAAGGATTATCTTCTATTATAGTTGCCCTTTAACTTGTTACAACAATGGAAGGACTATAAGGGAAGGTTACAACCATTCATTTAATTTAGTTCTTAATTACCATCTATTTATACATTTACTTACTATATCTTCTAACTACCACTTACTTATCCATTTATTTACTATATCTTCCAACTAAACTTAAGTGTTAATGGGTCTAACTTGGATTGAATTGCAAGATGTAAATTATATTTTACAATATATTGAGTCAAAATCATGTTTATTTTTAACAGATTTTGCCAAACTAAGGGCTGGAAATAAGAGAGAGCCATGACTTGGACACACACTTGAAATGCAGTAAAGATTTGACGGGCAAGCGCAGAACGATTTCCATTATCACTTCTTCAGGAGGATTCACCATCTCCATGGCTGCACGCGGTCACCGGGCTTTTAGGGAGATCCTTTGCCGAAATTGCTTTCATATACTGTATGGGTTTGCGCGGGGCTTTGTTGCGTTGAGTCCTCCCACGCGACAAGTAGAAAAGGTACGGTCTGCATCTTCAAAGGAGTTCATAACAGTGTAATTTAAAACATTGCCCTGTTGGAAAACGATCCATCTTCATTAGTTCCAGCGGTCTATGTTGACATTTCTTTACCAACGGTCCACTTGGGATGCAATCTATGTTGGAAAATTATAATTTTTATGATTATTTTTATTCTCTAAATAAATTATATTAACTCTTTTAGGTCTGATCAAATTATATCTAATATTAAACGTATTACACACAAAGTATTACAAATTTTTAAACTTCAAATTAAATGGATCGGAAACATTCATATAGTCAAAGGGGACTTGGAATTATTGACTCCAAATTTCCTATAAAAATTTTAAAAATTGAAAATAACTTCCCAAAATTATTGACAGGATAGTAAAAAATTACACCAGTGACAAGTGTCAGCTTTAATGGAGCACATAATTGAATTTGAATCCTCCAAAGTAGGAAGAGAGTAATATTAGAAGTGAAAGTATATACGGTATCAATTTCTTGTTTTTTTCACCAAGTTTTTTTATATTTTAAAAGATTCAAATGCCACCTAATCATATTGATGGAATGAAAAGACATAAGTGCCCCCATTGAAGCTGACACCGCTGCCTTCCGCCAATTTAATTTTTTTCTGTTTTGTCAGTTTTTTGGAGACTCGGAAACAATGTTGTTCAGTTTATGTTTTTTTTTTTTTTTTTTTTTTTTGTAGAGAATTCGAAATGAACAATTTCGAGTCTGCTTTAATTACATGCATGTCTCAATATATTCTATTTGAATTTTAAAAATTTATAGCATTCATTTGTAATACTTTTTGTACAATAAAATTGATGATTGAAATACTTTTTTTATTACATTTGGATGAAAAGCCTGTAAATTATGGAAATGACTTGTACTTTATTTTGTTACTTTATAAATGAGTTATTTTTTATTTGATTTTTGTAAATCTTTTTAAAAAATTTGGACAATATAAATAATGTTATTCTTAAGTTGATCTAGAATAAAATTGCTCTTCAATTGATTTATTTATGTATAAATATTTTTTAATTTATTCTTTTAAAAATAAAATTACTATTAATAATATTTTTAAAATACAAATTGAAAAAAGAAATATACGAATGATCATATTGAGAAATATATTATTTATGAAAGATTAAATTAACAAATAAATAAAAACTCAATGATCAAACAAAACAGAGTCAGAAACTTTTTGAGTTTGGTTTGTGAAGTTAAATTTTCATTTTTTTTATTTTGAATCAAATTACATAAATAGACATAAAATATTGTTTTCTTTTTAAGTTTCAGTGTTAAAACTTGTAAAACCATTTTATATTTTATAATGTTATTATCATGAAGTTAAACATATTCTTTATCTCTGGAAGTGGATACTAAAGAGATATATGACTTAACTAAAAACTATATATCAAACTTCAAATTTGGATTCAACCCATTTTTGTGGTTTAAATTATCAGTTTTTTTTTTTTTAAATATTTTCATGAGTATCCATGTACCCTTTAGGTTTAAGATTAATCTCATTAGGAATTCATGTCCCCTGTAAATAACTTTCAGCCAATTAAAAGCCTGACATTTAGAGTTCTTCCAAATGTTGTGCTCAAACATACCTTGATTATTCATTTGTGATTAAGTTGTTAATTAGTTGTTTTAATATAAAGTTGCATGAAGATAAGGTACGTAAATTATTTCTATTCAATTTTAGTTGGTTGGCTGGCTCTGTGCAGTATTCATGCGAATAGTATGATGATCAAAAGTTCAATACATTTATCTGGTTGGACAGTTTAGTTTTATTCTTTCACCAGTGCTATTTAAACAGATAATCAAATACAGTGCAAGAAAAATAAGCAAGTACAGAAATGCTAAAAAAAAAAACAAATAATTGAATAAATTCATGAAAATAACCATAATAGTCATGAAGGGATGCATTGAAATCTGGCGATCGAACTTCATAAGCAAATGTGATAAGGATTCGATGGGTGTGCTAGGAAGATCGTTCAAAATGTGATTTTGCGAAATGAGGATTGGAGATGAGAGAGAGCCATAACTTGAACACGGACCTGAAACGCAGCAAAGATTTGAGGGGCAAGTGTAGGAGTATTTCCAATATCACCTCTTTGGGAAGATTCTCCATCTCCATGGCCGCACGTCATTGCGTTAGTGCTTGTTCTTTGAGGCAGTGTATGAGCGAGAAGCTAATAGATCTGGGTGTTTAATTAACTTTTGGGAAAATTGATCATTTAGTTTTGTACTTTACATGGGTTTGGAGGTACACCAGTTGAAGGATTCCATATGACTTGGGAATCATAATCAAACGCTAGAAGCACAAATCCTCTGCAAAAACCCATAATTGCAACATAATAGCCTTGTGTGATTTTGTAAAATGAGGATTGGAGATAAGAGAGAGCCATAACTAAGAATATTAAAGATCAACTCAGGCTGATTCACTAAATATTTATTCACTCTTAACAACAATTTACCAAAAAGTGAGGAAATATTTCAGAGTGTATTATAGAAGCCCCGAGGCTTTGATTATAAGATTTTAAAGTAGTTGAGAAAAGAGAAACTTCCTCCTCCTTTCGAGATCTTGGACGAGACATTGGAGATTAGCCAGCATTCATCTGAACTTAGATTATAACATAATTTATTCCCATAATTTGTAATACAGCGAATTCAAATTTTCTTCCAAGAAAGTCAGTGTGGACCACACACCCCTTATTTCTTTAGGCCCGATTTCATAACCCAACGAATACTGCGGGCTTCCAAGTGTGGCTTCTACAAACAGCTCACAAATCAACTCAGGGTTGAATTGTATTTAAATACCATTCATGACTTAAAAATATCTAATCTAATTTTCATAGATGGCCTGAAGAAATTTATGGCCCAGGCATTTTTATGGATTGGTTTGATTAAGTAAAAGAATATTTTTATTCTTTAATTTTATCTTAAATTTTATTTTTATACTTTAACTTCATTTAATACTCATTTAATATATAGACTTTATTTTAAGTTTTATTTTTATTTTTAAATTTTATTTTATTTTAATTTAACTCCTTAATCTATTTCATATATATATATATATATATATATATATATATATATATATATATATATATTCTTCTTTTATGCGGGAGTTTGGTTTGACCGATAACAAATTTTTTTTTATGAGCTCTCCATGTGATGACTCTTCAGTTTCTTTTAACTAAATTATTTTTATTAATTTTAGTATTATATTTAATAATTCATCTCCCTTTAACATAAGTGTTTTCATGATTGTATTTAAAATAAAACTTTAGTTTTAAATTTAACAACTCTAACTTCTTTCAACATAAAAAAAAAAAAAAAAAGGTGAAAATTATACTTAATTAAATACATATATTTAACAAGTATGATACAAAAATACTTTTAGTCAATAGTAAAATAAAAATATTGTTAAATAAATGTATGTATGTCAATTAATATTAAAATTCTCAAATACGTAATTATCCCAACCATTAAGAAGGTGAAAATTATACTTAATTAAATACATATATTTACCAAGTATGATACAAAAATACTTTTAGTCAATAGTAAAATAAAAATATTATTAAATAAATGCATGTCTGCCAATTAATATTAAAGTTTTCCAACACTTAGTCATGGTAAAATAAAAAGATGATTAAATAGATGCACGTATATCAATTAATATTTGTAAGAGTAATGCAATCTACATATATATGAGATGCATTGATCAGACAATGTTCAACTGTCATACTTCCAACTCGGCCAGTTCTTCTTTGCTGTTCCTCTTTACTGTTCCAGTAAGATTATTTTTCTCTTATTGTATCTAATTTTAACATGATGTTTGTTGTAATACATTAGTTAATTTAACTTTCTACTACCATTCACAAATATCATTCATCTAAAATTTATAAACATATATAAAAAAGAAACTAATTTTTACATGCACAAATAAACAAGTTTTACTCTATGTTTTCAAAAATTTCATTTTTATACTTTAATTTGCTTTTCTTTTAATTTAACTTTCATTCTTTTATTTTTTGATTTATCTATTGATTTTTTTTTTTTTTTGAAAGATCTATTGATATAATTAAACTCCACAAAATGTAATAATTCTTTTTTGGAGATTCAATTTTACATGTTATCATATTATAACATAAATGTAATGGTGCAATTTATTTTTTATCTTTGCTTTTTCTCATTTTGGAGTAAATATCCTGATTTATATTTCGACATTTCGACAGTCTTAACTCTTAATCTATTCAAAACTTAAATATTTAAAACTTTTAATTTGACAGTGTTACAAAAAAAAAAAATAACAATTGTGTAATTTTTAAAAAGATAAATTGGAATAATATAATATTAACAGACAAATGTAATACTTGAGGTAAGGTTAAAATGTTAAATTGAAACTAAATAAACGTAAGAGGCAAAAAAAAAAATTTAAGATAAAATTGAAGGATCAAATTATAACCAAATAAAATTTAGAGACAAAAATAAAACCGAAAATAAAGTTAAAAAATAAAATTAAAAGACAAACCTAAATTTCAAATACGATTAAGGAACTAAAATGTACTTTTGCCATTTGATTGTTAGTTATTCGTGTTATTAAATTTGGTAGCTTTGTACTGTCATAAAATTTTCATGTTATACAAAAACAGGAAGATGGGTAAATAAAATTGAATCATACTATTTTAAAATTAAAGAGTACACGCATGTAAGGAATTGGCTTCTATTTTTTACCCACTCTCCCTACAGTGTGTGTAAATTCAATTAATAAAAATTCTAAGTTTGTACAATAGAATAACTTATTTCTTGCTTAATTTTTTTTATAACAAAATCATATTTTAAATTTATCATTTTTTTAACGATTTATCATTTCATTTATTCACTTATTTTATTTTCTAAAATAATTTTATAATTTTTACTTTTATGAAAATACTAAAATAATAATTTAATGATAAGTAGAGAATTAAAAAAAGCATTTTTTTTAGGACAATTAAATTTTATTCTTCCAAGTGAGTGCTATTTATAGGCATCATCTAATACCGTGCAAGAAAAGTTATGCAGTATTGCGGTACATGCACAGAAATAGTAACAAAAATAAACAAATAATTGAATAAATTCTCCTACCAGAAAGCTTAAAAAAAGGAAGAAAATTATAAAGTCCTAATCCGAATTTCTCTCGTGTCTCTAGCTTTTTTTAAATCTGTATCATATATGCCCCTTTCATATCTTCATAGGACAAGTGTATAATTAACTAGAGTAGCACTGCCTCCGATCATACAGGGACTCAATTATCATTTTTCACCTGCTAACCAAGAAATTGAGATATTAAAAGGACTAATGCATATACACGTATACATGTAAAATTGTACATAACCCTTACAAGGTTTAAAAGATTACCAATGCAAGATTTATGAACAAGATAGTTCTAGATGAAACCCATCAAGTGGTAAGTTAAGAAGTAAAAGATTAGAAAACAGTACAATACTTGCTGTTGATACCTGGAACGAAGAGGAAGAGCAATAAATATTTACTTACTATCAATTGTCTCCATAACAGTCAGCTGTTTCCAATTTATCCTACAAGATATAATCCCAAAGCAACATTCCGGACCTGCAAAGAAAAAAGGAAATCTTATCTAATGAGTTAGGTCAAAGAAGGGGACAAATTAGAAATATTGAAGTTGCAATAGTTGTTCATTATTTTATTTTCTTTTCCTTGCAACATCATACAATTAGTGTCGACTATTTAGATTCTATCCTTTCTAGCCAGTTGCTACAGCATAAGTCACAATTGTTAACCCTTGTGCTTTATGATAGTAAATAATCACATAACCATCAATTATAGTTGAGCATAACATGAAATGGTCGGAGGACCACCAAATTATACTTTTAAAGTCAACCAAAATAAGCTTCTATGATTCTCTGCCATATGACAAAGGAACCCAAGTGGGCACGGTGTGCCCAGCTTGTTTTCCACAGGTTCGGGCCCAAAGCTCTTTTTTCAGTATAATTATTTTTTTCCTTTTAATTTAGATTTTTGTTTTATGGAAAAGTTAACTAGTCATAAAGGCTAAACATTGGACCAACTGTGCAACCCACAAAAAAACTTTGGACCAATCAAATCAATGATAATAATGGAAGCAAGGAAGCATAAATTGAGACTCAATCTCATGTTATCAAATTGTATTGATGCAAAACTCTACACTGTTCTCTTACCTCATCAAAAACTAGACTGACAAACCTCAAGGAGAGCAAAAGGGTAGGCACAATTTCTGATACAGAGACACCGATGTGTCTTAGAGGGAGCAAAAACCATGGCAGCGCAAATGCTAGTTGTTCAGGGGTTGTGATTGTAAGGCAGAGGCTCGCACTTTGAAATACCTTTCAAATAATTGAAGACCAAATTCTCTGAAGTCAAAATGATAAATATATTTCTTTTTAATCAGAAAGCATACATGAGTCATGACTTCTGTAAAAAGTGCAAAACAAATGTATACTAGATTTCAAGGTTTTGCAGCAACTGCATTTCAAAAATCTATCATCTATTCCTTCCCAAGTTCAATATGCAGGAATCATTGAATACCAAATATGTACAAAAGTGAATGCAAAGTAGAGGTATAAATGCAGAATGCCACTTACTGTGAAAGTCAAACATGCAGCAGTGCTTGCTACAAATAAGCCTTTCCTTGTAAAGGTTAGAGGACCTAACTTCATGATTACATAAGAAATTCCCTGATTTAGCATGTCATCCCAATATGGAAAAAACCTTTAAACTTTTGGCAAGTATCTATGGCATGATAAGAGAGGAAGGGGAGGGGGGAGTCCTACTTAGTGCAATAAGTGCAAAAGGTCCTTCACTTACAATATGCTAATGTAAGTAAATGTCGAGGGCATCAACCTTCTTTTATAAAAATAAAACAGGGGCATCCTTCTTCTGAATCATCAGTGGAAGTAAAAATTCAATATGGACTAGATTATTTCATGAAATAAGCAATCAAGTAGGACAAATATGGTGTGCTTGAATAGGAAACACAAAACAAGTAGCACCCGTGATGACAGGAAAAGAAAAATAGAGAACATCAGATGGAACACAATATGAAAGTTAAGATGACTAGATTTGACAACACCATGGACAAGTAACCCCAGTCAGCCCCTCAAATTGATGGTCAACTTACCATATATAATTTTATAAAGTTAAGTAGTAAACAAAATATCAATATACGCATATGGCATTATGGCTTAACCACCTCAGCTAGCACAACTCAATTTGGCACAAGCATGATATATATATATATATATATGTGTGTGTGTGTGTGTATGACAAGCCAATACCTCTACTCCCCAAGCCAGATAAATCAATAGCTACCAATTACTTCCATCCAAACATCTTTTGGTAAAGTCCAAACTGAAAGCAGAGTTAAGTATATAACTAATCCAAATCGCATAATTATATGTAACCTTGCTGGTAGAACAACCAAAGGCAAAAGCCATACCTGTAAAATTAGACTTATTTAATTACCAAACACACACAGATGAACAAGAAAGGAAATAATGCAAGAATTTCAGCAATACAATAGATTATGTAATGTTAAACAATTGCTGATCATTCCAACATGATTAACAGATGATCAGAACTCTTTAAAATTTATAGAGTCGACCAAATGCAATCCAGCATGCATCAAAATCATCATCAGTACCATGCTCAAGGAACTTTCTTGAAGTCCTCACTCCTCAACTAATCAAAAAGTAAGTGTCATATAATGATTTAATGATTATCATAAAATTCAAAAAAAATAATAATAATAAAGACCGCACCCAATGAAAGAAATTGGTTTCAGGTCCCCTAATGCAAATTGGTGGCACTACCACATGAATGATTGATTCAATACCATATGGGCAACACCACACTTTTAAGAATGATGCAAATTAAGAAAACTAGTTTTTTTTTTTTTTGGGCTATTAAACAAGGAAACTAGGGTTTTTCTTTTCCTATTTTAGTTATTAGATTAGGAAACTAGATTTCATTTGTTTTGGCTATTAAACTAGGAAACTAGGTTTCTTTTTCGGCTATTAAATTAGGAAACTAGGTATTTTTTGTTTTATCTACTAAATTAGGAAAAATAAATATTATTCAATAATGAAAATTATAAAAAAAATCATAGAAAATATTATTGAGCTATGTAAATTTGCTTTTCATCCCTTTTTGTAAAGTGACGGAATCTTAGTAATTAATGAATCAAATGAAGAATTTGAAATCAAATTAAATATAAAATTAAAAATTTTAAAAATTCCAGGCGATCGCCTCCTACACACTCCCTGAATCCATGTTTGAGTGGGTACATGCCTCCCTCAAATATTTTAGTTCGATGTTTTTGGTATCAAGGGATAATTTTATGCCTCCATTTATTTAATATTTTTGAACCCACTAAAAATATGAAACTATACACATATCTTATATGATTGGTTCATGTTATATTTTATTATTTGGTATTTTAATTTAAACACATTAGACTCACATCTGTATCATGTATGGTTTTATATTTAATATATGTATACATTTGATACACTTCTAATAAGTAGTTTTACAATAATTGAGTATAACATAATTAGGTTCAAATATGTCAATATATTTTTTTAGCTAGACCTTGAAAAATTGTCTTGAAAGATACTACAAAATTCTTCTAATGTTGTTACATAAAATGATCTTTCAAGTTATTTATTGAATTATCATGATGTTGTTAAATGATTATATATTTTTTTAGTATATTATTACATGAGTTCTTGGTAAAATAATTTTTGGTACAAATACTCATTTACATTTAAACTTTCTTTTAAATTTAAGGAGGACAAAATAATAATATTATTAATAAGTCAATCTCATTTAGTTGAATTTTTAAAGAAAAAACTTTATTTAAAAAAATCAATAATATTAAAAATAATTTTTTAAATAAAATATTAAAATTAGGGAAAAAAATTCCCCACCCCCCCCCCCCCCAAAAGGTCCTAACTTTGCAATTGTTTATAGGTTGCTTGGATATTCTCATAAAATAGTGCAAGAGTTCATTATGTATAAAAGTAGATCCCTTACTGTACCACAAGGGATGTTGTGATTTTTTTAAGCTGTGAAAATGACCGTATGCAATCATTTTAAAAAGCTACAGTATCTTCTGCCATATAGCAAGGGATTTCAATTCTGCCTTATGTATGCCATTAATGACAAGTTGTCGTTCATACCCCACTATAAGTGTTTTCTTTTCCCGTCAAAAGGCATTCGTCCTTATGTGTTAACATGTCCATAATCTGATTTACTCCAACCATTGTTTAAGTTATAAAAATTTTACTTCAAAGAAAAATGAACAAAGAAAACAAAGAAAGGAGAAGGATAAAGCATATACTTCTCCCGTATTGTGCACAGCGAATATAGTGAATCCTGAACTCTTAGAGTGGCTGATTTCATGCTACGGAACGAACAACAATGGGATATTGATAGAGTTCAAACCACTTTTTGGGATGAGGTTATCTGAGAAATTTTAAAGATCCCAATTCGAAGCAAATCAGCGATGCAGGAAATGATAGAAGAATCTGGCATTATGATAGGAAAGGCCATTATACTGTGAAGTCATCCTATCATATCGAATTCAGGGAGCATCAGGACACAGAATGGGATAACAAGGACAACACCTGGAGGAAATTATGGAGTCTTGACTTACCCCCAAAAATAAAAGATTTTATCTGGCGAACTGGTAGAAGGATACTCCCAGTACGAGTTGGTTTCAATAAGAGAGGGGTCCATCAATGTAATCCTAAAGTGTCAGTTCTGCTAGTAAGAAGATGTCTTCCATGCCATAAAATGTTTTCCCTATGGATGCTCAAAAGCTGGCAGCTGGGATCAACACTGAAGAGGAAGATGAATCAGAATTTGGTGCAATTTTAAAGGAATGTAAGACGATCTTCGCAGGAAGAGACGACTTCAGTTGCGCTAGGATTAGGAGATAGGATAACTGGAGGCCCACCAAGTAGCTAGGATTGCTGTTAATCAAGTTTAAATAAAAGTATGTAGTTTATCTCAAAAAAGAAAAAAGAAAAAAACGAAAAAGCATATAGATTGAAATGCTGCGAGTCACATAACATGTAATAGGTGTGTCATCGTCGCCTCAGTATATAATAAAGCACTTTACGACGGCGATGGGGCGCCAAATGTTGGAAGGGAGAGTGAAAAATGTGTTTTAGAATATTAAAAAATTTATTGAGAAAAATATACTTTTACTCTTTTACTTATCAAAAAATTATCATTTTTGTATCTCAATTATTGAAATGTCTAAATTAATTTTTCATTAATTGAAAAATGACACACTTAATCCCTTATTTTTCAAAAAATTATTAAATTTAATCTTTTTATCAAACTTTAAATTCTAAATTTAAATGATAAATTTGATATCTTTTTTTAAAATGTAGATGACTAAATGTAACATTTTTTAATAAGTGAAAATTTATTTTTGACATTTCAATAAGTGAATGACCAAAATAATAATTTTATGGAAAGTGTATTTTACTCTAAATTTATTTATCATTTGAAAGCTGACTAGACATTCTACTTGTCATATTATGCACACTACACTTGCCTTCCATTAAAGCTAAATTAACAATAGGAACTAGCTTAAAAAATTCTGAAACTATAAGGATTGATTTGAAAAAAATAATGTGCAAGGACTAATTTACAAACTCATATAAAGTATGAAGACTAATTGTGCAGATAAATTCCTACAATTTTGTTCCACTAAATTAGGAGAATTACACAAAATAACTGAAAATCAATTTCAAAATAATTTGTGTTTTCCAAACTCAAATTTTACGTGTTACGAAACAATACGAATATATATATATATATATATATATATATATATATATATATATATATATACACACACACACACACATATATATAAAAGCCATATTCTTGCATTATGTAATTATAATTTTTTTCTCATTTGCCCCACTGCTAGTGTGTATGTAATTACATGGTCACGCTTTTTTTCATTTTAAAATTGCTGATGCCCCTGGCCAAATGGAATTTATGCAAAGTTTTATCATCAATTTTGAAATACTCTACTTGATGTTATTGGAGCCCGAATTCCTGTCGTAATTAATATGTTATGCCATCTAACAGGCCTTATATTAAATTAACAATATTATCAAGCCAATTAAAAATTACAAGTAACATTGTGAAATTTAACCTAACGATTACAAATCATTTAAAATTTTGATTGAACAATTATTGATAAAATAACAGAACATAAGTTCTACAGCATGTATCTTCTTTTATGTTTGTTAAAAAGTTTGAACAAAACTTAAATTACTTTTATTTCAAAATGTGACTCACCTTTTAAAGGATTTTCAGCCAATTGGTCTATGAAATGTCTTATGCAATTTTTAAAAAAGAATCATAATATATATAAAGAATACTAATATTTTAAGTCTTGTTTTGTACATGATACCATCATTCTACAAAAAATTGCACAGCTTTACAAATAAGAAATTGTTAAATCCCACAATTTACAACATAATTTTCTTCAACAGAATAATATTTTATTTTTTAAAAATTAATATTAATTTCTACATATTTAATACTAAAATTTTAACTTCTAAAACATATATCATTATCATTTCAATATAAGTGCAAGGTTAATATGTGAACAAGATTTCATCAGATCAAAAAGAATTAGACTGTAAACCCTAGTGTTTAAATTCTAAACCTTAAATTATGAGGTCTTACAACTCTCGAGGTTAGAAGTTGTTCAATTTTATTCAATAAAATTATATCCTCTATAATAAATGAAGGTAAGTTTTGTATTTGCATAAGTTTAATATTCACTCAAATATTCACCGTCTGTGGCTTGGAGCAACGATGATGCCTTGGAGCCTAGCCATTCTCATCATCGTTCAAAGCCTCAAGCGAAACAAAGGCTCTTTCTCACTAGCTTCTCTAGCTGCTATGGTGTAATTTGTGGTGCCTTGGGAATAATAATGGTAACTAGTAAGTATAATGCTTTTGGCACTCAAGAGGAAAAAAAATTGTTAAACAAGAGTACACTACATTTTTTTGAATAATGTAAGATATCACCATCCTTGGACTAAACGTGAACATCTTATATACTAGAGGCCTTCTTTTTTTTCTTTGGGCCTTTTATATACTAGACACCTTTAACAGTATAAGAGGTATAAGATGATAAAATATATTTACGTTTTTCTTTTTCATAGAAAGAATTTAATTAATTTATAATTTTAATGATAATATTAAATTTGCATCAGAGGCAGAAAATCATGAAATCTTCCAAAAAAATGTACTATGGAATGGGGTGTGTTGAATGATTTCTGCCAATTAATCTTTGAAACATCTTATGCAAATTTATTTCTAAGGTCTTATCCTATTGTTCCAAACCAAAATGCATTTTTAAAAGGGTAACTCAGCCTGTGTATAAATTGGTGGAAAATGAATTATCTCCACTCCGAAAAAAAAAAAACAAATTGCCTAGTTCGCACAGTCTTTTGACATGGAGGATAAAGAAACTGTGTTTTGTTTCTTTTTTAAAATTTGTGTAAATATTGAATTTTAACAAAATTATCATAATTCATAAGAACAATACTAATATTTTGAATCCTTTTTTTATATAGGATACCATCATTCTAGAAAGATAAAAAATGAAATAGCTTCTCTCATGATTCCGCAACTTACCATCTAATTCTCATCAAGAGAATGATATTTTTATTCTTAAAAAAATTAGAATTAATTTTCTGCATGTTTAGTACTAACTTCTGAACTTTTTAAACACATATCATTATCGTATCTATATATCATCTAGTGCAATTCTTAAATGTTAGTACGCGAACATGATGTCATCTCGTTAAAGTGAATTAGATTGTAAAGTATGCCATTTAGCAGCTTTTTATATTAAAAATATTCAAATTTTTTAATAGGATGATAAAATTTTTTAAACAATTTAATATTCACAGTTAAAGAAAAACAAAAACCACACAAATATTTCGCGACAATCTTTCATACTGCTTCCGAAAATACAAGGTGTCTTATGCACACCTCATAACAATGCTATTCTCCAAGTTTAATGAAAGATCAATATTAATTCTTACAATCTCTAAAAGCTTTCGTAGTCTTTTGAATACTTGATACGATGACTACCAAAACATCAAAACCATGGGAGAAGGTTCAGTACCTGATCCCTCTTGTAGCTCACCTTTGCTTGTCCTCCTCCTTTACACCATCACAATTAGGGAGGCAAAGTAGGCTTTCTCTATATACACTTGCAGATGCCACAAAACCCTCTTGGACATCACAATATTGGCGATGTTCAATCACTTCTCCTTTGTCATTGCATTTTATTAATCCTGTAATATCATTTATTCCTACAACTTCGCCATCTTCAGTGAAGCATATTGGTGAAAAGAAATTGGTAGGCATCTTAACAAAAGACACAGTAATATGCATAGTCCAAGATGACTTCACTCCATATTCTCTCATCACCCATATCTCAAGTTCATCTGGATTTTTAATATCAATTAGACTGAGCCATCCTCCTAGTACTTTCAAATCACAAAATTCATCGTTGAAATCATCAGGCATAGGTACTTCTTGTAAATTCCTTTCTGTTAAATCGAATGCAATAATCACTCCATATGTGTCTTCAAGTGTTTCAACACGCGTAGCCAACCAATGAATAGCACCGTTTAAGATCGAACCACCCATAGGATAAGGATCGTCTATCAGATTGATATATCGGTAATTGTCATTCTCGAGTTTTTTCCAAGAATCAGTCTTCAGAGAGAAGATCTCAAGGTCGGTAACACAATCAAATGCAGTGTCGTCGTATGATGCTAGCACTATTAAGTAGTCATCTGTGGATGCGTCATAACCAAAGCCACACAGAAACACATAATTCCACAAAGGAGATTGTGGGATTTGTTTGCAGGCACTAGTTGATGGATTCCATATAAGAAGATTAAAATCATTTATCATTAGAAGAAGAAACCCTCGAGAAGAACCCATAATCTGGACATCAGCAAACTGTTTGCAAAGAGGAAGATTGAGCCTTGCAATAATAGAATCGTCATGAAGGGATGCGTTGAAATCTATCAATCGAGCTTCAGAAGCTATTGTGTGAATGATTAGATTGGCATGTGGGGAAGATCGCTCAAAATGGGATTTTGCGAAATGGGGATTAGAGATGAGAGAGAGCCATGACTTAGACACACACTTGAAACGTAGAAGAGATTTGATGGGCAAGCGTAGAAGGATTTCCAGTATAAGTTCTTCAGGAACGTTCTTCATTGGTCTTTGCCTTAGTGTATGCATTGCGGAGTGAGGAAGAGGCTAATGGTTCTTAAGGGAATAATCGTGGTGCATTGAACTATTTATTGGGCAGACTCGGATGAATAGAATGAGTCGTTTACTCCGTAAATCGATGGTGGTAGGTAGAAACTTATAAACGAAGATTTATGTAAAAGAGGGAGAATGTTTCAAAGTGTGTTATAGAAGCCTCGAGGCTTTGATTATTTCAACTCTTGTTGGCTTTGACTGCAAGTTTTTCAGGATGGTTGGGAGAAATGTAGAAGTTGGCTCCTTTCAAGGCTGTTAGATTCTGGGGAAAGTATACACTTCTATTTTTTCACAGTAGATGATCTTAAAAAATACTGACATTTGTACCGGTCATTTGTAAATTTGGCAAAAATTTGAATGATTATATATATGGCTTACATATGTATAAGCCATAAACTTTTATAATTTTTTTATTCCGTAGCTTTAAACATTTTTAATCATTCACATAGTTAATGCATTATTCTTTTATGTTTGTCTGTTATAAAGTTTGAATAAAACTTAAATTACTTTTATTTCAAAGGTTTAAATTTTTTTGAAAAAAATAAATATTTTGTAATAACATATTTGCATCTTTAGATAAAAATTTAACAATTTGAATCTTTGTTTAGAAAAAAGAGAGATCAGGATTCTCGACCTTAAGTCAATTGGTCTACGAACGTCATGTGCAAAGTTATTTCTATAGTCTTATCTTATTGTTCTAAACCATAATGCATTTTTGTTTCGGCCAATAAGCAGGGTGCATTTTTGAAATGGCAATTTATTGGCCTCCAAGCCTGAGCTTTTTATCCTGTTGCTGTAGAAAAAAGAAATGATCAACAAATCTGTTATAGGGAAAAATATTACATTAATATATTATAAAAATACATTTTTCCGACAAAAATGTTTACAGTTGGATTATATAGTTCCACGCAATTAGAAAATTTTATTTTATTTTATTTACTAGAGTAAAGGTTGGCACTTGACAAGGGTTGCACGAGGCAACTCCACGGCATTCACTTTTTATTAAAAAATTTATAAGATTACAAGAATTTTAATTAAAATTATATAAAATTATTTTATTTTATTATTTATTTAAATAATGGCATAAAATTTTAATTTACATTAATAGAAATATTTTTTGTTAGGAATATGATAAATAAAATGTTGTGGATAGATAAGTATGGGGAAAATATTTTATAGGGAGGGTATTTTTGTCATTTAGCCTTAGTTATGTTGCCTTGTTATTTAGGTTTTGGCTCCTCATTTTGTAATTTGAGAATAATTTAAATAGAGTTTTTATTCTTGGAGCTTTATCCTTTACTCGAGAAAGGATCATTATCTTCTATGTTTTTATAATTTCAATAGCTTTTGATTTGAGATCGTAACATATTTTAAAAAATTTGTAATAAAAAAGAGTTTCACAATATTATTATAGTAATAAATTAATTCTAACAAAAAGTACTTTAAAATTATGTAATAATAATTATTATTTGGTGAATGGGTAAATAGTTAATATTTATTTATTTATATATAATTTATTTTACTGAAATTAAATAATAAATAAGTACAATATAATGATATCCAAACAAAATTTTTTTATGCATGATGAAGTAAATCTTATATTCTTAATAATATTATATTTTCTTAGTTATCATATAATTTATTATCAAATATATCATAATATTTTATTAATTAACTATTTATATTATTATCTTATTTAATAATTAATAGTTCTAAAATAATAAATTTAAGAAATTTTTATTAATATTTAATTATTATTGTATCATAATAAAAAAAAATATGCAGTATTATCAAGAATATAAATTATCATTCTATATTTAAACATGAAATTAGTTACTAAATCTTCAAAACCTTTGGCTATAAAACCATGAGGACATCACTTAATGACTTAAATTAATTGCAAAATTTTAGTAATAAGTGACATGGTATTTCAGAAACCCAGAAAGAAAGAATCTTATTTCAGTTCTTGCAATTAAATGCACTTCAAATTTGTCTCTTGTTTTTAAATACATTTTTTTAAAATTATTGCTTTAAAAAATGCTCAGTTATTATTTGATGTAACACTTTTCAAAAATATTTTTTGCTTGATTCAAATGCTCTTTTAGACTTTTCGTTCTAGTGATTAATTTTATTTATTCCTATTTTCAAATAATTATACTTAGTAAAAAGGCCTAAACAATACAACAAAATAATATTAGTTTACTACTTCAATGTACTATTTAACAATAAATAAAATCCAAATATATTGTACTTATATATTATTTAATTTCTGTAAAATAGATTATATTTAAATTATTATTATTAACTATTTACCTATTCACCAATTAATACTTATTGTTACATAATTTTAAATTATTTTTGTTAGAATTAATTTATTGCTATAATAATATTGTGAAATTTTTTTATTAAAATTTTTATTTTTAATATTATTATATTAGTATAGATTTAATTTTTTTACTATTAATTAAATAAATAATTATAAATTTAATATTTTCATATAATTTTAATTAGATTTGTTTATAATTTTGTAATTTTTTTTAACAAAAAAATAAATGCCATGGGTTACTTGGGGTGACTCTAAACCCCATGCAACCCATTGTGTGAAGGGCTAACTTCACTAGTTGCATGGGAAAGGCCCACGTAACCAGTAGTCATTTTGATAGATATTTATAAAATAAAATATCTTTGTAATTGCATGTATTTCTATAACGCGAACGTAATAGTATTTGTCAGTAAAATGTACTTTTATGGCATTGATGCCATACTTTTTACTGTAGTGGTTATTGGTGATAATTATGTTTTCTTATAGCAACATTATCAAAAAGCCGCGGAGCCCGTGTATAAATTAGTGGAAAATTTGTTCTGTCAATTTCAAAAAATTGTGTTTTTGAAATCATGAAAAAATGTGTATTTTGTTTCGTTTATAATAATTAGTGTACATGTTGAATTTTTTAAAAATTTATTACAATATATAAAAAAAATTAATATTTTAAGTCATATATTATACATATTAATGTCATTTTAAAAAATAAAAAATAAAAATATTTTTCACATATTACAATTCATCGTCTAATTCGTTATAACAGTATAATATTTTATTATAAACAAATAGTATTTTTTTAACGTGTTTAGTGCTAACATTTTAAATTTTTAAATACATATTATTATTATTATTTCAGTATAATGTTAGGTTATAAATTTGGCTTGTTTTTAATCTTATTTTGATTTTATTTTTAGTATTTTACTAAGAAAATTAGGCTATTTATTGTTATTTTGATTAAATTAAGTTTAAAGAATGATTGTGTTGACATTGGAGTTGAAATATAGCGTGAGCAAGGATTATATTGTATTTAAGTTGAATACAAGGAAATAAATTATAGGTACAACTTAGTTTGGTGCTTTTAAAATTGAAAGTAGATAACTTATTATTTTTAACCACTTTTTCTTTTTTGGGCGTTGGAAGACAAAGGAAATAGGCTGGGGAGCTTCCAAGGTTGATTTTTGTGCAATTTTCACATTTTAAATCGAGGAAATGGTTGGAAATTAGTTAGGCCTATGAGGTTTTTATTTTTAGGTCAAATTTACTTTTTTAAGATACCACTTTTTTATAGCTAGGTTATTTTTTATCTTCTCATTCTCTCTCTCTTTTTCTCATTTAAATGAGAGAAAATTGCTTGGATTCAAATTACAACTTTGTAATATGAATTTTGAGCATAGATTATAGATATTTATAGTCATGAATAGCAAATTTTATCATTCTAATTAAGGGACATTTTATGGGTCCTTCAATGTTACGAGGCTTTTCTAACTTTTTTTTTTTCTTTTTCTTTGTTATTGGTTATTTACATTCTTATTTTATCTATATCATTATGAGTGGATAAATGATTGGACCTTCTTTGTCTTCTCCAAAATTGATTATATTCCATTTGGTTAGAGTAAATCTATAATTATTAATTTTGACCAATGTTAGTGAAAAATTAGTGTAAAGGATTGTTAGAATTTTTTCTTCTATATTAATGAAATGTAAATAATGATTTGTTGAACATGTCTCATGCATTGGCAGGTTTGAAATGGTGACTTTTTATTCTAAATGCAATTAGTTAATTAAATTTTCTTGATGCTTAGATAGAATTGTTGACTAATTAGATGTTGGGTTGAGAGCTTCTTTTAGTTAACATGCATAAAAAAAGTCTAGATTAATAGCGCTTATTAGTAACCACAACCATTTACCAAGAAGAGATAGAGAATTTACCTTAAGCAATATTAATGATCAACTTAAAAAAATCATGCAATACATCCCTTAGTTAAATGTTTATCTCTTAATTAAGTTCCTTTAATTTGCTTTTCTTTATAAGTGAATTTCTTGTTTCGAATTTACTTGTCTAATTTTTCTAGTTTAATAGTTGTTATTATTGATTTTGTTTTGATATTACCCCCCCCCCCCCAATTTTCTTTCGTTCTTTGATGTATTGCTTTTGGTTAATTTAAATTATTAGAACTGACAATACTTATGAATACAACCTTACTTACCATTATCACAATATATTTACATGAGAACAAATAACTTTAAGTTTGATGGATTTGACACCCATCATATATAATGTAATGTAATGTTAGTAAGTGAATAAAATGTTGAAGAGAAAAAATTTTTAAATTTGTTAAACTGTTGTTAATTAAAATTTTATATATTTAATATATTATTTACTCACACCCCCATTTAATTTTAAATGCTCTGCTTTCTAACTGAGTACTGTTCACACATGAAACGTGTATGTTTACACATTTTTGAGACGTGTAACAATTATATTGGAAGTTATAAATAAGGAAGCATTATGTTGGAAGCCTTTAATTACGAAAACAATGAAATAGTGTAATTATAATAAGCATTGAACGTTGCTATATTAGTATAATCATGTAACCTTCCAATTTTGTGCAAGTTAATTTATGTAATTACAAAATAAAAGAAGGAAAAAATTTATATAAAATTATTTATATATTTGCTATGCTGTTTTTTAATTATAACATAATAAGTGTTTGATTGTCCAATAATATCATGACATGTATATAGTTTTTACAAATAATTATTTTATTTTTAAATTAAATTTATATTATTATTAGTTGATTCAACACTTATCTTATTCTAATTAGATAATAGCATAATAAAAATATAAAAAATTGCATATAAGTTTAGTCCAATAAAATATTATTTTATTAGGGAAACTTTTTAACCGCAGGTGTTGGTTAAATATTTTTATTTTTATTTTCCAATTTAATTATCTTCTTTTTATTAAAATTGTGTTTGATTATAGAACTTTTTCAAGTAATGATACTGTAACTATGTGTCAGTCTCATCATATTTCGGATTCATCATTGTAAAACTATTCCTTGGTTTGACTCTATTCAACGACGGTCTATATTAGGTATGCTTGTTAAGATTAATTTAATTATATATATATATATATATATATTATTATTATTATTATTATTATTATTATTATTATTATTCCAAATGAAAAGGTATATATCGGGTTGAGGCCACGAGAGAGTATAGAACACAATAAAGTTTTGATTAAGAACTACAAATATAATATGATCATGAGTATGAACTTTATACAGTAAAGGAAAAAAAGTTAATACAATTTATTTTTTCTAACAAAAATTGTATTACGTTTAAGAATTTTACGTTTTTATATGACAATACCACCAAATTATTTTCTAAATATTATGTTATTAAAATAATGTTTTATTTTGTAATTACATAAACTAGTTGGCAAAATTGGAAAGTTATGGCCATGCTTATTTACATTCAATGCTTCCATAATTACATTATTTCCCTAATTAAAAGTTTTTATATTTATAAGCTTCCATAATATATAGCTTTCAATACAATTGTTACGCGTCTGGGGATTGTGTATGTTTACATGTTCCTGAGTACGCGTGACCATTACTCTCTCTAAGTCTCCATGGAATGTCTGAGATACTAAACTTTCCACGACAAACTTTCATATTGCTTTAAAAAATAGAATGTTTTACATGTGCCTCAATATCACAATGGTCCAAGTTTCATGAAAGATCAATTGTTAATTCCTATCGTTATCAGATCCCTAAAAGCTTTCCTGTATATGCTGATACCAAAACAACGATAATAATTTCATTAAAGTACAAAACAATGGGCGAAGATTCAGTACCTGATCGATCCTTCTTGTTAGTCATCACTGCCTGTCTTCCACCATTGATTCACTAGGGAGAGGAAAAAGAGTTTCTGCTTTATATACTTGTAGTCACAGATGCAAAATACCACAACTTACTATATTCACAATCTTCAAACAGATTTGTTATATTATATTTACGATGTTCAAGCACTTCTCCTTTGTCATCGCATTTTACTAATCCCATGTTATCTACTTTTGCAACAAGTTGACCATCATTGGCGAATCATATTGGTGACAAGTTATTATTGGGAATCTTAGTAAGAGACACAGTAATATGCTTAGTCCAAGATGATTTCACTCCATATTCTCTCTTCATCCATATCTCCATTTGATCAAGATTGTTACAATGAATTAGACTCAAGCATTCTTTAAAAACTCCCAACTCATAAGATCAATCGGTGAAATCATCAGGCATAGGTACTTCTTGTAAATTTCTTTTTGTTAAATTGAATGCAATAATTGCAGCACAACGCGAGGCAATGTTCGACGCTTGAAGACACAAAGCCAACGCATTAATAGCACCGTTCAAGGTCAAACTACTCGCACAAAAAGGATAATTCATAAGCTCGATGTATGCATAGTTGTAATTCCCAAATTTCTCCCATGAATTGGTTCTCACATAAAAGATCAAAATGTTAGTAATACAAATCGATGCTTCAATGTTGGATGATGTCATCACTATCAGGTAGTCATCTGTGGATGTATCATAACCAAAGCCATACAGAAATATATCCTTTTGACGAAAAGGGGATGGTGGTATTTGTTTGCATACACTAGTTAAAGGATTCGTATGACTTGGGAATCATTATCAAATGCTAGAAGTACAAATCCTCTGCAAGAACCCATAATTGCAACATAATAGCCTTGCGTGGGGAGAGGCAAATCGAGCATTTTAACAGCACAATTGTTATGAAGGGACACATTGAAATCTATAGATCGAGTTACAGAAAATAAAGTATCCGAAGGCAGCAAGTAAAGGATTTGATGGGTGCATTGGGAAGATCGTTGAAAATGCAAATTCACGAAGTGGGAGCTTGAAATTAAATAGCATCATAACTTAGATATACACCTGAAACGCAAAAATGATTTCACAGGCAACTCGTACGAGGATTTCCAATTTCTGTTCTTCGAGAAGGTTCTTCATCATTGCTTGAGATTAATAGTGTCCTAAATAACTTTTATATGAAGCCTTTCAAAACATTTAGATGGCGGGGAGATATTCTCTACAATGTAGTCATGTGAGGACGAAGATTTATAGAGTGGAATCATTTCATGTGAACGAATGAGCAAAACAATGTCATTAAAATTTCTTGAAATAATGTAGGGGCATTAAAATTTAAAGTCTAAGCTTAATTAATGATCAGAATTTAACAGGAGGCATGAGTTGTTATTAGTAAAGAATTTAAGAACAAACACAAAAGGATTGTAATTAAGCTTGTAATACTATTAGGAAAAAGTTAAATATAAATGGAATTTAAATACAGAAACATAACCGTATCTAATAGAAACAGAAATAAAAATAGATTTTGATATGATACTTCTGATTGAGTATTACTTATTATTAAGATGGAATTTAACACATGTAATCCATCTCTATTTTATGTGGTATTAAATTCTGTGTTAACTTATTAATTTTCTAAATTAATAATGGTTTAAAATTTGGATACCAAATTTATCCATCTCAATTTAACTAATTTTCTTTTTGAAAAAATTATAATGATATTTGATGCGAAATTCATCTCGTCTCTATATAGATAATGTATTTTAACATTTATACATTAATATTAGACCGGAATAGTTTTGGTGTCAAAACTTTTTGCCTCCAGAAATTTTAGTACGCTCCTTTTTCATTCCCAAATTTTTTTGTTTCGGCCATTTTATTCCCAGGCTTTTGTTGAGGCAAAACTAGGGCAATGGCTATAGAGCTTGAAGAGGGCAAAAGAGTAGAAATCAGAGAGGGGAAGGAGGCATGAAATTGAAGAGTAAAGAGAGAATAGCCATCAAAAGTTAGATTATGTTCACTTTGTCAACGAGCTTCCGACTGTCACTACTTGCACGAGAATCTCAACGTCAACAACGGCATAGTTCGAGTGGGAGGAAAGCGAAGCACCTCTGTTCTTCATGATGAATATCCCCCTTTCTCGTTTTGTTGATTATCATTTCATTGAACTTAGCCCTCTGTTCGTTAGTGTGGATTGAAGTAAATGAATATGGCCAGGACACTTCATCTTAGAAAGGGAGATTCCCATACTATGTTCTCTTGCTTTGTATTGGTTTTATATTGCTTTGTTCACAGTGAAATTTATACTGGTACGCTTATATATTGTGGCTCTACTTCAATTTTTTCTTTTTTAAACTCCTTCCCATATTTGAAGTAGAGTTCTTGTTGGTCTATGACTCTCTGCAGATATATAGGTTTCTTCCAATATTTGGTTTTATTTTTTTAATTTCATTCAGCCTCTTCAGATACGGGTTACTAATTGTGAAATAGTGCTCTGTTTTGATGTAATTTTTATTTCTCAACTCTATTTCTAACCATGTCTAAAGTGTAATGATTTCTGTGTTTGATATCTGGAAGTTTTAAGACTTAGGTTCCTGAAAATATCTTGCAGTAATTGAGTGTCTTACTTACATAATTGTTGTCAGAGTCAATTGAAAAGAAAATCCAAAAATAGTTGTTATCAAATTGGTTATACTCTTAGCATAATGACATAATTCTTTATTTCATAAATTTGGGGTGACATGAGGTGAAATGACAAAGGCATTCATTGCTGCTATTATGAGCTAGGTTCTTAAATGAGGCAAGCACGGTAAGTAGGATGCATGTAGTTTGCTTCCAGTGAGTGGTTTGATGTATTAGTCTGGGTATATCTTAACACATGTCTAATCAATGCCAAACTTAAACATACTTGCTTGGGCATAAAAAATGCACAATTTGTATAACTAAGATGGCTGTGTCATTGAATCTCAAAATTTGGACTTGTGATTTATCATGTATCAGTAGAATGGTTGTTGATGTATTTCAAGATAAATTCTATGAGAATTTAAATTACCTATTTCAGGGTCAGAAATCCTTGGCTTTAGATATAGCCATTGGAATGTGGCAACTCTTATTTACTGAAAAGAAGTGGCCCTTGGTTGATCACTGGTGCCAGTTTTTACGGGTAACTTACTATCCGTATGCACCTTTTTGGCTTTTGCATCTCTTAATGCTTATTTGTTTGGTTTTTGTTGAAATTTTTTATGTAACTTACTTATGCTTGACATAATAAAGAAATCTCTAGGGACAATGGTCTCAGCTATTGGAGTTTGCAAAGGTAAGCTATTGACGCCTTGGAATACAGCTCAGTTGGTTTGCCTTCTTGATTTATTCATATTGATTCATGTGTATATCTATGCATACACTTGGTCTCCCCTCTTCTATATCTGTCATAAGCCTGGCTAAGTGCTATTATATGCCATAAAATATAAAGAAAAGCAAAGCTTGTCATCTTTTTAGTTATTGTTCTCTTCGATGCCTATGTCTAATCGTCTTGCTAATGGCAGATAATATTTGCATAATGGAATCTTAGTAGCTAGGCTTTTGAAATTATAGTGTTTTCGATTAAAATTTCATATCCAATTGGTTATCATATTGCCATTTGTATAATGATTTCTTGCCTTTTAAACAAAACGGTTGATGTGACAATACTTGATGGTTCTCTGACCTAGAGATGGGTATTGAGGAACGTGGTTTCTTTAGATGCGGAAGGGACAAATTACATTGTGAAAATAGGCATATCATTTACATGGAATGCTGGTATTGTTATATTTCCAATACAAAAGCTAAAGTGGCATGTGAAGGTATCATTATTATTTATTATATTATGTAACAATTAATTTCTTATTTGAGAATTAAGGTTTGTAGTAGAGTAAATGGAATAACTAAAGTTCAATTAGAGATTAAGACTTTTGGTTCCAGGCTTGTTAGCCCTTACCTTGTAGTATCCTTGTAAAATTAGGAAACTTGATATCGTTAGGATGTTTATTCTCATCAGAAAATCATATTTTAGTTGCTTATAAAAGGCTTCTTGTTAGTTATTATGGTTAGCTCTTTATAATTCATTAATAACTTGTGTAAGTTGATTTGGTACTGTTAGTTATTATTCTCTAAACACAAATATTTTGGCACTGTAAGTTAATTTGGATTGTAAAGAGATTGCTTTTTCTCATCTTCATGAGTTCATCATTTTCCACTATAAGTAAAGAAGTTAGAGAGAAACACAATGAACAATCGCTGCAAGGTAGGACTCTTTGATCTTTGTTGGTGCTTATGTGCTGCTTTGTATTGATATGTGTTGTACTGTCATTACCATAGAATTGATTTTCCTTTTATTTTCATACCTGATGGCTGAATTCATTGCCCTTTGTACTTTGATGCTAGTTTTATTAAACTTAACCTTTATTTTAATATGCTAAAATGTAATGATAATTTTTATGTGTTTGCAAAACTAGAACTTTAATGAAGAAACAGTCTGTGGTTTCATGGTTTGATACTAAGGGAATTACAAAATTTCCAACTCTGAAACCAATCAAATTAGTGAATGGTTTCATTTCATTTGTATATGCTTGCATAGCCAAATTCATTACTCTCAATTTCCTGGATAATAAAGTTGTGCTATTAGGAAATACGTTCACCTCACATAGTTGATAACTACTCCCTGATCTGTCAAATTCTGGCTTCTTATGGTTGAATAATGCGATACTGTCATTGATCCAACCAAAGTGACTATTTCAAACAGTGAGCACCTTTTTTTTAGATTTACTTTCTGATTTATTGTTGAGTAAATATACTTTTAGTTAGTAAATATATCTAAAATAATCACATTTTCAACATTAGGTAAGGCAGAATAGAATTATGTCATATATAAAAACAACATCCCTTATTCGTCTTCAAGTAATTATTCAATCAACATGTATACAGCACTAAGCACACTTGCTAAGTTGTGTAATGTCATGACATGTAATGCATAATTATTGGTCTGGATGCTCTGTTTCCAGTTCAATAGCTAATTTTGTCTTAATAATGAAGACAAAAAGTATAGTCAAACTTGCAAGTGAGAAATGTCAACGAGGTTCAGTTCAGTTTCATTATCTTCTAATTTTTACTTTAAATCAATTATATATTTGATTGATGTTAGTATTGATGTAACTTGCAATTTATCATAGGAAAATTACAAAGAGCAATCTTTGGACAAATCAATTATTTTCAAACATATTATAGGGGTAAAATTTTAAATGCGTCAAATTAATGAGAGAATGTACTTTTAGAATAAATACAAAAATTGTTGTTAGATGATAAATTAATTGGCCTATACATAAACTACATCAGACACTATAAATTAGTTAGGTTTTTGTTCTTGTCGCTCATCAATTTGATTTTTTTGTTGTTGAACTCGTCTGTTTTCAAGCTTTTCTTGTGTTTCAGGTTAGTGATTCAACTTGATCTTCATCAAATGGGGTTAAAGCCAATTCGAATCTGACATCCTCAATGGCTTCAAAATCTTGGGGCATGGAGAATTTTTGGGCGAATATTTAAAAATTATTTTGTAGATATTGAAGTTGACATGGAGTTTTATAATTTAAAGACTCCTGTAATTGATACATTACTTATTTGTAATATTGGTTAATGATATGTATACAAGTTTGGACAAGTATACATCACTTCATTTAATATAATTTTTTTTACAAATAATATTATTGAATAATTAAAAATTATTTATCTTAAAAAAATGTTTTAAAAATAGAATTACATATAGAATTAGCAATAGAATGGTAATAATCTAATTGTTAATATGAGACAGAATTATTTTTATATATAATATTTAAACACAGAATTAGAGGCAAAATATGTAAATTCAAGTTTTAATTTGAGACGGAAATAATTGTGTAAAAAATATAAACACCAAATTAGAGATGGAATCAATAAATTCAAGTTTTTATTTGAGACGGAAATAATTCTATATCTAAAATATAGACATGGAATTAGAGATGGAATCAAATTGTCTTTCATAATAAATCAAATCTTGGATACCAATTTGGTTATTATATTGAGATGGAACTTTTAACGATTTGACACAGAATTGTTTTGTGTCAATTTAGAGACCGAATTCATAATTCCGTATCTAAACTTTTAAAGACGAAGGTTTACAATATGAAATTTTATTAGTGTCTAACTTTGTCTTGGATTTAGTTAGATACAGATTTTTTATGATTAGACACGAATTTCGTCTGTTTCTATTTGGCTTTTTTCTAGTAATGTAATTAGTCCCTTATCCTAGGCACAAATCCTAAACATTAATATATAAGAATCCAATGGGAAGAGAGAAGAATGGGCAGAAATAGTATAAAAGAATTAATCTATTCATATATGCATAGGAACTATCCATAATATTTCACTTACCCTGATAACCAGATTTTCAACTTTAACCAGCAAAGATTTAAAAAAAATCTGTTTGTAACTGATTTCTCCAAAGTATCAAATTGAAATTAATTTAAGATGCAAATCAAATCCATAATGAATAACAATTTAGTGATAAGAATAAGATATCTATAGAACAAAACAAGCGACAATTAGCATACTATCCCAACAAGAAAATAAAAGGAGATGCACTTGCATGCACAGGTCAAGATTTATTATATGTTTAGAGTAGGGGAAACAGGAGTTGAAGATCTGAAAAGTGAAACCTCAGACTCTCCCTTAAAATTTCAATATAGTAAACTTGTCTAATCCAAGATGAACGCAGAATGAGAGGCTAATACAGGATGCTGAAATAGTTAAATGAGTTGTGTGGTTGACAACCTGACATAGAGGAGAAGAGAGTAAAAGAAAACCAGCTATAAGCCTATAATAAAAGTCAAAGCACATAAAGGAAGTGGAAGCTAAATCAACTTAAATGGCAAGGTAAATTGTTTTAAGAAGATAGCCAAAATTCCCAGTTACAGAGAATAATAATCAAATGATATGAAAACAATCCAAGAAGTGCATCAATCCTAATAATATCATAAACTATCTAATACAATGAAGTAGCATTTCCATCATTATCAGCATTAGCAAGAAAACAAATTTCTAACTAGTTAATTTGTTACCTGTTTCTCAAACTTGTTATGAAATGGAAAAGAAGATGACCAGTGATAATACCTGAAAGCTGAGACAAGGATGGATTATTCCAAAAATTGCATCAAGCCACCTGATGATGAAGCTGCAGAATGAAAGCTCAGAGACAGCAGAAAATCTCTTGGCGGGTCAAAACCATTCCATTGTTTACTTGTAAACAAGAAAGCAACCAGCTCAAATTAAAAAGGAAAAAAATGGAATCATGTGAGAGAAGAAGGTAGGCAAGAGAAGAAAAAGAACATCCTTAACAACACAAAAGCTAAATCACAAACAGTAACTGAAGGATCATTTCAACATATACTTAATCATCCCACAACACAAAAGCTAAATCACAATATCAAGGTATTGACTTCAATGATAACCAAATAAAGAAATAAAGTGGTACATCCTTTCAATTACAAACATAGGTAAATACCAGGCAGTAAACAAGCATCAATCAACATTTACTCTTGGGTGATACATCCACTTCCACTTTCAGCTCCGCTTGAACCTCTTAAAACATCTGTAAAAATATTGAAAGCCTCAGCAAAACATAAAGTGAAAATCTCAAGACATAGATATATCAAGATAAGTTTTAGCATAATTATATGTGGCAATAAAGTGAGGAACTTACTAGATGCAATAATTTCAAATTCCTTAAACTAATTAAAATATCATTCTTCAAAGTTGAACTCTACAGGATTTAGCCAATTCAAAGTGCAAATTAGTGTTTCAATCATCCTAGGTAATAATGAACTCCTAAAAGTATCAAACACATGACCACTACTGCTAAAAATAGACTCAGAAGCCATAATGAAGACTGGCACGACTAACAAATTATGTGCAATTAATGATAGTCTTTTATATTTTGAATAATTTTCCCTCCATCAAGCTAAAATATCAAAAGAAGTATAATCATCAAGTACTTCAAACAAAAGATATTTCTCCAACTCGGTTTTCAGCTATGAACTTCCTTTGCTCTGTTGGCTCATCTGCCACTTGTCCATCAGTTTTGCAAACATAAAAGAAGGAATTCCTACTCCCCTGTATCCATAGTACTACTAGAACCACCACTGAGTTCTATGTATCCATAGTACTACTAGAGCATTGGTCAAAATTGACCTATGCTCCAAGTTCTATGAAAGAACAACATTAATTCTTACAGATATCAAATTGCTAAAAGCTTTCGTAGTCTTCTGAATACAGAATAGGATGAATACCAAAACATCAAAACAATGGGAGAAGATTCAGTATCCGATCCCTCTTGTTGCTCACCTTTGCCTGTCTTCCACATTTTCACCATCATAACTAGGGAGGCAAAGTAGGCTTTCTGAATAAACACTAGCAGATGCCACAAACCCCTGATTGACGTCACAATATTGGCGATGTTCAAGCACGTCTCCTTTGTCATTGCATTTTATTAATACTGTAATATCATCTGTTCCTACAACTTCACCATCTTCAGTGAAGCATATTGGTGAAAAGCAATCGGTAGGTATCTTAACTAGAGACACAGAAATACGCATAGTCCAAGATGACTTCACTCCATATTCTCTCATCACCCATATCTCAATTTCATCTGGATAGTTGTAATCGATTAGACTGAGGCATCCTCCGAGGACTTTCAAATCACAAAATTCATCGTTGAAATCATCAGGCATAGGTACTTCTCGTAAATTCCTTTCTGTTAAATCAAATGCAATAATCACTCCATGTGTGTCTTCGAGTGTTTCAACACGCAGAGCCAACCAATGAATAGCACCGTTTAAGATCGAACCACCCATAGGATAAGGATCGTCCATCAGATTGATATATCGGTAATTGCCATTCTCGAGTTTTTTCCAAGAATCAGTCTTCAGAGAGAAGATCTCAAGGTTGGCAACACAATCAGATACAATGTAGTTGTATGATGCTAGCACAATTAAGTAGTCATCTGTGGATGCGTCATAACCAAAGCCACACAGAAACACATCAATCCACAAAGGAGATTGTGGGATTTTTTTGCAGGCACCAGTTGCTGGATTCCATATAAGAAGATTAAAATCATTCGTCACTAGAAGAAGAAACCCTCGGGAAGAACCCATAATCTGGACATCGGCGGGCTGTTTGCAAAGAGGAAGATTGAGCCTTGCAGTAGCAGAATCGTCATGAAGGGATGCGTTGAAATCTACCGATCGAGCTTCGAAAGCTATTGTGTGAATGATTCGATTGGCGTGTGGGGAAGATCGTTCAAAATGGGATTTTGCGAAATGGGGATTAGAGATGAGAGAGAGCCATGACTTAGACACACACTTGAAACGTAGAAGAGATTTGAGGGGCAAGCGTAGAAGGATTTCCAGTATCAGTTCCTCGGGAACGTTCTTCATTGGTCTCCGTCTCAGAGTCAGTGGAACCAGGATCGGCTGCGGTAAGAATTCTTACAGTATATTCTTCAGTAAAATTACAGATGATCCGTAGGCATCTCAGTGTATATCTATTACGGAGTGACGATCGAGGAAGAGGCTAATGGTTCTGAGTGGGAATAAATTATCAACGACGGTTTATGTAAAAGAGGGAGACTCATTCAAAAAGTGTTATAGAAGCTTTGAGGCTTTGACATTTTAACTCTCGTTGGCGTTAACGACTAGTTTTTCAGTAGAGTGGGGTGCAAAATACTGACATTTGTTCCGGCCATTTCTATGTTTGGCAAAATTTTAAATTTCCTTGTTTCTATATCAATTTGCATAAGCCGTAAAATTTTCAATGTTTTCTATTTTGTATTTTTTAAAAATTGTTGTCATTTTTTTTTTTTTTGTCATTTGCCCCTCAGCTAGTGCATGTGTATTTAAGTAAATAGTCACGCATTTTTCTCAAATCTGATGTTCCTCTTGGCCAAATAGATTTTATGCAAAGTTTTACTGTCAATTTTGGAATACTCTACTTGATGTTTCTATGTTTGTCGGTTAAAAAGTTTGAATAGAACCTAAAATTACTTTTATTTTAAAATGTGACTCACCCGCAATCATCAAAGGACTTTCAGTCAATTGGTCTATGAATTGTCTTGTGCAAAGTTATTTCTACGGTCTTATTTTATTGTTCTAAACGAGAATGCATTTTTAAAATAGCAACTTACTAGCCTCAAAGTCCATGTATAAATTGGAGGAAAATTTATTCTCACCGCTTCAAAAATTGTGCAGTACGCACAGTTTTTTGAAACAGAGAAAAAAATGTATGTTCTGTTTATTTTATAATAATTTGTGTACATGTTGAATTTTGTAAAAAAATATTACAATATGTGAAAAATATTAATATTTTAAGCCATATCCTATACATAGTATCATCATTTTTTTAAAAAGAAAAAGTTAAACAGCTTCTCATATAAGTTGCTATACTCCACAATTTACCGAGTAATTCTCTTCAACATAATATTTTATTCTAAAAGATTGGTATTATTTTTTTGTGTTTAGTACTAATATCTTAAATTTTTGAATACATTATTATGATTTCAACGTATAATTTAATGCAATGTCAGCGAGTCAACAAAAAATCATCCTTAAAAGTTGTTTAATTTTTTTCGATAGAATATATTAGTATTATTATGTTATAATAATTTTTTTTTAGAAAAAAAAAGCTCAATATTCACTATAAAAAACCGAAACTGCACAATGCATAATTCTGCTTCACGTACATTTTTACACCCGTGTCTTGGAAAATAATTGGCTGAGATGCTGGGCCTCAAACAATTCCACTCAGATGTTATAAATATGTATATGTGTGTGTTTGTATATATATATATATACAGTTGCACTCTGTCAGCCCACTAACCCTATATTATGTGTTTGGCTCGTAGTAATGGCATGCATTGGTTCGTTCCACACAATTCGCTAACCTATATGGCTCTTACTATGTATGCTGCAACATACTCAAGCGTCACAATTGGGACCCTCCACTCAATGCCATGTAATATTAACTCTCTCTCTCTCTCTCTCTCTCTCTGTTTGTATCATCACTATATGGTATCAAGATATGGCATGTCCACGTACAAGGTAATCAAGGAAGTTAGTAGCTGATGAGTCGCAATTTTTGATAGTGGAAGGAGTGTGATGTGTCATGTATCCAATGTCAAGAATTCCTATGTAAGCAGAGAAGAATCATTAAAATTGCTATTTTTAAGTTTCAGATAAAAAAGACTGATGCCAGTTTAAGTCACCATAGGGGGGTTAAAACTAATAAAGTTTCTTTATATCTTCTCTATAACATAGTTTATAAGCCACAAACTTGAACTAAAATGTGAACATGCTCTGCGAATATAAGATAAAACACTGCGAAAGTAACAGGTTTTTTGATTGACAAGCCAATGATTCATTTGCCACAACAGTTCAAATAAAAAAGTGCAACTGAATATAGCCAACTAGGAAAATAGACATTCTTTTTCAACAGAGAGAGCAATAATAGAATATTACGATATTCTAATAGACCAAGATATATACAGCAACAAGAAGTTGAAGAAAAGGGAAATAGATTAGCGCTTTATTGAGCAGACCTTAGTGGTAAGCTGGCATGTATCATGGAGAAAAACATGAAGGCTGGTTTGCAGAACTGTCCTGTTAATACAAGCATGAACGAAAATAGTAAATATTCAAATCAAATTCTATAATCAACCACTTTTTAGTTACATTAATTAGCAAATAGCTGCATGTAGTTCTAATAAATCAGCAATTTGCTATGGATATAGCTGCAATAATGTTCCTTCCGCCTTAAAAGTTCTAGCCCATTATCCGTTAGATTTTAGATAACCTTCATTGGAAGACTTTCACGTATTTAGCAATTCATTTGTCACGAAAGAAATTCATTTTGGTGTATGATGGGTAACGTTAAATATGTTTATAACTTGAACTATATCGGAAAGGATGTAATTTGGAGTTAATTGCCCAAAAGAAAGAATCTATCAGCCAAAGTTCACACATTAGAAACATTGCATCGTCCTGTCTAAAATTGTTCTTTATTCTCAATAATTGAAGAGCAATTTCTAAAATTTTGTGACATAGATCAGAATTTAGAAGTGTTTGAAAGAAAACACAAACCTATCAACCATCCGAATGGCTATCATTGGGGAAAACTAAATCTCAGGGTTAAATTCATTATGTTAATTCATGAAGGGTATCAGGAACACTATCATTGAAAATAATTCTCCATGCAGATGAACCAAGATTCACATGCTATTTCTAGAAATAACAAATTTCCTAGGACAATCTTTCATATAGTTTCCAAAAATATTAGGTTTTGTCACTTCAAAAGAATGCTACAACTTCTATGAAAGATTGATATTAATTCTTAGAGAAAATTAATGAATGAATCATAGAATGATCAATCTCTTCACGATTAAGTCTTTCAAAGATATAGTATCTCAATTTAGTCCTTTAAAAATTTTCCCACAATCAAAATGGTATCTCCAACTAATAATTAATAGTATATGTGGCCATTAACTATGTCCTAGATTTGTCCAAAGACAAGAATCCACATGGCCATTAACTCATAATCTAGACTTGCCCAAGTGGCATTTCCTTTTCCACAATGACATAGGTTTGACACTTGTCATCCTACAATTCATTTTAGCAAGAAATGCCAC
Organism: Delonix regia; assembly: GCA_037074485.1. NCBI lineage: Eukaryota > Viridiplantae > Streptophyta > Magnoliopsida > Fabales > Fabaceae > Delonix > Delonix regia. The sequence goes on from CM073454.1 coordinate 34,472,248, forward strand.
TTAACAATTTCAAGTCACGCATCATCAGCAACATGGGCTTCCTTTTATAAATTGAGAAAAGTTGCCCAATAAAATGACCATTTTGATTGGGAGGAAATCTTTAGGGATTAAATTGATAGGTCGCACCTTTAGAGGACCAAATATAGAAAGAAATTGAACTTTAGGACTAGGTTAAATTGATCTTTAAGGGACAATTGAACACAAAAGGACCAATTCTTACAGTTCTCACGTTTTTAAATGTATCCAATATATGATGGAACACCAAAAGAACCATGATAATTTTATCTAAAGTACAAAACGATAGGAGGCGATTCAGTACCTGATCCTTCCTGTCAGTCACCATTGCCAATCTTCTGCCTTTTCTCCATGATCAATTGAGAGGGAAAGTAGACTTTTGGTATACACACTAGCAGATGCCGTAAACCCCTCCAGAACCTCAATTAGCATTCACAGAATAGTGGTGATGTTGTGATAGAGTGAGGGAGTCAAAGTTGTACCTACCCGAGAGCTTCCAAAAGATTATTTGAATGAACTGATAGCTAGGCCTATGCTTAGGATTTTTCCTTTACCCTTTAAGAACTTCCAATTTTGAAGTCTAAAGAGATGGCCATCTTAGAGGGTAGATATTGAGATTATGAAGTGGTGTCTATCCTTTCCAAGCTTGTGAAGTTTGATAACTAAGCTCCAATTGATGTTAAAATCTAACTGTGGATAGTGAGCTTGCCTTTAGGCCAAAGAAGAATGGGTAAACAATGTGCCACTATGCTTCAAGGCCAAAGCAGCAAATGCATTAATGTGTTTGATCTCTGAGACGACCAAGGAGGGGCAAGGTTTCATGTTATAATGTAAGACTTTGTTTCTAGTACTCCAAATGATGTAGAGCACTACTAGAATAAAATGGGTGATTTCTTCCATCTTAGAAAGATGTTCACGACCTATCAAAAACCAAAGATTTGACCAGTAGATTGCTTCTTGGGTTTTAGACAGTTCAATTCTAAGGCCTGAGGGAGAGGCAAACCAGATGGCCCTGGCAAAGTGGTAGCTGATGAACAAGTGATTGATGGTTTCTTGTTCCATATTACACAGATGACAGATGATATGTCACTGGTATTGTGAGATAGTGTTGATTAAGGACATCCCTAGTAGGAATGGCCTTATTTAGCAACTTCCAAATGAAGTTAATGACCTTGAAGGGAAGTTTGGTTCTCTAGCGTGTCTTCCAATTATTGAAAGGCACACTAATAGAAGGTGTTCCTGTCATATGTCTGTAACTATCCTTGAATGTGTTTCCTATCCAACTGATCCTGTCAGGGGCACTAGTGATAGAGACAGGGGAGGAAGCGATATTCAGAATTGATTCCAAGGGAAGGAATCATTTCACTTTATTGATGTGCCAATCTATTTTATCTTCGTTCCCGAGGTCAGATACTTTAAACATGGAAGTACTCGAGTCTTCTCAAGGTATCCACCAAAAATTGTTACTGATACAAATGGATTTATTGGAACTAACCAACCATTTTAGTCGGTCCTGGATTATATGTTAAGGTTTACAGATATCGTTTGTTGATATTAAATTACCTACTATGTATTTTAATGTGGTTTTAATTATGTCAAACAATACATTTTGAATATTTCAACTGGTTCATATAACAATACTAGTGTAAGTTTAATCTTGGGCTAAATAAGTTTGTGTGACTTAGGCCAAAATCATATTAGGTTAAAATAGGTTGAAGATTTCTTAGGATACACCTGACTAAACTCTTACACAACCCTTTGAAAGTTGCCAAACTAAATTTGGCCTAATTGGAAGAAATATGAGTCAGGCTGATACAAAGTCACATGTTGTACAAGCCCAATAATTGAAATTATTCAGGTTCCCTCCATCACTATGTGCAAATAAAATTTACTTTATGTATCTGTCAAAAAAAGGAGTTTGTTGTCCTGTGCAGAAAGAAGTATTTCAGTCAGCTACCCTCTGTAGAAAGTTGTCTATTGTCTCAGCATCTTGTCAATCAACTTCCTTCATCTTTATACCTTGAGTAATGAAATAGATTTGCTGAAGCAATTAGAAAATAATATATATCAAATCAAAGTAACCATTGAAGAGGGAAAATTGATAGATGAACTTCCAAAATGTGAATAGCTAGTGTTGACTTGTAGAGCTACACGAAGGAGACTCAGAATACTTGACCTTTTTAGCAGAAAATAAAAATGCTTTGAAGATGAACATTGACCTAGATTTCCAAAAAGAAAACAATTCGTTAAAGTCATCCCATTCTGCAAAAAATGAGCTCTATACAAAGTGGTGAAAAAGAAAGAAATGAAGAATACTTAAAGTAAAAAGTGGGTTACATTATCTTTACCAACCCAGTTGCTTGTTGAGCTTTCATTGATGAATCCTTTAGTGTGGTTTCAAGCAAGCAAGTGGTATATGTGAAATATCTACTGAAGCATTGGATGAGCCTGCACTTAACCTGTCACTTTGTGAGTCTTGTAACCTGACCTAAAGCAAATCCATAATTCTTTCCACCATTCTATTATTGTGTTGAATTGTTGTATTTTTATATATGTACTCTAAGGAAGCAGAGTGTCTTACTGCTCTTAGTGAGCCTTAACAGTCTTAGTTTCTAGGAACCTATTATAATCTTAGTGGTTCTAAAGATAAAAACCTTGAATGGGTGAGCCTAAAAATATTTAGGTTTCCAAGGATAGGAAGTAAACGTTGAAGAAGACTAATCCCAAGGTGTAAGGCCATCTCATTCCTCAGGAAGTAAAACACAGAAGTGTGATCCTTGAAGGTTATTGTGGATAAAATGTAAAAGTTGAAAGTGGTTGAGCCTTAGGACAGGGTTTCTTATTGTATTTGTGATTTCCTATTGATAGTAAAATCCTTTAACTTTGTACTTGGGGGGTGGATGTAGGATTCACCTTGAATCTGAACCACTATAAATTTCTTGTGTAATTCTTTCTTGTCTTGATCTCATGTACTTGAGAGCTTAAAGATGAATGTCTAAATGCTCGATATCTTACACTTTTGATTACAAGGCTATATATAGCCTAGGTATTCTTGACCTTTTTCTAACAATTACAGATAATATTATCCTTGTAACTCCTAGTAATTATTGAAAGATGTTTTTGGTCTCCTTATCTTTCCGCGTGCCTTTTTTATTTGTTTGTTTTTTCTTGTTTTCTTATCCTTTGCATGATTCTTTAAATTTTATGATTTTCCTTCAGCTTTCATAATTGTCCTGGAGATTCATTTTTTTGTTATTTGTCTTTTTTTTTCTTCATATTTATTTTCCTATTACATCCAGAGACATCCACAGCTTTTTATAATCTTTTTCTTCTTTTTCTCTTTCTTTACAATATTTACAATGATTAGTTGTATACTCAAATAATACTTGGCATATTTGTCTTTTTATCCTTTTTGGTTGTCTATATTATTGGACTTTATTCTTTCATACCAAAATGAAATATTCTTTCTTTGTCTACTGGTCTTTCCTACTAAGTAAATACATGTCTTTGGTCCAATAAAGTAAGTCCATTAGGGCTTATCACTAGTTATTGTTCTATTCATTTCTGAGAAGATATTATTGATTGGTTGGGCTCTTATTCTGAAAATAGTACAGGAAAAATCTTCGTCTGAAATATCTTTTTTTCTTCTTCTTCAATTTCATAGGGTTTTTTAGTAGTTTCAAATTTAATTAGGTTAATAGGTGGATAAAATTTTTCTAAACTTATATCAGCTACTGTGGAGTAAAATCTTATATATACCTTATTCTAGGTTACTGTCTCGAAATAATGTATGGCTGCTTCTTGAAATGATTTTGGTAATTGGAATATTTCATTTATATTAGAGGATTGGTAAATAGTTTGAATTAACCCATAACTAAATAAAATTTATACAAGTTCTGGATTAGTTTTTGGATAAATAATGGTCTTATTTATGGCAAAGTGGGAAACATATTTTACTAAAAATGTTAGGATTTTTAAATGATTAAGTTTGCTAATAAGTAATTTGATATTGGTATTGTTCAAGGAGTTTTGGATTGATAGCAAATGTTGATGACGAGGAAGAGGCTTGGGATTTATTTGGAGTTGTTGATATAAATAGTTGTGTTATTAGTAGAGGGTTCAGTTGGACAACAACTTTCAAGTTTCTTTTTTTTGGGTTTCTTGCTAGGCTTTTAATATTTCTTTAAAGGTATAATTTGGTTTTTTGGTCTTGGAAAGTTTGTTTGGATTTCTTTTTATTTTTCTTTTTCTAATTTTTGTTCTATGAACATTACTCTTTTTTCTAAGTCATTCAAATGGGCTATTAAACTAGTCATAAAAATACTAATATTATTATTTTAGGTAATGAGAATATTAATATGAATATTAATTTGGACATGAAGTAATCCCACATTCATCTCCAAGATATTCATTTTCATAATTACTTGTTCAATACTAGTATCAGTACATGTTGCTTCTCTTAATGGGCTAGTACTAGGTTACTCTTTATTCGCCCCCATCTTTGCTCAAATAATCAACAGTTAAATTATTCTTTCCTTTGATATATTCAACTTCATAATCATAATCGGTTAAATTAGATTACCATTATATTAGCATTTTATTAGATAATTATTTTGTTCTTACTCCTTTATCAAACCAATGTTTTACTTGAGTATTATTTGTTCTCATAATAAAATAAGAATTTACTATTAATAATTCAAACATTTCTATAACTTTTGCTATGACTAAAAATTATTTCCCATTTGAATAACATCTACTTTGATTTTCATTAAATTTTTCACTAGCATAGCTAGTTATTATTTCAATTCCTTCATTTTCAAGGTATAATGCAACTCCCCAATAATTTTCAGATGCATCAAAATAAATAATTCCCTTTATTGGTTATTTTGTTAGTATTGTTAATTTTGGTAAGTTTTCACATATTTTTTTTTATTTTTTTCTATTATTTTGTTTGCTTTCTCATCCTATTCCATTTTGTTTTTTCACCTATTAATTTTGATACCTTAGCAATATATTTGGACAAACGAAAAATAAAATTTCTAGCTTGATTTACTATTCCTAAAAATTATTGGAGTTCTTTCTTTATTTTTATCTCAAAGAATTCTTTTTGTTTTTTTACTTATATGTTCTTGTAATTATATATCATCTTTTGTAATATAGCGCCGTAAAAATCCAATTCTAGTTTTTCTTAATTCTACCTTCTTTGGTGATATATTTCATCCTTTAGTTTCTATTAAATCTATAAGTTGTAATAAATTATATTTATGTTCTTCTTCATTATTTGAAAATATTAATATATTGTGTGTGTATATATATATATATATTACTACAAAATCTCTCAAGGGTATTAATAATCTCATAATATATTCTTGAAATACACTAGGACTATTATAAAATCTCATCGACAATATATTCAATTCATATAATCCTTTTGAAGTTATGAATGTTGTAAATTTTTTACTTTCTTCTTTTAACTTTATTTGAAAAAATCATAACTTACAATCAAATTTACTGAATATTTGTTTTCCATTTATTAGGTTAAATAATAATTTTATTTTTAGTATTGGATATCTAAATCTAATAGTTATTTCATTTAGTTTCTTATATAGTTAATTACCATTCTAGAATTTCCTCTGTAATGACCCAATTAATTACGATTAATAATTTAGCTAATGAGGAATTAAAGGAGTGAAATTTTTCAAGAGAATTGGCTAAAGTATACTAATTTGTCTAGTTAAACCGTAAAATGAGATTGAGGCTGGCTCAGTGGTCAGGCTCCAGGTGTTCATTCCAGAGGCCATGGGTTTGAGACTTGACTTCCTTAACCTCTTTGTTTTTTTAGGAGCCAACACGTGTCACCCTCTAAAGTGAAAAGACCAAAATGCCCCTTGTGTTTTATCTTTCTTCTCCTTCCCGTTGAGCTCGTGCAGACACAGTGAGAGAGCTGAGAGTGAACGTCCACCATAGTAGTCCATCCACTCACCAAAGTTGCAGTTCCTCCCCCCTGAAGGTTGCTGGCCCATCACCTGCCAGTCACCGCCACGTCGCCAGCAAAGGAGCTCGCTTTTCCATCGAAAGCCGCGAGGAGACGCAATTTGGAACGAAGCTCTGGTGGCCTCTTTTTCCATCGCGGTTTGGGTGGGTTCTACTCCCCACCTCTTGACCATTGTTCTCTGCCTGACCTCGAGCTTAGTTGGCCGCCAGTGAAGCAGTTTTCCGGTGGGTGTTCGATGAGCTAAGAATAGTAGCGTTTTTGGGCGATTTTGGTAAGTTTTAATCAGTTTTTTCTTGAGATTGATGTTAGGAGAAGCATTTTCAGCCCCTATCTATTGAATTTAAGCTTTGGAAGCATGAATTTTGGGTTAGTTTTGAGAAGTTATGCTGATAGGGACCAAACTAAAAAGTTTCAAAATTTTGGGGTTTTTAGATAATGGTGAAATGCTGCATTGTATGGGTTCAAATTGATCCTATAATAATACTTTTAGACCTAATGGCATGAAACCTTAGTGTTTGTCATGGATTTCCTTGGATTGAAGGCAAGGGTAAGGGATTAGGGACTAAAATGAAAATCCCAGAAAGTTTGTAGGGCAGAAAAATGTAAATTGACCAAAATTTTGGGAAAGTTAGTGATGGAATTAAAGAGAGTGAGTTAGGGTTTTGTTTTAAGTAATAACAGGAAGATGAGTAATTCTTGCTTTCTAAATGGTGTAGGTAGCTCGTAAGAGTGATTCAGGCACCTAAGGGAAACATTGAATTGCTCGTAGTGAACGGCACTCAAGTACGCAGATAGCACTCCCCAATACTCTTATTTATGCTTCACTTTTATTTAACATGTTATAAGTATCATTATTAATTTTATTATGTCTATATTTTTTTGAAATTGAAGTTAGAAGTAATAAAAATCCCTTGATATGTGAAATGGCTTTACTTACGGTTTTGAACTCATACGTACGGTTAGGAATAACCTCTTGATGAATCATTATTGCAAATACAGATGGATTTCATGCATACTGCTACTTTTTCTATGCATGCTTGTTTTAAATTTCAATATTATTGGGAGGACTAGATAGGACACTGGCTACCAACAGCAGATCTGTTAGCCCTTGGTGCACCTAGGTAATGACCCAGCTAGCAGGGTTAGTGATGGTGCTAGTCCCGTGTGACGACCATCACACGAGGACCAATGAGTAATAATCTTCGTGAGTTGAGACATCACGCCTGTTGGTTAGTTGCCTCGAGGATTGTGTATCCTTGCCTATTGGTTATTTACCCTCCAGGATTGTGTATCCTCGCCTGTTGTGATTTGCCCTTTGTGGCTGTGTGCCACACCGGTTTGGTCCTTAGTAGTCCTTCCCTAGATATGGTCTTCAGAAGCTTATTGATTCCTGGTGAACGACACTTTAAATTAATTGTTTTGAAAAAAGCATTATGTATCTGCAACTAGTTATTGCAAGTTGATCATTGTGGTTTAAACATCATTGTATTTTACTCAATTCTTGATCATGTTTCGTTTTCTATTTATATATGAAATTTTGTTACTGATTTTAGGGTGCTATCTGCTGGAAAAATTTGGTCTCAGATAGGGAGGCAGAAGAGTTGCCAGAGGCAGCAGAGCATTGACGGGGAGTCTTGTGGTGAGCCCGCTCGTGATATTGCGAGGCCTTTACTTTTTGTTTAGTCGATATTCGTGGCTTATTCTTTTGGGATGTATATATATTTAGGATGATAGCCATGGGTTGTATGTCTGGGTGGTACAGAGACCACAGTTGAACTTTTCATAATTGTTGTATTTTGTAATTAGGTTATATTGGGTTGTGCTGATGAGAGCGAAGCTCTCCTATATGTTGTATTGCCTTACAAGTTATTGTAGAAATTTCGGGACATCCTATTTACTGGGGAGGTGCTGCCGAAATTTCTACAAACTCCTTGTTTTGTATTTAAACCCTTATTTTATATTAAGGCAAATTACATTACATATGGAACAAATTGAATAAATTCAGTGTGATGTTGAAAGTCCCTTCAGTGTAAGGCTTGCAGGTTCGAGGATTTTTCCTCGTAGCCTGTGCCGATCCCACTCCAGGAATTTGGGGTGTGACATCCTCTCTTTTTTTCACTATGTTTCATTACTATCATTGCTAGTAAACAATAATTTAATCTACTTTCTCTTATTAAATCATTTTTCTTTCATTTCATTTATATGCATTATGAATTCTCTTTTATCATTTTCTGTCTATAGGTAAGGTTTATTTGTTATCTCCATACTGTAATCTAATACTTCTATTTTGGCCATCAGTTTCAATTTTTCCCAATGTAAATATGGATAATCATCATAATTTTCTATCAGTCTTTATTTCTTTGTTTGTTATCATTAGTCTTTTTTCTTTTATTTCTATAGGTTTGTCATTAGGTACAAATTGTACTTCATTATTAGATCTCTTTTTTTTTAATATTGTTACTGTTCTATTATATGGATTAAATATCTTAATTGCCTATGCTTCGTGTTTACAAGGTGTGGTTAATACTAATGCTTTATATGAAAATGTAAAAGCATATATTGTTATAAGAAATTCACTCCTAATATTATATCTGGGATAGATTCATTGTATTGATATAATATAGGTAATTTTAATTCATATTCTCCTATTTGTATTGGTATATTTTTTGCTGATAATTCTATTATATGTACATCCTTTCCCACACTAGACATCCTAATTGGTTTGTCTTTTTTCCATAATTCATATGGTAATATGAAATATTAGCTTATGTCATATCAGCCCATGTATCTACCATGGCATGATATTTTTGATACTGATATTTTTCATAATTAAACTTTGCCAATATATAATAGAATCCCATTTATGTCAACTTTATTTTTTCTAATATTACTTATTGTCGATTCATATTTATCAATATCCTATTTTCTTGAATCCTTTAAGGTTTTACTTGATCTAAAAGTCTTGTGCCAAAATTAATTTGTGTTTGTTTGTTATCTACTTCAGTTTCCACCCATAGTTTTAGTTTAATTATATCTATTCTATTAAATCTTATAATGGCCTTTGTTTTTATACATTCTTCTTCTATTTTGATATTATTATTATAATGGTGTTTGGTTTGTACCTTCTTCTTCCATTTCGATATTATTATCTGTATGTTCTGTATAGTACTCTTTTCATGATTAAGATTTATCAATGCTATTATTTCTTTCCATATCCCTTCTTTCTTTATTTCTAATAATATATAAATTTCATTTCTATCTGTTAAATTTATTTCTAAAGTTTTTCTTCTAAATTCTACTAAGTTTGAGGTGATTGGTATTTCTGCTAGTCTACTTCCTTCATAATTATCATGACTTCTTGACCTTAAAAGCCCCCGTCTTGATATTGGTCTATAGTCTTTTATAGTTCTTCTTGGGTTTATTTGTATATTAATATATGATGGCGTATTTATTCTAATATTTCTTCTTAAAGTATTATCATATTCTGTTCATCTAGGATTTTCATATAGACTTATATCTATAATATTATCTAATCCTATTTGCAATTGTCTTGGTATATTACTATTGCAGGGTCTATTTGTAATTCTTTTAAAATTGGCATAAAATTCTTTTTTATTATTATTTTTCCTTTATTTTTTTTATAGATCTTATATTCATTCGAAAATATTAGTCCTACCATTCCTATTATGCTTATTATTTTACTTCCTGGGGACATTTTTATTCCTCTTAATTTATGGCAAATTACTAATGTTTTATTCATATTTATTTCTGCTCTTAATATTGCAAAATTTGTATTTCTTGTGAATTTTAGTTTTTGATATATCCAATTTCCATTTAATGCTCCTCATATATTGTTTGGCAAATTATTTATTATTTTACTATACGTGATTAATAATTCTAATAGTGTGTCTATTCCTACTCTAAAATAAGCTTTTATTAATAATTGTACTCCTAGATATATATTTCTATTATTTCATCTTTTATTGGTAATTTTTCGATTTCTTGTTCTATTAATGTTTTGTTAATTAATGGTATTATTAAAATTCCTTCTATTTGAGTGGCTTCTATTAGGTGGTTTTTCTATAAGACTACACATGCATATTTTTCATTTTCCTTAGCCTTTATCATTTATCCTATTTTTGTCATAATCCCTTGTTGTCTTAAATATGAGGGTGTTAAATCTAATTCATTATTTCTTATTTTATCATATTGGTTTTGACTAAATTGCATTCTTCTTTCTACTATTCCTTCCTTGGCAATTCTAAATTCTTTATATTGTTTATATTCTTTATCTTCATTTTCATTTTTTGGTTAATAACTAGATTCTCCTTGCATCATGTTTATTTCATTTCTTTCTATTATATAATAATATTCAATGTTTTCAGAACTATTTTCTTCTTATTCTACTGTCTATTTCTATAGTCATCTTATAGATTTCCAAATCTACACCTTTTGAATTTATATTTTTTTTATAGGATTTTGAATATTTCTTTTTCTTTTTATGTTTTCTTTTTCCCATTTTACAACCTCACCTATGAAGTGTTTCTAATTCTCTAAATTTTAATATTAATTTGGTTGTTTTATAATATTTATTATTCCTCCATGCTTCTTTACATTTGTTTAATAAATATTCTCTTAAGAAGTCTTCTCTTCTATCCATAGTATCTATAAATGGTATTAATTCTTGTCTTTTATTAAATGCTTTTTGGTAATCTTCAATTATCGTTTTTGATATTAATCTTGGTAATTTTCTATAGAACGATTCCATATAGAATTTTTGTTGCTTATAATTTTGTAATCTTGCTTCATAATAATATTCTTTTTATATTCACATATATATATATATATATATATATTGATTTAAATCTTTTGAATCTAATGTACATATATCTATTTGATGTAATCTTGTTATTGCTCTATCTATTTTTATTGTTTCATTTGTTACAAATTCATTTTTTAATAATTGTTCATATTACCTTAATAAAGTTGAATAAAATTCTTTCCTAGTTGAAGTTCCAATTACTGTCCTAACATTTATTCTAAATTCTTCTGGTTTACTTTCCACCAATCTTAAACTATTCCTGTAAAACATAGTTCTACTAATAAATTTGCTACACTTATTTCTATATTTCCAGTTAATAATGCTATTAATTGTGCTTTTGTCCACTCTTCTATTCTTTTTTCATTTTCTAAATTACAATCTAAATTTAATTATATTTCTGAATTGGGTATTTATCTTGTTTCATATTGTTCTAATGGTGTAGGTACAAAATTATTATTTCTAGTTGGTGCATAAGTAGTTTCATATATGTTAAATCTTAGGATTTTATTGGCTTCATATGCCTTAATTCTTTATTTTCTAGTTCAGCTTCTCTTGGTATTCTAGTGCCACTAGTATCATTTATATTATGTTATATTTGGTGGGTTCGAAGGTTCTTGATTCCTGAGTTTCCTGAAGTTATTTTGCTTTGCATATTAATCTCATTTGGTGTTATTTCATTATATCCTAATGACATATGTCATAATTATTTTCTTATTTTTTTTAAATTTTCTTCTTTTCCTAATCTTTTTTCAGTCTCGTCTTATTTTAATTCTTCTAATACATTAATCATATTTATTTGCCTAACTGTTAAACTTTTATTTTCCTTAATTTCTATTTTTATTAAGTTTAAACAACTTGGTAAATTTGATCCTATTTGACAAGCTTATTTCATTACCTCATAATCTTACTTAGTTAATTTTTCTATTTTTTCTTCTTCATCTATCTTTCCTTTTTATTTTTCTGTTTTATTATCTGTTTTAATATTTTCTTTTATTATTTCATCAAATATTGTCCATAAATAATAATAATTATTATTATTATTATATTTTTATCATTATCCTTTCATTCCAATGTAATCAACCTTATTCCATCCACCTTCTTCAAAAAAGATGTTTCCATCAAAATAATATAATCATCATTCGTATAGAAATCATACTTCATGCTACCAAACATCCAAATATTTATTTCTTTTTCTTTTTTTTTTTAGGGCAACCATTTCCCTTGTATCAAACATAATCATCATCTTTTATTCTGAACACTTGGATTTATAGAGTTCCGTTAAGGATCATTAATTTTTTACTAAAGGATCCGCTCATGTTTTTCGGCGACCGGATCCATTGTTGTAGTGGAGTTATAGCACCTTGTGCTATGGTTAGATTTGAACGTCTGTCACATCTCACATCCCTCTTGTTGTATCTCCTTTTTTATTTTTTAGATTTTGCTGCCACATTACCCGGAAATGCCATCAAACTTTAAAGCAGCCAAAGATAATGCTTGTAGCTCACTTTTCTCACTCATGGTCCATGATTGAAGAAGAAGAGATCATGAGCACCTGTATTCTAGCCAAAGAGGAGTCCACCTATGCCAGCTACGGCAGTGAGTACCAGTACATAAGGATTCCTGAAAAACGATAATTTCCTCTAACATTACAATTCGATGTACCCAGAGCTCCCTGGAATGACCTCCATCGTTCTCGTAATCGTGAGTGTCATCTGCTCAAACACTCAGACTTCCAGAACCACAAATAAAAAGAAAACCAAAGCAAAATCTTTATGTAAGCTTCAAGTGAAGAAGCTCAAAATGCAGAATTATTTTCTGGAGAAACTGGGTTTTAGAAAACTTTTTATTTATTACTCATTTTTTCCCTTTTTGGTTTCTCCCTTGTTTTTACTTCTGACGCAAAAAAAGTGCGACATTGTTGCAAAAACATAAGAGAGTTAGAGAAAATTCAAAGGCTGAAAGGAGCCTACTTAAAAACACAGTTTCTTCTAAGATGATTTCTGTCACATAATGGAAGGAAAATTGTGAGAGGGAAAACAACTTTCCGCAAATGAGAAAGAAAGGTAAGATCATAACAAGGGAGGCGATTTGGGATTGTCTTCCAATTATTTGTATCAGAGAAGGCATTCTGCAAAGAAGAAGGCTTTCCACACAAGAGGAAGATGGGAAAAAAAGCGTTGATGACCATTAACAAAAATTCAGGACGCAGCAAGATTTTGTTTTTTAAAAAAAGAAATTCAACATGGCAGCAGGAGATATGGGAGATGCAGCAAACAGCTCAAATTTAGTTATAGCAGAAGCACAGGCTGGCGATGGATTTGGTTTCCGTTTTTTGTGTCAGTGTATAAGTGAGTAGTTAATGGGTATGGGTATATAGTTAATTTTGTTATATGTGAATAAATTTATTTGTTCAGGGTCTACAATAAAATAATTATGTAGATAAACTCCTACAACTTTGTTCGACAATTCAAATTAGGAGAATTACAAGATATTGTGAAAAATTCATTTCGAAATAATTTTAATAGTTTGTGTTTTTCGAAGACTAATTTATATGTATTATGAAACTATATATATATATATATATACACACACACACAAACACACACACATATATGTATAAGTCATAATTACTTTCATGATTATTTTTCTTTCACAAAAATTGTGGATCATTACATATATAGCTTACATGTGTATAAGCCATAAACACTTTTAGTTTTTGCCTTTTTCATATTTTTTAAAACAATTTTGTCATTTGCCCCATTGTGGCAGATCCAATGAAGGCAATATCAACCCACAACCATTTAAAAAAATAGTTGCAAGTTGAAAAATAAATAGAAATAAAATTGGGGTAAATAGTATTGTCAGACTGTTCCAATTATAATGTCTACGTAGAACAGCCGGTATTATATGTATACCTCATTACAATGATATGCTCCAAGGTCTATGAAAGATCAACATTATTTCTTATAGATATCATATCTCCAAAAGCTTTAACAGTCTTTTGAATTCTTAAAACGATAAATACTAAAATATCAAAACAATTAGAGAAGATTCAGTACCTGATCCCTCTTGTTGCTCACCTTTGCCTATCTTCCACCTTTTCACCATCATAACTTGGGAGGCAAAGTAGGCTTTCTGTATATTCACTAGCAAATACCCAAACCACAAACCCCTGCAGCAGGTGCCAATATTGGCGATGTTCAAGCAATTCTCCTTTGTCATTGCATTTTATTAATCCTTTTTCACCATCTAATCCTACAATTTGACCATCCTCGGTGAAGCATATTGGTGAAAAGAAATTGGTAGGCATCTTATCAAAAGGCATAGTAATATGCATAGTCCAAGATGACTGCACTCCATATTCTCTCATCACCCAGATCACAACTTCATTTGGATCATTGGTACAAATCAGACTGAGGTATCCTCCGAGTACTTTTAAATCCCAAAATTTATGGTTGAAATCATCAGGCATAGGTAATTCTCGTAAATTCCTTTCCGTTAAATCAAATGCAATGATCACTCCATGTGGGTGTGGCAGCATTCCAAGAGGCAGAGCCAACCAATGAATAGCACCATTTAAGATCGAACCACCCCTAGGAATAAGATCGAATCCTAGATTGATAAATGGGTACCTGCGATGTGTTAGAATATTTTTAATATTATATGAATTAGTATTAATTATGTTATTAGATTAATTTCATGTTATAACTAATTAGGCAATTGATATTGTAATTTATAAACTAAGAATTGACTGGATTTATATTTATATTTTAATTTGCAGATAATTGGTAATAGGTTCGATTATCCACAAGCCCATTAGGCAGAAACCCAACCCACAATTTAAGAGCATTAATAATCATCTCGTCAGATTACAAATTTGAGACTGTTACCCAGAGATTTAATGGGTTTATTTTGATTAATTAAATGAGAAATCATTTTAAAGATTTTGAAGGATTTTATTTTAATAATATTGATTATTTATATTATTAAAATAAAACCTTATAAATAGTACATTGAAGCCCTAGTTTCAGATACCCAAGATACTATTATTTTCTCTCTGCCGTCAAACACTTTGAGAGACACTCTTGTGCATTGGGGGTTGAAATATTCTGACTCAACCAGTTCATATAGGAATTATGTTATCTTCATCAGGTCAGATCTGATTAATTTATTCTCCCTATATTTTTTGCTCATATATCATATTCTATAACTGAATAATTACATGATTTAATTTCTATTATTAAATGGTATCAAAACCACGGTTAAATAGTAATGAAATTTTTTAAAAATTTCTTTCTCTAAACTTTGTCTTTATCATAGCCAAAGTTTTATTTTTCTGTTGATTATGAAAAAATAATAATAAATTGAATGAAATTTTTTTCATCAACATCTTCTTCCTCGAAGAATCCATTGCTGTCATCACTACCGCCAATGACAGTGGTCGCCAACAATTATACCCTCCCATCTGCCAACTCTCAGTCGCTGGCAACCATGTCGCCGGCACCCTCAGAGATTGAAATCCAATTTATTTGCACTGTTGCGTCTACGTCTTTGAAAGCTTCTCCCCTTAACACACGTTTTTTGTTTCTTCCTTTTCCGTCATCTTGCTGCCCCCCGAAAGTGAGAAGCCACCGGCGACCAGCCATAACCGAAAAACGCAGAACTTCTGTGTTTAGATTTTTGTCGTTCCCTCTACGTTACAGAACACATAAAAGAGTGGTTGTAACTACATTAACCACCAACAATAATCGTTGCTGGCACTTTCTGACAACCAGGAATCACCGGCAACCACGTCGCCAGCACCCTCTACAAAAAAAAAAAAAGCACACTTCTCTGTTGCTAGTTGATGTGAGCTGCTGGTCACTGGTGGCTGTGGCTACTGGCAGCACGACGCATTGACTGAAGGCCGTTGGCGACACCTGTCTCCTCTCCAGTCAGAAATGCAAGACGCCAGCAGGGAGCAACGATGAGCTACAGATTGAATGTGGCAGACAGGAACGAGGAAGAAGACTATCACATTTTTTCCAAAAAAAAAAGAAGGAAATTCTAAAAATCAGAAAAGTATATATATAATATAATAAATTAAAAAAAATTTCAAAAACCCTAAATTTTTTTTAGACTTGAAACCTTATTTTTTTTAATAGGCTTATGGGGGTTTAATTTAGATTCAATTGTTAAAATTTATTGGGCCTTTAAAAATTTTAAAAGAAGATAAGCTTCCGGTGTATGCATATATTATGTTGACATTGGACATACCCTATTGGTGTGATGTTGTCAATATAATTTTGTGAATAAGGCATGTTTGTGACTTGTCAACAGCGATTTGTTGATTAACGTATTCATGGTTTCTTATATCTTATCAATATGGAGATTGTGGGTGCATTTTGTATCGTTTCTCTCAATAATATGTTCCCTTGGTGTGTATGAGTTTTCTTGATTTATATAGTCCAAGCCCTTAAGCAGGATATGATAATATTTTGTTACACAGTTGTTAAAGCTAAGTCTTATTACAGAAACTTTGTTATATATATAATTATGTGTCTAGGACATAATTATATGTTTCCTATTTGTTTTCCCTCAACTTCTTTGTTTTTGCAATTATTTATGGTGAAAACTCTAAACAGAATAGACTACGATAATTGGATTGAGTCCCTTGATATATATCTGGTGATCATCAAAGAAAGTTTAGGTATAAGAGAAACTAAGCCAACGGATCTCACCGCTGAGTCTAGCGCTGCAAACAAGGCTTACCATAAGCAGTGGTATGAGTCCAATAAGATTTGTCTGACTGTCATTAAGTATATGATTAAGAAGACTATCAGACAAAGTATTTCTAAGAAGGACACCGCAATTGAATATCTCAAAGCGGTCAGTGAGAAATTCAAGAAGTTTGATAAGACTTAAAAAAGTCTATTATCTCTCTTTACTAGATAACACTCACTATGACAAAGTGTCAAAAGTGTGTGAGCACATGATGAAGCTTGTTAAGTGCTACAACAAGCTGAAATCCTAGATGTGGACTTGGATGAGAGCAACTTGGTTTATAGAGTTCCCTAATCCCTTTCAACTCAATATGGGGTCTTGAAAACCACTTATAATTCCTAAGAGTTAGAGTGGTCTATCAATCATGTTAAGAATCCAATTGATTCTATTGTAGAAGCTCCTAAGTTGATGTAGGAGAACCAATCGTTAATTTGAGACGATCACAAAGGACTTGTAGACTTGCAATTTTAGATTATTACATAGTGTACTTGCAGGAATTTAAGTCAAATATTGTTGATGACACATAATTTTGTCTCTTTTTTTATGAAGCTGTGTCAGGTCCTCATTCATCTAAGTGGTTGGAGATTATAAATGATAAAATAACCTCCATACACTATAGTAATGAGTAGAAACTCGCTAAGTTACTAAATGGATGTTGAAAACAACATCATAGATGAAGACTTGCATGAGGATGTGCTGTGTGTGGATGACATCCTATTGGCTGGTAACTCAGTGTGCTTATCAAATGAGACAAAGCACATCTTGTCATGCCATTTTGATATAAAAGATCTAGGTGAATCGTTTTTTTTATTTTGAGAATTCAAATTCACCGTGATGGATCTTGTGGCATTCTTGGTTTGTCTCAAGCAACCTATATTGAACGAGTGCTTAAAAAATTTGATATGTATTCTTGCACTCCTTGTACTGCACTTGTGCAGAGTGGTGATAAGTTGTTTAAATCGTTATGTCCAAAATGATTATGAGAAAACTTTGATGGGCAAAGTTCCATGTGAATCAGTTGTTAATAACCTAATATAAAGGCCCAAGTGTGCACAAGTTTAAACATTGTTTTTCTTGTTAATATGCTTGGTAGATATTTAAGTAATTCTGGGCATGATCATTGGAAAACTACAGAGACAGTTATGATGATCTTGAACCCACTTCTGCTTACATCTATATGATTTTTGAAGGAGCTGTTTTGTTGAAAAGTATAAAATGGGCATTTACAACTGCCTTATTTATATACAAATAAGTGAAGAGTATGTCGCAAGTTTTGTGATGGTCACTCGTTAGGGAATATGGTCAAAGAAATTAATTTCGGTTATATGCATATTTTAAGTTTTGACCATTTGTTGCGATATGACTCTATTATACGCTTCTCTCAAAGTTACAGGAATTTCAGTCGCATCAAGTTTTGATACTCAATTCTTGTTTGTTGGAGGGAAGATCTATGTATCTCATACTTATTTTGGGTGATCCGTTTACCAACACAAACCCACTAGATTTTTGGAAACATATGACTCTTGGGTATATTCAAATTTCGATGTGTTGTTTTGGTGAGAGTCTGAGTTGTGTACTTAAGGAACACTTTGTCATATTTTGGCACTTATAACATTTGTTTCCCTATCGGATTCAATGTTTTGATTATGCTAAAATTTTAGATATAATTTAGAATTGAAATTTAGCTGGCATTTATAACAATGCTTTCTTTATCGGATTCAATATCCGTGATCCATGATTTCACTTCTAAATTTGTTATCTCAAACTCGTATGGTTCATATTTGTAGTGAGTGCATGATGACGGATCTATTGACTAAAGACCTACCCATAGGAGTAATTCAAATTGTATAACTTATATGGGTCTTATTGAATTTTGATGTAGTCTTGGTCTAGTGGGAATATGAGTTGATCATTAAGGGGCTTTTGTGGTGCAATTTGACACCAAGTTTATGAGTAGTCTTTAAAGGGCTTTTATGGTGCAATTTGACACCAAAATTCTGAGTTGAGTCCTAAGTGGACTTTTGCATTATAATATGATGCTTCAAATGTCATTTTGTATTCCATTCTAAAAAGATATTGAAGCTAATCTATGACAATGTTAATATCACTTGTTTCCCTATCGAATTTAATGATTTTTATGTGTAGTTTCATTTTTGAATTTTGTATGATTTATAAATATACACATATCCATGTGTTTATGTGAATATTAATTGCCTAATTATGTATTTGTTTATTGACCTAATAATTTAATTAATACTATCCAAGTGGGAGATTGTTAGAATATTTTTAATATTATATAGAATAGCATTAATTATGTCATTAGATTAATTTCATGTTATAACTAATTAGGCAATTAATATTGTAATTTATAAACTAAGAATAAATTGGGTTTATATTTATATTTTAATTTATGGATAATCGGTGATGGGTTCGATCATCCACAAATCATTGGACAGAAACCCAACCCACAACTCAAGAGCATTAGTAATCATTCCGTCAGATTACTAATTTGAAACTGTTACCCAAAGATTTAATGGGTTTATTTTGATTAATTAAATGAGAAATCGTTTTAAATATTCTAAAGAATTTTATTTTAATAATATTGATTATTAATATTATTAAAATAAAACCTTATAAATAACACATTGAAACCCTAGTTTCAAATACATAAGATACTATTATTCTCTCTCTACCGTCAAACACTTTGAGAGACTGTTCTTAGACATTGGGGGTTGAAATATTCTGACTCAATCAGTGCATATAAAAATTATGTCATCTTCATCAAGTCAAATCTGATTAATTTATTCTCCCTATATTTTCTGTTCATATATCATATTCAATAACTGAATAATTACATAATTTAATTTCTGTTATCATGATGCTCAAGTTTTTTTCAAGAATGGGTCTTCAGAAAGAAGATCCCAAGATCAGTAAAACAATCATATGTAGTGGGGTCGTACGATGCCAGCACTACCAAGTAGTCATCTGTGGATGCGTCATAACCAAAGCCATACATAAACACACGATTCCCCAATGAACATTTTGGGATTTGTTTGCAGACACCGGTTGAAGGATTCCATATAACAAGATTAGAATCATTAATCAATAGAAGCAGAAACCCTCGGCAAGAACCCATAACCTAGACACTGGCAGGAAGTTCGCAAAGAGGAAGATCAAGCCTTGCAATAGTAGAATCTTCATGAAGGGATGCATTGAAATCTATTGATCGAGCTTCCGATGCTCTTGTGTAAAGGAGGATTCGATTGGCATGTGGGGAAGATCGCTCAAAATGCGACTTTGCGAATTGGGGATCAGAGATGAGAGAGAGTAATGACTTAGACACACACCTGACACGCACAAGAGATTTGAAAGGCAAGCGTAGAAGGATTTCTAGTATCAATTCTTCGGGAATGTTCTTCATTGGTTTCTGTCTCTGTGTATATGTTGCGGAGTGAGGAAGAGGCTAATGGTTCTATTGGACAGACTCGGATAAATCGAATGACCCGTTAACTCTGAAAATCAATGGTGTTAAATGAAAATAATGTTCGAAAAAAACTTATAATTATTTGCAATTTGGTTGTTCAGTTTTACTTTTATTTTTTAAAATGCTATTTTTGTAATTTATTTTATTTATAATAAATTTAAGATATAATAATTCATTTTAAATTTTAATTATTTTATATTTCAAATTTTAATTTTTTTGACATTTTATTTTTTATCTTCAAAATTTATTTTTTATATTTTATTTTAAAATGTTTTATTAATTAAAAATATTTTTGATAATAAAAAATAAATTTAAATTTCAAAAAAAGAATATTAAAGACAAAATCAGGCCGAATCACTAAATATTTATTCACTCTTAACAACAATTTACCAAAAAGTGTGGAAATATTTCTGAGTGTATTATAGAAGCCTCGAGGCTTTGATTACAAGATTTTAAAGTAGTTGAGAAAAGAGAAACTTCCTCCTCCTTTCAAGATCTTGGACAAGATACTGGGGATTAGCCAGCATTCATCTGAACTTAGATTATAACATAATTTATTCCCATAATTTGTAATACAGCGAATTCAGATTTTCTTCCAAGAAAGTCGGTGTGGAGTACACACCCCTTATTTCTTTAGGCCCGATTTCATAACCCAACGAATACTGCAGGCTTCCAAGTGTGGTTTCTACAAACCGCTCACAAATCATCTCAAGGTTGAATTGCATTTAAATACCATTCATGACTTAAAAATATCTAATCTAATTTTCATAGATGGCGTGAAGAAATTTATGGCCCAGGCCTTTTATGGATTGGTTTGATTAAGTAAAAATATATTTTTATTTTTAATTTTTTCTTAAATTTTACTTTTTATACTTTAACTTCATTTAATACTCATTTAATATTTAGATTTTATTTTAAGTTTTATTTTTATTTTTAAATTTTATTTTATCTTAATTTAATCCCTTAATCTATTTCATATATATATATATATATATATATATGCTTCTTTTATATGTGAGAGTTTCGTTTGATCAATGACAAACTTCCTTTAATTAACTTTTTGTGTGATAATTCTTCAGTTCCCTTTAACAAAATTATTTTTATTAATTTTAGTATTACATTTAATAATTCATCTCCCTTTAACATAAGTATTTTCATGATTATATTTAAGATAAAATTTTAGTTTTAAATTTAACAACTTTAACTTCTTTCAACATAAAAAAGAGAAGGTGAAAATTATACTTAATTAAATACATATATATAACAAGTACGATACACAAATACTTTTAGTCAATGATAAAATGAAAATATTGTTAAATAGATGTATGTATGTCAATTAATATTGAAGTTCTCAAATACATAATTGTCCTAATACTATTAATCAACAATAAAATAAAAATATTGTTAAATAGATGCATGTATGTTAATTAATATTAAGGTTCCCAAACACTTTTAATCATTGTAAAATAAAAAATAATTAAATAGATGCATGTATACCAATTAATATTTGTAAGAGTAATGCAATATATATATATATATATATATATATATATATATATATATATGTGATGCATTGACATTGATGGAAACAGGGCTCTATTCATCTCCTCATTATTTCTTCATAATTACGTATCTGCTTTCACTACAAGTGCCATAATGTTCATCCTCTCCTCTCCTTATGTTAGTTCAACTGTCGTACTTCCAACACGGCCAATTGCTCTTTACTGTTCCACTAAGATTGTTTCTCTCTTATGATTGTGTCTAATGTTAATATGATGTTCATTGCAATACATTAATTAATTTAATTTTATACTATCTATCACAGATATCATTCATCTAAAATTTATAAGCATATATAAAAAGAAACTAATTTTTTCATGCACAAATAAACTAGTTTTACTTTATGTTTTCAAAAATTTCATTTGTATACTTTAATTTGCTTTTCTTCTAATTTAACTTTCATCCTTTTATGTTTTTGATTTATCTATTGATATGATTTTTTTTTAAAGATCTATTGATATGATTAAACTCTACAAAATGTAATAATTCTTATTTGGAGATTCAGTTTTACATCTTATCATACTATAACGTAAATGTATTGGTGCAATTTACTTTTATCTTTGCTTTTTCTCATTTTGAAGTTAATAGCCTGATTTTTATTTCAACAGTCTTAACTTTTAATCTATTCAAAACTAAAATATTTAAAACTTTTAATTTGATGGTGTTACAAAAAAAATAAAATAATTGGGTAATTTTTAAAAAGATAAATTGGAATAATATAATAGTAACAAGTACTTGAGGTAAGGTTAAAATGTCAACTTTAAACTAAATGAACGTAAGAGGCAAAAATAAAATTTAAGATAAAATTAAAGCACCAAATTATAACCAAATAAAATTTAGAGACAAAAAAAAAATCTAAAATAAAGTTAAAAATAAAATTAAAACTAAATAAAATTAAAGGACAAACTTAAATTTCAAATACGATCAAGGAACTAAAATGTACTTTTGCCATTTGATTGTTAGTTATTCGTGTTATTAAATTTGGTAGCTTTGTACTGTCATAAAATTTGCATGTTATACAAAAACAGGAAGATGGATAAATAAAATTGAATCATACTATTTTAAAATTAAAGAGTACACGCATGTAAGGAATTGGCTTCTATTTTTAACCCACTCTCCCTACTGTGTGTGTAAATTCAATGAATAAAAATTCTAAGTTTGTACAATAGAATAACTTATTTCTTACTTAATTTTTTTTTATAACAAAATCATATTTTAAATTTATCATTTTTTTAACGATTTATCATTTCATTTACTCACTTATTTTATTTTCTAAAATAATTTTATAATTTTTACTTTTGTGAAAATATTAAAATAATAATTTAATGATAAGTAGAGAATTAAAAAAAGCATTTTTTTAGGACAATTAAATTTTATTCTTCCAAGAGAGTGCTATTTATAGGCATCATCTAATACAGTGCAAGAAAAGTTATGCAGTATTGCAGTACATGCACAGAAATAGTAACAAAAATAAACAAATAATTGAATAAATTCTCCTACCAGAAAGCTTAAAAAGGGAAGAAAATCATAAAGTCCTAATCCGAGTTTCTCTCATGTCTTGAGCTTTTTTTTAATCTGTATCATATATGCCCCTTTCATATCTTCATAGGACAAGTGTATAATTAACTAGAGTAGCTCTGCCTCCGATCATACAGGGACTCAATTATCATTTTTCACCTGCTAACCAAGAAATTGAGATATTACAAGGACTAATGCATATACACGTATACATGTAAAATTGTACATAAACCTTACAAGGTTTAAAAGAAAAAGATTACCAATGCAAGAGTGTATATATTATTAGACAAGATAGTACTCTGACAGGAGGGCAGCTCCTATGAGGAGCGTCAAGCACAACAACGATATGATATCAGCCATTCCAAAAGATGATTCTGACAAGAAGTAAATTTTATGAGCGCCACTGTCCCCTTTAAAACCTCTTACTATCATAGCCTGCAGCAATTTATTTGTTAAACTATCAGAATAGTGCACCTTAAAAAAATTTTCTTGACTAAGTTGCCAAAAGAAGATATGCGGGAGGTCAATGTGAGACTTCTAAAACAGTCTTCAGAAAAATTAATTGAAATCAACAAGGGCAAATTTTAAGAACTGCTTTTTGCAGCCTTGAACTGAAACAAAATTTTATGTAGCTAAGAGTTTTAAGATAAATCTATACAAACAAAAGTTAGAGTTAGAATAACTATTACCAAAAAGAGTGAGATGAAGACGTTCGTAGTTGAAACAAATTGTCATTTTATTCAATAGTTCTGTAATGAGTTGAAAATATGATGAAAGTAAAGCTATTCGGACAAGATTGATATAGGCCTAAGGGAAAAAAGATGTTATATCGATGCAAATTTGAGACAAACCTGAGAAATTTGCTCTGCATGGCTGAAGATATTTTTGAATATACGCCGGAAGTAGTTAAAAAAAACTGCAGTCATGAACCAAGAAGGATGAGAAGAAAAAATCATGGCAATGAAGAAATACCTTCATTTAAAAGTTGCAAGTAGACCATAAATTCATTAGACATGAACCTTAAAGAAAAGGCAGTTTTTTCCAGAAGAAAATGACGTTGTTCATAAAGAAAGGAACAGATAGACTTCCTAAGTTTTAGCTATTTTATTCAGGAGCCATACGGATAAATTACTATAGTGACACACTATAACAGGTATGAACTACGAATCATAGTATGCTACTCCAAATATTCAATTTGGGTTGTCAGATTATCACCCAGGTGCTTACATATTAATTTCTAATGCCATGACATTCTATACGAATCAAATATTAAGCCTAGAGAATCTAAATGAGATTTATGAACAAGATACTTCTAGATGAAACCCATCAAGTGGTAAGGTAAGAATTAAAAGATTAGAAAACAGTACAATACTTGCCGTTGATACATGGAACGAAGAGGAAGAGCAATAAATATTTACTTACTATCAATTGTCTCCATAACAGTCAGCTGTTTCCAATTTATCCTACGAGATATAATCCCCAAAGCAACATTCCGGACCTGTGAAAAAAAAAAAAAAAAGGAAATCTTATCTAATGAGTTAGGTCAAATAAGGGGACAAGTTAGAACTATTGAAGTTGCAATAGTTGTTCATTATTTTAGTTTCTTTTCCTTGCAACATGATACAATTAGTGTCGACTATTTAGATTCTATCCTTTTCTAGCCAGTTGCTAAAGCATATGTCACAACTGTTAACCCTTGTACTTTATGATAGTAAATAATCACATAACCATCAATTATAGTTGAGCATAACATGAAATGGTAGGAGGACCACCAAATTATACTGTTAAAAGTCAACCAAAATAAGCTTCTATGATTCTCTGCCATATGACAAAGGAACCCAAGTGGGCACGGTGTGCCCAGCTTGTTTTCCACAGCGTCAGGCCCAAAGCTCTTTTTTTAGTATAATTATTTTTTTCCTTTTAATTTTAGATTTTTGTTTTATGGAAAAGTCAACTAGTCATAAAGGCTAAACATTGGACCAACTGTGCAACCTACAAAAAAACTTTGGACTAAATCTCATGTTATCAAATTGTATTGATGCAAAACTCTACACTGTTCTCTTACCTCATCAAAAACTAGACTAACAAACCTCAAGGAGAGCAAAAGGGTAAGCACAATTTCTGATACAGAGACACCGATGTGTCTTAGAGGGAGCAAAAACCATCGCAGCGCAAATGCTAGTTGTTCAGGGGTTGTGGTTGTAAGGCAGAGGCTCGCACTTTGAAATACCTTTCAAATAAATGAAGACCAAATTCTCTCAAGTCAAAATGATAAATATATTTCTTTTTAATCAGAAAGCATACATGAGTCATGACTTCTGTAAAAAGTGCAAAACAAATGTATACTAGATTTCAAGGTTTTGCAGCAACTGCATTTTTAAAATCTATCATCTATTCCTTCCCAAGTTCAATATGCAGGAATCATTGAATACCAAATATGTACAAAAGTGAATGAATAGTAGAGGTATAAATGCAGAATGCCACTTACTGTGAAAGTCAAACATGCAGCAGTGCTTGCTACAGATAAGCCTTTCCTTGTAAAGGTTAGTGGACCTAACTTCATGATTACATAGGAATAACCTGTTAAAGATACAGGAAGATCAGGAAGCCCCATCATCGCAGGTGGCGGGGTTCTCAACTGGACAAGCGGGGGCACACCATCTGAACCAAGCCCTAACATTATGAATAAAAATCCTGAGAGTAAATACACTCTTCCCAATTGATCCTGTACAATTGTAGAACTAAGTAAGAAATTCCCTGACTTAGCATGTCATCCCAATATGGAAAAAACTTTAAATTTTTGGCAAGTATCTATGGCACGATAAGAGAGGAAGGGGAGGGGGAAGTCCTACTTAGTGCAATAAGTGCAAAAGGTCCTTCACTTACAATATGCTAATGTAAGTAAAATGTCAAGGGCATCAACCTTCTTTTATAAAAATAAAACAGGGGCATCCTTCTTCTGAATCATCAGTGGAAGTAAAAATTCAATATGGACTAGATTATTTCATGAAATAAGCAATCAAGTATGACAAATATGGTGTGCTTGAATAGGAAACACAGGACAAGTAGCACCCATGATGACAGGAAAAGAAAATTAGAGAACATCAGATGCAACACAATATGAAAGTTAAGATGACTAGATTTGACAATACCATGGACAAGTAACCCCAGTCAGCCCCTCAAATTGATGGTCAACTTACCATATGTAATTTTACAAAGTTAAGTAGTAAACAAAATATCAATATATGCATATGGCATTATGGCTTAACCACCTCAGCTAGCACAACTTAATTTGGCACAAGCATGATATATATATGTGTATGACAAGCCAATACCTCTACTCCCCAAGCCAGATAAATCAATAGCTACCAATTACTTACCATCCAAACATCTTTTGGTAAAGTCCAAACTGAAAGCAGAGTCAAGTATATAACTAATCCAAATCGCATAATTATATGTGACCTTGCTGGTAGAACAACCAAAGCCAAAAGCCATACCTGTAAAATTAGACTTATTTAATTACCAAACACACACAGATGAACAAGAAAGGAAATAATGCAAGAATTTCAGCAACACAATAGATTATGTAATGTTAAACAATTGTTGATCATTCCAACATGATTAATAGATGATCAGAACTCTTTAAAATTTATAGAGTCGACCAAAAGCAATCCAGCATGTATCAAAATCATCTTCAATACCATGCTCAAGGAACTTTCTTCAAGTCCTCAACTAATCAAAAAGTAACTGTCATATAGTGATTTAAGAATGAATTAGATGGAAATCGATCCACCCTTGGATTCATTCACATGTTGCGATAAGTAGTCGGCAATTACATTGCTCTTTGTCAAGGCACACTACAAAATCTGAAAGATATCGCAAATTACAATCAGCAGTAGCAAACCAAAGCTATACTTTTCTGAACAGACTTAAAACCCATGCTAGAGATCTCGGGAATAACGTGCTGAATTGTCATTGCTAAGTATATAAGAAGATATTACTGGAAATTAAGCTATTATTTTGCACTTGCTGTTATCTCTACATTAGTAAAATATTGCAAACTCAAAATTAAAGCACTTTCTTAGAGCAGTTCCTCTTACTTCATTGACATAACTCAACAATCAAGGGTCTAATACTCAAAACCAATAAATTGATTTCGAAGTCACTCACCAATTTGATTCGAGGGTCTACAGAATGGAGAAACGTGGTGGGTGACGATATGAACTGACCAATGGGACTAGCCGTGGCACCGGCAATTAATCTGAGAACTTTATCGGCAGCGAGAGCGCTGGTGGGTATCCACTTGGACCAATTTGCTGTGTCACCATTATCGCTCGCTGAAGCTCTAATTTGACGTCTCGCCTTCTTCACCAGCAAAAGCGTCGTCTTGTTCTTAAGGAATGTACTAGGGTTTGGGCATAATTTTGGGAAAACTACAGATTTGAGACAAGAGTTTACAGGCAGAAACGATGGAAAAGCGACCAAAACGAAGGCGCCATGCTTACAGTTCATGGGTAAGTATCAAATTGTAAAGGAGACGGAAATGAAATGGAAATGGAGATGAAGTGCGCCAAGACAGGAGCTATACTACAATCTGAAAATCTCTACGGTTCGTTGTGCAATTGGCTTTTTCCCAAGTGAAGCGGGAAAGCTTTTATGCATATTTTCATGCTTCCTGTTACTATGTAAACCATGGGCGTTCCAATGAACAAGAGCACAAATCGATGTGTTTCACTCAGCAAGACGTTCAAGATGATAGGTTATACTTTTTTTTTTTTTTCGGGAAAAAATATAAATATTCTCTAGCAAATACAGACGTTTCAAATTGAAAAACATCCCAAATATTAGTTTCCTTACCAAATTAATGAAAAATATAAGACCGAGAGAAAATTGAAAAGAAAAAAATACCACCAATTCATTTATGCTATATTTAGATTAATGGCCAGCGATGTAATGATATCAAGTAAAGTAGCTAATTTGATATATTATTATCTTTAATAAAAGTTTTTTTTAATATTGATCGGAATAATAAAGTATAAATTTTAAGTTCTCTTATTATCATTCAAAAAAATTTTTTTATCCTTCTAAATTGAATTGTCAATTATAAAATAAAGTGGTCAAATAATATTATTACAATGATAACTTTTTTATTTAATATATTATTATAATAACATTTTATTTATAAAATTAATATTATAAAAATAATGTCTAAACTCTTCTATTTCATTAATGACCTTCATTTTTTTTAATTAAACTTTCAAATAAATAAGTGATATATATCTTGCTATGTCACTGTTTAACATTCCACTTGCTTTTATTAATGGTCATTTTATTTTATTTTTGCTATAATTTTCAAACATAGTTTTAGAATTTTTTTTCTTAATATATAATTTTATTTATATGCTTGTTTATAAAGGTAGATCTACAAGTTATATTGGCATAATTAAAAATTAATTTATATAATTATACAACATAACGGAATATAAATATAAAGAATCATTCATTAGGACTTCTGACATCCACCTAATGATATAATTATAACAAGTTTTGAAACTTTGGATCTTTTCATCCATTACTTAAAATGTCATTTTAAATTTTTTTATTTGTCAAATAGCATATTTATGCAGGAAAATACCATTTACTTTCAAAATTTCTCTAACTGTATAAAAAAACCTTTCAATCCAACATTTTTTATGAAGTTCCAAACTGCATAAAATAATAAGAGTCTTATATTATCATGTGTATTGCCACTATAAGGACATAAAACTCTTGACACTAAAATAACTAGAGATTTATATTATCATGATTATTATGCCAGATATCACTTCGAGTGATATTGTTAATGTTATTATTAAACTATCAATAATATTCTAAAGAGCAATTCTAATATATCTAACATCATACACAAAAATATTTGAAATACTACTAATTAGTCAAGCATGATTTCTTATTTTTAATTACTCTAATTCATGAGGTACCTCCATTGAAATTCGACTGTAACATGACGTTAAAGTGTGAAGGATTTAACACAAGCATCCATGTCAATTTATTGAGAATTTGTGATAGATATCATGTTATTTATTATGATTAGTATAAATTTTTAATTTTTATTATTAGATTTTAAATAACATTATAACATATTAGAAAAATTTTGAAATATTCAATCAATCTATGTTTGAATTAAAGAACGCAAAATTCAAACAACAAATATATTATAAAATTCTCACGCATTCCATAGTCATAGTAAAAAGAATATATACACAAATGAATTAATAATCTATATCATCATCCAGACATAACATAAAAGAACATAGGATAAAGATAAATGTGAAAAATGGTAAAAGTACAATTCTTTTTATGGTCGTTGTAGAATGTTTTCCTGCAAGTATTATTCCTATGCCACCAGGTGATCAAACTGTAGCTGATACTCTGCCACTTCACTGAGGATCAGGTTTCTTAAACTCCAACATGGATGACACCAGTGCATAACATTTGTGTTCCACTCACAATTATAGTGATCGTCTCCAGGGTTCGCTGCAAAAACGAGTTGATTAGTCTAACTTTATGTTAGAACATTACTAACATGCACAAATACCACATCTATCAAATCTACCACACTTGCGTCAGGTATTATAAGTCACTTGCATTACTGCGAACCATTTAGAGAAAGAAAGAGAGAAAAATAAAAATCCTTGTTTTCCTCTTTTTCTTCTTTTCTATTCATCTCTCTAAATTTAC